>BPTQ01000008.1:310024144-310714154 GCA_019973895.1 Chrysanthemum seticuspe
GCCCGTTCGAAGGATTCTTGAGCCAGTAGAAGGATTTATGATTCCGCAGGAGCTTGCCCAAGTGAAGGTACAGGGATCGGTAAAGAAAAAGAACCTTTCAACGAAATGATCACTTCCGAAGTAGATCCATTTTTCCAGAAACCCCAGGATACTCCAAGAATAGATAGGTTCCAGGTATAGATCTTCCGAGAGATAGGTTGGATTAGAGTACACCCTAAAGGAGAAGAAACATCATGCATACGAAAAACTGTAGCATTTAACTAGATCGTGAGGGGAGAGGATGGTGATAGAACCTGTAGAATGTTATCTACTACCGTGATCGCCATCGATTCTTAGGAGAAGGATGATCATTACCCGTACAGCCCAGGAATAATAGGTTGGATAGAGAGCCTTCTAGATATGGACCTTGGATAGATAAGAACCTCATAGGACCCCAAAGACCTTTTTACCTAGATGAAGCCTTCACTAGTAAAGCAACTTTCCAAGAAAAAGAAATGGCTAGGGACATGGAAGTGAACCCGTTCGAGGACGCCTTAGTATTTAGGAAGATGACCGAGTTCTTAGGAAGCTTGCCCGTCAACCTTGTCATGAATAAGTGGAAAGTTGAGAAATCTAAACACAAATGGGATTGAGATAGACCGCCTAGTGACGGTAATGGAGAGTGGGACATTAGGATAACAATGTATGATCCCGATGGAGAGAAGTTTGAAAAGGCATATCTAACCGAACGTACTATTAGGAACTTGAATGATAAGTTTGATCCTTATGACATTGTTGAGGATAGGCTTACTTATATCGGTACGTAGGAGCACGACTACGAGTCTAGCTACAAGACTCTTAAATAAAGAAAAGCGCTTCGTGGGAGGCAACCCATGCTTAATTGTTTGCTTGTTAGTGTCAAATATCTTTTATTGATTGTTTATTCTCATGTTTAATTTTGTAAAAATGCTTTATTTTGTTTTTAACCTCGTCTTAATTGCATATAAAGGTATTTTACATAAGGGATAAGTGTAGGGAGGATTACACACGTTTTCAAGGAAACGTAAACATGAGAATAACAATTCATTAAAAGATATATTTGTGTGTTTGTTCAAGTCAAATGCTTGTATCGAGTCATAATGGATGTTTTGCAGAAATTTTTCCAGATTCTAAAGATATAAATTTTCCAGAAAATCGCAGACCAGTTTTTGTCAGGATAACCTGACGGCGTCAGGAAGGAGTAAAAACAACAGATTATTTTTTTCTCGTTTTCTGAGCTACTTAAAATTTTTTGGAATTTTCCAGGTCTTAATTTTCCAGAAATTTTGTAAACATCCATTCCACAAGCATTATATCCTAGTTGAAATCGAGTCTTATATATATTATTACCGCCGATTTTACGCGAAGGTTTCGTTTGTTTTCTTCAAGTGTGCAGGTTTAATTTATCAAAAAGAAGTTACATAAGATTGGAAGGAGCTTTTCACGCATAAATTCTTCTTGGAAAGGATTTAACCACCACTTCACACACGGATCCTACCGAGCTAATCAGGGGAGTACTAGTTTCTTTCGTTTTTAATTACCTTCCAATTATCATAACTTTGATACTTTCGGGGAACATTGGGGACAATGTTCAGTTTAAGTGTAGGGAGGGAAAATAAAACGGGAACTTTGAAACTATGCTTATCCTTGATTATTTGCTTTGTCCAATTGTATTTGTGTAATAAACCATGAGAAAATGTCGGTTAGGATAATTTTGGCAGCAAATTTAAAAATTTTCATGACATATAAGAGTGGGCCATTAGTCTTAACAAAAGCGTCTCACGGATAGGAAGTTGCATGACTAGCACAAAAACCCTTTACCACCTAAATTCCACCAAAATGTGAGGATCGCCCTTAGATTAGTAGGAATTAAAAGCATTCATCTTCAATGCTTAGAGTGTGAACCGGTAGTATATTAGATTCTAGAACTTGTTTTGTGATGCATTCCGAGATCGCAAGTAAGACTACACTTGTGTAGTTAGGAATAACTAAATGATAAGAGGCATTAGGATAACCCTTGTTTGATACCCGTAATATAATTACTTCTTCCACATCGGTTGAGTAATTCCCCCACACCCTTTGCGTTGTACTCATCTTTAGTACACGATACCCCTAGTTAACCCCTCAGAGCCTATCCTTTTCGCGGTTCTCGTGATGTTTCGGTTTTTCCGGAATATCAATGAAGAGCATTGTTTACACCCCACCCCCAAATGTACACCCAAATCGCCTTAGCCTACCCTGTATGCACTCACTTTTAGTGCATTATTGTTATCACCTTAAACCCTTACCCTTAGTTCAATTATCTAGTTGCTTGCATGAGTTGCTAAGTCGAGTCATATCCTTTGTATACAGTTTTGGGACGATTGGGATTCATGGGAAAAGTTAAAGTTTATGAAATGACGGGAAGGGAACGTTAAATTCAAAATCCCTTTGTTTGCATAATAATGTAACCCAAGTGTTTTGATCTTTTCAATTCGGGTCAAATTAGTGTTAGAGTAATAAAAACTCAAGTGTAGGGATGTGCCTATAAATCCCTATTATTTTGATGTTACTGTAGAGGATGGTAGAGTAAAAGTGTATGAAAAAAAAAGTGATGTGAAAAAAAAAAAAAAAACATACGGGCTACCATCCTACATCTATCCTTTAATTTTATGTTTGTTTATTTCAGTTAGCTAGAGTTTAGAGTGTCGAGTCTTGGCTTAGCAACGCCATTCTTCGTATGCTTATAACATAAGATATTTTTGACTTGCCACCACTATATAGCCTATCCCACCAAACCCTTTGTTTCCCTACCGTAAGCCTAACATTACAACCCTTTAAAGACCTCTTTGATAGTCTTTCCTAGGTGCTTACGCCAAAGCGATGGAGTTTTGATCTATTCTCAAGCCTATGGTAATCTATGTACTAGGACCGTTTAATGAGTGTTTATCTTCCATTTCCAATTTGTTATATTTCATATACACCCGAGAGAGATGTGAGTATCCAAACACCCCATGTAAGGTGCTAGTATGTGATTTCCGTGCTTGTTATGACTTTTGCGGGGCTTATATATGTTGTGGACCGTTTTGAACGAATGCTTCATGACCCCTAACTTATAAATTAATTGGCTAAAAGCACATTTGCTTGAGGACAAGCAAATACCAAGTGTAGGGATATTTGATAAGGTTTTAAAAGGTACCTTTTTGAGGGGTCGTTTAAGCCCTTATTTGATCACTTGTGTATCCGTTATTGCTTAATATCGTTCCTTTTCACTTTTTAGGTCTCTTGAAGGCAAAATGCTGGAATGGCACTTATTTGGACGAAAAGGGGCGATTATACGAAGAAAATGGCCAAAGTCAGAATCGAGACACTCAAAGCTGCTGAAAACATAAGGTGACGGCATCAGGTGTTAATTGTGACGCTGTCGGAGGATCTTTGTGACGGGACAGAAGCCAAAACTCCCATTTTCAAGTGACGACGTCAAGTTATAAAAGAGTAGGTCGTCGCAACTCAGACGGCCTAGATGTAATCCAGACGGCGTCAGAAGCTGAAGAGGACGGCGTCACAAGCATAAGGTGACGCCGTCGCAAGTCTAACGTGGCCAAGACGAAACCATAATGACGGTGACACGACGGCGTCACAAAACATAAGGTGACGCCGTCGCACATGTAATATTATATATAGAATCCGAATTTTTCAGTATTTAGAGTGTAGTCTTTTGGAGTAAAAACCTAAACCGAACCAAGGTTGTCTTGTACAGTATTTTAGGGTTCCAAACCCTATCTTACACCAAGATAAGTGTTTTACTTCATTAATACAATTATGTCTTTGATTATTTGTGTGTATGCTTGCATGTTTACCATGTCCGGCTAAATTACTTGTGTGTTTGCTTAGATATATGAAATCTAGTTGTTAATTATTGTTAGGTTGTCTCTTATCTTAATTGTAATTGGCTTAGGAGTGCGACTAGGCTATCGTTGTGTTTAATACTTGATAAATCTTTGATAGTTTATGAATGACTTTGTGGATTTCGTTTACTAAACCCAAAGATAACCTCAAAGTTAGTTTATGAATGACTTAGTGGATTTCGTTTACTACACTTAAATGTGACTTCAAAGAGTTAGGGAATGCACACCTTACGACCTTAGAAAACACAACGCGTTAAGAATAAGGACGTGACAATTCAACCATCAATAGGAGATAACTAGGGAGTAGTAGCATCTAGGTAAACACATTTTTTAATCATCATACGAGCACACAACAATAGACATAGACTACCCTTAGCTTAGTTAATTAGATAATTAGATAAGTAGAGTAATCGGTAGAAATACCAACCCCCCAAATCCAAACCCCGAGATTCGTACCTTTCCATTTCCTATAAAACATAAAAAGATAAAAAATAATCTTCCTCAACCCCAACCTTAGCGTAGTAACTTCTCACTAGCATTCCTATTCCCCTAGAGAACGATATCAATACCCGTGGCTTACCCTAATACTACACTACAACGATTAGGTTCACTGCCTAGGGTGTTGAAAAACTTGCTCGACGAAAAGGAAGTTCCTTTGACCTCGAACGACGCGTGTAGCGTTATCAGAATGAAACAAGCTTCTATTGAGAGACACTTGAGTGGCTAAGAAGGTTTAGAGCATGCGTCACTGGGTCCAGGATGACTTTTAATCTTCAATACCGGTGTCATCAAGTGACAGCCAGTAGCATATGTATTGAACCCGGTGTCTGCCCTAAGTTGAATAATCTAGAGGGCTATTTATTTTCACCCTTTTCTTTACTTTTCTTTTTAATTCTTCAACTCCTTCTTTCTCCGATTCTCATTTTCTCCTTTTTATAATCATACCTAAGGACTTCTAAATTCTAACTATTGGTGGTGTCCTTGGGTAGATCCCTCCGGCTCTGGCGGATCGTAGGACGGTTATTCCTAACCTTAGTCACCTTATAACTCCATGACTGACCTATGTTGCCGTAAACCATTTTCATGAAAATCTCTCACAGTGGTTATGAGTAAAGACATTTTGTACCCCTGAAAGTGTTTTATATTTTGCAGAAATACTCCCCCTCCACACGTGCTTAAGTATTTGACAGAAATTTGCACGGTGAGAGAAGAGTGCACACTTTTGAATTGATCAACTCAAGATAGACAATTCCCAGCGAGACACGGTTACGTTGCATAGTTAAAGAGTTGAATTGTCAGCTTTTAGGTGACAACTAGCTCTAATAACTACCTTGAAGGTGTGGAAAAACCTCGAAAGATTGTCAAACCCGTCAAAGTTCATGCCTACCAAGAGTTTCTCGAATGGTACATTCTACTAGGACAAGTCCTTTGCGAGACACGTTTACATCACTAGCGAACTAGCTTGAAATTATTACCCATCCCGGACAAGTCTTTTCGAGTTACTAACATTTAAGAGCTCGTCAATTCATTGGTTAAGTCTTTGGCATGACGATTCAATAGCAATTCACAACATATTTCTTATCACATAATTTTTCTCTCCCTTAAAAATGGCATATTAATGTTATTTTTGACGAAATTTTGATATCGAATATGTCCATTTTGAGTTTTGTGGGAAGATTACCACGAAGAATAATTTTGTGAACAAAGTTTTAATCAAATACTCCCCCTCAACAAGTGATATTAACTTTTGAGGTTTTGAAAATCATAAGGGGAAGTACTTGTTCTTTTGAGCAAAACTTTGAAAGTGAAAGTTTTGATTAGTTTTACTCAAAAGTAAGAAGCTTTCGCTCCTTTTATAAGGATTGTGGCACAGATGCGTACCACAGAGTCCTTTCATGACAAGAACGGGTTGTACACTGTTATGTGTGCACAAGCCATAGTCAAAAATAAACCACACATCCAAATATTGATAAGAGAAACATATCAAGGGGTACCAGGTATTCCGGTAATAACTCCAGGAGTTCTGTCTGGGCGTTGGTAGCCTGTGAGAGATATGCTTGGACGACCACCTACGAAACTCTCCAACGTTCGTATCTGATCCCGTCTGAACAACCTTTCATCAATCCTAGTGATGATCTTCTTCACATCCCTTCTGTCCCTCGGATTCCATCTCTTCGGTGACCCTATGCCATCATGGATCTCCTTTAGCATGTATGCTAACCCGTCCCAAACCTTATTTAATGTGTGATCCCCAAACTTATGAAGCTCTTTGCACGCCATGAAGCAATTGTGGTGTAATTCACTTCGGTAAACTACCCCAAACGGTTTCCTGATTAGGGTGTATTGAGCAAGTTGGTTAATGTCGGGAAGATCTAGCTGTGGTTTTGTGAGTTTAACACGCTTCTGGTATGATTCCACGACAAGTTGAATATCTTCTACACGTTCTTGGATAACGATGCTTTTTATGAATATTAAATGACTTGATGTACTCGAGCTGGATATTTGTAGAGAAATGTCGCATTCGTCCTTGTACCTTGGCAAGATACATGTCTTCAATATCATTGAGCGACAATCTCGGGAAATCTGCTTCTGTAAAGTCATATTCCTGTTCGTCTTGTCGTTTGACCACAATTTTCTTTAGGAATGTGTAGTCCTACTTTGACGACAGGGTAACATGCATAATTGCAACGATCCATTTGTCACTGAACACTTCCTTTTTCTACTTAAGAACCTGGCAGCTTCTGTAGTAGATTCTTCTTCATTCAGGCTAATGATGAATCCCATACAGTGCATCGAGGTCATACTTTTCCACTTTGTCAGTAAAGATGTATGTGGCTTCTTCCTCGATGGCTATGTTGTTTGAGTAGATTGTGTTGGATCATTCATATTGTGTTGATGATGATTCGGGTGGCCTTGGATGGTGATGAATCAAGTATGCCATCTTAGAGAGAGAAAGAGTAGAGAGGGTGATGTTGTAGAGAGAGAAATCTTAACAAATGAAAGGTTAGATTAATGAGAAGCACCACCCCTTCCAAGGATGGAAGGGGTATTTATACTTACAGACTACACGCCCTCCTGTCGGGCTGTGGATCAGGCATACAGTGGGTAAAGACCCGTCCTTCCTCTACGGTGTTACACTAAGCTAAACTAAGCTAATAACTAATCTAATAAACAGTAAATAACGATATGTCTATGAGTTAACATATGCTAGACCATAATTGGGGTGACCGACACTTTAACATGGAATTTCCAATTCCTAACAATCTCCCCCTAAGGGATGTCACCCCATGAAATACATTTTGCATCCTAGCATTCTATCTTTGTCTTTAGTTCTAAGCTCGTAGACTTCTATTCTTCAGGTTTCGCAATCTTAGTGCTTTAGCAGTGACTCTTCAAAGTCAAAATGCTTTGTACTTTTAGTGGAGGTCTTTGAACTGATCCACAACTTGATGATCTTTAAGCTTTCTTTGAGATCATCAGCCACAGTAAATCTCTGGATCACCCATTATTGTGTTGCCGTCATGTGATGTTGTGACTTTTGGACCGACATGCTCACACTTTCTAGATCATGACATCTTTTCATCAGAGTGGCGGAATCTTTACTGGTTCATGATATTTGCAGCAGCGTAGCGGAAACATAGTATAAAAATATCAGAGCCAGGATTTGTAGATATGCATAAGTCATGATTTCTTCAATTAAGTGTGGATGCTGTGAGCATGCGGCTTTGGATTGACTTCTTAATTCTGATCAGCTGCAACCGTCCAAATGTACCTGCAAACAACAGTTAGCAATACAACACACGAAAGTGTCTTTGATCACTTTCATTGAATTGAGGTACACGACCCACGGTTCCCCGTTGATCAGTACAAGTACTGCTTGTGATCAGGTATAATTCCGAAGAATCTCCTTGACAGGGTTTCGCAGCTGTTCTCAAACCGGAACGTCTCAAAGAAGACAACACGGAGTGAGTGAACCAGCGAATTGAGATTCACTGATTGATGAAAAATTGATTTGAAAAACAATCGCGTATTGCTTAAAAGAAAGAATTTTGCAATACAACGAAGGTTTTATGAGAAAGATCAATTTTCAATCAAAAATACTTTTTGTATTTAAAAGAGTACACATTCGATGTGCTAGATAAAAGAAGATTTGCACATCGAACAATTTTTCCAAAAGTATTTTTTCAATCAGAGATACTTTTTGTGTTTGAACACATAAGTACACATTCGATGTGCTAGAGAAAAGAAGATTTGCACATCGAACGGTTTTTCCAAAAGTATTCGTCAATTCATTTCCTGGACCAAGGTTGATTCAAGAGTAAATCGCCCCATCGTTTCTGTCCAGTTGTCACAAGCTTGATCTTTAGAAAAGATCTCACATGTCACCCACCAAGAGCTTGTTTGATGTTGGCTCTAGAAGGATTTCCATCTTCATCGTGAATATTTTTACATATCACTCGGATGTTCTGGCAATACCACAAGGATAATGCGTAGGACTCTCAATATATACTTACTTTCCACATTGTGTGAAACAACAAGTCTTCATTATTTTTGTGTCCTAATGAGATATTGTGGATGATCTCTTGGCTCTAGACTCAATTGTGCATATTTGGTTTCCTATGCCGGAGACTAGGGAGAGGGTCTCCTTCTTCAATATCAACAATCTCTAAGAGAAAGTCGATAGATTATGTAGGTTCCCCGTTAGAATGAAACAAGCCCTTTTAAGAGGAACTTGAGTAGCTTGGGAAGTTGTAGTACAGTGCGTCACTGGGTCCATGACGTCTTGTCTTCAATACCGGTGTTACCTTAGTAACTACCAGTAGCATATGAATTGAACCCGGTTTCTGCCCTAAGGTTGAATTATTGGAGGGCTATTTCTTTTCACCCTTTTTCACATTCAAATCTTTTTCATTCTTCAACCCCTTCAGTGCTTACCGAGACTTCATAACTAGAACCTTGTTGGGTTTATTCCAGCACTAGCTCGGTCTCAGTCCGCACTCTTCCCATATTCTCATTTTTCTCATTTTTTCATCATACCTAAGGACTCTACACTATCTAGTGGATTGTCCCTGGGTAGATCCCTCCGGCTCTGGCGGGATCGTGGGAACGAATACCTAACCTAACCATCCTTATAACACCATACATAAAGTAAATTGGTCGGTTTTGATCATTTAGAAATGCTCCCCCTCAACATGTGCATATGATCTTGAAATTGTTTAGCACATGGAGACAAGAGTTCTTTGAAATAATTTCTTGATCACAATTGCCGTAGAAAAAGCCATTTGATTTTCTTGGTAAATTCTCCCCCTCAATATGTGCGTAGGATATTTGAAATCATTTTATCACATAGAGGCAAGAGGTTTTTGAAGTACTTTTCATGATTGCCAATAGAAACCATTCACTGCCCCTCAATATGTGCATCGATATACGAAAGAGTTTGGCACATATTAGAGAGAACTTGCAATTTGAATCAAAACGATCATCTTTTGTCAAATTTCATATTAAATCACAAATTATCCCCCGTTCAAAAATATCAAACCCTTTGAGATTTTGGATCCCAAGTGATTTAATAAGTTTTAGAAAACATGGGAGAAAATGTGCCTTGTTTAAATACTCATCTTGTTTTTGGATAAATGCTCCCCATCAACATGTGCATTATGTATTAGAAATCGTTTGGCACATGGAGGCAGGAGTGCCTAAGGACTAAAACCAATTCCATTTAAACAAATTTGGGATTTAAATCACGATCTCTCCCCCGATCCAAAATTTCAAACCTTTTGAGATTTGTGATCCCAATTGATTTAAATCATTTAAAAGATTTTGGGGAAAGACGTGGCTTGATTTAATTTTGAAAAATGATTGATACGGATCAATTTTAGACATTAAAGATTGTTAGTGTCAGGTATGATAGTTTTTAAGAGATCTTTAGGTAAAATAAAACAATTTCACAATCAAACAAGAACAGAAAAAATTTCATTCTGTAAGATCTTTGAGTTTTAAAGAAAATCATACCATGACATAACATTAAATTTTTACATCACCACTTATTATTGTACAAACGGACCTTTTATGAAAAAACATCGTTTGAAAATATTTTATTTTAAATCACTCTCCCCCTCAATCGATGACCGTAGTCGATGATTGAGTGACTTAAGTTTTGATAAAATGAAGTCCGGTGATTTTTAAAATTAAGTCCAATTTATTTTCAAAACCAATATTTTTCCATTTTCAGAACAATATTTTCAAGATTGTTTAAAGATGGTATCATCACAATTTTTCCTGCACAAAGATACGTTAGGTGGTTGAGCTGCTTTTGTTGTTGTTGCTGAAGGTTGGAAGAAAACCATCTGTTGATGCAGTGAGACCTCTTACGTTGTATTTTTTCATGCCAACTCTCCATAGAGGTCAAATTAAGCTCCGTTTCTTCATTTGATGATGAAGAAAACCATCTGCTGATGCAGTGAGACCTCTTACGTTGCATTTTTTCATGCCAACTCTCCATAGAGGTCAAATTAAGCTCCGTTTCTTCATTTGTCAACCGAAGACATAGTTACCCTTTCCTTGCGGCATACAATCATCTTCAATTATGGGATCCGGATCGGGAACATTCTTATATACCAATATACCTACATACGTTAGTGAACACACATACAAATATATGGTGGTCGACATCACCCAGACAACAATCGACTAATAAAAGTCAATCCAACATATCAATCATATCATACAAATGCATGGGAATTATGTGTTTATCAAACTCTAATCATCTAATCCTAACAATCATATCCTAGGCACCTAGTCCTTCAACGTAGGTTAACATGTTTTACATTTAAGTATATAGGATAATTAGATGAGCTCGCTAGATGATATAGATTTGAAAACATTCCCCCCTCAATCAATGACTTATTTTTCTGAAAAGTTTAAAAGCTCTGAAGTCATTGATTGAGTTTTCAATTTATACGAAAACTCTGAATCTGATTGATTTACAAGCAACTCATTTACCACCATTTTTGAAAACAACAAATATTTTTTTGAAGAATTTATAGAAGGAAAAACATTTGTGTAGGAACAGCAGTCCTTCGACATACTTTCCTCAATTTGTTTTTAGGATAAGTGCACGAATTTTGAAAAATTGGTTTAGCGCAGCACTTTCCTTTCTTGAAGAGCGGGTTGCTATCTGAAATAATAGCAAACCATAGTTTTAGCACGGGTTACAGTCTGAAATAACTGCAAGCCATATTTTGAGACATGTTTTGGAAAAGAATATTTACACCTCCTGCTCGAACTTCATCTATGGTCACGTGCCATTATTGAATGACATTTCTAAGACCGTAGATGTTATCAATACCAGAAGACATGTCTTGATAAAAAACAATATTTTTGGTATTTTCTGATTTTTCAAATTTTTTTTATGGATTTTTGTTGATTTTATATTTTTCTATTTTGTTTTGCTGGTTTTATATTTTTGTATTTTCTTTTTTGATAAATATATACAAAGATAGAATAGATGATATAGTTTAAGAAGATGATGATACGGGTACCGAGATAAGGATATCGTCCAGCCCCGTTGTAGAAGATAGAAGTCGTCATCTCTTATACATTCACCACCAAAGCTTTCGAGGCTCCTGAATTGAAGAGAGAAATTGAGCCATTTGAAAGTGAAACTTTGGTAGCTTCCCTCCAAACCGTAAAACTTCTTATTGAGCAAATTCTAAGCTTTCTTTCAAGCTTGCCTTAGCCAGATGCAAAAAAACGCACACCATATCATCGATCTTGCTGCTCCATAAAAGAAGGATCATCGTAAGTCTGCGTTCGGGGTTATATCATCAAGTAGAACAGCAAAGAATCATCCCACACTTGAATAATCTTCTCAAATTCCTTTTCCACTGAAGTCAGAAGCGATCCATTCCAAAAGGTGTCAAGAGACCACTTCCCCCCGGTAGATGAATTGATGCAGTCAGTCTCTTAGACTAGAGCTCACGAACCCGATTACACATATACCCGAAGACAGAGAAACTTATACCATCAAAGTAGCAGATTAAGTCCGATAGCCAAAGAATAACCCCGATGTATACTTTTCTCTCCCCTGATGATAGTGTTTGAAGCTCAAGAACCCGAAGTACCCGAATGCCCAAAGAGAGAATAACCGATAACATTGAAGAAGCAGGCCGAATCATTGATTATTTCTGCGGATGACTATCTCTGCGGATGTCAACTCCGGAATAAGTGATTATATCTCTGAATCACTGATTAAGCACTCAAGTGAAACAGCTGAGCGCCCCCAATGTACACAATCTCTCTCCCCTGATGATTGTGATATCATCGAAATCATCACACACTTGTGTACCTCTTTTATCTTCATAAACTAACTCTTCCATCTCTTCCCCCACATAGTTGGAATAAGAACACTAAACGCCATGAGTCAAACCTTGAGTTTCTTTGCGGTAATGACATTTGTCTTCCCGGGATTTCTTCAATCACTTAGAAGTATTAAGTTCATCAAATTTACTCACGTTTAGATACGTGTCTCCTTCCCCCTTGCTGGTTTTGATACTTCAGAATCAGCAACACACTATAAGCCCATGTAATAGAAATCTTTTGAGAAGAACACTTTTAATCTTTGTGAGAATCAACTTGCTGAAGAATATGAGCAAGTCTAATTGGGGATTAAATATGACTTTTCACTCTCCCCCAATTAGTGCTCTCCCCTAAACCGACAATCTGTTTGATAAATGCCCAGATTAAGAAGAAGTCTTTAGATCGTTAAATGCAACTCGTCTTTAGTCTTCTAACACGCAACAGAAAATGTAGAACAGACTATAGACTCGACCTTCTTCTAGATGGTCTGTTTGGGAAATAGACAGTTAACATCTTCTTCTCACCAAATGCATTCCCGTTAACTTATATATAGCAAATCCCCTTAACTCAAATCCCTCCCAATCAAACAAGAACAGAAAGATGTTCATCAAGGAAATCAGCCCCGCAACTGGAAGCACTTTGTCATTAATCTCATCAGTCTGTGAGAAGATGTCAACCAACGGATCTTAGAAGAAACTCCATGTAAAGATGACCCGATAAGAAGAAGCTCGGTTCTTACATGAGTTAGGAGCCATATGACCATATATTCACAGATGTCAATCAACCATGCATAATTATCACACTTCTTCTCCCCCTCAAGAATTGCATACGAAGATGCCATTCTTGATTAAACAAGTGAATATCTTTAAAATGTAGTCTCTTCACACTTCTCCCCCGCAAAAATTGCATATGATGTCGCCATCGCTATTATAATCGAGCAAGTGGAATAAGAGAACAATCATAGGTAGTCCGGTTCACTTGATAACTGAAAGCGCTTGGAAAAAGCATGAAGCATGTTGATGAGAATGGTCATAAATGAGAAGATTTCTCTTCTTTGGAAGATAAAGCGCACTGAAACGTACACTTTTCTTTTCTTTAGAGTACGAGGCTTGAACTGTTGTGTTTAAACGTAATAAATCTCTCTCTTTTCATCTACTCTTAGCAAAACTTGTAATCACCCCATTATCATTCAGTAGGCTCTTTGTCGTGACAGCTGATGGAGAAAACCCAATATGACGAATTTGACCCTGAAGTAAACTAACCCAAACTCGTGACTTAAACTTGCACATATGTAACAAAGAGCGGTACCGAGAGTTCATCCTCCATTGAATCTCTAAGTACTCTATACTCTTCATCCAACCAACCATCAAGTATAAGATGTACATCACCTCTTGAAAATCCACAATTGAATGTGACATTGAGAACTACAACGTAACTCCTTAAAGTGATAGTTATTTTGTGGTGGTAAGAGCCCAATTCCCCCAAGTGGTAAAAGAAAAATAAAAAAGTCACCCAACAATAACTAGATTTACAAGTTTTCATTTTTGATAATAAGCTCGAACAAGGATCATGAAGAATCTTCATCCAACCATCCCCGATACCTTCAGATACTAAGTACACTTGCCCGTGATATTTCAATTCAACCTCAAATAAATAATAGAGAATTAACGCCTTTGTCACATCTTCTGGTTAAAAGCTCAACTCTAGCCTCCTTTTACGTTTTAGATGAACTATGATAATGGTTTCATCCCGACCATGGTAAAAAGCACATGACCCCGTAAAACCTTGTAATAACCAAACTGCCATGAAGAATATCCAAACAATCACCCAATTCATGAAGTATACCCTTTTATCCCTTCTTCGAAATAGAAACCGTGGCACCAGCATCAGATAAGAACCCGAGATACACTTTCCTTTCTCCAGGATGGTTCCATTATCACGGAATTTTACAATTCTGTGGTTTAAACCGAGAAATAGTTTCTTTCGCGGGATTTTACAAAACCAAGAATAAACCGTAAGATAGATCCAGAAATGCACTTTACTATTACCAGTATGTTTCCATTGTCACGGGATTTTACAAGTCTATGATTTAAACCAAGAAATAGATTCTTTCACAGGATTTTACAAAATCAAGACAAAACCATACACAATGTAAGCTTGAATGTGTTATGACAAATTTGGTTTCGGTGAATATCTGTTTTAGGGGAACATGTAGCGGTTCATTATCCAACATCAACACTATCATCAACAATTCTTTACCCATATGTAGACAACTTCACAAACCATACTAAGTCAAGTAGTATAAACTACTTCCTCCTGGAGGTTGTCCGTAAACCAAGGTACACGTTTCTCCCCCATGATGGTTTCGAATTTTCAGAAGCATCATAACGTGTACAACCATTTGCACGAAAAGTTCTTGTCATAAGCAATCATCTTGAGAAGTCATGAAAGACACTAAGGATTATTGAAAAAATTGCTTAGACTGTGAAGTATCTTAAACATTCAGAATATCTCATGGGAATTGCTGATCACATCTCATCCATTCAACACTTTGGTAAACACACCATTCACGTAATCTGACAGCTATAGCAATGAACAATTGGAGAAATAGACCCGATATGCCAAACTTGAACATGACGTAAAATTCCCCAGATTTGTTACTTAAGCTTGTACTAATCCTCGTGAAACAGAAACGGTGTACCCAATGTACAAAACCTCTTGACGTATCCTCAAATGCGTGAGACACCGAAGTGATAGTTACGTTGTGGGTTAAGCAAGAAAGAATCACAAAAGTAACTAAATAGCCAAGTCTTTATCACATTCTATAAATGCCCAAACAAGTCATCTTCGCGGAAGGGTAGAATAGAAAGAAGACGAAATAAGTAAACGTGCCCGGAGAACCTCACTTCAATTCCAGATAAGAAATATCGAACCCAAACAACAACGTAGTCAACCTTGTTCCAATAACTATTCAAGCTGTGACAAAAATATTTTTCGTTAAAATGTATCGACCAAAGTATCAATCTTCATAACACAACAAATCTCATCATCATATCTCATAACCCAAAACTCACACGTCTCAAATCTCATCATCATCTAATTTCTTCAACAAATCACACAAAATCCAAGTCTCACATAATCTCGATTGTGAGAAGCCCATCAGTCCATTATTCAAGATTACAAATCCAAGTCCAATAAAAACCGTTTAAACCGTCACTTCAATACCAAATCAATAATATTGGACAGGAGCCTTGAACTCATTCAAGATCAACTAATAACGCAAGCCGTGAGCAAATGTCCCTCGTGAATAAATTATCCGACCAAAATACCACTTATACCAAATACAATCAAAATTAGTACCCACTGTTTTGTATCAAATGTGACTTGCGGATAAAACCTGTTGTACCTTAATTTTGATGATGAGTGCATATTGCTTCACAAGCCCAGCTCAACAAAACATTTGTAAATAATTGGATTAAGATCCAAGCATAAGCATTCTAAGCCCCGTTGGCCCATGACACATCATATAACAAAATCCGGCCCAATCAAGACCTTGGCCCAATTACACGAGGAATGATATTCGGCCCATGCATATAATGCCCACCTGATCCAGAAATACCACAACCCTAGTTACACGGGTATTTAACTCTCACCTTTACACTTGCCCTAAGTCTTTGTAACCCTAATAATACTCCTCAAAATTCATCCGCCCCCAACAATCATTTTCTGCTCATCTACTAATCTCCCAAACCAAATCATATCATCAAACGCCTCCCTCTCCAAGATATTCATACAACATACGACACAGCATCAACCACAATACTTCACACTTACCCTCGCCACAGGGATGGCTCAAGAGTTTTGATGTAGTTAATGCCACAGAGATGGCATTTAGCATATGGACGAGGCCTCAAACACAAACCAAGGTAGGTTTAATTCTTGTACCATTGTTGTTATTGAGTCTCAAACGAATCAGGAAATGAGATTTAACATGATTGTTACAATCGATTTCCATTAATTCGAATATTATCACATCTTATGAGTTGATTCCTTTTTATTTTTCATATAACGACACAAGGAGATGATTCAACAATGTTGTTGCAATGATTTCTTTAAGGTCGAAAATAACGAAAAGCTTTAGATCGATGATGATTGGATTAACTTGTGCTTAAGAATCTTGGAAGTCTTGATGTTACTTATGATAACCACGAGTTATGAAGACTGAGATCGAATGTCCTTTGGTCATTTGTCTTGGAGTTTAGATATATGATGATAGTTTCGTGATAATTTGACCTTCAAAGTCAAGATGGACTCTTTGATTAATCACGAGATGATTCTGAGATCTTAAAGTCATTTCCATTTAATTCGGTCTGAGATTGATTTTGTAACCTTTGCTTTAATATGAACGCATCAAAATAAAAGAGTCTACCACAGTTGATATAACTCTTATTTGATGTTTGAATATTTATCAAGTGTTAAGGTCAATGATGTATTTTTCCTTCGTGTATAGATTCTTTTAGATCTAAGTGTTTGGTGAACCGCACACACAAGGAATAAAACTGAGATCATAGATGTTGGTGAGTCTTGACTTGGATGATGATTGAGAGTTGTCACGAGTCTTGGTCTTGATTAATTGATTCATGTTTTGTTGAATGATTAGAAGTAGCAGTTGAATAAGTTGAATGTTGTAGCAGTTATTGATAAGTGATGGTCGTAGTCTGAGTCTTGAGTTGGTATTGGTCTCATGAGGTCAAAAAAATGCAGTTAGGTTGTCTTTCTTCTTCATCTTCTTCTTATTTTCATACAAGTCGCTTCATCTTGACACAAGTCGCTACTGCAGTTGACTCAATAGTCAACTCGCTTTGAATACAATGAATCAGGACAACTTGTCAAGACAAGTCGCTTTTGACTTTTTGACTTTTTGCTCTGGCGATTTATTCCGACCATTTTCCGACTATCTTCATACTTACCCAGAAAAATATCAAAAAGATGCATCCTTTTTTACCCATTTTGACCTCTAAAATGACCAGATGACCCATTGACTTCACTTTTGGTACAAAAAAATTGTCACAAAAAAATGATGATATTTCTGAGTCTTGAGTTGGTATTGGTCTCATGAGGTCAAAAAAAATGCAGTTAGGTTGTCTTTCTTCTTCATCTTCTTCTTATTTTCATACAAGTCGCTTCATCTTGACACAAGTCGCTACTTGACACAAGTCGCTACTGTAGTTGACTCAATAGTCAACTCGCTTTGAATACAATGAATTTGGACAACTTGTCAAGACAAGTCGCTTTTGACTTTTTGACTTTTTGCTCCGGCGATTTATTTCGACCATTTTCCGACTATCTTCATACTTACCCAGAAAAATATCAAAAAGATGCATCCTTTTTGACCCATTTTGACCTCTAAAATGACCAGATGACCCATTGACTTCACTTTTGGTACAAAAAAATCGCCACAAAAAAATGATGATATTAACATGACTGTTTGGACCAGCAAAATGACCAAGACAGAAATGTATACATGTATAGACCATATGACATTTGACCAAATAAAGGATACAAAAACTTGTGTAAAACTGTTTTCAGAAAAAGTAGGAAAAATAATAATTCCGACCATAAAAAGTACAAAGACAGTTTACAAAATGATCCGAAAACCAAAATAAATCAACACAACACAATAACCTTGGCTCTGATACCAATTGTTGGATCATTCATATTGTGTTGATGATGATTCGGGTGGCCTTGGATGGTGATGAATCAAGTATGCCATCTTAGAGAGAGAAAGAGTAGAGAGGGTGATCTTTTAGAGAGAGAAAGCTTAACAAATGAAAGGTTAGATTAATGAGAAGCACCACCCCTTCCAAGGATGGAAGGGGAATTTATACTTACAGACTACACGCCCTCCTGTTGGGCTGTGGATCAGGTATACAGTGGGTAAAGACCCGTCCTTCCTCCATGGTGTTACACTAAGCTAAACTAAGCTAATAACTAATCTAATAAATAGTAAATAATGATATTTCTACGAGCTAACATATGCTAGACCATAATTGGGGTGACTGATACTTTAACATGGAATTTCCAATTCCTAACAGATTGCTGCCGGGAAAGGGAAGGTGAGTGATGTAGCATATTTCTTGGAAACATCGCTACCGTGTAGAAGGAATTCCAAGTCATTTTTGAAGAAGTAACGATAGGGAATCTTGGGTTGATCCGGTCGGCCAATGGTAGGTAGTGGTTTGGTCCAGTCTGTGTAATATGGAGCTTTGTCTTGTCTGGTGAAATCGATGTTAGCTTCAGGGTTGAGCCAATCGATGTTGTTGGACATGGCTCGTGCTATGTTGTCGAGATGATATTCGACTTCAATGGCACTGTCTGAGCTGTCCTTAAGCAGTTGAAAAGCGTCTTTCTTGATTCGCCTCAACTCTGCTTTTTTCATCTTCTTCACCTTGAACTTTTCTTGTATCATCTTCACATGCTCCATCGTTCGACCATCTACCGCTTCTTGACCTTCCGGTAACTAAGGAGTTGCATCAACAAGTTTTGAGAACCAGTCATACTCTTCAGTGTCATCATCATCTAGCCATGACACGACTTCGATCTTTTTCTTCTTTTTAGGCTTTGGTGATGATACTGGTTTCTTTGTTGATGTAGAAGAAGTGGGTTGTTGTTGGGGCTCAGGATTTTCTTCATCATCACTACCAGTGTATTCAAACTGATCACTGGTTTTCTTTGTTTGTGGTGGTGACTCAGAGTCCTGAGGTTTATCAGTAGCAGGAGACCGTTGTGGAGAACTTCTTTGAGTGGAGGTCCTTTAGGGTGATGGTAACATAGAGGATGATTCACCAGCTGTCTTCTTGCATTTTGGTTCTTTATCCTTATCCGCATCATCATCGTCTCTTAGACGCTTAGTCTTTTCAGCTGACTCTTTACACGATGTCCTGAGTTGATAGTCAAGCAATGCCTCAAATAGTTTAGCTTCGTCAGAAGTGAAAGTGTTGGCACATTGAGACATTTTCAATACTAGCTTCAATATCAATTCAGTATCGGAGAAAACCGAAGACGGGACTGGATTGATTTGCATTGCTACATGAGTAGATGCCATTGTTTGCTTGACCAATCGCATGAGATAAGGATAGAGTTGTCTGGCGAACATCTCTTTTGTCAATCCATGGACGTTGTCGAGAAGGAACTTATGAGTGTAGTCCTTAATCGTCTTGTTCATTTCACCCTGTATATCTCGATCGAGAAACTTCTGGATCTGTTCCCGTTCTCCCAACATCTCGTTTATCCCATTCTGAAGAAGATTGATTCTGTCGGTGAGTTGATTGAGTTTCCTGTTAACAATGTTGCGTTTATTGGCTTTTCTGACATCATTGACAATCTTCGTCTTGGCACGTGATGCCCAAGTGTCGGTTGGTTTCTTTACCGATATGGATGCGGATCTGGTGGTTGCTTTGGATGGTGGTGGAGATGAATGAGAAGATGAGTCTGATGATGAAGATTCATGAGGAGGCTTAGGGTCCTTTGGTGGCTCAGAAGTTTGTTCCTTGCTACGTTCGGGACTATCTAGAATATAGTCATCTGCTTCCTTTTCGGCTTTAGCCTTTTCTGTAGCCTTAACCCTAGTTTCTTCATCTGATTTTGCTAGAGCTTCTTCTTCTGCTTTTTCTTTAGCAGCAGCATCAACCTCTTCATCAGTAATTTTCTCAGTTGTCTCCTTCTTCTTATCAGGTTCCTCAAAGTAAAAAATGATCTCATCCTCTAGTTACTGTTGTTGTGATTCGTGGGTGGTGGTACCAGTTTCCTTATCGGGTTGATTAACCGCATCTGAAACTGGTGTGGTTAGTGCACCACCACTTGAGCCTCCAGGGCCACGAGTTTGTTGTAGGTTGAACTCCTTAGCAACATGTTGAAGTCTGAGATTCTTCAGTTTCTTTCTGTAATCTTTGTCTTCATCCTGTGGCTCTTCATCTGAGCTCTCTTCTTCCTGCTCTTGCACTAGAGTTTCCCCTTTTTCAGACTTGGGACTTAGAGGTTTTTCAACTGTTAGTGTATCATCTGTTGCAGATTCTGAGTAGATAACCTCTTCATTTGTTTCAGTGTCCTCCGAGTCCTCGTCCATTAGTTTTGGTTCTGGTTTGGGATTAGGGATGGCATCCTTTGATGAAACTCTCTTTTTGAGTACGTGAGTCCTCTTTGGATACTTACGTGTACTCTCAGTGCTCGCAATACTTCCAGCACTGCCTCTCCTGGTCTTCCTAACAGGTGTACCAGAAGATTTTTCATCTATGAACCCCACTTTTCCTGATGCCACGGCTTCCAGATAACGTTTGTACGATTGAAGTTCCTTGATCACAGTAGTAAGAAGGCAATCAGGTAATACCGCACCTTGTTTCTTCGTTGTTGAGTCCTTAAATATGACAACATTGAGTGTGGGCTCAAGCAACACGGAGTGATGGTTGGGGTCATCAAGTCTCAAAGGAATATCAGGATTATTCCCGAGTATCCTCTGGATCAACAATTTGGTGTATCTAATGTAGGGAATCTTGGTGCCAGGTTTCCTGAGATATGACATCATGTCATCCCAAATCAGACTTGCGAATTCAATGTGCATCATGTTGACCATACCCCAAAATATTTGTAGTTCCATGAGCTTAGGATGCTCAAAACCACTATCACGTCCAGAAACTGATTTGGCAACCATGATGTAGAGGGTTCTCCATGGCTGGGGGATGTTCTTGAGATCAACTGATGAGTATTTTGTGATGATCCCAACAGCTTCATCATAGCCGATGTCGACCATGAACTGGAGAGTGACCTCTTCCGTCGGAGAAGCAACATAGTCAGCAGGCTGGATGGTAGGAAGAAGAAGAATAGCCCTTAAGTCAGTTGGAGTGATGGTGACTTGTTTGTCGTTGAGTGTCACTGTCATAGCATCTTGACCTTTGACTTTCTGCATGGTATGCCAGAATTGGTGAACAGAAATCACCGGCACAGTTGCAGAATTAGTGAGCATATTCTTGTAAGGATGAGTCTTCAGAATATCCACAGCAATTTGACAAGAAGACTCAGAACACGTGAAGTTATCAAAATCGACTCTGAGATTGTTCTTCCCAATCTTCATCTGGTAACCGGTGGGGAAGATGTCTTCCATTGTGAGAACATTTGGTGCCATTGTGACGTCCATATTGTGATCTGAAAGATATTGAGCCAAAAGAACCAACATATCAAAAGACATTATGTTAGTCAAAAGTTGATTTTATTTTCAAATTATTGAATATGTTATGTTAATGAATGTTACGATTCCAACGTCACTTGTTTGTCCAATAGTCCAAAGTAGTCGTGATAAGTTTCGTGAATTTATTAATTTTGAGTTTTAAAGTCCAAGTTTTCACTTATATTCACAACATATTAACCATTTAAGCTTATTAGTGACATTTTGGTTTCGTGACGTTATGATTTATTTATTTACAAGTTTGTACGCTTAACAATTCATAATTATGGTTAAAAATTAGGCTTAAGCGTAGGAATTTCAAGCTTATGCGTAAACAGTAGACCATACGCGTAGGCATAAGCTTATGCGTAGGAACTTAACTTACGCGTAAGAAATGTTACGCGTAGGAAAAAAGCCCTTAGCATAAGGCTTACGCGTAAGCGTATGTTGGAGCTTACGCGTAAGGTTTACTCGTAAGAATGAACCTTATGTGTAAGACTCAATGTTTACGCATATCCTTCACAGGATACGTGTAGTCCCCCTGTAGAACCTTACGCGTAAAGGTTACGCGTAAGATTACTCTTACGTCTAACTTTCTACGCGTAAGATGATCCTTATGCGTAGGAAACCATGGTTAACCTTGATTCTGAATTTTTCACGCGCAATAACCTGAAATAAATACGTCATAACACATTCATTAACACATATATCAATTCCTTTCAATTTCACATGAAGTCACAATCACTAATAGTTACGCGTTGGATACACTTACGCGTAAAAAGCTTAAACCCTAGGATTCAAATATTACGAATAAGGAATTTAGCCATAGGAATTGCACCAAACGTTTTCTGGGATACCTTAGAAGCTTAATGAGTTGTTTTAAACAAGTTTTAACATCAATAGCCTTATGAATCAATATTACCCAATTCATACGAGTATAAACCCTAAATCTCAATAACTCAAAATTTCTTGTTTCTGGGCATGATTTAAGTATGGTTTTGGTCAATTAAACATGTATAAAACATCATATGAACAACTAATTATCCAGAAACACTCTCATATGAAAAACCCTAAATCATACGCATAAACCCTAAAATTCAAAGTGATTGAAAAACAGTTTCTGGGTAGGTTTTTAAGATGAAAATGGTTAAAAGACTTGATATAAACATTGAAAACATAACCCATATCATCAAAAACATCCAAACGTGATCATGTGTTCATATGCTTATGCGTAGAACACATAATCACGCCTAGGGAAAAATCTAGCCGTTGGAATTACATACAATTGAAAACCTTTGTTTAAAATCACACAATGATGCTAAAAACACTTACAGATTGGAGGTTTATAACACGGATTTGCGTATTGATTTTGGAGCGTGGATGATGGTTGGTAAATTCTTAAATGATATAATAAATGTGAAAGAGATATTTGGTGGAGAGGTTTTGTAAAAAATAGTTTAGACTTTTGACAACTTTAGTCCCTCCACCTTAACCATTTTCATCCAACGCCCA
This sequence comes from Chrysanthemum seticuspe, assembly GCA_019973895.1. Classification (NCBI taxonomy): domain Eukaryota; kingdom Viridiplantae; phylum Streptophyta; class Magnoliopsida; order Asterales; family Asteraceae; genus Chrysanthemum; species Chrysanthemum seticuspe. The sequence continues at coordinate 310,047,137 of BPTQ01000008.1, forward strand.
TAACTTTTATTTTGGTTACGTAAAGCATGATATTTGGAAAGAAACATGACGACACTCCCCCTCGACTTAAGAAATAATGAAATTTTAAAAATTTGAGTCTGGGGAGTGTCAATAAACCAGAAATGTGACCACCATTATCAAAGATACAACCGGTATATGGTAACATGCAAGTACAAGGTTTTATGAAACAGAAAAATATTTACTTTCTCCCCCTCAACACTTGTTCGGAAAAATGTGAAAAGTTAGACAGAACAAAGTGTTGACTGAAGTTTTGTACTTGCCATGTTTGAAAGAAATTAGATAGGAGAATATTTTTGAATTTTATCAGATTTTATATTTTTGTATTTTGTTTTTGAAAGATATTTACAAAAGAGGTTTTGGTGTTTGACTGGTTTTAAGATAGTTTTAAAAGTTCATCCAGTTCCTCTGGAGTCAAACACCGCATACCAATCCGGTGGGCCAACTCAGTAAACCTAGCAGGAGCTAAGGCTTTGGTGAGAAGGTCTGCCAATTGGTATTCAATACCCACAAAGTATAATTCAACGGTACCCTTTTCCACATGCTCCTTGATGAAATGATATCGAAGATCGATGTGCTTTGATTTTGAATGTTGAACAGAGTTTCACGAGATCGCAATAGCACTTCGATTGTCGCAGTACATCGGGATTCTGTCAAATACGTAACCATAGTCTTTGAGTTGTGTTCTCATCCAAATGACTTGAGCACAACACGCTGACATGGCTACATATTCTGCTTCAGTTGAGGACAGCGATGTACAATCCTGCTTCTTCGATTGCCATGCCACCAGTTTATCACCAAGAAATTGTAAAGATCCTGAAGTACTTTTTCGAGAATCTAAGCAACCTGCGTGATCAGCGTCTGAAAAAGCTATTAGTTCAAAACCAGAATCCTTCGGATACCAGATCCCCAAATTAATGGTTCCCTTGATGTATCAGAGGATTCTTTTAGCCTCAGAGAGGTGAGTTTCAGTTGGTCTCGACTGATAACGGGAGCAAAGATAGACTGCAAAGACAATATCAGGTCTACTGGCTGTTAGATACATAAGAGACCCAATAATACTTCGGTATTTGGTAGGGTCAACCAATTTCCTATGCAAATCAGCGTCCAGTTTCTTGGTATGCGCCATTGGTGTGGCATAGGTGTCACAGTTTTGCATTCCATGTTTGTTTAAAATCTCAAGGGCATATTTGGACTGACTCAAGAAAATACCACAGGGTGTTGATGAACTTGCAGTCCTAGAAAGAACGTAAGTTCACCCATCATGGACATTTCAAAATGTTTTTTCATAAGTTTTGAAAAAGCGTTTGAGTACTTTAGATGTGTTAACCCAAAAATGATGTCATCCACATAAATTTGAACGATTAAAATGTGTGCCCCGTGGTATTGTATGAATAGTGTAGGGTCGACCGATCCTTTGACGAAATTATTAGTGATAAGAAAGGATGACAACTTATCATACCACGCCCGAGGAGCCTGTTTGAGACCGTAGAGAGCCTTGTTCAGTTTGTAGACGTGATTAGGGAACTCTGGATCAACAAATCCTTCTGGCTGACTAACATAGACCGTTTCTTTCAGGTTTCCATTTAGAAAAGCGGTTTTGACGTCCATCTGAAAGACCGTGATGTTCATGTGAGCCGCGAATGCCAGAAAGATCCGAACAGCCTCAAGTCTAGCAACCGGTGCGAATGATTCCTCGTAGTCAATCCCTTCTTCTTGTCTATAACCCTTAGCCACCAGACATGACTTGTTTCTGATAACCGTACCTTCAGCATCTAGCTTGTTTTTCCAAATCCATTTTAGACCAATGACATAGATCCCAGTTGGTTTTTCAACCAATTCCCATACTTCAAGACGTTTAAACTGGTTAAGTTCTTCTTGCATGGATTCAATCCAGTTTTCATATGTCATGGCTTCCTTAATATTTTTGGGTTCAGCTTGGCAGATGGTAAGTGCATAAATGCAATGTTCACCGTCGGTCTGAAGGCGTTGTCTAGTTACGACTGGTTGATTCGGGTTTCCAATAATTTTCACAAGAGGATGGTCTTTTGTCCAACGATGTGTGGAGGGTTGATGTTGATATACATTCTGCAGATTAGGAGGATTCAAATGGCTTGTAGATGATTCCGCAACATCATGTATGGCAGTTTCATTAGCAAACGGATTGAAGAACGCATTTGGATCATAATCTGCAGGTGGGGGTACTTCATTGTTCAGAAGATCATCAGCTGGTTCAGCGTCATTGGATGCGGTTTGTTCGACTGTTGTTGTAGAATCAATTGGTGGTGCTTCCTCAACAATAGTTGTTGTTGCAGGTGTATCAGGGATTGGATTATGATCAGGTTGAGCAGCAGAAACATTTGATACATCTGGAGCACGTTCATCAAGATCATCATTAAACAAAGGAGCAAATAGCTGTTCCATTTGACGTCGAGTAAGTTGTAAACTTGGTTCAGCTGATGATGGGGTTTGAGGGAAGTTTAGACGGTTATGTCCGGGTTCCAAGCTGTCATGCTCAGAAGCCATTTCTGTAAGCTCATCAAAATTTGCATGAATCGTTTCCATAATCTCCCTTGTACGACGATTCCAGATCCGGTAACCCTTAGAGTTTTCACAATATCCAACAAAGACTCCAATGTCAGCTTTGGCTTTGAGCTTACCAAAGTCATCATGATCATTATTCGGATAACATAGGGATCCAAATACATGAAAGTGTTTCAGATTCGGTTTACGGTTGTGGATAAGCTCATAAGGTGTTTTGTTGTGGTGTTTGGTAATCATTGAACGATTCTGACTGTAGCATGCAGTTGATACGACTTCAGCCCACAAGTAATCTGGAACTTTTGCATTTATCAACATCGTTCTTGCAGCTTCCACTAACGTACGGTTTCATCTTTCAACAACTCCGTTTTGTTCTGGTGTTCATGCAATGGATGTTTGATGCTCAATTCCTACTTTCTCATGATATGCACGAAGAGTTTGATTAATAAATTCAGTTCCTTTGTCTGTTCTGATTTTTCTGACTGTGTTCCGAAGCTGAACTTGAATTTTCGTGAGAAAGATGATGATCATCTGTGGAGCTTGATCTTTACTTCGAAGAAAATAAACCCAAGTCCATCTTGAGTAGTCATCCACAATTACCAAGATGAAGCGTTTGCCATTAATCGTCTGCACGTGCATCGGGCCACACAAATCCATGTGAAGAAGATGAAGCACATGTTGTGAGTTGTGTTCCACCTTTGAAGGAAAGTGAGCACGAGTGCTTTTCCCTTGTTCACAAGCTGAGCATAGGTGATCTTTAGAATACCGAAATCGTGGGAGACCTTCAACAAGTTTGTATCGTGCAAGATTGGTTATGGTTTGAAAGTTTAAATGTGAGAGACGACGGTGCCATAGCCAAGATTTTATAGATGTTGCCTTTGAAAGTAGACAGATGGGAGATGAAGCAATCATGTCTTGCATTGAGATTGTATAAAGACTTGAATTGCGGGTACCAAACATAAGATCGTTTCCTTGTAAACCACGAATGAAACAAGTTTTCTCCCGAAAAGCAACTTCCAAATCTCCATCACAAAATTGACCAACTGAGAAAAGATTGTGACCGAGGCCTTATCACAGAACCTAAAGAACCTTATCACCCATTGATCATAATTTCCGGGAGTGAGCATTGGAGGTCTATCAAGTGATCCAGCTTCATGAATGGATTGTTGGCTACTTAAATCTTCACACATCTTTGCAAACCAAGATGGTTCCTTCATAGTATTCCTGGATGGATGTTGATTGTGAAATTTAGTGTAGGGTTGTACTTGAAGACTAGGGGTGGTTGAATCATTTGTGGTTGAATTACTCCTGGAGGAAATTGTTGTTGAAGTTGTTGTTGTTGTAGTTGTTGATAAAATTGTTGTTGTTGATGGAGTTGTTGTTGTTGTTGTTGTTGTTGTTGAGGATACACATGAGGGAAGTAGCTAGAGTATGGTGGTTGAGACATCTTGAAACTTGTGTTGAATAATGGATCTTTGTAGTCTAATGAAACTTTGTTGATGAAGAATCCTTATGCATAGAAAACCAGCTTATGCAAAGGAAATAGCTTATGCGTAAAAACACCACCTTACGCGTAACAATGAGACTTACGCATAAGAATAGCTTACGCGTAAACTTGGTGAAACCTTAGCTTATTCGTAAATTAAAGACTTAGAAGTAAGAACCTTATGCGTAATATTTTCTTAGGCGTAAGACTTGCTTATGCGTAGAAAATGCTTAGGCGTAAGATGTTTACTCGTAAGCTTTTATGCTTATGCGTAAAACAAGGGTTTTAGCCCAAAAATCCTTTACACTTATCCAGTGTAGAGAATATCCAAAGTCAAAGTATTTTCAGGCTTATCCAAGCAAGAAAACACTGAGTAAACCAATTAGCACTGAAGATCAAGCCTAGAAAAGCTTATGCGTAGAATTTGAGTTCTTACGCGTAAAACTAGGGTTTTACTTATGCGTAAGAAAACCAAATTTTGCCAAAACTGAGATTTCTGCCCAAAAGTGTTTCTAAACCAGATTTTTATGATGAAACAGCTTCAATATCATCAAAACAACACAAAAGTGTGAAACTTGATGATCCAAAACTATTAGACACCTTACGCGTAGAGATAATCACACGACTAAAAACAAGCTCAAAAACTATGAAATACACGTAAAGTTTCAAACTTTTTGCCAAAAACTTAAACTTTAACACCAAATAACCTTTAAAGTACAAGAATCTTGGATTTTAAAGTGTAAAAAATAAGTTTTTAAAGCGTATGAAGAAATGAATACCGAAACTTACGCATACACACTAAAACTTCAAAAACAAAATCGTTTCACCCAACTATTTGGCGAATGATACCACTGTTAGGTTCCCATTTATGTAACACAAGCATCAATATGAAGAAATGAGATAGAAAGTGATCGGATGAACACACAACACACACACACGAATGAATAAGAAAAGTTTAGGCGTAGGACATGTATTGAAATGAACAACCAACCTTCAAGTGAAGGTTTACAAGACTATTTATAGGGAAGGACCTAGGGCAACACACTAGTTCCCTTCCTTTCCTTATTGGGCTTGGGCCAAGGCTTATGGGCTTTCTACATAAGCCTTGCCATAATTACTAACATAAAAGCCTAATTAAGCTAACTATTACATATTAATTACTAACACTTGTAATCTAGTTTAGGAGTGATTCCAACAAAAACTTTCAAGCCCTACATGAAAAAAATAGCATTGTATGTTTCTGTCAACGAACAAAAGTTTCTTCATGGTGGACTTGGAGATGGTTCATCAGGTTTTTAGCTAGGTACTTCACCATGTGATGCTTTACTTTCATCACTTTCTGAATGTGCTTCATCCTGCATATTGTTAATGGGAAAATGTTTTTTTTCTTTTTTTTTTTTTTTTTCCTTCCTGATTTCATGACGAATTTTCATCAAAAATTACATCTTCACTAAGTATTACACTTTTTACTATAAGGCTATGTAATTTATATTCTTTTGACTTGCTACTATAGCCTAGAAAATACATTTTTAACTTATATCCTTTTATTTATATCTTTTTTGCTTTGATATTTGAGAATGACAAACACACCCAAACTTTAAGATGGCTTACTGAAGGTTTTCTTCCATTCCATGCTTCAAGCGGAGTCTTGTTATTGAGGAATTTTGTTGGACTTCTATTTAGCAAGTATATCGCCCTATAAACTGCTCGTGCCAAAAAAAATTGGTAAACCTTTCTTGTGTATCATGGATTTCACTATCTCTACAATGGTCAGATTCTTTCTATCAACTACACCATTTTGTTGAGCTGTGTATCGAGGAATTCTGTGCATGCCTTCATCCCCTCAAAACATATCAAATTCTTTTGAGTTGTATTCTTTTCCTTGCACTTCTCAAAACTTTTGATAAACTCCTTGTTTGTTCTTCGACAATATTTTTAAACTTTTTGAAAATTTCAGAAACTTGAGATTTTTCTTCCATGAATAAATGCATGCTACTCTACTTATATTATAGATAAATAGAAATTGATATTATAACAATGAAATGGATTCCCTATCGGACCACAAAGATCGATGTGTGCTAGCTCGAGGATTTCTTGTCTTTCCAAGTTACTCTTTTCGAAAATGGTTTATGATGAATACATAAACTCCTTTAATCTTGTGAATTTGTGGTAAACCTCCAACCATGTTTTTCTGATGGAGTAAATTTAGACTTTAGAAAATAAATGTGCAAGCCTCCTATGCCATAACAAAGCTTCATTGTTGTAGTAGTCTTCAATGTGGTGTCTTCTTCATATCTTAATTTGATCGAAAAACTTATGTCTCATCCCATTTTTATCTTCTGCATCAGTTATCTATTTTGTCCGTTGTTGTAAATGTTGCAACCTTTCCCTTCAAATATGAAAAACTATATGTGCTCTACAAGTTGTCCGACACTAAGCAAATTTTGTGCAAATTCGGGAACAATTAAAACATCATTAATATCTTATACATATTTTTGTTTTGACCAAAATACTTTCCATACCAGTCATATTACTACTACAACCACCGCTAGGATCTTGCCTTTTCACTACTGCTTCATTTCCCATTTTTCTTTGAGAATTTCATGTAGTGTCAATATCGACCAAAATACTTTCCATACTGGTCATATGATTACTACAACCACTCTCAGTAAACCACGTGTCATTTCTTTCAACGTTGGGTAAGTGTAAAAAAAACATTCCTATCTTGTTTAATAGTTTTCTTGTTGTTGGTTCTTTTTTGATAATTTTTTTCTAGAATACCAAATTGATTAGAGTGGGTACATTTAAATTTTCTTTTGCCCCAAGAATATTTTTCTTCTTGACTGTCTTTCTTTAAAGTTGAACACTTGTTAGAGTTTCCATTGATGAATGATCTTTTGTCGAATTTTTATCGACCTCTTGATCCTCCGTGACTTTATCCACATCTACAGCCTCCAAAATTACTACCTCCTCGACCACGTCGGGAACTCCCTCTTCCATAGTTTTATGGTGGTTTCTTATCTCCTTGCAAGTTGGAGTGAAATACACTCTCAACCGCCTTTCTAAAGTGGCATCTCATACGCTGCTCAATTGACTTGAGAGAACTTAGCAAATCATGAATACTCAAAGTTTTTAGATCTTTAGTGTTTTCAGTGACCACTATAATTGGATCAAATTTTTCTGGAAGTAGTGATGATAAGTTTCTCAACAACTTGTTAGTCTTAAATTTCATCACCATTACTTTTAATTTAATTAATCATCGGTTAATCCAGATGATAGTCATTTAGTGACTCATTTTCTTTTATCTTCATATTCTCGTAATCACATTTGAGTTTGTAGTCTTATAGCTCTTACTTTGGCGTTTCTTTAAAATTCTTGCTTGAGTACCTCCCAAGCTTCTTTTTTCTTTTTTAGACGCATGACTTTTGCGGAGGTTGACAGTGCATTGTGGCTTCTCTTTTGCTTCAAATATATCATTTGTTCTTGTTCATTGATGTATTTTTGTGTATCATCAGGTTTTTCAAATTTGTTCTTGACATAGTCAAACACATCTAAAGAATCAAACAAAGTCTCCATTTTGAAACACCAATAATCATAATTTCACCACGAAAAATTGGGACAACAATAGGACTAAGTTCCAAACCCTGTAATCGTGCCATGACTACTTTATAAATATAGTTGAACTCATCTAACCCAATCGATTCAAACAAGCTTTGATACCAATTTATATTAAATATGTGAGATACGACTCAAAAAATTATTTCAACATAAATTTAAATCACTCAAAAATATTCTTTATTTAAAAACTTGGAAACACTTTATTTTCTTTGATGGTTTGGTACATTTGGCTACTAATACATTGTCCCTTTTACAAAAAGTTTGCATTGCCATGAAATCAATGTAATGTCAACCATTGTAGGTGATTCTGACTCAATGTTTGCTTAATTTTCAGTTGTTACTTGACTTAGTTTGTAGAAGTAAACTTCACTTTTTTTCCCAACAAAATCATGCCTAAAAAGTTTTTCCAACTATTCTTATATCAAGCTTCAATAGTTGGCCTTGTCTCAAAAACGATTTTCCTTTTCTTTTACTGCAAAACACACTAGCGCACATGTATGACCAAATAGAACGATTTTGTTGATTCAAACATTTCTTACTGAAAGGTTGCATTTGTTCTACTTTCTGAGACAATAATTGCAAACAGGTAAGAAATTAATAAAACATAATTTCACAATTAATAACTCAAATGATTGATTAAAAATAAAGCGTTAAGATCTCTCTGCTGATAAGTAATCAAGGCTTTCAATGTGGCTAGAATACAGAAACTTTTTTCATTCTCAGAATGAACTAAATTTTAACACTGGCTGAAAAAATAATAACGTGAAAACTCAAAAATAAACAAAAGTTGCTGATATATCTATAGAAGCCAGGAACTAAGAAAAACGCTAGAATACCACCCCCTCTCTGTTTAAATGTGTTTCTCCATCTTTAAAGACTTTGTTTGTGCAATAACTTTCCACCTTTTAGCTTCAATCATCAAGTCCATCTAAAGAATCTGCAGAAATAACTGGTATGAAGAAACAATTCACCAAAGTCCAACAGAACTGACTTGTCACAAATCTATAGGAACCTAGCTAATGTTCAAATTTAACCTAATAGCATTCCTATTCATATTTAAAATATATGATCCTTATGCGATCTATCTAAGAGATGTTACTGACCTATAGGTAAGTACACCTATAGGTCAATTTGCAAGGAGTTGACACAGGTAATGTTATTAATGAAAAATCATGATCATGAAATTGGCAGTAACTCAAGTAATGTTACTAGTATGATACCATAAAACTATCCTCTTAAAATTATACTTATAACTTTCAGAGAATAAGTATTCAGAAACATAGAATCTTTTATTTCTAATCTCTGAGTGATATCGTATATGGAAATGGCTAGAGGACAGAGAAGCTAAAGCTTACAAGATAAGTCTTTTTATCGGCCAACTATGTTATCATATATGGCTAATTAAGAGAATATTCTGGTGAAAAAACTGAGCTTAACCTTACCTAAGCAAAAACAAAAAACTCGTAACACTCACCTAAAAAGTAGCCAAATTTCCAGCAACTTCTCATGCTTGAATAACGATATCATCTGTAAATACTTAGAAAAGCATTAAGTAAGTGCACAATATGAATAAGTAGACCTAACTAAAATTAACTTAAAGAAACATAGAGTGGAAAAAGAGAAATAATTGAAGGTTAACGTATAAGTATGATACCAATATGTAAAAATGAACCGAACTCCATTTACCATCTGATCACTCTCTTTATTTCTCTACTCCGATCCTTTATCCTGCATAACATGAAGTGTAGGAAAAACATTATTATCATATTTGACACAGTAATTAAAGGAAATTAGTACAAGTATCTAAAACTTATATAAAGAAATAGGGATCATATTAAAAACCAGTATCAGATATGACATACCTTTTGAGACAAAAATGTGGAAGAAAGGTAGTCTTGGTCCTCCTTAAAGATTTGAAGATTCTTTATCTTCAGGAGGAAATCCACTTCTTCCTCTTCAAAATTCACAAGGCAACCCAACCTTATTAATTCAGATAGATGTGGCACAAGTTCTTCATTCTCACACAACACCCGGTCGGCTATTACTTCACCAAAAGTAGAGGCATATTCCATCTTACGACCACAAGATTTGTCCATATTCCGCATAAAGAACATACGAAAATTCTTCTTGTCCCAGCGTATCATTCGCCTTGCTTCAACATTAACCACGTCTCCAGAAGAAAAGTTTAAGCTATATTGTACCATCATAGGCTCTGATGTCTCGTACGCTGTAATTTTAAGTAGCCGGCTAACAGCTATTTGTCTCCTTTTTGCTTCAAATTTTAACTTCGGATCAGCAAGAAAGCCAAGAATGAGTTTAAACAGCCCCTTTTTGATAATATATTCTTTTGGATTTACTGGCTGGAATTTCTCAAGATCGACGTCAAATATGCTTTTCTGAGCAGTTTCAGATAAACTACGAACCCCGATTTTGGTGAAGATATCAACAAGCTTAGTTCGGGGTAGAGAATTCATACTAGGCTGAGGATACCAGGCGAATGTGGGATGTGATGATCTTTGAAAGAGGTCCATTAAATAAAGATCATCACCAATGAAAACATCACTCTTTTCAATCAACAAAATTGCATCAGAATTAGGATCTTGAACAGGAAGTTTTGATATGTTCTTAATGAATGTATCTTCCGTCTTTGAGTCCCAACTTTCAGCAACAAACTCCCAAAAGGAACGACATTTGGTAGCTTTTATCTTACGTCCAGAGCTTTCCCATACCTTCCAAAGCTTGCAGTAATCGTCAACAGAAGGATGCTCTTTCACATTAAAAACATTAGCAAAAAAGCGAAGGATTTTCTCATCATAGTAAAAACTGGACAAGACATTCAGCTCAAACTCAAAAAGATTTTTTTTATCACGAATAACACATTTTTGTGGTGTTACCCACTCTCCGTTTTTTGTCCCTCTTGGTATCCAGATCCTTTTATTCTCATCATCAGCAGGCTCCCACTTACATTCCGACAAGTAAATGTAGACTCGATTAATGCTTTCAAATTCGGAAAGAGAGTTGAGGTGACTACTAATCAACTTGCACCCCATCTTAACATCAGTTATAACTCCTAAAACATTAAGCACCTCTTTGTACGATCCAATTTCAGATCCGTAGAATTCTTCATCGATGAACGGACCATCACCAAGTTTTAAGTAAGGTTTCCAATCAGAATGGAATAACAAGCACTCATCCGGGCGTTTGTATCCGAATTTGGTTTTTATCCACTTTTTCTGAGTGATATTATCTAGAAATTTAGCCGGAATTACTGGTTTATTTTCTTGTAGCATCTTAACAGAATCAAGCAAAGAGTAAACACTTGCACGAGTAATTCTTCTGCAATCCTGAGGTAAGAAAAGGCCATCAGCTACAAACTTTGCACCATCTTTGAAATCAGTAGTTACACCCAACTGCTTTAACTCCGCTCGGTAAAGATATATCTCACTCCCATAAAAGTTGTTACTGTCATCAATGAACGGAAGCATCGAAACTCTAGAAATGGGCAACCAATGATCTGAACTAAAAAGAATGCACTCATTTGGTGATCTGTAATCACCAAGATTTGTTCTTAGCCATTTTTCTTTGTGTAAGCAGTCCTTGAGTTCTTTAGGAATTTTGACCTTGTTTTTTTTCAACTTTCTTAAGCATTCAAGAAAGGAAAATGTGTTTTCTTTTGTTATAGAAGATGATGAAACCTTTTGCTTAAAAGTGCGAGCAAACTCTTTTGCAGTGTCCTCAAAATCCACCATAACACCAATTTTCTTTAATTCAACCGACATTGATTTAATTGAACTTCCATAGAACCTTTCATCAAGAACCGGGAATGATCCAAAGACGTGTAGAAGACAACCCCACTCAGATTCTGGATTCAACAAAAAACATTCAGATGGGCATTTGTAGCCCATGTTTGTCTTCAAGCAATTTGCCTCTTTAACCGCTTGCACCAACTTATCTGTTTTTTCTGATTTCTGTATGCACCTTAATATCAGTAAGAAGGCCTTAGACGACAAAGAATTCAATAAATACTTGGACTTGATGTTCTCAGAAACAAGCTGGTAACACTTGTCATCAAAAGATACTACCACACCGAGTTGTTCAAGTTCTTTTTTGAACGGATGTATTTCTTTGCCATAATAAACTTGATCAATGAAAGGAAGATCACTTATTTGTGAAGCATCTTTCCATTCATGAGTGAACATAACAGAGTTGGTTGGAGTCATATAACCTCGTTGTGTTTTAAGCCATTTTCCTTCTTTGATACTGTTCACAAAGTCTTCACTCAATGCAAGATTAATACCCAAATACCGAATAAATTTCAGCATTGAAATAACATTGTCTTTAGTAAGCTTTGAGGAAGATGCAAGAGACATGAGACGTGAACCTATAAATTCACAAGCTTCTTTATTCTCAAAACGAACACCAATTGTTCGCAACTCATCTTTGTATTGCCTTATCTCATCACCATAAAATTTCTCATCAACCAATGGGATATCAACAAGCACTGATCCATTCTGAAGAAGAGGACCAATTGATGTATCAAGCATAAAAGACTCTGAAGGTGGTCTGTAACTAGGACAACCGCTCAAACATATCTTCAACCAACTTCCATTTCTAATCGACGACAAAAACTTTTCAGGCAAACTAGTCCTGTCTGTGTTTAACTTCTTAAGCCAGTTTAAGAGCAAAAAAGTATTTGATCGAGTTAGAGCGGATGACATAGTAGGAACAGCAGCATCAGGTGGAGATAAACGAGGGATATCATAAGCTTTTACATAATTTTCAAGAAACCAAACAATGTCTTTAACAGGTGTAACAATACCACAATAGGACAAACAACGAGTATAGTCCTCTCCCAGCTCAGCATAATTATGCTGCATCCAAAGATTTGAACCAATCAACTCCACCCATTTGCTTCCATTAGCAGGTACAAGAACACCATTTCTGCTTTTGACTACTTTCCCATAGTTATCAACAATAGGCATTTTACTACACAAAGCATGAACCTCATCCTTATATAAATATTTCCTTTTTAAGGAGTTGTGAAGGAAATGTACATAAGTAACAACGAGGTTATGGTCAGCATCAAGTGAAAGGCTTAATTCCTCAGCGTATTCGTAAATACTAACAAATTTAACCTTCAACTTTTCACTAAGCCACTTCTTTATAGGTTTCTGATCATTTGAACACGATGCAATAGCTTCTTGTGTGGCTTTTGGCAGAAAGAATTTATGAGTTGACCATTGAAACTCTGTGTTCCAGTTAGTCATCCACGAAAGATGATCAGATTTCTCAGCAAAAAGTAAGTTAGCACATAAGCTCATTTTTAATAAATTAACCTTCCTATCCATCCCGACATATTTTATGATTGGTATGTTACTGATGTTGGTACATTGAAATGACTCCCAATTCTCTGCTATGAATACCAGAAGCTCTATATAAATATCCTCTGAGACGCCCATTATAAGGTTACTACCAGAAATGCATTTTGCATACCATTCATCATCTACATATTTAATCTCCAAAAAATGTAGAATGTTATTGTACTCCTCATTATCAAATGAAGAATTAAGAATAAAGGTTCCGTGAGATGAAATATTATGTAAACTGACATTTTTTCTTCTTGCGTTGTTCAATATGGTCCAAAAATTAGGCTTTAGCCTACCAACTTCATTGGGTTTACAGAACATCTTCTGACCTGTGTAGGACTCACATGGGATAATAGTCTGCTCCTTTAGCTTTTCTTGAATTGCCTGACGGACACGGCTCAGTTGTTGATGACGTGGATTCGAAGGTTTGAAAGGTAAGAACCAAAACATATTTGGGAGGCTAGAAACAGGAGCATTTTCTGTAGACTTCACCAATGAGGTAAATGCATTTAAAAAAGCATCAGGCACACAATCAAGAATCCCTTGGTTCCATTTGTTGTCCCAGAGGATATTCTCTCTTGATGAGGCCAAAAGAAAATCAGCTTGTATAATGAATGGAAGGTGTGTTTCTGTATCTGTTGGTAAAAACGCGTAAATACCAGGAATTCTTGAACTTCTTCGGATTCTTTCACCAATTGGGAAAGCCAATGTGATAACCCATTCCTCTACTTCCTGTCTAGTATCAACTTTATTTTCCTGTTTCACGGGAAACCTTTGTTTCCACATGTGGTAGCCACATTCATTGCCAACATCATCAGCAATAAGATGAATCAAGTAGGAATCAGCATCCCTGCTCTTTGAAGTAACAAAGTTTGTCTCACTAGAGATAGAAATTGCACTCACTGTGTTGAGACTAGGATCATCATTTTGTTCTCTAACAGAAAGCCGCTTTATCTTTGAAAGAAATAAAAGAGCTTCAGGATGGACACTTGAAAGCTGCTTCTTCACTGGTATAACCTTTTCTGGTTTTAAAGGCAACACTAGAGTTGTGGTAGGAAGATTGGTAGCAGAGCCATATACAACTTTAATGGCAGATAGAACTGTGTCATCCTCAACCCATTCAGGAACAATATATCCAACATTGCAATGCTCACAAGGTTTTTCGTTAAACCTTATCTGATAACCGTTGCTAAAAATGTAAGGCTGGGATGTTATCAGAAATACACTCTTGAACCCGATTCCTGAATAGAGATTTAGTTATATCATTAACTATAATGATTTACATATAAAAAATTGAATAAACAAAGTGTTGGTGTTCCAATTTAGCACACTTAAGGCACCAAATGCAAGTAGACCTAAACTATATTTGCACAAAGGAAACATTTGTCGAGCACGCGAACACATTCAGTGTAAAAACATATCCGCGTGTTGCATACATGTGCATATTATTTTCTTCCTTTGTGCAAGCATCTCTAATAATATTAACATTAATCCAGTTATAAGAGACATCTGATGGTTAAACCTTATCTGTTTATATGCAGCTGAAATTTGTCGGTAGAACCCTTTAAAATAAATTTGGATATGTAATGACCTTATTCAATACTAATACATACATTTATTAATTGAAACTAATATGATTTTAGTTGATAAAAAGGTACACTAAGCATGACTAAGAGATTACCTTTCAGGTTATTGAAAATTCATCTAATAGAAATTTAAGACATGAAAATGAACAACTAACGAGCCACCGATGAATAATTAGATTAAAATGAGAAGTGCATATATACCTTTTTCCCCTATATAACCATGCCCACGAAGCCCTTTCTTTGTAGAACGCCCCACACTACAAATGGAATCAATATTCTTACTAGAAAACCCTTTCTCATTGTTAAAAACTAACAAAGTGGCAGGAGCTCCAGTGTTTGTTATGTCCTTTGACGTAATCACAAACTCCAGTGACGGGTTGACTCCTTCCGGATACTCGTTATCCTCAGCATTCTGAGGAGCAACAATTAATCAGATTAAAATACAATCTAGAAAAGAAATTTAATCACAAAGCATCACTGATTCGTTAAACACTCCATACTTGTAAAAAAAACACTACAAGATGACATTATATTTAATAAAAGCTGAAAATCACTTCATAACTCTTTAACAAAAAATAAGCCCTCTGTTTCGGATATTTTTTATAAATAGTCAAAGATATAGAAACATTCAACTTTCTGAACTGCTATACAATGTATATGTTCAGGTTGTTCATACGGAACTTTGTCCAAAAACATGTTACTAGTTTATTGACTTTATGGTTCCACTTGCTCAACATATCTAGGATTGTGTTTGTGCATTTTTACTCTCATGATTCTGAAATTGTACTAAAATGTTTTGACCTAAAAATGTTTTAGTTATTGTCATTAAAGTATCTTTGCTGACAACATATGTATGAGGTGTCATGCATTTAGGCTATAAATTGAAAATTTTATACTGAGTTATGACATCATTCCCTATTATAATTTTATTTCGTTTAATACTATCCAAATACAGTAGGGGATCATGCAATACGCATTTTTTTTTTTTTGGCTTGTGCAGGGTTGTCATTTAAATTTGAAATTTAAATACTCAATTTTCTATCATTTCCTTCATCACAGATCTAAATCACAAGTTCTGGCGCCCCTATAAATGAAGTCTTTTTCTATCTATTCTCTACTGTTTTCTTGAAAGTTTGTAGGTTTAGTTAATGTTTAGCTTACATTAGGAGCTGTGATGAAAGAAGAAGAAAATGATGATAAAAAATGTTTTGTAAGCAAAAGAATTCAAGCAAGTGCTCCAAATATTCCCTTTTTATCTATCTGAAAAATCATTTCAAAACTCTTTCCCTCTTTTTAGGTTCCGAGCCTCTTAATTTAGGATTTACTTTCGTTAGATTTTTCAGGTGATAAAGGGGTAAGAGAGCTTTTTCCTTTTAAGTCTAATGGTCGTAGATGTTTCTAATTGAGGCATGAATTAAAGGGTGCAATTTTTGGCTGTAATCCTTTTACTGCCTACTCATATAGATGGACTTGCTTCAAGTCAGAAAAACACATATTGAAGAGGTATTTAGATTTGTTCTTCCAAGATTCTTGTAGCTGTTTCCAATAATGCAAGATAGTAGTTTGCGTTTCCGGAAGCATAATGCTTGAGTTTTGACTCGAGGGTCATTTTCTATTTGATTAATCAAACGTAATTATCATTGATAGTATTCTTGTGTTGGGTTGTTTGTTATGTCAATGGTTACAAACACAATTGCTAATTCTTGAGTGCGCCTTTTTTAAGTTCCATTTAATCTATCATACATGTACCTGGAATATATATTATTGATATATTGCTTGTATCTTGATAGTGATGATACTTTATGTTATCGGCTTTGAATGTTGAGCAACTCATTACATACAATATATTTTTAGTTGCTTAAAAGAAAAGATCACATTTTCTAACTTGGTCTACTTCTTGAGCAAACCAAAATTGTCAACTGTGAATTTGAATAATGCACTGAACATTGGTTTGAATTTTAAATTTTCCATTTCATTTATTCTTTTGATGGTAGTCGTGTCTGAGTTTCATGTATCATACCATTCATGTGTATAAAGGTTGGCGTGATGCGAACCTTCTTTTTGCGAAGAACCTTCTTTTATGTACATTTATAGTTTTGGTATATTCATGATAAATTATAACAGTCGGAACATTGATAGCAGACGAAGAAGGTTTATGCATATGCTTCACAACAACTATGAACAGGCAATGTTTGTCCCCTGTTTAAAGCATAAGGTACCAAAAGGTCAAGCACCAGGCATTGAGTGGTGTACTCACTTCATTATGTCTTCATACAGAAAGAAAAAAAATAGTTTTAGGAGACGAAATTAGAACAGCAAGTGTATTCAACTATCAATAATCAAATTATATAATTTGGGATTCTACCCATTTGAGATTTTATCCACACGAATAAAATAACTATGTGCGTCTTATAGGTATATAACCTGATATCATTGTAAGTACAGTATATATTTCTGGTTGAAAAAGTATGCGTATTAGCTCATTGATTGTTCATTTCAGTTTGACAAATTGATATATATAGATATTTGGTATTTTAAAGTTTGGACCACTTGAAGACATGGTGAACTCAAATCACTTAAAGGGTCTCTTCTTTTAACATATATGGGTCAAAATAAGTAGTAGCCATTTGTAGAGGGGAAGGGGTCATAGCTTGCTAGCTCAATTAAGAAGTTTTTTACTTTCCTATAATGTAATTTGTAACCATTAGTTAGTTTCGAGATAACGAGTATTTTCATGTTATTGTTGTGTAAACTGACTGTTTTCGACTATTATTAATAGACAATGCTGATGATGGATATTGAAAGAAATCGAAATACGGAGAAGCTCCCAAGGTTGATAAGTCTTTGTGTCCATTGATTTGTTGGTATTTCACATATCAATTAATACCCTTTTACAAATTACAGGAAACAAGTCGTATTTTCTCATAATCTACCCTTTTACCAAACCCAATTAAGACTATTTGGTTGGGTGTTGGACTAAATATGTTCGGTTTATTCGTGTCCTGGGTTTCCCGGCTAGATCTTAATAACTTATTTGATAGTGTTTTCGAAAAACTATTAAGCTCTTTTAAGGTGTTTGAGCAAGCTTATTTGAGAGTGCTTATTAATTTTTTAAGGAAAAGCTATTAGCATACCTCAACGCCGACTTATCACCTTTTGTCATTCTAATTAGGTTATTTAGCGTATTTTTTATGTACCAAGTGGTTAACTTTACCATTTTCTTTGCTTACTTATATCACTTCATTTGTTGATGGAGACAAAGGCTTGTTAGCCATTGACCTTAGGAACCTTAAACTTCTGCTAATAGCTCTTTTGAAGTCGTTCATTAAAAGCTTTCAAAGGCTTTTATGCATTGGAGGGAAAACTTTTTTATACAAAAAGTGTTTTAATCCTGTATTATTCTTACTTAGAATTTGAAACTAATGCAAGATAATGTCAATTGAGCAGCTAAGAAGATTTGGCATTGTCCCAGTAGGCCGAGTAGTATCCCAAGAGCAAACAGGAAGAGAAATTGAACTCCTAAAGGATGATATGCAAACAAGATGTATCCAATAGATGTCTAACCTTACTACCGTGCATGATATTTTTTTCTGGGACATTGAAAAAGTATAATAGAAAGGAAAATGTCTTTAATTTGATTTCAGTAGCAGCTTTTCATACTCTTTTATGTATATAAAGTATATGGGCTCATAGTCTTTTACATGTAGTAGTTATTAACGGCGCGCTTTTTAGTTTTTTCCATCTTTTTCTCTTGCAACATACTTAAATATCAGTATTATGTTCTGATTTGCTTGACTGATTCCATTTTGGGTTCTATTATTTTGAGGGTGCTATTGACTCCCCCTGTAGGAGTAAATATATACAAGTATTTCTATCACATGCAGAAGTATAGACATATTTAAAGATCTGAGAAATTGTGAGAAATTCTAATTCTAACATATTAAGCGATAATATTAGGAAATTGTATATTCAATACATTACTTTGTGTTCAACTTTAGTTATTTTCTTATAGCCCGTGTTGAACACGGGTTATGAAATAGTTGATAAACAATATTTCCTTGTTCAGAATGGGTTGATCTTGTTTTTTTTCTTCCTTTTACAAAGAACCTAAACTGTTATGGCTTAGTTGAGTTCAACAAGTCATTCAAGGACCATATATATTGAAACTGTAGTGACACAAGATGAAGAGACTGATTTGATAACTAGTGACACTTTTAATCGCAAAAATACCTGGATTAGTTCCATGAAACAATGAACATCTTTTGCATAAAGCTCGGCAGATAGATTTTTAACAGCCTGATGAAGATCCTCAGTTAACGGATTGGGTAATCCACCTATCGAGAACTTCGTCCTCCGTATCTCTGCCACATGCTCCTTCGCCGACATACTTGTCGACCCAATACTTGATTCATAGTCCTGTTTATGCATAACAAACAAAAATATGTATTATTAATTAGTTAATACCATGTAATTATAAGAATAACTTGAAATACAAATTTGCTTATGATAATGATCAAAAGTATGCAGATGATATTCATGTTTTTAAACATTAAAGAAAAATTACATGTATCTAGCAAACTAATTAAATATTATAAGGTGTACACTTAATTTTACCTATAATTGATTTACATTTTTGATGGATTTGTTATTAAAATCAATCAACCAAAATTTTGTTAAGTTTGATACACTAAAACAGTAAACCCTATAAAAACTATTAAATCATGTAAACCAAAATTTATGTAAAGTTTATAACATGTTACTAATATATAATCATACCGTATTTTGCAATTGCTGTTCTTGTTTCACAACTACAAGTCCCAATAAACTGTCATCTTCATTCGAATATTTTCCAATTTTCAAGTTTCTACCCCGATCCAAAAAACCCTAAACGCATGAAACTTATTAATAAACGTAGAACATAATAATTATTTCTTCATTTCAAGTAACATTTTACACTTAATCAATAACAACCTCGTCATCTGAGTTATCGTCAATAATGTTGAGGTCAAGCAAGTTGTTTGGTTTTTCGTTCGCAACCTTACCCTTCCTGGTACGTTTTCTGGAACTGCGAGTAACCTGAATATTATTTTGATTAGTTTCAGCATGAATATTGTCAAAATTAACGTAAAGAAACCAACAAGATATTACTTGTGACATTTACCTTCATATTAATTGTGTATGTGTTCTTCACGAGTGTGTTTGAGTGGTTTTAAGGTTGATGTTTTTTTGTTCTCTATGGTGTTATATATTTAAAGTTGAGATTTAGGTCAAATATTTTTAAATTTAAATTTAAAACTTTAAAAACGCGCTTGTTAAGTGATAATAATCTTGACTTTTTCTAACTTGGTAAAGATTTTGTTTGTTGGGAAGAGATATAATAAAATCATGTATCGATCACTCGATGTACTTTTAGGTTGCCTTTCGTTTTTGTGTAGACATAAACGTACAATTATCGGGAAGTTATGCTGAAAGACAAAGAAAAAAAGGACATTAACGTAGTGATTCATATCTTTTTTATATAATAATTAAACAAGTTTATTGACCCGTAAAATTCATGGATTAAATGTAGAACCGTGGAATAATAGTTTTGAATTTATTATGAAATGAAATATGTTTATAGAAGAGAATGATTTTTGATATTATGTGAATCAATGTTCTGTTAGTTAGACGTATGAATAGAAAATATTCATACTTACATAAAAATAAAATAAATTTTATAAAACGATATAAAAGGCATAAACTGTTTTATGCTAATTAAGTTTGAGAACACTTCTCTTAGAAAAAGAGTAAAAATAAGGTAACAACAAAATAAATAAAATCTCTAATAACAAACACAAATAAATCTTCATAAAAAAGAAAATTTTAATTAACACTTATAAGATATGAGAAATGTGTTACGAAAAATATGAAAAACAAAATATATGAAATAAGTTAAGTCTTACTTTTTTACGTTGAACATATAAGTGATCGATTGTTAAGAACTAGAAGGGTACCCGTGTAATGCGGCAGCGGGTATCCGGTGACTAATTTTGTGTCGATCAAATATTTTTCATTTTAAACATTCCTTATTTAACATGTCTCAAATATTTTATAAACGTAGTAGATATATGTTTTCAAAAGTAGAACGTCTAAATTATTAATAGTGTTCGCACTTTTATTTTTCAAATTTTAGCATTAAATTGGTGGTTATAAGTAGGGCTGAGCACCGAAGGTTCAAAACCGAACCGGACCGACGAAACCGACCGAACCGACAAAAACCGAACCGGACCGACAGCCCGTCGGTTCGGTTTTAGGTTTTACATGATTTCAGTTTCGGGTCAGGTCGGCCCAAAACGAACAAAAACATACCTAAAAGCACCTAGACCGACAAAACCGAACCGACAACATTCTTCGGTTTCGGTTCGTGTTTTTCATGGTTTTCGGTCCTCGGTTTTTTCGGTTCGGGTCGGTCTATGACCGATGCTCAGCCCTAGTTATAAGTTTAGTGAGTTTTTCTTATAAACAATTCCATTAAAATATATCATTATTAGAAGGGGTCACTATATGATTTAAATGAGACTTAAATTTTCAAATTTTACATTAATTTTTAAATGTTCCTTTTATAGTAATGTTTTTTGTCTTAAAATTTTAATACTTCCTTTTATAACAAGTATCAAATACTTTATAATGTAGTATAGATATTTGAGTAAACAATATTTTAGAATGGAATGTTAAAATAATGTAAGTAAAAATCAAGTGTTGATACACATTGTAAGTAATATCATTAGTGTTTGTGATATACAACGTAATTACACAACCAAATCTATCTATCTATAACTATATATGAGACTAAGCATGACACATAGATAATGACACCTCAATGATGAGTAGGCATTTAATTATGACATGGCATTAGTGACATGGCACTATTTCCGGTTAAATACGTAAAAAAACTTTGTCACAAATGAGGATCGAACCCTGGACTATTGGACCACAAACAAGCGCCTCAACCAGTGGAGCAAGCCACAAGTTGTGATATAAATTGCATTCCCAAACTGATATTCAACCAAACAATTGTACCAAAATGACTTTTTAAAACCGGATGTTAATCCTCAGTTTTTCAAACGCATTTTACCAAAAAAATTGCCCCTTTTATCTCAATCAGAATCAATTCATTCCATTCTTATCTTCGTCATTTTTAGGATTGATTTGTTGATTTTCAAATCGTTTCAAAAAGTCATGGAAGAATATAAACAGGCATCTTCTCTCCCATTATCAAAACCTAATTCTTGGGTGATGATTATTTCGTCTCAGTTTTGAGGGTTATTTCCCGCCGCTGTTTGTTGATTACTTGATTTGTTTTAAAATTATAACATCAGATCTTCATAAACCTTTATAAGGTATGTTGTGTATGATGTTAATCAATTGTGTCAATGTAATCTTTGCAAATAAAAGGTTGTATGTCGAAGAGTATTAACTTTGGAATTGATATTTAACCTGAACACACATTAGTGTTTGTTTTAATTTCATTAATTCCCATGTTTGTTATCTGTATCTATACTATATTAAAAAGAAAAATAGTCAACATGGTCAATATTGGAAAAGTGAAAAGTGGAAAAAGTGGAATAGTGAATTGTGGAAAATCAATATTCTTGCAACAGAAGAATTGTTCACATATCTTTACTATATTAATGAGTTTATTTGAATTGTTGAAAATAGACGCATGAGAGAGAAAAAAACTAATTATGGCAACACAGCTCACATTCAAGGTGAAACTTATTAAACGTGTGCAACACAAATACATTCACAACTAACAAAACACACATACAAACACTCTCATCTCTTGCACCTATATACAAATACCACCAAAGCTCCCACCGTCGGATCTCACCATCACTCGATCTCATCCCATTGTTTGTCGCTGCCGTAGAACAGGACCAACACGCTCACCACCACCGGACCTCATCTACCACAGGTTTTGAGGTATGTTTTTTTTTTTTTTTTTTTTTCAGTTTTTGATAAATCTATGACTATTTATCATTTTTGAAGATCTTTTCTACAGATCTGCTGATTTTATTTGAAGATCCGAGTGATGGTAACATTTTTGGTACTTTTGCTACAGCCGTCGCCGAAAAAAGCTGTTGCAGCAGTTGTCTGGCCGAAAAAAGTGTTACCGCCGCTGCTGGTGTTGCCGGAAATTGCGCTGCTGCTGTTGTCAGTTCTGTTGCCGGGATATGTAGGTTTTTCATTTCTTTTTCTTATAAAGTTTTGTAGGTTTTTAAAGTTTTAGAACGTTTTTTTCTCGTTTGTTAAATTGGGGCCAATTATTTTTTTAGATCTGAAAACGGTTCATGGTGGTTACTGTTTCATTATTTATTTATTTTGTTTGTTTCTAGATTTATTGAAAAGTGAAAACATAGGCCAATGATGTTTTTAGAGCTGAAACTAAGGCCAGTAATGGTTTTTTTGTTGCTGGTAAAACCAGCTCTGTCATTTGGTGGTTTGTATTTTTGTTGTTATATTTGTTTATGTGGGATGTGGTTACCAGATATCATGTTGATGTTATTTGTTTAAAGGGATGTATTTGGATTTTAGGCATAAAACAAGATGTCTTAACAAATATATGTATCAAATAATAAATTTGTGTTTGTATTTTTGGTTTGAACAGAGGTGTTTGAATGATTGAACTTTATGGTTTATGGTGGTGGTTAAAACTGAGGCCGAGTCCAGTGATGTTTTGGTAGTAGTATTTGGCTTTTGGTCGGAACTTGATGTGTTTGTTGATTTTTATTTGGTGATTTATGTTTTGGTGATATATCTCGATCTCGTGTGTTTGGATAAGCTCATCTAGCAACTTTGTTTTGGTACATTAAAGATTGTTTTGATTATAGTGTTCATGGTGATTATATTATGATCTTTTTACATTAAAGATTGATATCTAACTATCTTATAATAGAGGGATGAACTTCCCTCATATTAAATGTTTTAAGATTTCCATATATAGAATTTTAAGCAAATATACAAGTTACAAAGCATTACTTTCATTATTGCAGCCATCTCAAATCTTGAGACAAATTGTTTTCTTTATATTGTATTGTCAAATCTTGAGCCATATTGTAGTCAATGACTGTTGGTCCAATTTTTACTATTTTTTCTAAACAAAAAAATCAAAAGTAATATATAAGGAGTACATTGGAAACACAAATGATAGAATATGCTTCGTATATGTGGTTAATTGTTTTGTTGATTCATGTAATTAACCCTTGATTTAAAATACTATATCTATTGCTGATTTTGTAGGATTTAATAGCTTGTGATTCATATTTTCCAAGAACTAGATTATATTGTATATTGTAAAAATTTTAATTAAAAGTATTAAATGTGTTTTTAAATACCCCTACGAAGATGGATACGTGTAGATGTTTAGAAAAGAGCAACAATGCAATTTTAATTTGAAAAACTAGCTCTTATTCATTGCTTTTGAGAATATAGAGTGCAAAAACTAAAAAGATAAATTTCGACTTGGAAAGCACGGGGTAACTAGATATGACCAAGTACATAACCAAATTTGGGATCTCGAGATTTGGCATGAAGTTTGACTTTTCATTAGGATGGGTTATTAAGTTTGTTTATTGATGGAATGTATAAAGTTAGGCCGGATGGCAATACACACTCACTTTACACCTCAGCACCACGTCAGCTTTCTCTCTCCTCTCATTTCTACTCACTCCCACTCATTTTTTTGTGGACAAAACACTCACTTCACTTCACCAAATTCAAGAAAGTGACTTGCTCACCGTAATTACTTTTGAAATGCGTGACTCACGTGTGAGTGGAAGGAGGTGGCAAGGTGACTCGCGTGTGAATTGGAGGCAAGGTGACTCGATCACCCTCCCTTGCCATCCAGCCTTTAGGTTTGGTGCAAGAAGTAAAATATGGTTAACTTTTGAAATTAAAGTAAGTGACATCTAATAAAAATGTAAAACATACAAATTGATAGTGATTCATACTTTGGGTATTGAACTTAATTTATTTTAAAATGTTGGTAGATACATCAAAAAGGTTTTGCGAGCGCTACAAATAAAATTTTCCATCTGAAAATCATTCGCCGTCGCAATTTTCTCCGAATGACAACGTTAATGATATGTCGATTGACAGATTTCCCGCGAATAGAAGGTTTACATTTTGATATTTTCACGTTTTATTTTGAACGTCATACGAAACACTTACTACAATATCGCATATCGTTAATTATCTGCCGCTAGAAACCGCTACCGCCAGACGCGGGTACTCTCCTAGTGTTAATTTGAGTGTGAATAATTTTATTAGTTTCCATGTTTGTTATGTTAATAATACCACTATACATTTTATTGAGTGCATTCTTTGCTCTTATTTTCTCAGGTCTCCTTTTTAAACATAGTTTATATCAAGCAGTTTGAGTTTATTCAAGCCTGCCAAATTCAGTTCCTAACATATTCAAGCGATATATCCACTTCAGGTATGATTTGTTATAATGCTTTTAGTTGTGTAGTGAATTAAAAGATGAAAGGAAGTTTACTTGATGGAAGCTGTTACTCAGTAGTTTTTAGATGTGCTTTATCACTCATTATTTGAACTTGAATTATGATCATGTAATAAATCTATAAGTTTAATTAGGTCTCTTTTTAATCATAGAGTTCTTGGAATTGCATTTAGGAATTTATTATTTGATTATTGCAATAAGAATAGTAATTAATTCTTTAGGGCATTTGGATTCAACTATTATCATTTCCTGTACAAGTATAATGATTTTCTGACCGGATCTTTCTCAATATTAGCTTTGCAAAAATAGTTGGAAACAAAGTGGTTGCAACTTATGGAGGTAAAGATAAGGCTATACTCTTTGGGGAATTTGGGTTCAACTATTATCTCAGCGGCAATTGCTCCATCAAATCAATACGATCTTTACCAAACAGCTCTGTTGCCACTTTAAACTCGCTACCAAACAGGCCTTGCTGAAGCACTAAACTCAGTACCAAACAGCCCTTGCTGCAACAGTAAGTCAGCACTAAACTCAGTAGCATAAAGATTATTTTTATTTGATAAAGACAAATTTTTTAGTTTTAGAGACAGGTTGGTCATAGGTATTGAAACCACTTTTTAAAGCTACTATAGTCAAAACACCATTTTCTCACAGAAAAGAAAACAATAGTTACTGAACAGAGAAATGTAGATACTCCTTGATGTTAAGTGTACAATGTTTTGGATATAAATTCTCTGAAGTCTGAACGTATATTTTTTGAGTAATCTATCTATTATTACCTGTGTAGCCTCATTTCATGGCCACCTTCACTTGTATTAAAAGTAAATGCATAGATAGGATATGGCCAAAGAAGGAACGATCAGTCATAAACTCTTAATCAAAGAATTTTTCAAGTGGGACAGTAAAATTCCAATTCAAAGACTAACCTTTAAAGTATGTATGCATTTTCGCTATGTTTGTAATTTGTATGTTGTTGTATTGCAATTGTATTATACCAAGCTCTTTGGTCTTTCGTGCAACATGCATTCACTACATCTATTTCTCGAAGCTTTATTATATGTGGATTGGTGTCTTGGGATGTTTTAATACTGATTTTACTATTTTATCTAACAGAGAGACATAGCTGTTTATCCGGTCATTGGAAGGCAAAGGAATTGCATCAACCACAAGACATGTTGCTGGGCTATACCCCACCCGAGATGTATAGTCACTTTAGTCATATGAATGAAAAAAGTAAGTAAAAAAAAAAAAAAAAAAAAAAAAAAAAAAAAAAAAAAAAAAAAGACTTAAGTATGAGAAACGTGTTTCTTTATGTTCCGAAGAGGAAATCAATCAACCTCTTTTGGAAGAAAGTTTTATAATATTGGATTCATGCATTGTATCCTTTTCTCTTCTTTATTAGCAAGATTTAATTACATTCTCTCTTACGGAAATGAATACAAGTGACGTGCGTCGCGTGCATGTAAATCAATTTACATCTTAAATTTTATGTGTTGCTTAGTCTCGGTATCTTATCTAGATCAAGCATGTGACGACACAAAAGTCACGAGTCCCAACCCATATCATAGTATTAAACTTCATTATTTATACATGAAATCGTTACTTGAAGATTATTAGATTTTAATGATATATGTGGTATGGGTATTTCAGGAAGATATCATTTGAAGAGAAGGTGGTCTAATGTGCAATGGTTCATGATGTAGTAAACCAACACCGCATACATGCTAGAAGAGGCTGTTGAGTACGTTAAATTTATGCAGAGACAAATTCAGGTATATGTTGTCACTCCAATGCCGTTCATTTTCTTTAAGCAATCATAAAAATTATATTCCTATTTGGTTCATGTAGGGTTGGCTAAATGGGCAGGAATTCTTGGTTGGGTGATGGGTGGCTTTTTCCCGCTCAAAATGTTTTGATCGATTTTAGTTGACCCGACACTTGCTTTTCCAGAAGCGTAATTTTTTGCCTTTATGGTACTTGGAAGTTATTATAATTTTAGTAATAGTGTTAAACACATTTTGAACAGCCTCAAACCGCTGGCTTTTAGGATAATATTTTTTAGACTTTAGTGGCTTATCTTGATTGAGATATAACATGCCAACTCAAGTTGACACATGTATTAGTTAATGGTTAAAAATGTCTCCCTTTTATTACGTATAAGTTATGTGCGGTAGTTTATACCTTTAATCTTTTGTTTATTGTTTGTACGTCGTTCAGGTATAACCCTTTCATCAAAGATGAAGACTTAAAATCTGCACAAATGAAAAAATCACTTTTTTGATCAATAAGGTGAGTAATTACACACATAGTTGTCATTAGTCCTACGCATATGTCATGCCGACACGTCTTTCTTCATAATATGTCAAGTCAATCAAGTTGTTTTGCAAGTAACGTTTAGTTATCGGATTATATTCTTAAAATGGTTTTAATAACCGGTCTGAGCATATTCTTCTCGTGAACTGTCTTTTAAGTTAGTTGAATCCTTTGTTTGCAAATGAAACCAGACGCATGAACAATTGTCAGTGTCAAATGTAGTCTTGGCTAAAAAAAAATTGTGCTTTCCCCAGATATAGGTTACCAAAAAAGAAAAAAGTGAACTATGATGGTGATACACAACATTTTTATGCCAGAGGATTGGTGCTTTACTTTCCATTAGGAGTTAAATAGACAGCCATACTCTATCTTCAAGGATAAGACGGTTGTTGAGCTTGGTTGCGAAAACAGATGGATATCCATAACCATTGCTAAGAAGTGGTTGCCATTAAAGGTCATAGTTATTATCTAATTGGAGTATACTAAAGCTCTGATTTTGTTACTTATCTTCTGTTGCTAATCCTTTTGTTTCCTTGCATCCTTGCAGATATTATATACAATGATATTTCGTGATGGTCAACATGGATATTGAAGTGTATAGAAGATTCATTTTATTAAAGAAACTTTTTGATAGCCCAGAAGCTGAAAGACTAAAATACAATAATTCATGAGAATATTAAAGAGATGAAAGTGATTCCATTGCCATGGTTCTATGCATAGTCTACACCAAATCTACTATTTCATATTGGATTGTGTTTTATTGTTGAAAGCAATGAAGCTTCAATTTCTAATGCATATTTGGTTGATATGTAGCAGGTAATATTTCCCCTCTTCACGTTTCCTTTCAAAAAAAACTCTTTTGTAATATCCACAACATTTACACCATCAAAATTATAAATATTTACTTTCTTTCGTGTGTTTCTATAAATCAGACAATGATGCAACTGATGACACATATTAACGAGAAGGGTTTTGAGCTTGAGGTTAGTATTACTGAAAGTGACTATTATGTCGAGTCCCATTATGTTATGTGGTATTGGTCCTTGATAGATATAGTTATTAAATGCTACGAGTTCTAATTACTACGATCAAACATGTCCAAATGTTGAAGCAGCGATTACAAGTGCAGTGAAGAGAGCCATGTTGAATGGCCGAATAGTCACTTTCAGCACTTTTAAGAATGAATTTTCATGATTGCTTCATCAAGGTGATAATTGTTCTTCTACTTGAAATGTGTAGATACCAAACTGGCTTATTGAAAACTTCAATATTTCTCAGTTGCAACAAAGTTTTGCTCAAAGAGTTATTGGGACAAAGAGAGCTTTTAGGGATAAACTTGAATTACTTCAAAAGATAGGGCATCCAATTGTGATTCAGTTTCTGGGCGCTGTAACTCAAAGTATTCTAGGCGTTGGTCAACAGGTGACATCTTCAATACGAGAGGAGGTGAATATCGAGACTGTAATAGAGGTAACTTTTCTATCTTTAACTATATGATATTCTATAATTAGTTTTCATGGTTATAAGAAGTATTTGCCTGACCTTTAGAATGGTTATGTCTTTGGAATTTCTCAATGTGGCATGTCAGCACCGAAGGAGGCGATGTCAAGACTGTAGTAAAGGTAACTTTTCTATCACTAACCCAATGATATGCTCAAGTAGATTTCACGGTTATTATAAAATATTTGTATGACATTCAGATTTAACCGAAGACAGTTTCTGTCTCGGTTTGTTTCGCTATGACCATTAACAAAAGTCAATGGCAAACATTCTTGCAGGTTGGTTTGTTTCGACAAATGTATGTTTCTCACATGGTCAACTATTGTGGTTGTGTCAAGAGTCAAGAGCAATAAATGATTGAAGGTTCCCTGTTGCGACAAAGACGACAACTACTCAAATGTCATTGCTTTTATTATATAGATTTTGTTACATGATATGTGTACCGCCAATATTGCCCTATCTTTTAAGCTTTTCAACGTTACTTTACGATTGCTTTACATGCATTTAGAATTAAATATGTATTATTATGAAGCTAGCCCGTCCATTCGGGCGGGCTATGAAGCTAGTATATATATATAAGTAAACATGAAATAACCTTAAAAGCATCAATACTTTATTAACCCGTAAACATTAAAGTAGTAGAAAACGTTAACACTGAATAACCTTAGAAAGTGCGTTTGACAAGATATTCAAAACGTTCTTTTAAAAGTGCTTTTGTAAACATATCTGCCAATTGGTATTGTGTCTTGACAAAATACAATTCAACATTACCCTTTTCCACATGTTCCTTTATGAAGTGATATCAGATAGCAATGTGCTTTGTTCTTAAATGTTATACGGGATTGCACGAGATGGCTATGGAACTTTTAGAGTCGCAATGCATAAGTATGTGATCATAAAAGAAACCATAATCCTGCAACTGTGCTTGCATCCATATGACTTGAGCACAACATGCGGATAAAGACATATACTCGGCTTCTGCTATAGACATTGCAGTACAATCTTGCTTCTTGGATGACCAACTAATGAGCTTATCGCCAAGGAATTGAATTCCACCACATGTACTTTTGCATGTATCAAGGCATCCTGCATGATTTGCATCGGAATACGCGGTAAGTTCGAAACCGGTATCCTTCGCGTACCATAGACCCATGTGAATGGTTCTTTTGAGGTAGCGAAATATCCTTTTAAAACCTTTTTGAGGTGGTTTTCAGTAGGCTTTGCCTGATATCTTGTAAGAAAGTATACAATGAATACAATATCTTGTCTACTAGTTGCTAGATACATGAGCGACATGATCATACTTCAATATTTCGTTTGGTCTACGGATAACTCATGTAAATCAGCATCTAGTTTTGGGAAAGTCGCCATTGGTGTATTTATGGTATCACATTTTTTCGTACCATGTTTCTTGAGAATTTTCAAAGTGTACTTTGATTGGTTAATAAAAATACTACGAGCGGATTGGTGTATTTGCAAACCAAGAAAAAATTTCATTTCCTCCATTAATGACATTTCAAAACTATCTTTCATTAAAGTTGCAAATTTAGTTGACAACTCAGGATTTGTGGATCCAAAATTATGTCATCAACATAAATTTGTACGAGTAAAATGTCATCGTCGTATCATTTTACAAACAATGTATTCTCAACAATGCTTCTGGAAAAATTATTGGATATAAGAAAGATTGAAAGTTTATCGTACCATGCTCTAGGAGCTTGCTTTAGACCATAAACAGCCTTTTTCAATCTATAGACATGATTTGGATGTTCATCATCAATGAAACTTTCTGGTTGGTGCACGTATACTTCTTTTTTTAGATCTACGTTCAAAAATGCAATCTTTACATCCATTTAGAAGACGGTGAACGCATACGCCAGATATATCCTGATAGCCTCGATCCTAGCGATTGGTTCGAAAGATTCTTCGAAATCAATGCCTTCCTCTTGTTTATATCCTCTACCACGAGACGTGCTTTATTGCATATGACAGTTTGCTTCTCATCGAGTTTGTTCTTCCATATCCACTTTAAAGTGAGAATGGTTTTTCCGACTGGCTTTTTAACTAACTCCCATGCGACTCATTGTTAAAACAGATTGAGCTCTTCCTGTATCGCTTCTATCCAACAGTGGTCTGTCATAGCCTTCTTGAAGTTCGTTGGTTTAGTTTGACATACAGTAAGTGCATACATATAAAATTCCGATTCAGTGGCTAGACTTCGTCTCGTCATTATTGGCTTTGAAGGATTTCCAATGACTTGATCAAGTGGGTGGTCTTTCTTCCATTTGTATGTTGAGAGGCATGTTTGATTAAATGTGTGCATGTTGGAAGGGTCGACATATCTTGACGATGACTCAGCTGATTATGTTGTCGTTATGCCGAACATATTTTCAAACATTTCTTTTTCCAAAACTGTATTATTTACAGTTTCTTGTTGTTGTGGTGGTGATGACTCATCAACATTTGGTAGAACAATTTCAATGACTCGAGTTGCTGGAGTTAATGTAGATGAAGTATTTGGTGACGGTGCTTTTGGTTCAAAGGTTTTTGATACATCTTGTGGCGGTTGAGGTTGAACTTGTTGAGTTTGTTCAGCAGAATCCGTTGTAGACTCGGACGGAACCAGAGGTTCCCGCGGGTTCTCGGGAACACCATGGATTTTTTCAATGTAGTGTTAATTTTTGAGAGAAACTTCGATTTTTCCTAAATGAATCTTAAATGCACCCGGTCCATCAAAATGTATATGGTCCATCGATTTTAACACTTTTATATTACAGACTTACAGTTCAAAATTTTTTTTGCACCCGATCATATTTGGTCCTAGTTCCGTCTCTGTTTGTAGATGTATTTGTTAAATTGCTTCCAAAGTAGTCATTGTACATTGCTTCAAACAAACTATCCAACACACGTACACTAGGTATTTTAATTGGTGTTGATGGAGCCTTGTTACGTACGAGTTTTGAACTGAAATGTGCAGAAGTCTGTCCTTGAATTGTGGGTTGTAAACTGCTTTGTTCAGAAGCCTTCAGTTTTGGCCCAGGTAGTGATCTGAGGTAATCAGAAGCCACGCCTGATATCTCATCTATCTTTACGTGTATGGACTCCGTCATCTTCCTTGTTCGACGGTTGTATATCTTGTATGATTTGGATTGGGATGAGTAACCAACGAAAATGCCAATATCACCTTTTTCTTTGAGTTTTTCCAATTATTCACGATCATTTAACGGATAGCACAAAGAACCAAATACATGAAGATACTTAAGTTCTAGTTTTCTATTATAGACCAACTCATAAGGTGTTTTTTTTAAACAAGGATGTATTAGGGATTGGTTTTAAGTATAACAAGTTGTTGCAACTACTTCTACCCATAGAAATATTGGATCTGATGAACAGACTAACATGGTTCTTGAAGCTTCTACTAACGTACGGTTTTTTCGTTCGACTACACCATTTTGTTGAGGAGTTCTTGCAACTGAGTTTTGGTGAGTAATTCCAACATCTTCAAAATAACCACGTAACTCTTAGTTGGTGAATTCGGTTCCATTATATGTGCGTACAAGCCGAACAATAGCATTGTGTTCAACTTGTATTCTTTTCAGAAATGTGATAAGTAAACATGGAGTTTCATCCTTAGAATGAAGAAAAACAACCCATGTGAATCTCGAATAATCATCTACTATCACCAATATGTACTTCTTTTAATTGATACTTTCAACGCGCATCGGCCCGCATAAGTCCATATGCAACTTATGTTCCAAACTAGGCACAAGTTTTGGCTTAAACGTTGCTCTTTTGCCTTTTCCCATCTCACATGCTGAACATAAATGATCTTTGTTATACTTTAGTTTTGGAAGATTGAGAACAAGACCATCTCTTGCAAGCTTGTTGATGGTATCCGATAACATCAAATAGTCCTGAATATTAAGTGTCAATTTCCTCCGATAATGCTCGTATTTTATATCATTTATATGGATTTACGCTTGGTTTCCTCTATATTTCACTTTCAGGTAAATTACGAGCATTGGAGCTAAAGAGACGCGGATTTGGAGAGTTTATTGAAGATATATCATAGTATGCTCATTTTGAAGATGTTACAGCGTAACTCCCCACTCACATTACGCCGTAACATAAGCGTGGCTCAGAAAACCAACTCAACTGAAGATTACGGCGTAACTCTCTCCAAGATTACGACGTAACCAACTAGGTAAATGAAGTTCCGTGCCGCTGCAAGTTACGCCGCAACTATTGTCTCATTTACGGCGTAACCAGGATTTATTGAAGATACGGCGTAACTCCTTCCAGATGTTACGTCGTAACCAACATTTTCAGTGCAAATATCGAAGATAATGGTGTTACGGCGTAACTCTTAACATTAGTTACGCCGTAACCAAATCTGTCCTATAAATACCCCTCGAATTCCAGCATTTCAAATCATCCCATTTCACACACAACATCTGTGAACGTGAGTAGAAGGTTGAAGGCAGATCTTAGGGAGCATACCGAGCTATCTCCAAGGGAGAAATCACTCCCCTACGATAAGCATTAGCATTTTATCTTTTGTTTACTTTCAATTCATGTATTTCATAATGTTAAACATTGAATCGATTGTTTTAGTTAATATGAGCAGCTAAGAACCTCTGGTGCTAGCCTAGTTATGATTCTTTAATTGCTTTGTTTATGTTTATATTGCTTCCGTATAATTGTTTCTAGTGTATGCTTGCATAGTTTGTTGGTAGCTACCCTTGTTTCGGTAGTTTTGAATGGCGGTAGTTGCTAGTTACTTAGGAGATTTGACCAACTGACCCTAAGTTGGTAGACTGAGTGGGAAGGGTAAGATATGACCAACTGACGACCCTTTTTGCTTGTGCGATTTGACCAACTGATCACCTACCGTTTGGATGAACTTAAGAAGTCAAGGATGAGTGTTTAAGATGCTAGCGCCCGGGCACTCATTGTTACAAATCTTGCTTGTAGAGGTACTTAATGACTTGGCTTAGGGGACTAAGAACAACTGGACTTTCGACGAGTCACCTGACATCTCCAGTTGAACCCTTTGTTGATAGGTTAGGACGAACTGACCAAATGCTGTCCTAGCGACTTTGACCCCACTTGAAGTAATTGGAAGTAATTAAACATGAACTTAGCTTGATAGGATGAATAGCTAGGTTGGCACACTTCTCCCCTATTGATAACAACCCTCGCCTCTATTTGCTTTCTTATTTTCTTGTTTTAGTAATTAATCATTTCCACCTTAAAATCTATTAAAATATGTGACAACTAGACTTAGTTTAAATCCGCACACATAGCTCTTAGGATGACCTCAGTTTTACCGAAATACTACACTACACACGACCGGGTACACTGCCGGTTAGTGCATTAGGGTAGACCATAGGTATAACGAGACAAATACAAATATTAAAACCTGGTCAGTAAAACCTGCATCAAGTTTTTGGCGCCGCTGCCGGGGAGTTATTTTAGGATTTTTTAAGTTTTTATTTTATTCTGATATTATGTGTCTCACCATGAATGATTATCTCACCACCTCTAAAGTTAAACAGTGAATCATTATTCCAGCTCTTGAAGAAAATGTCAGATTCGAGTTCCGGGGACTATGTCTGGAAGAACTAAAGAGATGCTGCTTTTATGGAAACAAGGATGAAGAAGCACACGAGCACATCGCTAAAGTATGTGAAATCGCTGATTTGTTCCATGGACTAGGCGTCTCCAAAGACCATATTATGATGAGAGCATTCCCTTTCACCCTCAAGGGAAGAGCTAGAGATTGGCTAAAGAAACTACCTTCTGGATCTATTACAACATGGAATGCATTCAAAAAAGACTTTCTTAAAGAATACCGAACCCCTGTAAAAATCCTTCAGCAAGTTGATGAAATTAGGAGGTTCTGTCAAATCAATGATGAACCTCTATTTACAACTTGGGAAAGATTCAATGAAGCCATCCTCAAATGCCCTGAGCATAAACTCAACAAACACGAGCAACTGCAAATATTTTACAACGAGCTTAATATCAAAACTCGGCAATTGTTAGACTCAAAAGAACCTATCCCTTTAATGACTGCTGACAAAGGATGGACTAGAGTTGAAGAAGTAGCCCTTCACTCTTCATCTTGGAATGAAGATTGGAATGAAAACCCAATCGAGCTGCAATTGGTAATCAAGAATTTAGAGGAATTTGAGGTCGATATGCAATCCCTTACTGAAGAAGTAAAGATGGTTAAACACAAGTTCGATAAACCAGTTGAAGGAAGAGTGACGGATCTCGAAAGAGCTGTAAAAAAGCTTGTGAAGGAATCTAGCAGAAAGCAAGAAGAAAGTGAAAAATTGGTATGGAACATCAAGAAAGATTACGACCATGCACTAAGAACTCAAGCAGCTGCTATAAGAAGATTGGAGAATCAGGTCGGAAAGCTCGCATAATCAGTCAAAATGAGAGATGAAGGGGAACTTCCTAGTAAAACTAAACCAAATCCTCAGGATCTAGCCCATGCTATAACAACCCGAAGTGGATTAAACTATAAAGAACCAGCTTATCCCTCAAGCTCGGATGTTCAGAATGAAGATATACCTCAAAACAACAACAAGGAAACAAAGGACACTCAACCAACTGTGGAAAAAGTTCGTCCCTACGTTCCTCACATACCATTTCCGGGAAGAATTAAGAAAGAGCAAGAATGATTGCAATTTCAGAAATTCATGGAAAAATTACAACAGCTCAGCATTAACATTCCTCTCGTTGAAGCTCTTGAGGAAATGCCCAAACATGCTAAATTCATGAAAGACCTCCTCACTCATAAAAGACTTTCTGATCGGACGCAGGTTACCTTGAATCAAAGGTGTTCTGCCGCTCTACTAAAAGACATGCCTCTCAAAGAAGAAGATCATGGGAGCTTCACTTTGCCTTGCACCATCGGAGGTATCATGTTCGATAAAGCCCTTGCCGATTTAGGGGCAAGCATTAGTCTTATGCCATTCTCGCTTTACTCACGTCTGGAATTTGGGAACTTGAAACCAACTAGAATGTGCATTGAGCTAGCAAATAAAACAACTCAATATCCTAAAGGAATTGCTGAGAATGTCCTTGTCAAGATTGATAAATTTGTCTTCCCGGTCGACTTCGTGGTCCTTGAAATGGAAGAGGATGATGTCCCCATTTACTTGGAAGGCCCTTTCTTGCCACAGCACACGCTATGATGGATGTCTTTAACAAGAAGATCTCTTTGGAAATTGGAAATAATAAGATTACCTTTGATCTAGAAAAATCAATGAGATATGCTTCTTTCACTGACGACAACCTTGACGACCTCGACCTAATCGAAGTTAATGTCCAGAAACATGCTCAGGAATGCTTTCAGCTTGACCCTTTGAAATCAATGATATTTGAAGATAATGATGACATGTCTAACGATGAAGAAGACGAATGGGAAGAAAACGCTGTGGACAACCAAACGTTATGTTCAGCCAACATTCCGAAAAAAGCTAATACTACTCCCAAGCTCAAAGAGCTCCCTTCTCATTTAGAATATGCATTTATTAATAATGATCCTAATTTTCTTGTGGTGATTTCTTATTTATTATCTGACGAGGAAAAGAAATTGTTATTACAGGTTTTAAGCAAGCACAAAGGAGCTATTGCATGGAAGGTTTCTGACATAAAAGGGATCAACCCTTCATACTATTCTCACAAGATACTTATGGAAGATGATTTCAAACCAGTAGTGCAGCCACAAAGAAGATTAAACCCAAAAGTTCAAGATGTGGTAAAAGACGAGATCATTAAACTCCTGGATGCATGTCTAATTTACGCTATTTTTGATAGCCCTTGGGTTAGTCCTATTCATGTTGTGCCAAAGAAAGGAGGAATGACTGTGGTTACTAATGAAGATAACGAGTTGATACCTACAAGAACGGTTACTGGCGGGAGGGTGTGCATCGATTACAGAAAATTAAATGACGCAATGCGGAAGGATTACTTTCCACTTCCTTTCATCGATCAGATGTTAGAAAGGCTTTCTGGACATGAATATTATTGTTTCCTTGATGGATTTTTAGGATATTTTCATATTCCGATTGCCCCGGAGGATCAAGAAAAGACTACTTTCACTTGCCCTTATGGAACATTCGCTTACCGAAGAATGCCTTTTGGACTATGCAATGCCCCTGCCACATTCCAACGGTGCATGATGGCAATATTCTCGGATATGTGCCAAGATTTTATGGAAGTATTCATGGACGATTTCTTGGTATTTGGTAACTCTTTTTCATCTTGTCTTAATAATTTATCTAAAATGCTTGCTAGATGTGAAGAAACCAACCTTGTCCTTAATTGGGATAAATGTCATTTTATGGTAAAAGAAGGGATTGTTTTGGGGCATAAAATTTCACAAACCGGGATCGAAATTGATAAAGCTAAGGTTGACGTTATTTCTCGACTCCCTTACCCAACTAATCTAAAGGGAATTAGGAGTTTTCTTGGGCACGCTGGGTTTTATAGAAGATTTATAAAAGGCTTTTCCAAAACTGCTAAACCTATGACCCAACTTCTCATGAAAAATGCAAAATTTGACTTTAACGATGAATGCAAAAGAGCCTTTGATATTTTAAAAGAAAAATTGACTACTTCCCCTGTTATTATTGCTCCTAATTGGAACAATGATTTTGAACTTATGTGCGATGCCAGTGATTATGCGGTAGGAGCTGTTTTAGGACAAAGGGTGGACAAAAAATTCAAACCCATTTATTATGCTAGTAAAACCTTAAATGAGGCACAAGAACATTACACGACCACCGAGAAGGAGCTCCTTGTTGTGGTTTATGCTTTTGATAAATTTAGGTCTTATTTAGTAATGTCAAAAACTGTTGTCTACACTGACCATTCTGCTTTGAAGTACTTGTTCAATAAACAGGATGCCAAACCAAGATTGATAAGATGGGTACTACTGCTACAAGAATTTAAAATTGAAATCAAGGATAAGAAGGGGGCAGAAAATTTAGCAGCTGATCACCTCTCTCGGCTAGAAAACCCTGAGCTTGAAGAACTTGACATAGAAACTATTCGTGATTCCTTCCCTGACGAGCATCTTATGTCAGTAAGAATTAAGGATCCTAGTCCCGTGCCATGGAATGCGGACTTCACTAATTATCTCGCGGCCAGAGTATTACCTAGCAACAAAACTTATGATCAAAAGAAAAAGTTCTTCTCATATTTGAAATATTACTTTTGGGATAACCCTTTCCTATTTAAATCATGCCCAGATGGTATAATTCGGAGATGTATTTTGGAGATGAACAACAACAAATTCTGGAACCCTGTCACAACGGACCAGCTGGAGGGCATTACGGGGCCGATACTACTGCTCGAAAGATTTATGTTGCAGGTGATAACGCTACACGTGTCGTTCGGGGTCAAAGGAACTTCCTTTTCGTCGAGCAAGTTTTTCAACACCCTAGGCAGTGAACCTAATGGTTGTAGTGTAGTATTAGGGTAAGCCAAGGGAATTGATATCGTTCTCTAGGGGAATAGGAATGCTAGTGAGAAGTTACTATGCTAAGGTTGGGGTTGAGGAAGATTATTTTTTATCTTTTTATGTTTTTAGGAAATGGAAAGGTACGAATCTCGGGGTTTGGATTTGGGGGTTTGGTATTTCTACCGATTACTCTACTTATCTAATTATCTAAACTAAGGTGTATGTAGTATATGTCTACTGTTTTGTGCTCGTATGATAGTTAAAAATGTATTTGCTTAGGCTTTATTACTCCCTAGTTATCTCCTATTGGTGGTTGAATTGTCACGTCCTTATTCTTAATTGCGTTGTGTCTCTAAGGTCGTAGGGTATGCGTTTATCCCTAACTCTTTGAAGCTACCAAAGGTTAACAACTACAAAATCTCTAGGATTCATAAACTTTAACTCTAAGGTATTCTTTGAATGACTTGTCTACAATTACTCTAGGCGATTATAAGCTAAGGTTCATCAAAGATCAATCAAGCATTACAAACACAACGAATGACCTATCGCAATACTAGGTCAATCACAATTAAGATAAGAGATAACCAATCAATATTCAATAACTAAGTTTTATATTACCTAAGCAAACACACAAGTAAATTAGCCGGACATGGGGAACATGCAAGCATACACACAATCAAAGGAAGACATAATTGAATTAATGAAGTAAAACACTTATCTTGATATAAGATAGGGTATGGAACCCTAAAATACTGTACAAGACAGCCTTGGTTCGGTTTAGGTTTTTACTCCAAAGACTACACACTGAAAACTAAAAATTTCGGATTCTATATATAAGATTACAAA
This sequence comes from Chrysanthemum seticuspe, assembly GCA_019973895.1. Lineage (NCBI taxonomy): Eukaryota > Viridiplantae > Streptophyta > Magnoliopsida > Asterales > Asteraceae > Chrysanthemum > Chrysanthemum seticuspe. The sequence continues at coordinate 310,086,396 of BPTQ01000008.1, forward strand.
TGTGACGGCGTCACCCTTTAATTTGTGACACCGTCGGGTCGCCGTTATTAGGGTTTCTTCTTGGCCATGTTATCATTATGACGGCGTCACCTTATGTCCGTGACACCGTCGCCTTGAGTCTCTGACGCCGTCTGGATCAAATCTAGGCCTTCTGAGCTGTGATGCCCTACTCATTTAAAACCTGATGCCGTCACTTGAAAATAAGCAATTTGGCTACTGTATCATCACAAAACATCTTCCGACGGCGTCACAGGTATAACCTGATGCCGTCCCCTTCAGTTCCGGCAGCCTGAGTGTCTCGATTCTTGACTTTGGGCATTTTATTCGTATATTCGCGCCTTTTCGTCCGAATAAGTGTCATTCCAGCATTTTGCCTTCAAGATACCTAAAAAGTGAAAAGGAACGATATTAAGTAATAACGGATACAAAAGTGATCAAATAAGGGCTTAAACGACCCCTCAAAAAGGTACATTTTAAAACCTTATCAAATATCCCTACACTTGGTATTTGCTTGTCCTCAAGCAAATGTGATTTTAGCCAATTGATTTATAAGTTAGAGGTCATGAAGCATTAGTTTAGAACGATCCACAACACATATAAGCCTCGCAAAAGTCATAACAAGCACGGAAATTACATACTAGCACCTCACATGGGGTGTTTGGATACTCACATCTCTCGGGTGTATATGAAATATAACAAAGTGGAAATGGAAGATAAACACTCATTAACCGGTCCTAGTACATAGATTACCATAGGCTTGAGACTAGACCAAACCTCCATCGCTTTGGCGTAAGCACCTAGGAAAGACTATCCAAGAGGTCTTTTAAAGGGTTGTAATGATAGGTTTACGGTAGGGAAACAAAGGGTTTGGTGGGATAGGCTATTTAGTGGTGGAAGTCAAAAATCTTTATGTTACAAGCATGCAAAGAATGGCGTTGCTTAGCCAAGACTCAACACTCTAGACTCTAGATAACTGAAACAAACAAACATAATTTTGAAGATAGATGTAGGATGGTAGCCCTTTTTTTTCAACACTCTATTTTTTTTCTTTTTCTCTTTTTCTATTTTTTTCGATTTTTTTTTCACATACACTTTTACTCTACCATCCTCTACGATAACATCAAAATGATAGGGATTTATAGGCACATCCCTACACTTGAGTTTTTATTACTCTAACACTAATTTGACCCGAATTGAAAAGATCAAAACACTTGGAGTACATTATTACGCAAATAAAGGGAATTTGAATTTAACGTTCCCTTCCCGTCATCTCATAAAATTTAAATTTTCCCATAAGTCCCAATCGTCCCAAAACTGTGTACAAAGGATATGACTCGACTTAGCAACTTATGCAAGCAACTAGATAATTGAACTAAGGGTTAAGTGTGATAACAATAATGCACTAAAAGTGAGTGCATACAAGGTAGGCTAAGGCGATTTGGGTGTACATTTGGGGGTGGATTGTAAACAATGCTCTTCATTGATATTCCGGAAAACCGAAACATCACAAGAACCACGAAAAGGATAGGCTCTGAGGGGTTAACTAGGGGTATCGTGTACTAAAGATGAGTACAACGCAAAGGTGTGGGGGAATTACTCAACCGATGTGGAAGAAGTAATTATATTACGGGTATCAAACAAGGGTTATCCTAATGCCTCTTATCATTTAGTTATTCCTAACTACACAAGTGTAGTCTTACTAGCGATCTCGGAATGCATCACAAAACAAGTTCTAGAATTTATTATACTACCGGTTCACACTCTAAGCATTAAAGATGAATGCTTTAATTCATACTAATCTAAGGGCGATCCTCACATTTTGGGTGGAATTTAAGTGGTAAAGTTTTTTGTGCTAGTCATATAACTTCCTATCCATGAGACGCTTTATTAAGACTAATGGCCCACTCCTATATGTCATGAAAAATTTTAAATTTGGTGCCAAAATTACCCTAACCGATATTTCTCATGGTTTATTACACAAATGCAACTGGACATAGCAAATAATCAAGGATAAGCATAGTTTCAAAGTTCCCGTTTTATTTTCCCTCCCTACACTTAAACTGAACATTGTCCCCAATGTTCCCCGAAAGTATCAAAGTTATGATAACGGAAGGTAATAAAATATGAAAGAAACTAATACTCCCCTGATTAGCTCGGTAGGATCCGTGTAAAGTGGTGGTTACATCTTTCTTCAAGAAGAACGTTTGCGTGAAAAGCTCCTTCCAATCTTATGTATCTTCTTCTTTGTAAATTAAACCTGCACACTTGAAGAAAATAAAAACGAAACCTTTCGCGTAAAATCGGCGGTAACAATATATATAGGACTCTACTAAACTAGGATATAATTCTTGTGGAATGGATGTTTACAGAATTTCTGGAAAATTAAGACCTGGAAAATTCCAAAAATTTATAAGTAGCTCAGAAAACGAGAAAAAGTAATCAGTTGTTTCTGCTCCTTCCTGACGCCGTCAGGTTGCGATCCTGACGCCGTCAGGTTATCCTGACAAAAACTGGTCTGCGATTTTCTAGAAAAAATTCTGGAAAATTTACATCTTTAGAATCTGGAAAAATTTCCTGCAAAACATCCATTATGACTCGATACAAGCATTTGACTCAAACAAACACACATGTATATCTTTTAATTAATTGTAATTCTCATGTTTACGTTTCTTTTGAAAACGTGTGTAATCCTCCCTACACTTATCCTTTATGTGGAAAACTAGAAGGGGGGGGTTGAATAGTTTTGCCGATTTTAAGTTGATTTCAAAAAACTTTAGATTCGATATTATGTGAAATCGTATGGATGTTGAGAACGTATAGATCTAATGATAATGCAAGAAAATAAATAAAGATAAGGGATAGAAATGACACAACCGATTTATAGTGGTTCGGCTACAAGGACACCTTCCTTGCCCTACTCCACTCCCCTAGTCACCTACTCGAGAGTTCAAGCACTATGTCAACAAACTCCTTCACTTGGCGGAGAAGCCTTCACAACGTTGCTTACACTTTTTCCGGTACAAAGCTAGATACCGAGTCCGTAGCACGATGGACCAACTCAACACAACTATTACACAACAAATATGTGAAATATCAAATACAAGATCTTTGCTACACAAATCTTGCGGAGTGACAAATCAATCAAGGACCCCTTGCTTGGATGACTTGTAGAATGCTCGTGATCTCGCCTTAGAGAAGGACCTATATGAGGATCACAAATAGAAAGAAAGAAGAACAACTCTCTAGATCAATTGATCTATATGTTAGAAGAGAATGAGAGTGTATGAGAGATTTAGTAAGAAGAGGGGTAAGTTAGAATGAAGAAATGGTTCTCTATTTATAGGCAAATTTCTTCACTGTTCCCACGGATCCCACGGATCCCTTCCACAAGGGATCCGTCTAGTGTAATCCTAGGGATCCGTGGAACGCTCCTCTTTGCCCATGGGTTTTTTGGTTATGGGTCATGGGTTGGTCCATGGGTTATATCTAGATTCAATGTATCTAAGTATACATTGTATCAAGTCTCTTTGGGTATGGATTAAGATCCATGGGTTATGATATTTACCCATCCTAATAAACTATTACAACAAATGCTTAATTACTACATTTTTGTATTTGAATGGCTATATGTAAATGCTTTACAAAACTAACATGTATCCTTTATAATTGTACTTAAGATAACATTATATTTGTTATCAACAAAACACAAAGAGATCGCAAAATATTAATAAACGGTTTTACGGTTTATTTGTATTAACAATCTCCCCCTTTTTGTTGATGACAAAACATAATGTTATGATGAGTAAAACTTAAGAATAGATGTAAGTTTTGAAAGCCGTAAGTTTTACTTCTTCTCCCCCTTTTTGTCGAAACAAAAAGTTAACCCTTGGAAGAAATAAACAAACTTCTAACTCCCCCTTGACGGTAGCTCCCCCTTGTTTGGGGCGTCAAGTGAAGAAAAAAAAATCCTACAAAAAGAAAGGTTAGTAACATGCTTATATAATCTTGTGGTTGCCGAGAATCAAGATTGGGAGCCAAGGTATGTAAACAAGGCCTTGTAATAAAACAACAAATTGTAGTGGTATGTATGCCACTTACAAGCATGTAAAAATAAGAACAAGACTTGTTCTTGAAAAATGACTTCAAAAATGATACTTAAAAGTAGAAAAGTAGTAGTAGTGATTCCTTCCATGCTTGCATAAGGTTATGGATGGAGGTTTTGATGAGTAATGGTATTGATGCGATCAAGGATGAGGTTGAGTATGAAACGCATTTCTTCCTTAACTTCTATTGCAATTTTCCAAGTGGATTGGCAATGTTCACAATGTAAATGATGTGGGTGATGAGTGCGGAAGTTTTCCGGGTTGTTTTGATTTGAGTTATGCGGAAGTTGTGGTGGAAAAATAGGAAAATATGGATCAATATCCGGAATGTTAGTAAATGGTGGTGGAAAAGAACCTAGATGTTCTTGTGATGTGATAGGAGCTAATGGTGGTGATGTTTCAAGATCTTGAAATATAGTATTCGGAGATGTGGGGGGTGTTGAAAAGACTAATTCTTTTTCTTTAGGTTGATTAGATCTTGTTGGAGTCTTAAGGAGTTCCAAAAGAGTTATTTTAGGTGGTGATGAAGTTGGTGTACTTGTTGGTGATGAGGGTGGTGCTATAATGGAAGCATCTTGTGGTGAGTTATTTGTTGAGGATGAATCATTTGAGGTTGGTTTTGCTAAACAACAAGATCGGATACTAATCCGTGCAGATATCCTAGCATTTGATTGTGGTATTTTGGATGGTGGAAGTACAAAGGTTTGGATATCATGATTGTTTGTACTAGATGATTCTCCTAAAGGGTTTTTGGATGACATGATGAAGTGTGTTTGTGAGAAGGAGATGGAGTATGCAAGCATTTTGGGAGTTATATATATAGAAAAATAAAACATTGTAATGAATGCTTGACCCAAAATGTGGATTAAAATCTAATGATTAGATATGAATTCAAGGCATGTGATCATGAGAACACAAGCATTAAAGAGCATACTCCCAAAAAATGAAGCAAATGTGGATTTTTCATCCAAAGTGAAAAAATAGAAGTTGAAAATAGCTTATGTTTACACGGATCCCACGGATCCTTCCCTTGAGGGATCCGTCCAGCATGAAGGCTGGGATCCGTGGGTCTGGTGATTCAGGCAGCACAAAATTTTCCTTTTGGAAACATTTTTGCCTATTGTGTGCCTATATGCAAACTATTTGGAGTTGCGGTTTTCTCGACCTCTAAAAAGAAAAGGAAAATAACTAGAGAAAAATAAATCCTAATTGAGATAACCCGAAAACACACATTTGGTACATAAGTACGTAATATTGTGTTATCAATGCTCCTAATTCATTTTTGCTTAAATGAATGTACCCGAAAACACATATTAGTTATATGTTCCCTTTAGCATTCAAAAGTCATGAGATGCAATGAAAACGGGTTTTTACTTTGTATTAATAATGAAAAAGCGATTTGTCCTAGACGTGAGAAATTGCTTTTGTGAAATTGATACGGGAAGGTATCATTCTTTTTAGAAAACATTTTGAAAGGAGATTTTCTTTAAAAATGTGTATGTAGTTATGTGAAAAAAAAATTATAAATGGAATACTTATCTTGGGTTTTGAAAATTCCCGTATTGTTTGTGAGTTGTGCGTGAAATAGGAATCCTAGACTCAGAAAGAAGAAGGCTAGTGTTTACATACCTTGTAGAGTCAATTAAGTTATGACGTTTGTTCCATTAGACCAAGACCAAGACGAAGTAGGTTGAATTGTTCCCGCTTCAACGGTTTGGTGAGGACGTCGGCTATGTTGTCTTCGGATGCAACCTTTTCAATAGAGATGTTCCCCTTTTGAACATTGTCTCTTAGGAAGTGATGACGAATCTCTATATGCTTTGTGCGAGAATGTAATACCGGATTCTTGCTTAAGTTGATTGCACCTTTGTTGTCACATAGAATGGCTATGTCGCTTAGATGGATGTCGTAGTCTACTAACGTTTGTTTCATCCATAGTGCTTGTTGGCATGCTTTGCCGGCGGAGACGTACTCGGCTTCCGTTGTTGATATTGCAAGTGCCGTTTGTTTCTTAGAAAACCATGATGTTAAACAACATCCCATAAAAGTACATACCCCACTTGTACTTTTTCTATCAACGTAATCACCTGCATGGTCAGAATCTGCATATACAATTGTTTCTACTCACGTGCCCTTAGGATACCATAATCCTAATTGTGTTGTACCCTTAATATATCTAAATATTCTTTTTACGGCTTCTAGGTGTGATATTTTAGGGTCTTCTTGAAACCTAGCACATAAGCAAACACTAAACATGATATCCGGCCTACTTGCCGTGAGGTAGAGAAGGCTACCTATCATGCCACGATATTTAGTATTATCAACGGATTCTCCGTCCTCGTCTTTTGTGAGTTTGGTGTCGGATGACATTGGAGTCCTAATTGGTTTTGACTCTTCTAGACCGAATTTCTTTAACATCTCCTTGATGTATTTAGATTGATTAAAGAAGATACCATCTTCTACTTGTTTTATTTGTAGACCAAGAAAGAAACTAAGTTCTCCCATCATACTCATCTCGAACTCGTCATGCATGATTTTAGAGAAATCATCACACATGTCTTGACAAGTGGATCCGAATATAATATTATCTACATATATTTGTACTATGATTATATGTGACTCTCTTTTCTTAGTAAAAAGTATGTTGTCAACTAACCCCATGGTGTAGTTATGTTTAACTAGAAATGACTTGAGTCTATCATACCAAGCTTTTGGAGCTTGTTTAAGACTGTAAAGGGCTTTCTTTAATTTATACACATGTTTGGGTTTCTCAAAATCAATGAAACCCGGAGGTTGAGCTACATATACTTCTTCATTTATGACACCATTTAGAAAAGAGCTTTTGACATCCATTTGATAAAGCTTTAGATCATTAGCACAAGCATACGCAAGAAGTATTCTTATAGACTCTAATCTAGCCACGGGGGCATAGGTCTCATCAAAGTCTATTCCCTCTTGTTGGTTATACCCTTGAGCAACGAGTATAGCCTTGTTCCTAGACACTACTCCGTTTGCATCTAATTTGTTTTTATAAACCCATTTGGTTCCTATTATGGTTTGATTACTAGGTGGAGGGACAAGTGTCCAAACATCATTAGAAACAAATTTATTTAGTTCTTCTTGCATAGCCATTACCCAACTTTCATCTTTTATGGCTTCTTGTGTATTCTTAGGTTCTAAGGTTGAAACGAAACAAAACAAAACAAGCTACTTTGTTTTTGAACTTGAGACCTTAATGTTCGTTCGTTTAGTTTTCCTATGACTTTATCTACGGGGTGATCTTTGGACTCTTTAATGTTTACTATTACATCACTTAGAGGTTCTTCTTCTTCACTTATCTTTTTCTTTATTACTATGGCTTCACTTTCTATAATCTCGTCATCGACAAGAGGTGGAGAGGGTTTGGGTGGACTTTCATCAAATTTTATATTTAATGACTCTTCTACCTTCATTGTTTCTTTGTTTAATATGACGTAAGCTTTGCTATTTGGCGAATAACCTAAAAAGATACCTTCGGTTGATTTAGGATCAAATTTTGTAAGGTAATCTTTAGTGTTAAGAATAAAACATTTACTACCAAAGACTCTAAGGTGATTTAACGTAGGCTTTTTGCCTCGAAATAACTCATATGGAGTTTTTCCTAAGATTGGTCTAATCAAGACTCGATTGAGTATATACGTTGAAGTATCAACGGCATTACACCAAAACTTTTGAGGTATGGATTGTTCATTAAGCATGGTTCGACTCATTTCTTGTAGAGTTCTATTCTTTCTTTCTACTACCCCATTCGATTGTGGAGTGCATGGAGCCGAGAAGTTGTGAGTAATACCATTAGCGTCACAAAAAGCTCCGAATTGCACTTCATTATCGAATTCCCTACCATGATCCGTCCTAATAGACACTATGGGTCTTCCTAGTTGTCTTTGGATCTTTTTGCTTAATATTTCAAAATAGTTAAAGGTTTCTGTTTTGTTCTTTAAAATTTTTGTCCAAGTATACCTAGAGTAGTCATCCACTATTACCAAAGTATAGTAGTTGCCTCCATAACTTTGGATAGCGGATGGACCAAATAAATCCATATGTAGTAATTCTAGACACTTAGTTGTGGACACCATGTTTTTAGCTTTATGACTCGAATGAGCTTGTTTTCCTATATTACAAGCATCACAAAAATGATGTTCATATTTTAACTTAGGTAGATCTCTTACTAGATCTTTGGATGATAGTGATTGAAGAAGTTGCATGTTGGCGTGACCCAATCTTCGATGCCATAAGGTCGAAGTATCATCCATAGAGGTAAGACATAGTTTGTCTTTAGGTTCATTACCGATTTTAATGACATAGACTCCATGTTTCCTAATTCCTCTTCCTATGGTTATGCCATTTTTAAGTATCTTACTACGGGTTTCGGTAAAAAGTACCTTGCACTTTTTATCACATATTTGTCCTATACTTAAGAGATTAAAGTTTAGGTTTTCTACGTGACACACATCATTAATGGTTAGAGATTTGTTAGAGATCGTACCTTTACCGATGATTCTACTTTTGCTATTTCCAGACACCACATTACCTCCATTGAAGGATTCGTACGTGGAGAATAGATCCCTATTGCCGGTCATGTGCCTCGTGCACCCGCTATCCTTGACCTATTCATCGGGGTCTAGGTCGACCTTTAAGCACACCTAAAACAATAATAAACTCAAAAGTTTGGTCCCCATTTGTTCATGGGTCCATTAGTGTTAAACATTCCATTCATGTTAGACATGTATGGATAAGATGAGTATGCATTCCATGGAGCAAAGTTTTGAAAAGGAAAACCGTTTTGCATGTTTGGATTCCATCCCATTTGATGGTTACTTTTTGGGTAAACGTTATTAGGTCTCCTAAATGAATTAGGTTTTGAAAAAGATGGAGCTTTGTTTCTTGCAAACGTAGGATTATATTTTGGAGGTGGTTGTCTAGTGGTGACATGAGTTGGTTTCTTCCTATTAACTATAACAAACTCAGTTCTAGGTAAGGAAGCTATGTTATTGCTACTGTTTGCTACAGCAGATCCACGGATCCCTTTCTGTACACTAGCCGGTTCCCTTTTTAGGGGATCCGTGGGATCCGCCACAACAGTGGCTGGTTTTTCTAGTTCCTTAACAAATTTTGTTTCTTTACTTTCACTAGTTGATGGATCAAGTTGTTGACTACCTAAACCTTTTTGATTATTACCGGTTTTAACACCTTCGAGTATTGAATCTAAAGTGTTCGTACTCATTCTAGCAATTTTAGAATCTAAGTTATCCACTAGTGTTTGAAGTTGAACGCAAAGTTCACATTCACCACTTGCTATTTTACCTTTTTCTAAACGTTTTAGTTTTGCTTTTAATTCTATGACTTCTTTATCTAAACGTTGATTTTGACTCTTTAAAAGCTTATTTTTGTTAACTAATTTTAAGCTAATATTTCATAGTTTATCATATTCATTATGCAATGAGTCGTCATCAAGTGATGAGCTACTATAGTATTCGTGACATACCTCGTCGTTTGCCATGAGACAAATTTCTTCATCTTCCTCGTCGCTCATTCCCCATGTTCCGCTTACGAACGCCTTTTGATCATCCCGTTTGGGACACTTACTAATAAAGTGGTTTGGGTCCCCACATTTAAAGCAAGTACGATCATCCTTTGGCTTCTCGTCCTCTTTGCTTTTCCGAAAGCCTTTCTTATCGTCATACGGTTGTTTGACGTATCTACCCTTTCTTCTAAAGAACTTTTTAAAGTCCCTTACCGCCATAGCGTACTCTTCGTTGTCACTACTCGAAGATGAGTTCTCCTCATCGCTCGAAGCCTTTTTGGCTTTAAGGGCAAGAGATTTGTGTTTCTCTTTCACCTTTGAGGCTTCGGAATCTTTAGCAAAGACAAGCTCGTAGACTTTTAGGTTGCCTATGAGTTCATCGAGGGTGAGGATTGTCAAATCTTTTGACTCTTCGATTGCCATCACCTTGGATCTCCACTTCGATGGAAGTGCCCTTAGATATCTCCTAACATGGTTACGGCTAGAAAAGGATTCATCAAGTGCTTGTAAAGATGTAATAATAGTATTAAAGTTAGCAAATGAATGATCTATAGTTTCCTCATCCGATATTGAAAATTGTTCATATTGTTGAACAAATAAATCAATTTTATTATTTTTAACTTGTTGGTTGCCTTGATGAGTTACAACTAAAGAATTCCAAATTTCTTTAGAGGTTTTCAGCATAGAAATTCTTTCGAATTCCTTTTTCGGTAAAGCATTATATAAAACCATTTTTGCTTCACTATTTTTAGAAAGCTTTTTCTTCATTTCATCATTTAGTTTATCATGAGGTATGTGAACTAAATTTCCTTTATCATCATTTGAGGTAGCCTCAAAATCACCTTCAACAATAATGTACCAAAGATCAATATCTTTAGACTTCACATATGTTTCGAATCTATTTTTCCAGTATATAAAACCATTAGTTTCAAGTAGTGGTGGTCGTTGCATAGATTGCCCTTCCTTATAATTTTCAGAACCCATAGTGATCGAAAAGTTTTTAAAATACAATTTTATTTTAAAACTTTTATAAACTTAGCTCTTGATGCCAATTGTGGAAAACTAGAAGGGGGGGGGGGTTGAATAGTTTTGCCGATTTTAAATTGATTTAAAAAAACTTTAGATTCGATATTATGTGAAATCGTATGGATGTTGAGAATGTATAGATCTAATGATAATGCAAGCAAATAAATAAAGATAAGGGATAGAAATGACACAACCGATTTATAGTGGTTCGGCTACAAGGACACCTTCCTTGCCCTACTCCACTCCCCGAGTCACCTACTCGAGAGTTCAAGCACTATGTCAACAAACTCCTTCACTTGGCGGAGAAGCCTTCACAACGTTGCTTACACTTTTTCCGGTACAAAGCTAGATACCGAGTCCGTAGCACGGTGGACCAACCCAACACAACTATTACACAACAAATATGTGAAATATCAAATACAAGATCTTTGCTACACAAATCTTGCGGAGTGACAAATCAATCAAGGACCCCTTGCTTGGATGACTTGTAGAATGCTCGTGATCTCGCCTTAGAGAAGGACCTATATGAGGATCACAAATAGAAAGAAAGAAGAACAACTCTCTAGATCAATTGATCTATATGTTAGAAGAGAATGAGAGTGTATGAGAGATTTAGTAAGAAGAGGGGTAAGTTAGAATGAAGAAATGGCTCTCTATTTATAGGCAAATTTCTTCACTGTTCCCACGGATCCCTTCCACAAGGGATCCGTCTAGTGTAATCCTAGGGATCCGTGGAACGCTCCTCTTTGCCCATGGGTTTTTTGGTTATGGGTCATGGGTTGGTCCATGGGTTATATCTAGATTCAATGTATCTAAGTATACATTGTATCAAGTCTCTTTGGGTATGGATTAAGATCCATGGGTTATGATATTTACCCATCCTAATAAACTATTACAACAAATGCTTAATTACTACATTTTTGTATTTGAATGGCTATATGTAAATGCTTTACAAAACTAACATGTATCCTTTATAATTGTACTTAAGATAACATTATATTTGTTATCAACAAAACACAAAGAGATCGCAAAATATTAATAAACGGTTTTACGGTTTATTTGTATTAACACTTTATGTAAAATACCTTTATATGTAATTAAGACGAGGTTAAAGACAAAATAAAGCATTTTTACAAATTTAAACATGAGAATAAACATTCAATAAAAGATACACGACACACAAACAAGCAAACAATTAAGCATGGGTTGCCTCCCACGAAGCGCTTTTCTTTATTTATGAGTCTTGTAGCTAGACTCGAAGTCGTGCCCCTACGTGACTTCATTACCGTCACCTTCTTCCTTATGACGGTCTCTAGTGGGTGATTCCATGTTGTAGAAGTGCCCTATGATGCACCTTTCTAAGATTTTGTCCTCTCCCCACTCAGTTCTATATTCCGGTCCTAAGTTCAAGCAATAATCCACTCCTTTCTCCTTATCCTTCTCATTCCTATAGTAGACCGATAGTTTAAGTTCCTTTTCATCATTGGAGAGTGATGAAAATTTCTCAATCTTAAACGGCATTTGGTATGCTACATCATCGGTCTCATCCTTGAATCGCACTATTCCTAACGAGGGATCATAAGTCATCCCGGTGCTTTCTATGAAAGGTTTCCCTAGAATAACGTGGGACAAGCTAGGATCTATGGTCGTACTAATATCATCCACTATTATAAAATCCGTAGGAAACGTGAAACTACCTACATAAACGGGCAATCCGTTAACTCTACCAAGAAAATTGCAACTAACCCTAGGATTATTGGGATCTTGCCTAGTTGGGATAGGCTTCTTCATTACCCAAGAATAGTAGGTGCTAGTCATTATGTTTATTGGGGACTTGCGGTCAATGTAGGCCTTTGCCACGAAAAGGTGTCCTATGCAACATGGTATGTTAAGATTCCAAGGGTTCCCAAACTTGATCCTAGGGCTTCTCCTAACATACATGTGACGGAGGTCACGCACTAAGTGAGGGTGGCGAGATAGTTCTTCTTCCGTAGGAAACTTATTGAAATAGTCATTGTCTACTTCATCTACTTCCTCGGTTGTTTCATTCCTCGGTGTTTCACTAACCTCAAGTATCGTTTCATGGTTCGCTTCATCATTTGTTCTATTAGGTTTCACTAAGGTGATGGTATTGACGAATTGAACGTGCTTAGCTAGCTTACTTGGGTCCTTAATCTCTACACCGGAAGTTTCGGGAGTGGAGATAGCATTAACCTTCCTATCACTATTGGTCATGGCTTTCAAGAGGTTATCTATCTTCCTATCCATCTTGGCTTGTTGTTGGTTAAAACGGTCCGAGAGCTTAGCTATTTGAGCTTCTTGGGATGCGACTAGGTGTTGCAACATCCCCTCAATGTTTTGTTGGTTAGGGTCGTGAGATGGGGGCCATGAGAAATCATTGGATGTGAATTCTTTGGTTTGTCCCCAATAAAAGTTAGGCTTGCCTTTCCATGCTTCTCGGGCGTCATTAAAAGTCCTAGGTCCGGGTGTGGTAGGGAATCTTCCTCCCGTTCCATTAGTACGCGAGGATACGTAGTCAACGGAAGCTTGTTCGGGGAATCTTGTGCAATTGCGCGTGTTATGAGGATCACTACACGGCTCACACGAGGAAGAAACTTTGTTCACATGGTGTGAAGACTTAGGATTTTTGTAGGAGCTCATTAGGAATTTAACTTGATCTTCAAGCTTGAGCATCCTACGGTCGGAAGATTGTGAGTCAATGGGAGGCAAGGAGATTGCCTTAAAGGTTTTGGGCAACTCACGGGGGTCATTCCAACTTTCGTTGTCATAGAGAGCAAGGTCCTCTATTATACCCCACGATTCTTCCGCGGTGAGATCACTAAGTTTTCCACCGGCCGCTTGGTCAATGGATCGCTTGGTGGGGAAGTTGACATGATCATAGAGGAGTTGGACTTGGAGACAAAGATTAATGTCTTGATGAGGGACTTTATGGAGTAAGTCCTTGAATCGAGTCCATGCTTCGTAGAGAGATTCACCTTGACGTTGTTGGAACATCAAGATATCATTTCTAAGCTTAGTGGTTCTCCTCGGTGGGAAAAATTGATCAAGGAAGCGAGAGGTGGGATCATCCCAACTTGAGATGGAGCCGGCGGGAAGTCGCTCAAGCTAATTACTAGCTTGGTCCCGTAGAGAGAATTGGAAGAGACGCAGACGCGTGGTCTCCCGAGTAGTAGCATCGAGGTCGATGGAATCGACAATTTTAAGGAAATCCTTAAGATGCTGATTAGGATCTTTGGAACGAAGTTCATGGAATGCACATCCGTTTTGCACCAACCGGATGGTGTCGGATCACTGGGCCGTAGTTTGGGCTTGGTCGGGAAGCTCGATCGTGTTTCTATAGCCTAAGTGGCTTGGTCTCGAGTATTCACCAAGAGTACAGCCTCTTGGCGGGTCATTTGGTGGTGGGTTGATGAGTGGTGGTTGATTATCACCTTCCATGATGAAAAGTGATGGGATTACGAACAAAGGTCACTAAGAAGGGGAATAGACTACGAGGAAGCTAAAAATGGGAAAAAATATCAAGCAAGGAAACCTAAACGACGTGGACTCCTAACTAGCTATTCTATTCCCCGGCAGCGGCACCAAAAACTTGAGAACGCTACACGCGTCGTTCGGGGTCAAAGGAACTTCCTTTTCGTCGAGCAAGTTTTTCAACACCCTAGGCAGTAAACCTAATCATTGTAGTGTAGTATTAGGGTAAGCCACGGGAATTGATATCGTTCTCTAAGGGAATAGGAATGCTAATGAGAAGTTACTACGCTAAGGTTGGGGTTGAGGAAGATTATTTTTTTATCTTTTTATGTTTTTAGGAAATGGAAAGGTACGAATCTCGGGGTTTGGATTTGGGGGTTTGGTATTTCTACCGATTACTCTACTTATCTAATTATCTAAACTAAGGTGTATGTAGTCTATGTCTATTGTTGTGTTCTCGTATGATAGTTAAAAATGTATTTGGTTAGGCTTTATTACTCCCTAGTTATCTCCTATTGGTGGTTGAATTGTCACGTCCTTATTCTTAATTGCGTTGTGTCTCTAAGGTCGTAGGGTATGCGTTTATCCCTAACTCTTTGAAGCTACCAAAGGTTAACAACTACAAAATCTCTAGGATTCAAAAACTTTAACTCTAAGGTATTTTTTGAATGACTTGTCTACAATTACTCTAGGCGATTATAAGCTAAGGTTCATCAAAGATCAATCAAGCATTACAAACACAACGAATGACCTATCGCAATACTAGGTCAATCACAATTAAGATAAGAGACAACCAATCAATATTCAATAACTAAGTTTCATAATACCTAAGCAAACACACAAGTAAATTAGCCAGACATGGGGAACATGCAAGCATACACACAATCAAAGGAAGACATAATTGATTTAATGAAGTAAAACACTTATCTTGATGTAAGATAGGGTATGGAACCCTAAAATACTGTACAAGACAACCTTGGTTCGGTTTAGGTTTTTACTCCAAAGACTACACACTGAAAACTAAAAAATTCGGATTCTATATATAAGATTACAAATGCGACGGCGTCACCCTTTAATTTTTGACGTCGTTGGGTCGCCGTTATTAGGGTTTCGTCTTGGCCACGTTATCATTATGACGGCATCACCTTATGTCTGTGACGCCGTCGCCTTGAGACTCTGATGCCGTCTGGATCAAATCTAGGCCGTCTGAGCTGCGACGCCCTACTCTTTTAAAACCTGATGCCGTCACTTGAAAATAAGCAATTTGGATACTGTATCGTCACAAAACATCTTCCGACGGCGTCACAGGTATAACCTGACGCTGTCCCCTTCAGTTCCAGCAGCCTGAGTGTCTTAATTCTTGACTTTGGCCATTTTCTTCGTATATTCGCGCCTTTTCTTCCGAATAAGTGTCATTCCAGCATTTTGCCTTCAAGATACCTAAAAAGTGAAAAGGAACGATATTAAGTAATAAAGGATACAAAAGTGATCAAATAAGGGCTTAAACGACCCCTCAAAAAGGTACATTTTAAAACCTTATCAGCAGGATTCTTTTGGCCTAGCATTTTCAAGGATGCCGCAAAACATGTAAGAAATTGTGACGCATGTCAAAGGGCAAGGAACATCTCTTCTCGAAATCAGATGCCGCTTAACAACATTATGGTATGTGAAGTATTTGATGTTTGGGGGATTGATTTTATGGGACCTTTCACCCCATCAAAAAACAAAAGTTATATTCTGGTAGCTTTCGATTATGTTTCAAAGTGGGTAGAAGCTGAAGCTCTTCAAAACTGTTATGCTAGAAGTGTCATTCGATTTTGAAAAAGTTATTCTCCAAGTTTGGGATCCCTAAAACCATCATAAGTGATCGAGGGACGCACTTTTTTAATGCTATTATGGAGAAGGTACTAAACATATATGGGTTAATCCATCGGATGTCTACACCTTACCATCCCCAAACTAATGGGCAAACAGGAAACACCAATAGGGCACTCAAGCAAATTTTGGAGAAATCCGTCAGCAGTAACAGAAAAGATTGGTCCGACAAACATGACGAAGCTTTACGGGCATTCAGAACAGCTTTCAAAACTCCTATTGGAAGCACTCTTTTTAAGATCGTTTACGGGAAAGTTTGTCATCTTCCCGTGGAATTAGAACATAAAGCATACTGGGCTCTCAAAAATGCTAATTTTGAGGCTGATGTGGTCAAGGAACACTGATTTTCCCAAATAAATCGCCTAGCTGAATTACGGGACGAAGCATATGATCATGCCAAAGCATACAAAGACAGGACCAAAAGATGGCATGACAAGCGAATAAAGGATAAAAACTTTGAAGTGGGGCAGGAGGTACTCATTTTCAACGCGAGACTCAAACTATTCCCTGGAAAAATGAGATCTCTTTGGGTTGGTCCCTACATAGTAAGTAAGGTGTTCCCTTATGGAACTGTCGAGGTTCATAATAATGCAGGGGAGTTTTTCAAGGTGAATGGGCACAGAGCAAAAATTTATTATGGACAAGATGTTAGTAAGCTTTCGGGTGATGAGTTCTTCGCCCCTGCATAAAGCCCCGAGGCTCTGAGTCTAACTTAAAGACTCATAAAAATAGAAAAGTGCTCTTTTGGGAGACAACCTGAATTATCCCTTTCATTTGTTTTATTTCAAATTCTGTTGGGTTTTGTGTTTTTAACCATATTTGCAGGATTTCAGGGAAAAGTTGTTACACCATGCTAAACGGGGACCTGATCTGTCCATAGTTACGGTGTAACTCATTCTTATGGTTACGCCGTAACATACTTTTTGCAGCAGTACTTTAGAGCAATACCAATTACGGTGTAATCCCATGAAATGGTTACGCCGTAGCTACACTCCTGTAGCGTCTGCCATGTTTTGCTTAATTACGGCGTAACTCCTTATAGGGGTTACGACGTAACTACCCTCTGTAACACTTCTTTCTTTTTTAAACACAATAACCTTGTATTAGTTTTCAAATGAACTTTGTAAGTATGTTCCCTGTAAGCCCTCACGAGACTACACTCGTCCACTTAGGACACCAAGTGGTTTAAAAGGCTTGTTGCATACGCTAAATGCAACCGTGATTCTTACGAAAGTGAGTTAGGTTTCTTTTTCATTTTTCTTTTTCTTTTTTAGAATTATACTTGTCGGTAGTGTGATTTCAGGGATTGAAGTTTGCTCATGGATGCTTATGCGAAGGCACGACTCTTCTCGTGGGCCTTCTTTCCTTTTGGATCAAATTGCAGGGAAATTCTCGCACTAATTCTACTTTTCTCTTCACCTTTATTTAACGCTTAGTACAAAAGGGACTTTGTACATTTCAAGTGGGAGGACGGGAGTAGAATTGTCTCTTGAACATTATTTTGCCCTCATTTTTCTAGTTTATTTTGAAAAATTATGCCATTTTTAAAAATTTTGACATGTTTTTCTTAACCTAACTAGATTAGACCTTAGCCGAGCACATTATAACCCTTGATATTATATGGTGAGATTAGCCTTATCCATTTCCAAATTTCTACCCCAAATCCACCAAATTATGAGTGTGTCGGTAGCTTGTAAACTTTAGAACTTGGCCTTTACATCATTTCGAGACCATAGACGAGGTATGTTGAGTTAGCTCGATGTATTTGGACTTTTCAGGTTAAGAAGGCAGTATTATAGGATTATCACCCAAATAGCCTATCATTGTGTGTCTATCGATTAGTCACCTCGACTTCTCGACCCCCATGTTAAACCCTTTGTTGCACTCACCTTTAGTGCAAGATACCCCTAGATACACCCTTCTAAGCATTCCTTTCATTTTGTTCATCCGACATATTGTTTCATTACACCATTACACCTTAGCCTACCTTGTTGTCTTTATTTGTATTTGGAAAGTCATTATTTGCCTAAGTTCAACGTTCAAGTGGAAAGGTTCGGGAATCACGCTCTCGTCGATGACATATCCTTAAAGATCATTGAAGACCCCCCAAATTCTCATATTGTTCATCTTAAGTGGGGGGATGTTATGTTTAATTATTATGTTATGTTGTAAAAAAAATGTGATTTGATAAAAAATAAATAAATAAAAAATAAAAAAATAGTTATTGTTATTCATTTGATTGTAAAGTGCGATGTTATATGCACTATTGATATGAGCTTACTATAGATTTAGTATCGAGGAGGCCACCTCGGTCACATTTGAAGAATGAAGTTGGAAGTGTGCCCATCATGACGTCCTCTAATGGCACATCTACCTGATAATATCATGATCCGGTTTCTTAACTTCGAAACTTGAACTTTGGGTGAACAGTAAGTGGTGATGACTTGGTTATAGATTTAGACTATCTGCTTGATTCTATTTTACACCCATTTTATCCCATGTCTTATCCTACCTTTAGTCATGAAGCGTGTCTAGGTGATGCAGCGAGCAATCTTTGGTGTTTTGGCCATGGATTTGGTCATGTATCATTGATTTTGTACACTTCGCCGTGACATGTTAGTAATGACAAATCACCCTTAACCTTTGTCATGTCTACCCATATTGCCTTCGAGAATTGTTTTGTCCTTAACTCTGGTGGAGGAGATTTGTGTAACCGCCAAGCTTATGATAGAATACATACTATGACTGTGCAATAAGTGATCACCCCGAAATTGACACTTAGAATAGTTGAGAGATTTGAGTGTTTTGTTCCCATTTCGTGAGGTGTTCGGCGTTTTTTATTCTAGCATAAGGGATTTGTAAACTTATATTTTCCAGGTAATGGGAGATATCGTTTTAGGAATCTATCTAATAAGGTCTACTTGAGGGCAAGTAGAGTTCAAGTGGGGGGATATTTGATAACATCAAATATTCCTGAATATTAAGTGTCAATTTCCCCCGATAATGCTCGTATTTTATATCATTTATATGGATTTACGCTTGTTTTCCTCTATATTTCACTTTCAAGGTAAATTACGAGCATTGGAGCTAAAGAGACGCGGATTTGGAGAGTTTATTGAAGATATATCATAGTATGCTCATTTTGAAGATGTTACGGCGTAACTCCCCTCTCACATTACGCTGTAACAGAAGCGTGGCTCAGAAAACCAACTCAACTGAAGATTACGGCGTAACTTTCTCCAAGATTACGAGGTTCCGTGCCGCTGCAAGTTACGCCGTAACTATTCTCTCATTTACGGCGTAACCAGGATTTATTGAAGATACGGCGTAACTCCTTCCAGATGTTACGCCGTAACCAGCATTTTCAGTGCAAATATCGAAGATAATGGTGTTACGCCCGGGCACTCACTCACTATTATAGATCTAGCATGTAGAGGCTTTACCATTAAGTACCGCTACATGATAGATCTATAATAGTGAGTGCCCGGGCGTTAGCAACTTAAACACTCACCCCCAATTATGAAGTTCATCCAAACGGTAGGTGATCAGTTGGTCAAATCGCACAAGTAGAAAGGGTCGTCAGTTGGTCATATCTTACCCTTCCCGTCTCAGTCCGCTCACCTAGGGTCAGTTGGTCATATCTCCTAGGCAATTGGCCTCTACCGTCATTCAAAACTACCGAACTAAGGGTGGCTACCAATAAACTATGCATGCATACACTTAGAAATAATTGTACGGAAGTAAAGTAAACGCAAACAAAACAATTAAGGAATCATAACTAGGCCAGCACCAAGAGGTGCTTAGCCGCTCATATGAATCATACAAACCAATTCAATATTCAAATGTACGAAATACATGAATTGAAAGTAATGAAAATCTAAAATGCTAATGCTTATCGTAGGGGAGTGATTTCTCCCTTGGAGACAGCTCCGTATGCTCCTCTAGACCTGTCTTGAGTTTTTTCCCATGTTCTATGATTGTTGTGTGTGGAATGGGATGATTAGAAATTCTAGAATTCGTGGGGTATTTATAGGCCAGATCTGGGTTACGGCGTAACCATTACAAGAGTTACGCCGTAACCTTCAACTCCTTCGTATTTTGCACTAGATCTGCTAGTTACGACGTAACCTTATTAGTGGTTACGTCGTAGTCTTCAGTAAACTTGGTTACGCCGTAGTTGATGAAATAGTTACGGCGTAAGTATCAGCGGCGTGGAACCTCATTTGACCTAATATAGTTACGTCGTAGCCTTTGGGAAAAGTTACACCGTAACCTTCTGATAAGTTGGTTTTCTGAGTAACGCAATAGTTACGACGTAATGTGAGAGATGAGTTACGCCGTAACTTCTTCAAAATCAGCATACTATGATAATTCTTTAGATAATTCTCTAATTCCGCGTCTCTTTAGCTCCAATGCTCGTAATTTACCTGAAAGTGGAAAACAATGGAAAACAAGCGTAAATCCATATAAATGATATAAATTACAAGCATTATCGAGGAAAATTGACACTTAATAATCAGGACTATTTGATGTTATCAAATATCCCCCCACTTGAACTCTACTTGCCCTCAAGTAGACCTTATTAGAAAGATTCCTAAAAAGATATCTCCCAAAACCTGGAAAATATAAGTTTATAAATCCCTTATGCTAGAATAAAACAAAGCCGAACACCTCACGAAAGGGGAACAAAACACTCTAATCTCTCAACTATTCTATGTGTCAATTTCGGGGTGATCACTCAATCGCACAGTCATAGCATGTATTCTATCATAAGCTTGGCGGTTACACAAATCTCCACCACTAGAGTTAAGGGCTAAACAATTCTCGAAGGCAATATGGGTAGACACGACAAAGGTTAAGGGGTGACTCGTCATTACTAACATGTCACGGCGAAGTGGACAAAATCAATGATACATGACCAAATCCATGGCCAAGACACCATAGATTGCTCGCTGCATCACCTAGACACGCTTCATGACTAAAGGGTAGGATAAGACATGGGATATATAAATGGTGTAAAATAAAAAACAAGCAGGTAGTCTAAATCTATAACCAAGTCATCACCACTTACCGTCCGCCCAAAGGTCAAGCTTTGAAGTCAAGAAACTGGATCATGAAATATAAGGTAGATGTGTCATTAGAGGACGTCGTGATGGGCACACTACCTTTTCTCTAATTGTTGGCATAATTTCCAACTCCAATCTTCAAATGTGACCGAGGTGGCCTCCTCGATACTAAATCAATAAATCTCATAGTGCTTATAACTTTGCACTTTACAATAACTAAATCATAACAACTTTTTTTTTCCAACATAATAATAATAACTAAACATAATATCCCCCCACTTGAGATGAACAATAGGAATTTGGGGGGTCTTCAATGATCTTCAGGAATGTTGTCGATGAAAGCGTGATTTCTGAACCTTTCCACTTGAACCTTGAACTTAGGCAAATGATGACTTCTCAATCACAAATAAAGACTACAGGGTAGGCTAAGGTGTATAGGTGTATCGAAACAATATATCGGGTTAACAAAATGAAAGGAATGGCTCAGATGGGTGTATCTAGGGGTATCTTGCACTAAAGGTGAGTGCAACAAAAGGGTTTCACATGGGGGTCGAGAAGTCGAGGTGACTAATCGATAGACACACAATGGTAGGCTATTTGGGTGATAATCCTATAATATTGCCTTCTAAAACTGAAAAGTCCAAATACATCGAGCTAACTCAACATACCTCGTCTATGGTCTCGAAATGATGCAAAGGCCGAGTTCTAAAGTTTACAAGCTACCGGCACACTCATAATTTGGTGGATTTGGGGTAAAATATTGGAAACGGATAAAGCTAATCTCACCATAATATATCAAGGGTTGTATGTGCTCGGCTAAGGTCTTAGGTTAAGAAAAACATGTCAAAATTTTAAAAATGGCATAATTTTTCAAAATAAACTAGAAAAACGAGGGCAAAATAAAGTTCAAGAGATAATTCTACTCCCATCCCCCCACTTGAATTGTACAAAGTCCCTTTTTTACTAAGAACTAAATAAAGGTGAAGAGAAAAGTAGAATTAGAGCGAGAACTTCGCTGAAATTTGCTCCATAAAGAAAGAAGGCCCACGAAAAAGAGACGTGCCTTCGTATAAGCATTATGAACAAACTTCAATCCCTGAAATCAAACTACCGACAAGCATAATTCTAAAAAGAAAAAATGAAAAATGAAAAACAAACCTAACTCACTTTCGTAGGAATCACGGTTGCATTTAGCATATGCAACAAGCCTTTTAAACCACTTGGTGTCCCAAGTAGACGAGTGAAGTCTCGTCAGGGTTTACAGGGAACACACCCACAAAGTTCATTTAAAATACTAATACAAGGTTATTGTGTTTTAAAATGACAGAATTAAAGCAGAGGAAGGTTACGTCATAACTCTTATGAGGGAGTTACGCCGTAACTGGCAAAACCTGGCATAAGCTGCAAAGCGAGTGGTTACGGCATAACCACAGAGATGGTATTACGCCGTAATTAGTAATGCGTTAAGAATTCTGCTGCCAAAAAGTTGGTTACGGCGTAAGCACAAAGATGAGTTACGACGTAACTCTGGTCAGATCAACAACTGCAGTAGTAATTACTTCCTCGTTTCCTGCAAAAATGGTTAGAAAACACAAAAGCCTACAGAAATGGAAATAAAACAAAAGAAAGGGATAATTCGGGTTGTCTCCCGAAAGAGCACTTTTCTTTATTTATGATTCTTTAAGTTAGACTCAGAGCCGCGGGGCTTCTAAGAGGGCCTTTGGACTTCCCTAACCTCTTCAATGTCTTTCATCAAGTTATGCCTCATCCAGGAGACATTCGTGGTAGTTCGAAGGTATTCATTAGTTTCAATTTTCCGGATTTTGCAAACTTTTTCCTCCGGTCCCAAGTGGTAGCGAGTGAATTCGTATTTTTCGACAATAATTGGTGGTGGTCTCTTGTAGGTAATCCCAAGGAGTTTGCACCTCCTTTGCTCATAAGCTTCGTCGTCAGGATCAGTAAACTCCTCATTTCCTTGCAACTCAAGGTAATCTAGGATCCCTTCAATGTCATTGTCATCAGAAGCTGTACCTTTAAACCATTCTTCATCGAGCAGATTCTCCACTAGTACACGCTTGCATTCTTCTTTTTCATCTCTAACCAACTCCTTGTCATCCTCAATTGTTATTTCACTCGTGTTGTTGAGACTTTCGTTGTTTGAATTTTCTCGACCCATGTACTCCTTCCAAATCTTCTCTTTGGTTAACGTGTCAACATGTCCATACTTAATCTTCACCCAACTATCGAATCCCAGGTTGTCCAGCCAAGGAAAACTTTTTCTCTCCTCATCGTTGGTTGAGGACCAAAAGAATTCGTCTTTTCCTATTCTTCTTGAGCTGCTTCCCCCGTTACATATATCGTCATAAGGGTTGCATGATGCCCAGAAAGTTTCCCCGGGAGATTTTGTTCTTTCGCACCAGTGACTACGTATTTCTTTGTTGTTAGTTTCACTTAAACACTCATCCATGCAGTAGATGTCTTTATTAGCCATTTCCTTTTTCTGATTTTGCTCCTCGTAATCAGCTTTTAGCTTTTTAAGAAGATTCGGGTTAATCTTGGCATCCCCGAATTGTATTGCGTACCAGTCATCAAATGCCAAGTCACCGAACTTTATACAATGTCTTTCATGCTTGTGAGGGCATCTCCACTCTTCTTCTTTTTCACTATCCCCGCCGTTGCAATACTCGCGGAAGGGGTTGCATGTAGGCCATGCTCGTTTGGACTCCTCGTCAGTTATGATGATCGGAGTACACCACTGAGTGATAAGCGGCTCTTATTCATATTCTAGGGAGAGTTTCTCGAGCCTTTCATCATCAGTATATGCAGGCCACATAAATTTGTTAAGGTTGATCCTATCCTTATTGCTTCCTCCATCGCAAACCTCATTTCTCAGGTCACACGAGGCCCAAAGATCATACCAATCTCCCTTATCAACTGGTATCATTTTGCACCAGTGATATTTCCTCTTAGATCTGGGCAGAGGGCACAAGTTAATGTCGTGGGACCAGTCGTTAATCTCAGATGTTCCTGATTCGTCCAATTCGAGGAATTTTTCTGCCCACGTATCCCAGTTACGCCGTAACTGAGATTCTTGGTCACGGCGTAACTTGTTAGAGTCGTTTTCATCAATATTCTTAATAACCCCGTTATCGCTGTCAAACACACAGTTACGCCGTAACTCATGAGGCAGGTTACGGCGTAACTCAGATCTGTCGACCGGATCAACCCCTGAATCCGTATCATTGGCCTGAATTTTTGAGTTATTATCAGCAAAAATCACTTTACATTCCATAGAGGGTTTCGATCCTTCAGGTTTATTGTTATTCATCCTTACTTTTTCACTGAGCTTTTCCACCATAGATTCTAGGTTTTTTAGGGTTGTGTCGTGCTTGGAAAGGTTTCTGTCAGTGTCTTTCTAGAATTCTTTTAACCACCCATCTTGCTCCTTTTGTCTTTGGGCTGAACTCTCTAGGAACTTGTTAATTGCTTCTTCAAGACTGGGCTTTCTTTCTCCATAAGGCCCATGGTTGTAATTTCCACGATACCCGTTACTATTTTGATTATCTCCGTAAAACGATCGATTTTCTCCATACTTGGTGTAAGATATTAGTTTTCACATACACATCAAACCATAACACAAAGTGGCGTATGAATGGAATTCTAGAGAGAGAAAGTTAGAGGTTTAGGGAACTTAGTGAGAGAAAGTGAAAGATATTATTATGAGCTCCAACTCTCTACCTTGGGAGGTAGAGAGTATTTATAGTCTTACATAAAACGCAACACATCGGGCTGTGGATCAGGCATACAGTGGGTAAAGACCCGTCCGTCCTCCACGGTGTTACTTAACTAAATACTACTTAACTTAAAAGAACTACGACTACGAGCTTTCTAACGATTACATATACTTGAGGTGACCGACTCTTTAATACCTGTAATTTCTAATTCCTAACAATCTCCCCCTAAGGGAGGTCACCTCAATCATGTACCAAAATTACATAGAATACAAATAGATATTACATTAAAAATTGTTCTTGCATTATTGATGTAGTCCTTTGCTCCTAAGCTCATAGTCATTGATTCCTCACATTGCATGTTTGGTTACTCCAAGTGGAGGTCTTTTATTGATCCACGTGATAATAATTTTGATCCAGCTTTTGAGATCATCAGCAATCAAAAATCTCTGAGACATCCATTGTGGTGTTGGTATTATGTGATGTTGTGACTTTCGGACCGACATGCTCACATTCTGGATCATGATATCTTCTCATCAGAGTAGCGGAAGCTTTTGTTGATTCATGATATTGGCAGCAGCGTAGCAGAAGCATGGAGTGAAAATATCAGAGTCATTGATGCACTAATCATGATTTCTTTTGAGATGAATGTGTTAAGTGAGCATGCGGCTATGGATTGACCGCTTCATTCTGATCAGCTGCAAACGTAGGACGTACCTGCATACAACAGTTAGCAGTAAATCGCACGAAAGTGTCTTTGATCACTTTCGTTGAATTGAGGTACACGGCCCACGGTTCCCCGTTGATTAGTACAAGTACTGCCTGTGATCAGGTATAATTCCGAAGAATTTCCTTGACAGGGTTTCGCAGCTGCTCTAGCTGTTCTCAAACCGGAACGTCTCAAAGAAGACAACACGGAGTGAGTGAACCAGCGAATAGAAATTCACTGATTGATGAAAAGATATTTGAAAAACAATCGTGTATTGCTCAATAGAAATTGTTTTTGCAATACAACGAAGGTTTTAATGAACATCAATTATCAATCATAAAACACCTTTTGATTTGAAATATTTGTACACGGTCGATGTGCTAAAGAAAAGAGTTTTTAAGCACAATGACCGGTTTTTTAAAGGTATCCGTCAATCCATAACCTGAACCAGGATTGATTCAAGAGATTGAATCGCCCCATTGTTTCTGTTCAGTTGTCACATGGTTGATCTATATAATAGATCTCACATGCCACCTACCATGAGCTTGTTTGATGTTGGCTCCAGAAGGCTTTCCATCTTCATTGTGAATATGTATACACATCACTCAGATGTTCTGGCAATACCACAAGGATAATGCGTAGGACTCAAGATATAATCTCTCTTTCCACATTGTGTGAAACAGAGAGTCTTCATTGAAAGTGTCCTAATGAGATTTATTGATGATCTCGTGGCTCTAGACTCAATATGTGCATATTTGGATCCTGTGCCGGAGACTAGGGAGAGGGTCTCCTTCTTCAATATCAACAATCTCTAAGAGAAAGTCGATAGATAATGTCGGTTCCCCGTGAGAATGAAACAAGTCCTTTTAAGAGGAACTTGAGTGGTT
Organism: Chrysanthemum seticuspe; assembly: GCA_019973895.1. NCBI lineage: Eukaryota > Viridiplantae > Streptophyta > Magnoliopsida > Asterales > Asteraceae > Chrysanthemum > Chrysanthemum seticuspe. The sequence goes on from BPTQ01000008.1 coordinate 310,112,848, forward strand.
TGGAAAGTTGAAGTGCAGTGCGTCACTGGGTCCATGACGTCTTGTCTTCAATACCGATGTTACCATCAGTAGCATATGAATTGAACCCGGTTTCTTCCCTAAGGTTGAATAAATGGAGGGCTATTTGTTTTCACCCTTTTCTCATTCAATTTTTTTTTAATTCTTCAACCCCTTCAGTGCTTACCGAGACTTCATAGCTAGAACCTTGTTGGGTTTATTCCAGTACTAGCTCAGTCTTAGTCCGCACTTTTCCCATATCTCATTTTTCTCCTTTTATCATCATACCTAAGGACTTCTACACTAACTAGTGGATTGTCCCTGGGTAGATCCCTCCGGTTCTGGCGGATCATGGGAACACATACCTAACCTTATCATCCTTATATCACCGTACATAAAGTAAAGTTGGTCGGTCAATTTGGTATTGTTCATCTGCCATTGGAACCAATTGAAAACCATTTGAAAATCAATCCAGATACTTGTGATATATTATCAAAACATTTTGTACCTGAATTGTTTTTGATATTTTTAGAACAAGTGCTCCCCCTCAACATGTGCATCAAATGTTTGAAATCGTTTTGCACACGGAGGCAAGAGGAAGAATTTACTTCTTTGATTACCATTTTCTAAAAGATATCAACATCACTTCCCTGATCAAATCAAGAAGATAAAGCATTTTCGGGAAGGATGAGGTTTTCATAAGTTTGCTCCCCCTCAATATGTGCCTCGAGATTTGAAAAGAGTTTTGCACATACTAGAGGGAACCTGCACATTGAGATAAGTTGATCACGTTTCAAATCATAGGTTTAAGATAGATGCTCCCCCTCAACATGTGCATGGAAAAATTTGAAATCATTTGTTACATGTGGGAAGGATAGCATGTACATCCTTATAAAACCATTTACCGAATTATCAGTTTAAATCCAATTTAAATCACACATTCTCCCCTGATCACAATTATCAAATCATTTGAGATTTGTGATCTCTTATTGATTTAAATTGATTTTGAAAGCTTTTAAGGGGAATTGTGACTTGATTATGAAAGCGTTTTAACTGATAAGGATCGGATTTTAAGACTTTAAACTCCATTGATAAAACATGCATGTACATCTTTTGAAAACAATTTAATGCCAAATAACTTTTTAATTTAATTGAAATCATTCTCCCCCTCAATCAATGACATAGGTTGTTGATTGAGAGATAGAGATTTTGACAAATAAGTCCTGATGATTATCAAAAAAATAGGGACCGAGTTATTTTTCAAAGCAGTTAGTTTTCAGCAGATAAATGTTTATAGAATCAGAGCATTGAATTTATGGAAAAACATGATAAAGTATGGCTCTGTTCTTTCTTTGAAAAGTGGGTTACTGCCTGAAATGACAGTAAGCCATTTGTTTCTCTTTCTCCTAATTTTTATTTTTTTTTATTTTTTTTTTATTTTTATTTTTTTTTTTAAGAATTCGAACAACATCTAAAGTCCCGTGTCATTCTTTGAATGACAGCACAAAGACCGTAGATATTGTCGAACCGATAAAATCATGACAAATTGACAATATTTTTTTGAAGATTTTTCGAATTTTTTTCAGATTTTTTATGGATTTTGAAAGTTTTATAATTTTGTATTTTGTTTTTCGAATAAATATTTACAAGAGATAGATGAAGGAAACCTTTTACTCCTCGTCTTCCTCCTGAAGACGTTTGAGTGTTTCTGGTTGAAGGCTTTTCAAGCCAAGTCGTGGAAGAATAAACTCAAAACGTTCTCTTGGAAGAGCTTTGGTGAAGATGTTTGCTAACTAGTATTCAGACCTCACAAACTAGAGTTCCACCACACCTTTTTCCACTTGTTCCCTGATGAAATGATGTCGAATGTCGATATGCTTTGCTCTTGAGTGTTGAACGTTGTTGCATGAGAGAGCAATAGCACTTTTATTATCACAGTACAGAGGGATTTTGTTGAATTCAAAGCCATAGTCAGATAATTGAGATCTCATCCATAAGATTTGAGCACAACAAGATGACATGGCTATGTATTCAGCCTCTGTAGAGGAAATAGAAGTACTCATTTGCTTCTTTGAATACCAGCTCACAAGCTTATCACCCAAAAACTGAGCACCTCCAGATGTACTTCGACGAGTATCTTGACACCCTGCATGATCAGCATCTGCATAGGCTGTTAGTGACATACCGGTGTCCTTCGGGTACCAGAGACCCATATTGATGGTTCTTTGGAGATACCGAAAGACCCGTTTAACCACTTCAAGGTGCTTTTTAGTAGGCTTAGCCTGGTATCCAGCACACATGCAAACAGCGAACAAGATGTCTGGTCTACTAGCAGTGAGGTACATCAGGGATCCAATCATACTACGATATTTCGTTTGGTCAATCATGATCCCTGAGTGGTCCTCATCTAGTTTGGTTCGATCAATCATGGGAGTGTCGACAGGGTCACTTGAATCAAATCCAAATTTCTTTAAGATCTCAGTTGCATATTTAGATTGATTTATGAAAATGCCTCCGGGACTTTGTGAAATTTTTAATCCCAAGAAAAATGACATTTGTCCCATCATTGACATTTGAAATTTTGAACTCATTTCATTTGAAAAACGGTCACATTCATTGGGGTCAGTCGAGGCAAAGATAATATCATCAACATAAATTTGAACATGAATTAAATGTTTGCCTGACTTCCTGGTGAACAATGTTGGATCAACTGCTCCTTTGCTAAATCCGGTAGATAGAAGAAACTTTGACAGTGTATCATACCATGCCTTTGGAGCTTGCTTTAAACCGTAAAGAGCCTTCTTCAAACGATAAACGTGAGTAGGATGCTCTTGATTCACAAATCCTTCAGGTTGGCTGACGTAGACGACTTCTTTAAGATCTCCGTTCAGAAATGCCGTCTTTACATCCATCTGATAGACTACCATGTTCTTACTAGCAGCATTAGCCAAAAAGATTCTGATTGCCTCGATTCGAGCAACTGGAGCAAAAGATTCTTCAAAGTCAATACCCTCCTCTTGACGGTATCCTTTAGCAACTAATCGAGCCTTGTTCTTCAACACATCACCATGCTCATCAAGTTTCACTTTGAAGATCCATTTAAGAGCAATAATCATAGCACAGTCTGGAGCAGGTACTAACTCCCATACATCAAGTCGATCAAACTCATGAATTTCATCTTGCATGGCATTGAACCAGCTATCTTCATTCATGGCGGTTTTAACATCTTTTGGTTCGATCTTAGATAGTACGGAGTTGAAGAAGCACCATAAGGCATCGGTTGCAAGTTGTTTCCGTGTTGATACAGGACGAGAGGGATTTCCAATGATGTTGTCTAGTGGATGATCGTGAGTCCATTTTCTAAGGTGTTCATGTGGCAGTTGTTGAGGGACTGAGGTAGCAGAGTCGATGTCTCCTGAAGAAGATGGTTCTGATGATGATTCAGGAGCAAATATGTTTTCAAATGGAGCATCTTCAGGAGTAGCAAAGGGATTAACTTCATCATTGATGCCAGAAACAGTTCCATGATGTACATTTGAAGAATGATGATTTGTTGATGAGACGGAAGGATCAGCAGTAGGCGCTTCTTGACTTAAAGATATTGAGACTGAGGGATTGACTTCATTCACAGGAATATGAGCAGCCTCTGTTGTAGGGATCAACACCTCATTAGTACTTGGATCATAAAGTTCATCAAACATAGGATCAAACAATTTCTTTAAGTCATCTTCAGATGGAGGTACATATGGAGTTTCTTGAGAGGAGTTTGGAACAAGGGATGAACCAATGGGACTGTTTTGAAGTGAGGGTCCTGAACTGGAGTGTCCAGGAGCCATTTGACCGGTTAGCTCATTAAACGTAACGTGAATTGTTTCCATGATATTTCGGGTTCTTTTGTTGTAGATTCGGTATCCCTTTTTGTTTGGTGCATATCCTACAAATACTCCAATGTCAGCTTTAGCCCTGAGTTTGCCTAAGTCTTGACCCTCATTAGTTGGATAACACAATGCACCAAACACACGAAGGAAAGAGAGATTAGGTTTTCTGTTGTGGACAAGTTCATATGGAGTTTTTCCATGAACAGTGTGAATCAGGGAACGATTTTGTGTGTAGCATGCAGTGGCAATTGCTTCAGCCCAGAGAAACATTGGCACCTTTGAGTAAATCAACATTGTTCTAGCGGCTTCAACAAGAGTACGATTTCGTCTTTCAACTACACCGTTCTGTTGAGGAGTTCGTGGAACACTTCTTTGATGGCTGATTCCAACGCTTTCATAGAATTCACTAAGTTGTTTGTTGACAAACTCAGTTCCATTGTCTGTTCTGATAATTCTGACGGTTTTGTTAAGTCGAACATGTAGCTGTTTGATGAGTTTGATGATGATATCAGGAGTTTCATCCTTTGTCCTTAAGAACTTGACCCAGGTGAACCTAGAGTAATCATCAACCACAACTAACACATATTTCTTTCCAAAGATATTCTGCACCCTCATTGGTCCACATAAATCCATATGAATCATATGAAGAACTTCTGTGACAGAGTTAGTAGGTTTGGGTTTATGGGCATACTTCTTGCTTTTTCCCAATTGACATGCTGAACAAAGATGATCCTTTTCGTACTTGAGTCTAGGTAAACCTACAACTAAGTCCTTTCTGGTGAGATCATTGATGGTGCCGAAGTTCAGGTGATTGAGACGATGATGCCATAACCATGACTTTGTTTTAGAAGCCTTTGACAGCAAGCAAATTGGAGAAGACTTCATCATATCTTCGATGGAGATGGTGTATAGATTTGAACCACGCGAACCTCTTAAAAGTTCCTTACCATCAAGTTCTCTAACGAAGCAGGTATGTTTTCTGAAGGCTACTTCTATATCCGAATCGCAGAATTGACCAACAGAGAACAAGTTGTGACCAAGACCTTCTACATAGTAAACTCTGGAGATAACACTTTTGCCAACAACATAGTCTGCATAACCCATAATAGCACCGAAATGATCATTCCCGAATCTAACAGTCCCGATGAATTTGCTCACGAAGTTCATGAGCCGTGACCGGTCGCCAGTCATATGCTTGGAACAGCCTGAGTCCAGGTACCACAGAACGATTTGAACGATCTGCAGCACAGACAAGAATGGATAACTGGATAATTGGGATCCCCATGCAAGAATGGGTTCCATTTGGTTAGTAACAATGGTTGGAACACCCACATCAGAAATAGAAGCATTCATATCAGAAAATGAGGCAATGGAATCATTGTGAATAGATGCAGTACTAGTGTCTATATTAGCCCTGTTCACAGTGTGCTCACTTCTTAAGGGAATAGTTCTACCAGTAGGCATCCATTTTCTAGTGGGCATTATCTGATTAGTCTTATGACCAACAGGTATCCAATAATAGCCTATTTTACTGAATGTTCTTCCTGTGGGTTTCCACTGTTTTCTAACTTTCTTTCGTTTTTGCCTTTTAGCCTTCTTAGCATGAATTTTAGCATTAACAATATTAACTGGACAATTAACATCATTAGGCAGAACATTAACACCACATTCATGATTAGAAACAGAATTCAAGCAGACATCAATACAAGGTTTGCAAATAGTATCAGAATTCGAATTAATTACAGTACGCCTATGGCTAATACTAGAATCAACACGATTCGTTTTATTCGGTTCAAACTTAAAGTTCCTAGATTGTTCTTCTACTCTTTTCCAGTGCACATTCTTAGCTTGCGAGGTCCTATCATTCCTTGTATTGTCTTGAGACTTTGACCTACTCCCTTTAATGTCACTGATTACTCCTGTAGAGGGAATGGGAACATTAGTTGGTTTTACTACTCTTTGCATCACCTGTTTAGATGTGCTGGGATCGGAACTACATGCAGGCACACTAAGGTTCACTTTCTTAAAACTAGAAGTACTGAAATTCGTACTCCTAGAAGGCACACTTGAGTTCTCTTTCTTAGCATTGACAGATCTGGAATCTGAACTACTTAAAGGCACACTACGGTTCATATTCAAAACATTGGGAATCGAATGAATATCATACTTGGCATTAGGCATCGAGCATGGAATCAAAGGATTAACTCTCTCACCTAATGACTTTGGGCATATTGTGATCAAGCATTCTAAGATTTTTTGAGATCATTTGGCATATAAGCATGCATGTCCAATTGCATTATCATGAGGTTTCTCTAACTTATCCTCTTCAACAATCTCACGCAGACATTCTAGGCAATCCTTAAGGGATGAGAAGTATGTTTGAACAGCAAGTTTGTTGTTCCTGATATGAGGAGGGACATATTTCACAGACAAAGCATATTTATTATAAGAGTGAACCTTTGATACACCATTCTCCCCATTGGTCATAGGCATTTTCCCTTTTACCTGACTCTTCAGATTCTCAATTTCCTTTTGCAATGAAGCTATTTGTTCATTATTTTTGTTACGAGTGACCTTTATTGATTCAAATAACTCATTGAAATGACGTTTAACTTTTTCATTTTCTTGTAGAAAGCTTTCATTTTCTTTTTGTAATGCATTTACTAGGTTTTGAAGATGAAACGTTTGAGAATTCTGAGAGTCTAAAGGAGGAGGCATTTGGGAGCCTGTCATATTGTTCGTTTGACCCTTTAATTGAGAGATTTGGGCTTTCAACTTTATGATCGTGTTGCAATGAGCTTGAATCTGTTCATCACGTTTGTTAATTTGAAAAACTGCATCAAACTCTGGAGCATCTGAGGATGTCTTGATATTTGAAGTTTTGACATTTTCTTTAAGATGTTGATATTTTAGTTGTAAATTAAAATGCTCAACTTTTAGTTTAGAAAAATGTTTAACCAAATTGTCGTGATCATCCAGTTCAATTTTCTCGTTTAGTTTAGAATTAGTTTTTTCAAGCTCAATGACACGATCATGGGAGACTTTCAGGGCAACAGATAGTTCATGAAATTGGGAAGCATTAATAGAGCAATTTGAAGCAGTGAAAAACATATCTTGAGCAACACATTCAGTGATAAGAGTCTCATTTAATGTATGCAAGTTCTTCCTCTCAATCTCATTATATTTTAGTGCACGCTCATAGTCACTAACTTCAACTATCATTGCATCAAATTCCTTTTCCATTCCCTTAATATCAGTTTCTATCCCCTTTTTAAGACTCTCAAAGTGATCTTTTAGAAGTTTAAAGAAAGGCATGACCTCAGTTAAATAACATTCTTTCATTTGCTCAAAACCCCTTTCTCCTTCAGTTATACCAGTGGGTGTGATCCTGTTCTTGCAAGTTTTCTCAAAATCAACAAATAGTTGAAATATAACATATTAGCTAATTAAGGTCTTGCTTTTAGTGGCAATTGTTCTCGGAACAAGATGCATTGGTGTATTAGGAGGATACACAGTCGCTCTAGGCATTTTCCAAAGGGGAGGGTTTGTTTCAACAATATTTTCAGCTTTCTACTTATCTAAATCCATTTTCCAGAAAACTTGTTCGGGAGTCAACAATGTCTGAGGCTTAAACTTGTTCAAGGAAATCCAGTTTTCCTTCTTGTAGTCATGAGGAGTGATAATTACTTTTTTCTCTTTGCATTTAGGATCATTTAGTTTCTTATTCATCTTCTCCCTAGTGATTTCATCTAGTTTCTTATCATCCTCAGTGCACTCAACGCAACTAGGTTTTTGTCTAGGTTTAAGAATCTCATTGCCATCATAGATCACACTTTGAGCTGCTTTTGCTATCTTTCCGTACTCAGGGTTGGGTTTATCTATAATGGGAAGACTATGCTTATCGCTTAGAACTCTATGCTTAGTGATCATGTGAGCAGTCTGAATGGTGTTTCCTTGTATGTACAACTTGTTTTCAAGTTTGTTTTTCAAAGTTTTCAGATTAGAAAAGTCTCTCAAGAGTTTTGATTCCTTTGCATTAAATTCTTGCTTAAGCATTTTCACATTTTCTTGAAGTTCTTGTTTTTGCTTAGCTGTTTTAGAAAGCTTTTCTTGCAAGGAATTTAACTCTTGTTTCAATACTTCTTCTCTAAAATTACTTTTTCTAATGACTGTACGCACTTGGTCATCCATTTCCTGCTCACGAGTGGTCAACTCAAATTTTGCACGTTGTTCATAAATAGCAACACGTTCTTTATAGGCATTTAGTTCAGAAATTACAGAATCATCAGGGGCACATGCAGTGTATTCATAAAAAACATAGTCATTGTTGACTGCAGAAGATGCATCACTTGGTACAACTTCACTTTCACTTTGTATCACATATTGATCATATGGGACAATATCGATATTACCCATATTTTCAACATTTGATTCAATAGTTTCAGTTGATAGTACTTTGTCATGCATCTGTTGCACATCAGCATCATCGTATAGTTTTAATACCTCTGAGATGAGTTTGTCTTTGGATGAGCCAGTTTGTGGTGAAGAAGAGACCTTGGGAGAAACCATTGGAGAAATGCTAGCCATAAAAATTGTGTGTGCAGTAGGTCCATCATCCACATCAGAGTCGTATGCATCACAATCAGCGACTTGAAAGGCATTCTGATGATTGTGACCTATCTCCTGAATAGGCTGCTCATCCACATCTGCATCATAGGTCTTGGCATTGCCCTCAGCTAGAAACAGCAATTCCTCTTCATCCAAAGCAGCACCATTATCCTGAGCTTGTACAAGCAGCATCTTATCTCTGAAGTAATCAGCATTCTGTGGACGCTTTGGATATGTGAAGTTCCTTGCAATGTGTCCCTCACCACCACAGTTATAACATTTGATCGGTGATGAGTTTCCAAATACTCATCATTTTTACATAATATAAACTGCAAAATCATCTGAAAACACTCAGAAACACATCAAAATGATCAAAATATCACAAATCAGTGTTTTATGTGTTTTAAATGCAAAACTATCAAAATCAGATGAAAAACATCTCAAATTTGCAAAAATTGCAGTTTTAGTCCCCCAAGTTTATAAAATTGTCAAAAATAGTCCCTGAGCCAAAATTTCAAAAGAAAAGTCACCAAAGGTCTTTTTAAAATCATAAATTGTCATATTTAGTCCTTTGGTGAGAAATCTAAAAGTTTTGAGAAAATTACAGTTTTAGTCCCTGGACTTTTAAATTGGTCAAAAATAATCCTTGGAGTTTCAAAAATGTTCAAAATAGCCCTTGGATTATTAAAACTTGTCAAATCTAGTCCTTGAATTGCATCTTCATAATTTTCAGATTTGGTCCTTGGAATTCCAAATATTACATTAGTGGTCCTTGGAGTTATTAACTTTACAAACCAAATGGACCTATTAAACACCAAGCCCAAAAACAATACACCCCCTGGCCCAATATCCAACCCGTTTTATCCAAACCCGGTCAACAAACCATCCCTTGGTCAAACAAACAAAAAACCCGCCAAACAGTCACCCTCCCCACTTGTTAACCTGCTCCATCTCTGCAAACACCCCCCTCCTCACCTTCACTTTTTCCCTGTCCCCCCACCTCAACACAATTCCAAAAGCCATTAAATGCTCCTTCAACCTTTTACTCAACCCTCTACACCTGTCAAAACCAATTCCCGCCAAAAATGATCATGTGGCCAAAAATCATTCAAAGCATCCAATGGTCAAGAAATTAGTGGGAAAAGCTCTGAGGCAAGTGGGAAGAAGCTTGGAAGTATAAAAGAGAAGCTAAGAGAAGAAATGAAGTAGTAGCTAGTTTTCATTTTTCTCTTTAATGTCGTTTTTATTCCAAATGTCTTAGTTTTAGTTTAAATATTGTAATTTTAGCTTTTCTGTATCAAATTCAAGTTATAACATCATTGTATGTGTTTTTGAGTTTCAATTCAAGTCTTTGATATAAATTCCAAGTTTTCATTCACTGTTGAAAAGTAGAGTTCTCAAATCTTGTGTTAAAGCTTCTTATAGCTTAAAATAAGTTCATTTAAGTTTGATTAAGCTTGTTAAAGCTTTTCATAAGCTTTCAAATCAGTTTGAAGCAAAGTTCTTGCAAGTTTGGATTTCAGTCAACAAAAGTCAACCATGAGCTCATTTGGGTTTGGAACTGGATTTTGGTGATGCAGACTTGGTATGGGGTTGAAATAGGTTAGATTAAGTAAGTTTGGATCCTGGTTTGGCCTGTAACATCATTTGGATTCATGTGAGTTAAGTTCTCAATTTCAAATTTCAAGTAAATTTTGCATTGTATGTTTTTTTTAGTATCTGTGGTCACTGCTAGTGTAGACTTGTTTATTTAGGTGTAACTAGGTCATATTAGCTCATTTTGATCATAGGTACTATCTGTTTAAGTGTTTATCTCAATTTAAGTTTGTTAATCAGTTTTAAAGGGGTGTTTGGTATAGCTGCATTTTCTGTATTAGAGGCCTATTCAGTGGTTACTTTTTGTTATCTCATGCTTGTTTAGTCCAATTGAGTCCTTTTCTATCTTGTACTTGTGACTTTTAAGCTCAAAAGTCAATAATTTCCTTTAACTGTTTTAACAGCTAGATGTTGGAGTTTTTGGCTATAAAAATCTTAGTTTGTGTTTAAAATTCATGAAGTTAGCTTGTTCTAGTCTTATTTTATCATAATACATCATAATCATCTCAAAAATCCAGATCAAAGTTCCCAAAAGTCAACTTTTTAGTTTTTATCAAAAAGTCAAAATTTCAAAAGGGTCGTTTTTGAATAAAATTGAGAATTTCATTGTGGGTTTATTAAAAGGATTCAGCTTATAAGCTCTTGGGGATTTGTAGTTTAGTTGGTCTAGAAAAATACAAAAATAATGGTTCTTGGTTTATCAGCTGTTTATGTGCTTTTTCAAGTGCTTTTCTTGGGTGCCTGTTCTGTCTTGCTGTCCTGTGCACAGAATTGGTGCCAAACTAACAAGCTTGCATCAAGCTCATTTCTTGTCCAATTCTTGTGTTCTATAGTTCTTTGGAAAGCCAACATGGTCCTCTTGAAGTATCAAGTATTGTTTTGTACTTTTGAGCTTATTTGGTAGGGCTGCTAACAGCTTATTAGTTGTCCCATTTTCTGTTTTTCTGTCAAAAAGTTAAGTGCTTATTTGCTATTTCCTAGCTTATCAGTGGTTAGAGCTTGTTGTTTCTTGCTTCATTTTGGTCCTTTTAGCTTATTATTGCTTCCCTATCTGTTTGGTGCCTTTTGGTTTTGATTTAGCTTATTAAAGTGCTTAATAATAAGCACTTTCCATAGCAGATCCTTAATCCTCCACATAAGCACATCTTTTTCTAATTTTCCTAGCTTCTAAATATTATTTTAGAGTTTCCCTTAAATTTTCATAATTTTCCAAGTTCATTTGCTATTTTTCTTTATTTAAATTAGTTTTTAATCCTTTTTAATTAGCATTTAATACAAAAAATTAGAAAAAGGTTCTAAAAAATAAGTTTTCAATTTTCTTAAGTTAAGATAAATATAAATAGCCTAAAAAGTATTTTTCCATATTTTTCTCTTTTTATTTGGTATTTTTAATAATTTAAATTAGTTTTAAATAGTTATTAATTAATAATATATATATAAAAAGCCTAAAAAATATATTTTCTATTTTAAAATTAGTTTTATCATATTTTAGATTTTTCTAAGTCTTAAGTTTATTTTTCTAGTCTTATTTCATATTTTCTTTTATTTTAGAGAATTATTAAATAGTTTAAAATAGTTTTTAATTAATAATAATTAATTAATTAGTTGTAAAAATAATTTTCCTTTTCTATAAATTTTCCCATATCATTAGGTTTGTAAAAATGTATTTTTCATATTTTTAGGATCTATATTGTATAAGTTTCACTTTTTATTTAGTACGTTTACGTTATTTTTAGTTTAAACGTAAGTTTTAGGTTTTATAAAATAAACGTTCATCGATCTTTAAAAATAGTGATAGCGTTTATTTAATATCTTTTATCTTTTTAATTTTCTTAATTTGCATTTAAGTCGCTTTTATTTATAAAACTTTTTCAGTAGTGTAATTATCATATCCAAATCCTTCCTGATCGCTATCATTAGTGATCATTCTATCGTCTGAATCAGTGTTTGTGCACCATTGAGCCTCCTTGGGACTTAACGACCCGGGAATCCCCTATATTCTCTGATCTTCATTTGCATTTGTGTCTGAGCAGTTTCTAGTCTTTTAGACTTGACTGTTTAGCACGGATCAAAATTTTGGCGCCGCTGCCGGGGAGGCTTTAGCGTGTGTTTAGCCTTTTTCAGATCCATTCTTGTGCATATTCCATCTTTTGTAAAAAGTTTTTTGTAAAGTTTTCAAAAATCTCAAAAAGTTCATTAACACTTTTTCTGAAGTGTTAAAAACGCCAAAAATATTTTCAGTCTTTGTTTTTATCGTCATGTTTTTCAAAAACACCAAAAATATTCATCTTTACCCTCTCACATCTTTGATTCTTCATCCCTACCCCTCTGAAAACCTTTGATTCTTTTTATGTCTTATCCTCACCTTCTTGATTGTCAATGGTGTGGTGGTCCTTATAATGGTGGCAATTGCCTCAGTTGTAGCATGGTGGAATCAGGAAACGGGTCTGTCTATAACCAAGATCCCTATTCCTACCATAACACGACTGATTTATTCCATCAGCTACCACACTGTGAGACACATCAGTTGTACTGTTGTGAGTACTGTGGTGGTTCACACTCCAGTTCTGATTGTCAATCGGGAAACACGCTTGTCTATGAGCAGGTTCCTGATACCAATTATGACTACAACACATACCACTCACAACCACATCAGTTTTACTACTGTGAGTATTGTGGAGGTCCTCACCCGAGTTTTGAGTGTCAAACAGGGAACATGCTTGTCTATGAGCATAATCCTTGTAACAATCATGACTCTCACATGTTGGAAAATTTCCAACCTCCACAGCACTATACGGTTCAAACTCCATCTGAGCCGTTGTCTCAAGAAATTTCCTATGATTTTGAAGCCACAATGAAAAAACTTGATGATATACTTCAAAACCTTAAGAATCAAGTGAGTGGTGAAAAGACCATAGGAGAATTGCTGGCCGAAGAGCGAGAAGAGCGAGAAGCTCGCAAATATAGGGAAGAATCATTAATCCTAGAGCAAGCAGCTCTAAGACGTTCCCAATTTCTCAAGGCAGCACTTTATGATGATGACGAGGAGGGTTTTTATCCTTTTAGAGGTAATATTTCTCAACCCCCTCAGTCAATTGATATTCCAGCAGTTGAGATTTCATCTCAAACAACTGCTATCACTCCCGAGATTCCCACTCACTCTCTAAACATGGGGGACGAGCCTCTCAGCACTATTCCGGAAACGGAATCGTCTAATGTTGAGAACCTTATCCCGATCCCAAGTGAGTCTGAGGGAATTCCTGACAAAGAGTGTGATGTGTTTTCTCCTCTTTCAAATGATCTTGTTGAGACTTTCTCAGATTTTGACAGTGATTATAGTGATGCCGATTCTTTGTATTCTAAAGATATAGAATTTATTGATGCATCACTTCCACATTCTGAGATCGTCAACTTAGAAGAGGATGTTGACCATGTTGTTTCCACAACAATTCATACGACTATCACTAATCCCTTATTCGAATTCGATTCTGAATTTACTCTAAATTCAGTTAATCCAATCTTTGATAGTGATGAGTCTGACACGGAGACTATAATGGACGAGGTGCATATTTATAGCCCACGAAGTACCGCACATGTCCCACCTCCGTATACTCTTCATGAGGAGTTCGCCGGTGAACTCACTCATATCATGACTCCGCTGGAGTATGATTTCTTGGATGGCAAAGATCATGATCGGGGGGAGAGAATCTCAATTTGCATAGTTATGACAAATCTTCCCATTCTCCCTCCCGAGATGCCTTCCAACCCAAAGAGCTCTACCAAGAAAATCCAAATAAGTGCAACTGCACTTGATCCTGATGAAGAAGATCTTATCATGATCGTTATCATGATCTTCCTTCTTTTCTTCACCTACTCGGTGACTTCCTCTCTTCTTCACTCCTTCGGGAGTGAGGACACTATCTTTGACCCTGGCATTTTCATTTACCATCTGTGAGCCGGGTCTGTCTCTGTTTATCTCATCGGTGTGGAACTTTCACGTGCTTCAATGTTTATCCAAACATCTTGAATGAAAGTCCGATGGAGATTGTTTCTTCCACTTTGCTTCCCCATGAACCAATGAATTCGGGGTCGAGTCAAGCTAGCGACTCGGAAATCAAAAACAGTAGCACACACCATATGGGTTTTCACCCATATTTCTGTCTTCTTACCCCTTTCTACCACCTAAGTGTGGGGGTGATGCCCCACATGTTATATATATATCTATATTCAAAAAAAAAAAAAAAAAAAAAAAAAAAAAAAAAAAAAAAAAAAAAAAAAAAAACTTCTTTCTAAATAAAGGCCGTAATATCTCCCTTTTACGTTCTTTGTTTCGGCATAACCGCCGGTACTTTGAATATTGAGGGCAATATTCATTTCTAAGTGTGGGGGGGAATTCTCACGAATTTTATATATATTATCTACCCAATTCCCCCGTTTTTGGCCAAATTTTTTTTTTGGAGTAAGTGTTTTACACTTTCTCATTTGGTTATCAGTCCGCCATGTTTGATAAACTAAAGGATTGGCTAATCCAGGAGCAAACGGCTCTTGGTAAAGATGTATCAAATCCGTTGACGGCTTGCAATTTGCCCAAAATTGTATGGTATTCAACTCACCATATCCTAAAAAGTGAAGAGTTGGCTAGCCCGCAAGATTATGGCTTGTGGTAAAGGCAGTGGAAAATCCATAATTGGTAATCAGCTCACCAAAGATAATCCTGATAATTTATCTAAGAGTTGGCTAGTCCAGAAGGGTACGGCTTCTGGTAAAGACAAAATCAAATCCGTTGAAAGCTGGTGGTTTGCTCAAAATCACATGGTTATCGGTGTACCATGGTTCTTACTTGAACTGAAACATTTGGCTACTCCAGAAGTAATGGCTTTTGGTAAAGAGTTTAAAATCCATTATGTTTTCTCAAATCATTGCTAGGGACTAGCAATATCTTAGTGTGGGGGATTGATGAGTTTCCAAATACTCATCATTTTTACATAATATAAACTGCAAAATCATCTGAAAACACTCAGAAACACATCAAAATGATCAAAATATCACAAATCAGTGTTTTATGTGTTTTAAATGCAAAACTATCAAAATCAGATGAAAAACATCTCAAATTTGCAAAAATTGCAGTTTTAGTCCCCCAAGTTTATAAAATTGTCAAAAATAGTCCCTGAGCCAAAATTTCAAAAGAAAAGTCACCAAAGGTCTTTTTAAAATCATAAATTGTCATATTTAGTCCTTTGGTGAGAAATCTAAAAGTTTTGAGAAAATTACAGTTTTAGTCCCTGGACTTTTAAATTGGTCAAAAATAATCCTTGGAGTTTCAAAAATGTTCAAAATAGCCCTTGGATTATTAAAACTTGTCAAATCTAGTCCTTGAATTGCATCTTCATAATTTTCAGATTTGGTCCTTGGAATTCCAAATATTACATTAGTGGTCCTTGGAGTTATTAACTTTACAAACCAAATGGACCTATTAAACACCAAGCCCAAAAACAATACACCCCCTGGCCCAATATCCAACCCGTTTTATCCAAACCCGGTCAACAAACCATCCCTTGGTCAAACAAACAAAAAACCCGCCAAACAGTCACCCTCCCCACTTGTTAACCTGCTCCATCTCTGCAAACACCCCCCTCCTCACCTTCACTTTTTCCCTGTCCCCCCACCTCAACACAATTCCAAAAGCCATTAAATGCTCCTTCAACCTTTTACTCAACCCTCTACACCTGTCAAAACCAATTCCCGCCAAAAATGATCATGTGGCCAAAAATCATTCAAAGCATCCAATGGTCAAGAAATTAGTGGGAAAAGCTCTGAGGCAAGTGGGAAGAAGCTTGGAAGTATAAAAGAGAAGCTAAGAGAAGAAATGAAGTAGTAGCTAGTTTTCATTTTTCTCTTTAATGTCGTTTTTATTCCAAATGTCTTAGTTTTAGTTTAAATATTGTAATTTTAGCTTTTCTGTATCAAATTCAAGTTATAACATCATTGTATGTGTTTTTGAGTTTCAATTCAAGTCTTTGATATAAATTCCAAGTTTTCATTCACTGTTGAAAAGTAGAGTTCTCAAATCTTGTGTTAAAGCTTCTTATAGCTTAAAATAAGTTCATTTAAGTTTGATTAAGCTTGTTAAAGCTTTTCATAAGCTTTCAAATCAGTTTGAAGCAAAGTTCTTGCAAGTTTGGATTTCAGTCAACAAAAGTCAACCATGAGCTCATTTGGGTTTGGAACTGGATTTTGGTGATGCAGACTTGGTATGGGGTTGAAATAGGTTAGATTAAGTAAGTTTGGATCCTGGTTTGGCCTGTAACATCATTTGGATTCATGTGAGTTAAGTTCTCAATTTCAAATTTCAAGTAAATTTTGCATTGTATGTTTTTTTTAGTATCTGTGGTCACTGCTAGTGTAGACTTGTTTATTTAGGTGTAACTAGGTCATATTAGCTCATTTTGATCATAGGTACTATCTGTTTAAGTGTTTATCTCAATTTAAGTTTGTTAATCAGTTTTAAAGGGGTGTTTGGTATAGCTGCATTTTCTGTATTAGAGGCCTATTCAGTGGTTACTTTTTGTTATCTCATGCTTGTTTAGTCCAATTGAGTCCTTTTCTATCTTGTACTTGTGACTTTTAAGCTCAAAAGTCAATAATTTCCTTTAACTGTTTTAACAGCTAGATGTTGGAGTTTTTGGCTATAAAAATCTTAGTTTGTGTTTAAAATTCATGAAGTTAGCTTGTTCTAGTCTTATTTTATCATAATACATCATAATCATCTCAAAAATCCAGATCAAAGTTCCCAAAAGTCAACTTTTTAGTTTTTATCAAAAAGTCAAAATTTCAAAAGGGTCGTTTTTGAATAAAATTGAGAATTTCATTGTGGGTTTATTAAAAGGATTCAGCTTATAAGCTCTTGGGGATTTGTAGTTTAGTTGGTCTAGAAAAATACAAAAATAATGGTTCTTGGTTTATCAGCTGTTTATGTGCTTTTTCAAGTGCTTTTCTTGGGTGCCTGTTCTGTCTTGCTGTCCTGTGCACAGAATTGGTGCCAAACTAACAAGCTTGCATCAAGCTCATTTCTTGTCCAATTCTTGTGTTCTATAGTTCTTTGGAAAGCCAACATGGTCCTCTTGAAGTATCAAGTATTGTTTTGTACTTTTGAGCTTATTTGGTAGGGCTGCTAACAGCTTATTAGTTGTCCCATTTTCTGTTTTTCTGTCAAAAAGTTAAGTGCTTATTTGCTATTTCCTAGCTTATCAGTGGTTAGAGCTTGTTGTTTCTTGCTTCATTTTGGTCCTTTTAGCTTATTATTGCTTCCCTATCTGTTTGGTGCCTTTTGGTTTTGATTTAGCTTATTAAAGTGCTTAATAATAAGCACTTTCCATAGCAGATCCTTAATCCTCCACATAAGCACATCTTTTTCTAATTTTCCTAGCTTCTAAATATTATTTTAGAGTTTCCCTTAAATTTTCATAATTTTCCAAGTTCATTTGCTATTTTTCTTTATTTAAATTAGTTTTTAATCCTTTTTAATTAGCATTTAATACAAAAAATTAGAAAAAGGTTCTAAAAAATAAGTTTTCAATTTTCTTAAGTTAAGATAAATATAAATAGCCTAAAAAGTATTTTTCCATATTTTTCTCTTTTTATTTGGTATTTTTAATAATTTAAATTAGTTTTAAATAGTTATTAATTAATAATATATATATAAAAAGCCTAAAAAATATATTTTCTATTTTAAAATTAGTTTTATCATATTTTAGATTTTTCTAAGTCTTAAGTTTATTTTTCTAGTCTTATTTCATATTTTCTTTTATTTTAGAGAATTATTAAATAGTTTAAAATAGTTTTTAATTAATAATAATTAATTAATTAGTTGTAAAAATAATTTTCCTTTTCTATAAATTTTCCCATATCATTAGGTTTGTAAAAATGTATTTTTCATATTTTTAGGATCTATATTGTATAAGTTTCACTTTTTATTTAGTACGTTTACGTTATTTTTAGTTTAAACGTAAGTTTTAGGTTTTATAAAATAAACGTTCATCGATCTTTAAAAATAGTGATAGCGTTTATTTAATATCTTTTATCTTTTTAATTTTCTTAATTTGCATTTAAGTCGCTTTTATTTATAAAACTTTTTCAGTAGTGTAATTATCATATCCAAATCCTTCCTGATCGCTATCATTAGTGATCATTCTATCGTCTGAATCAGTGTTTGTGCACCATTGAGCCTCCTTGGGACTTAACGACCCGGGAATCCCCTATATTCTCTGATCTTCATTTGCATTTGTGTCTGAGCAGTTTCTAGTCTTTTAGACTTGACTGTTTAGCACGGATCAATCGGCTTAGCTTGACTTTGATTACCATTCCTTCCTCGATTCTGATTACCAACATAACCTCTACCAGCTCCACCTCTTCCCTGATCATACTGTCTTTCCTGAACTGGTTGCACCATGATCCTCCCATCTTTAATAGTAGCTTGATTGTGTGGGTTAGATGCTGTTATGAGGTTGTTGTTGGTTTGTGGGAGAGAATTCATGTTTTGACTAATCAGAAGAGCTAGTTGATTAATGAAGTTACCCACGTGTGCATCATCATCAGCTTGTTTGAACATAGGATCAGGAATGAGTTTGTGATTACCATTACCCAAGGGTATGACTTGTGAGGCTTTGGTTGTGATTTCGATGTTTGAGTAGAAGGCAGTTGAGTCATTAGACGAGCTTGACTCTCCCTGGTTGGTTTTAAACTGATTAAGAATCATTTTTTCAAACATAGCATGTCTCTCATTCTGAAGGAGGAAGGCATAGAGTTGCTCATATTTTGTATTCTTCAATCCTTTAGTGAGCTTCACAGAGGTGACAAACTTGTGCCATTCGGGATTCATGTTGTTCACAAATTTTGAGTTCAGCTGAATGTTAGGCATAGTCATTCTGATGTTCCTCATATCATTCACCAACTTATGAAATCTCACATAGTACTCATAGACACTCTCATCTGGTTTCATCTTGAAGTGTTCAAATTCGTCATAGAGTTGTGATTCTCTGTCTTCCATAGTTAATTCAGAACCTGAGAGAAGCATCTTGACATTATCCCATACTGCCTTTGCTTCGGTGTTGTGATTGATCAGCTTGTAGATGTCTTTAGGAAGACCTTGAAGAACAATGTTAGAAGCCCTGATATCTGCATCGAATCTCTTTTTCTCCTTATCATCAAGCTCATCATACATTTTAGGTCTGTCCATTCCGTAAATAGGAGTTCCATCTTCATTAGTATCAAGTATATCTCTAGTCGTCTCAACTCGATATGGTCCTTCATCAATGGATTTCAGAATGTTGACACCATTTTCCTTTCCAAGACAGTACAATCTGATTCGTTGAGCCCAAGAGTCGTAGTCAGTTCTGTCAAGCATGGGTGGACGAGTATCTGAACCAGCTGCTTGAACATCCTCGGCAACAGTGGAGATGATGGTAGAAACGTTGGTAGACATGTTAACAGATTATACGGGATTTTATAACTCTATGATTAAACCGGGAAATAGATTCTTTCACGGGATTTTACTAAATCAAGAGAAAACCGTAAAAAATCACCCAAGTCGCTAGAAGATAATGCACCAAGTCAGTAACACCTAATTCGCTATACCACCAAGTCGCTACAGTCCCAAGTCGCTAAAAAAATGCAAGTCGCTAAGTAGTAACTCGCTAAGCCTCAAGTTGCTAGCAAAATTTTGGCAGCAATTCGCTAGACAAGTCGCTAAAGATTCAAGTCGCTAAAGAGCAACTCGCTACAGACCAAGTCGCTAACACCAAATCGCTACCCGTAGTGGAGAGTCCACTACTTGTACTGTTAGTCGCTAGGCCTAAGTCGCTAGCTCCAAAACTGTAACTCGCTACAAAATTGCAAAGCAAGTCGCTACTAAGAAACAACTCCGTAGGTCAAGTCGCTAGCATGAAAAACAACATAAAAATCACTTTTCAATCCAAAAACAACCCAACCAAGATGATTCAAGCTTACCAAATGAAAACCTAAATACTTGTGATGATTCTAAACATAAAAGTACTAACAAAATCCAAGCTTTAACACAAGAAATCAACCAAATGATGCACAAACCACTAAACTTTTTCAAACTCAAAAACCACCTAAAAACCACTAAAAATCCAAAGATGTGCAAGATATGATCTAACCATGGCTCTTGATACCAATTGAAAGATATTAGTTTTCACATACACATCAAACCATAACACAAAGTGGCGTATGAATGGAATTCTAGAGAGAGAAAGTTAGAGGTTTAGGGAACTTAGTGAGAGAAAGTGAAAGATATTATTATGAGCTCCAACTCTCTACCTTGGGAGGTAGAGAGTATTTATAGTCTTACATAAAACGCCACACATCGGGCTGTAGATCAGGCATACAGTGGGTAAAGACCCGTCCGTCCTCTACGGTGTTACTTAACTAAATACTACTTAACTTAAAAGAACTACGACTACGAGCTTTCTAACGATTACATATACTTGAGGTGACCGACTCTTTAATACCTGGAATTTCTAATTCCTAACACTTGGCTTCTTCAATTATATCTTCTTCGTCGACATGAGGACAATTCTTCGTGAGGTGTCCTCCTCCACAGCTTTCACAACCCACTTGGATGGCATGAACGGTTTCTCTGACCTTCAGATATCTCGACTAAGATTTTCAATTTTACTAGCGATTGCTGCAATTCCGTCAAAATTTCCGCCTTGGTTTCTTATACTTCCTCCGTTGTACCATTTTTGAGAGTGATCAGCCATTTTTTGAATGGCTTCAATTGCAAGAGTAGAAGTCATGTTCGGGATAGGTCCTTGATAGTCCAACATTTGTCTTGTAGTTACGTTTCCTTTGTAGAAAATGTTGACCTTCTGCTGGTTATTCAGATCATGTGTAGGACACTTGTAAAGGAAATCATTGTATCTATCCCAGGCTTGATATAATGTTTCATCGGCTTCTTGCTTGAAATTATAGATCTCCAAAAGCTGGTTAGAAATCTTCGATGGCGGACAATATCTTTGAATAAAGTGCTTCTTAAGTAGAGCCCAAGTATTAATTGCCCCGGCGGGCAATCTCTCGATCCATCTTCTGGCAGCTCCAGTAAGAGTCATTGGGAATATCCTTAGCATAAAAGCATCATGAGACACGCCCGGAAAGTTGAAAAGGCTAGCGATATATAAGACATTTTCAACGTGCTCATATGCATCTTCGTCCCTGTTTCCTGAAAAAGGGTTAGGACGAACTGACCAAATGCTGTCCTAGCGACTTTGACCCCGCTTGAAGTAATTGAAAGTAATTAAACATGAACTTAGCTTGATAGGATGAATAGCTAGGTTAGCACACTTCTCCCCTATTGATCACAACCCTCGCCTCTATTTGCTTTCTTATTTTCTTGTTTTAGTAATTAATCATTTCCACCTTAAAATCTATTAAAATCTGTGACACCTAGACTTAGTTTAAATCCGCACACATATCTCTTGGGATGTCCTCGGTTTTACCGAAATACTACACTACACACGACCGGGTACACTGCCCGTTAGTGCGTTAGGGTAGACCATAGGTATAACGAGACAAATATAAATATTAAAACCTGGTCAGTAAAACCCAAGTCGACAACCCAAAGACAAATTTCGATAACCTGCTAAGTAGAGAAGTAGAATTCGGACACTGATGCAGGTTTTACTAACTAGGTTTTAATATTTATAAAGTCTCGTTATACCTATGGTCTACCCTAGTGCACAAACGGGCAGTGTACCCGGTCGCGTGTAGTGTAGTAATCGGTAAAGCCGAGGTCATCCTAAGAGCTATGTGTGTTGGATTATTACTAGGTCTAGGTGTCACAGATTAATAATGGTTTCGATAAGGAATTAATTATTTAAACTACTAAAGCAAATAAAAGGCAGATAAAAGGTAAAGGGTAAATCAATAGAGGAGAGTGGTGCTAACCTAGTTAATCCTCCTAGCTAGTTATGCCTACGTCTACTTACTTCAGATTACTTCAGGTGGGGTCAAAGTCGAGAGGACAACATTTGATCAATTCGCCCTAACCTATCAGCAAAGATGCCACCACAGGAGAAGTCAGGTGTCCCCTCATAAGTCTTGTTGTTCCTGGTCCCCTAAGCCAAGTCATTAAGTACCGCTGCATTCTAGATCTATAATAGTGAGTGCCCAGGCGTTAGCAACTTAAACACTCACCCCCTAATTCTTAAGTTCATCCAAACGGTAGGTGATCAGTTGGTCAAATCGTACAAGTAGAAAGGGTCGCCAGTTGGTCATATCTTACCATTCCCGTCTCAGTCTGCTTACCTAGGGTAAGTTGGTCATATCTCCTAGGCAATTGGCCTCTACTGCCATTCAAAACTACCGAACCAAGGGTAGCTACCAATAAACTATGCATGCATACACTTAGAAATAATTGTACGGAAGTAAAGTAAACGCAAACAAAATAATTAAGGAATCATAACTAGGCCAGCACCAAGAGGTGCTTAGCTGCTCATATTAATCATACAAACCAATTCAATATTCAAAGGTACGAAATACATGAATTAAAAGTAAAGAAAATATAAAATGCTAATATTATCGTAGGGGAGTGATTTCTCCCTTGGAGACAGCTCCGTATGCTCCTCTAGACCTGCCTTGAGCTTTTTCCCACGTTCTCTGATTGTTGTGTGTAGAATGGGATGATTAGAAATGCTGGAATTCGTGGGGTATTTATAGGCCAGATCTGGGTTACGGCGTAACAATTACAAGAGTTACGCCGTAACCTTCAACTCCTTTGTATTTTGCACTAGATCTGCTAGTTACGGCGTAACCTTATTAGTGGTTACGCCATAGTCTTCAGTAAACTTGGTTACGCCGTAGTTGATGAAATAGTTACGGCGTAAGTATCAGCGGCATGGAACCTCATTTGACCTAATATAGTTACGTCGTAGCCTTTGGGAAAAGTTACGCCGTAACCTTCTGATAAGTTGGTTTTCCAAGTCACGCAATAGTTACAGCGTAATGTGAGAGATGAGTTACGCCGTAACTTCTTCAAAATCAGCATACTATGATAATTCTTTAGATAATTCTCCAATTTCGCGTCTCTTTAGCTCCAATGCTCGTAATTTACCTTAAAGTGGAAAACAAGCGTAAATCCATATAAATGATATAAATTACAAGCATTATCGGGGGAAATTAACACTTAATAATCAAGACTATTTGATGTTATCAGAAACCTTTCTGATTCTGGTTCTTTTTTGATTGTTAGCTTTAACATCATGCACATATACAACAGTATCTTTAACCTCAATCATTATACTAGTTGGTTGCCACCTAAATCTAGATTTTTGATTCCACTTAGAGCTAGGTTTTGGTTTGATTTGAATTGTATCAGGTTTGACACTGGATTCAACATTGTGTAAATTAGCACGAGGATTCACATCATTCAAATAAGTAGCAACACAAACATCATGAACATTATTAAACATGCATTGCTTACAAATACCACAAACGACTTTAAAGTGTTCATACATTATATCACTTCTAACATCTTGCTTATAATCATTTGGCATTTGTTTCTTATATGAAAAACATGAAAATATCCTAGGGTGTTCTTTTAATCTCTTTATTCATGCAATCAGTCCTAGATGTAGGTGAGACCCTATTGTTCCTTGTATTGCCTCTAGGCTTTGGTCTTCTGCTCAAAGTATTGCTTCTTCGTCCTGTAGAGGGAAACATGTTTTTGGTAGAATTTTCTTGCTTATTATGTTGTGTCAATGGTGATTCTAATGTTTCTGGCCTATCGTTTGATTTTACTGATGAATTAGGCACTTTCTATTCATTCCTAGAAGGCATACATTGATATACCTTAGCGTTTTGTGAGGATTTGTTAAGGTCAGTTCTCTTTTCTTTTCTAAAGTCATCTCTATACATTCCAGGGGCAATCACATTACTATTATTAATCACAACAGATAAAATTTTTGCGTAGGCACAGACTCTGGAGTGACTGGTTTTATCAAATAATTTTTCTCATTAGCTTTGAGAGCGAACCTTGATTTTTGAAATGTTTGATAACTATGACCAACAGTTGGTTTCTCCACAAGTGACGGCTTTTCAATATTGATATCCACATTCTTGCCTTTTACATCCTTCAACTGAGCTCGCAATTTCTCAAGTTTATTTTCCAAATCAAAACAAGCACGTTCATAAGACAATTTATCATATTTGCTTTTTTTTCTGTTAGAGTTGAGAATTAATTGTCATTCAAAATCATTTCTTTCTTGTTCAAGTTTGTCCAATTTGCGTTCAAAACGTACTTCTTTTATTTTGAGCTCAGTTTTCATGTTTTCACACTCTTTCACTTTATCACATAAGTCATCATCTAAATAAACAGAATCTTCAACAGAATAAATTTGATTAATGACATTCATGATATCAGTATTAATAACTTCTTTCAAGATTCAATCGATCTCAATTTTAAAACGTTTGTTTTCTTTTGTTAAAGCATCAGCTTCCTTCTGAAGAGAGTTATAGTCTCTTAAGAATTCTGCTGCTTCTTGTTTTAATTCCCAATCAAAGTGAACAAATCATGCATCAAGATTATTGATTATCGGAAAAAGCTCTTTTTCAAAAATCCTTTTTGTTAATACAAATATCGTCATTAAACATTATTTATATTTTATGATCTTCACCTAAGTTTTGTTAACGACAAAAGTAAATTTAATTTTTATAAAGCTTAAAGCTTGTCAAGTTTAATAGATATTAAAACAAGCTTTTCAAATAATATCTTCATCACTCAAGCATTTACATTTTGATTAATCATATTATTGATATAACTCTAAACCATAATGTATGTTAACATTTTTAGATCAAGCATGTTTTAGTTTCTTAAAACAAAACATTATATATGTATTTACATTTTAACATATTTCTAAAAATAGAAAACAACACATGACATCATGTAGTGCATCATTGAAATCTCTAGAAGATTTCACTAGATATTTTTTGTAGATTTAGACTCTACATATCTTACACAATCTTGGTTAGATATGGCTCACTTTGGTAAGATTTTGGTGATCTTGCTGTCAGACCCCGGCGGCACCAAAACTTTACACGGGCAGAACCCTTTTGAGGGATCCGTGGTCCGTGGTGCCTGCTGATCATTTTGGCTATAAATAGCAAAGCCAAACCAAGTTGTTTCTCATCCCTTTCTAGCATATTCACATGCTATAACAACCCATAAAATTTCGGATTATTATAATAATATTTATCACGTCAGAAAATTCAAATCGATTATTTTCTGACAAATGTCGATATCAAAAATTTAAAAATGAGAGGTCATCTCGTTTCTTAAGACACCGCACACACGATACTTGTCCACTAAGTATCTGTATAATAAATGTGGAATTTATTATTGTCCAAGTTAAAATTTAAGCACACACAAGCTTAATCCAATGTTTCGGGAAGTTATTCTGAATACTGCAGCACAGTAGCATACAAGACTAAAAATAAATAATGAGATAAATAAAAGAGGAAAGTACCAAAAAGTGCCAAAATCTTTTTGGTAGTCCCCTTTGTGGTCAAATTTTTCCTCAATCTCCAAAATGGTCATGCGCAACCACTCGACCGCGCAGCTCCACCAGAAACATGACACGTGTCATAAGCAAAGTACACTTTTTACTTTTTAATCTACCCAAATAACCACCATATTTGCGCAACCGACGGCTACTCAACCTACTTTTACTCGACTTGCATTTATCCACGTGCAAAAAGTAAAAAAAAAAAAAAAAAAAAAAAAAAAAAAGTACAAAACTACTTGTCACCGTACCTCTTTCTTTTCCAATGTACCTGGAAACCCGATCGGCAATAACCATCGGATCATACACAAGAATTAATCAATACATGATTATCAATCCAAATCTTATTATCATTCTCAAAGTTAAACACAAACACAAACACAAACACAAAACAACATATATTGTCACCGATTGATAGATCGGATTTTTGTTTATTTCCAATGGATTCATCGTTGCATCGTGTTGATGTAAGTATCATATTTAGATGTAATAAATGTTTAATAATTTAGTTAGGTTTGGGTATATCAATTTTGGTTGAAAATAGTTGGTATTTTGTATTTTTTAGTAACACAATATACCCATGAAGACTGAATAATCTGGTAGCTAGTATCATGTATAAATTAGTTTTATTTTTAATATTTTGTTTTTTGTTAACCTAGGTTTATGATTCGAAGGTTAGTTTGAGAACTAAGCTACACCTTCTGAAAACAATATCCAAGAAGTTGTCTGAAAAAAAGGAAAGGTATAACAAGTTTCAAAGTAGTGTTTTTGGCCCTTGGTTGGATATTAGAACGGAGGACCATGATAATCTTGTCCTGAATTTTTTGCTTCAACACCAAAGGGATATCAAAGATGCTACTACTGATACGCCTTTTATTTTTGATATTGGTCACAATACATTAGAGTTTGATAGGAGGGAATTTTGTTTGTTAACCGGTTTCAAATTTGGAAATCCTTCTTTAGACCATTTGAGTGAGAGTGTCTCAAATTTCCATAACCGGGTATTTCCTACTCTACCAAGAATAAAGGGTGAAGATCTTAAAGCACTTCTTGAGAAGGATAAGGATTTTAAAAAGCTATCTCATGATGATTCAGTCCGTGTTTGTCTGTTGCTGGCTTTAGAGTATGTATTCATGGGTAATGAGCTTAGGCATGTTATACCCTATGAGATTTTGGCTCTAGTGGATGATTTGTGTGCTTTTGATGCTTTCCCTTGGGGACAATATATTTGGGAAGAGCTTCACGTTAGGGTGTATAATGTTGATTCAAGACACCGTAAGGATATTTTGCAAAAAATTGCAACATACGGGAAAAAATACAAGCCTCAATATTCTTTGAATGGATTTGTTTTCGTCTTTAAGGTTTGCATGCTTTTCTCATTTATTGCTTGTCTCATTTATTGCTTGTCTCATGTATTGCTTGCCTCATTTATGTCAATGCAGTGTAAATGTTGACCCAAGTTGTTACAGATATATCTTTGTTACGTTCCCATACACAAGTTGTTACAGATATAGTTTTATAAACTTTACATATCTGGTTATTGGACATTAATTTAGTTTACAACTAGCCATTAAGTTAGCTTATTTATTTAACATTAATGGTTTTAAAAATTTTACAGATATGGTTATTGGAACTTTTTCCGAATGCTACAAATTGGTGGCACAAAGTCGATGATGTTGTACCCCGTTGTGTTTCATGGAGTAATGGTATAACATTTACAAAAGGTGATTGTGAGAGGCTATTCTATTCTAGAGAGTCAGTTAATACACTTGTCCCCACTGAAAAGGAGATCAATACATCATGGTGGACATGTAGTTTAGACTATTTCAAGAATGGGTCAACAGAAGATGCATCTCATAGACCTTTGAAAAAGAGGAAGGTTATTCCGCGTAAACATGTTCACACGGAGGTTCACCGTGAGGTTCACCATGAGGTTCACCGTGAGGTACATGTTCGCACTGAGGTGCATGGCTATGAAGGATTGGATGACCCAGCGCTTGCAAAGAAGGTTGAGGTTATTGAGCGTTCATTTGGGAGGCGTTTAAGTGCACTTGAGAAATGTGTGAAACCCCCCAAGGATGCATCTTTTATGCAGATGTCGAGTGAAGTTGATCAAGACTCAAAGGTTTGTTGTTTATAAACAAAATTTTATTTTTACATTGAATGTGTAAATAAGATTATTATATATTACCTTATTTTTGCAGTCCTCTAGTAGATTATCAGAAAATTCTGAACCTCGAGGTGAGCTTATAAAGAGGATTGAGTATATTGAAGCATTCTATGGGAGACGTATAGCAGCACTTGAGCAACTTGTTAAGAATGGCACTAACGAGACTATGGAGCCTTGTAGTGTACATGATGATGAACCAAATGTTGTTAATACTGCAAATCAAGAAAAGGTAAGTTCTTGAATTTTGTTTCCTTATCAACATGTCGTATATTATTACAAGAAGATTGTGAAGGGCTAAGATTAGTTGAATTTTTGCAGCCTTCTGTGAACGAGACTTTTGAGCCCTCTGTGAACAAGATTTTGGAGCCCACTAGTGTGAAGGTCGATAACAGGTTTAATGATAGTGTGGAGCCCACTAGTCGAAAGGTTGAGAACAGCTCCAACGATAATGTGCAGCCCTCTCTTGAACCTGACAATGCAAATGAAGAAAAGGTAATATTATTACATAACTAGAGTATGGATATTATTACATAACACTCGTCATACAATAACGAGACTATGGATTTTTATATTTCTTATGCAGCCCTCAAATAATGATGTCAAATTGCATCCTGACATGGATATTCAACATGATTATTATAACGGTGGAATCAACGAAGTTGATCCTGAAATATTGGATTCAGAATATAAAAACATGTTTGACACACCGTTTGATAATCAGGTAGTTAGTTTTAACCATATTCACCGTTTGTATGACCGAAACATGTTTATTTGATCATATATCAGTTTACTGAAATAGAATGGCTTGATTAATTGTATTTCTACAGGTAGTAGAGGAACAAGAGGAAGAAGGGGCATTGAAGAATACGGGTGATCCGCTTCACGAACAAGATTTAATGGCAGTGGAGACTCTTATGCAAATATGTGTATTTAATACTCCTGAAAAGGTAAATTTAACATTTTTCTGGTTTTAAAATCAAATAAGACAATCTTTTTATGCTATTTTATTTATTTATTTATTTTTATTTATTATTATTTTTTTTAATACAGGAAAAAGACAATGATTTGCAGTCTCATTCAATGAAGGATCGAGATTCTGTTCCTAGTAATGATGATATGGAGATATTAGCAACGAAGCATCCCGATTCTGTTCCTAGCAATGATGATCAGGATAAATCAGCAATGAATGTTCCAGATTGTACCCCTAGCAATGACCATAACGAGAATTTAGTTGATATCTACTGTTATGGTGACGGGCAGGCATCTATTAAAAAGATACCGGTTAATTATGCCCGAGAGACTAGAGCGAGCAGGTATCTTCAAGACCCGTACACGAAGCAGCCTTCAACCACTCCACAAAAGCCTAAAGTCCGTGCCAGGAAGAAGAAATGTGTTAAGCGTTTTCAGCCGTTGTTTTCACATGGTGGTGAAGAGATTCCCCCGTGGAATGAGGTAACTTATTTTACTTATTATTTATTGTAGATGTTGAAACGGTGGTTAAGTACTCTGGACTAGACGATTCTGTATGATATATCTGCAGGATCTAACTCGTCCGACAGGTTCGCGACAATTAAGAGTGATTGTACCGAAAGAAATTATGGATTTTTTGAATCAAAAGGAGGACAGGAGATTTTATTTTCCATGGGGAGGAGATGGCATTTATGCATATCATGATTTTTGGGAAAGGTTGGTGGGCATCAGGAAGTATAGAAATGGATGGCTTTCTGATACGGTAAATTTCATTATAACAGTTTTTAATATTTATTGATAATGTTAACTACTTAGGTAATTTATTATTTTTATTTTTATTTTTTTTGGCAGCATCTTGATCTATGGATAATTTTTCTATGGCATTTTAGACCTGCCGATGCTGATTGGGCCATGGTAGGTCCATTTTTTAGCTCCATGATTCTCACCAACAGGATGCCGGGTTTTTTTGCTGACGGAGTAACTTATGGTCTCCCCTGGTTTGCTCAATCTGTTGAAAAGGTGTGTTTAAGAAATTTTTGATATTCGTATAGTAGTATTTGATGGTTCTAATTGATATGTAGCATTTATTAGATCACAATCAGGCATGACCATAATAAGTAACCTTTAGTTTTCGCGTTGATCACACATATGGTTGAAAAGTCATTTTCTAGTGGTTTAAGGAAATTCCTAAATAAGGTAATGTGAGGCTGTTTTTTGAGCTTATTTTCTAGCTGAAAAAAGACTTTCAAAACCAAAAGCAAACTACAACAACAAAGTTAGAATAGTGGTAATCCTAAAAATGTAACTTGGGAAGGGCATCTACACAGATTAAAAATAACTGATGCAGAACAGGTAGTTGTGCAAAAACAGATTTTTAACTCAACTTTATATTGTAGGTCTATTTTCCTATCAACGAAGATAATGTACATTGGGTTCTGGGAGAACTCCATCTACGTTCCGGTGTCATAACAATATATGACAGCCTCTCCAGGCCTCTAGTTGAAAATCGAATTTGGTGGCTCAACATGAGGAGATGTTTTGAATATAAAATTCCAAAGTTTTTACAAGAAACCGAAGTAATGGAAAAAAAGGGAATTGATCCAAAACATTACTCCATCACCTTCCGGTATGCGGATAATGTGCCAAGGCAAGGCCCTCTTTATGGTGACTGCGGTATATGGGTGATGATAAACTTGTATAGGTTGTCGAATAATCTTCCATTGGCGGATGGTAATCCTACTTTGGCAGCTTTGGCATATAGGGAGCGATTGGTAGATTTCTTTTGGAAGTACAAGATTGAAGTACCTTTGGCACAAATTGATTGAAGCTGGGGTTGAAATGTGGCGCTGAAATGTGAGAAGCTGTAGTAGTTGGTAGAAATAACTCATTGATGTACAAGTTTAAATAACTCAACTGGTGGTTGCAAATGTATTTTGTAGTTTGGCATAACTTTGGTACTTTGGTAGTGGGCTTTGTACTTTGGTAGTTGAAACTGTAATAGTAGTTGCAAATGGTAGTAGGTAACTGAGCATAATATATTGTAAACGAATGTTGTATGTTTTGTAAACCAGTGTGACATATGTATTGTTGAAAACAATTTTGTTTAATCACCTCATCCAGTTAAATCTGTTTGTCTCATTCAATGTGACATATGTTGGGTTTTAGGTTCCTTGAATAATGAATTACTCCAAGTACTGGAACCACGGACAAGCTTGATGTAACCACGGATTGAAGAGTGTAACCACGGATTGAAGAGTGTAACCACGGATTGAAGAGGGTAACCACGGACAAGCTTGGAATGATTATTCTCTAAATCTCTCAAATTGTTTTGTATAAGTTTGTAAAATTAATGGACTGTTATTATGTAATCTTAGTATTGCTATTCCTTTTAATATCCACTTAAGAAGAAGAACAGTTAACAATCAACACCTCAATATTATTTATTAATACGAATACTCTTACAGTATTAGGGTTTTGAAACCTTGAAGTGTATCGACCTTAGATATAAAACATACGTATATCTAACCTAGCCAAGGACCTCCTTTTATAGGCTAAGGAGTCCTATACAATATACAATACGTAACCTACAAGATAAATATCTTTTCCATATTTATCTGATACAATAAACTAACCGACTATATGGAACTAGCAGTGCTTACAATATACTATCAGCGGTTACACAATACTACTAGCCGCGGTTATCTTCATCAGTGGTTACATTTCTTCAGTCCGTGGTTGTCTTCAAGCTTGTCCGTGGTTCCATTACTTAAAGTAATTCATCATACAAGGAACCTAAAACCCAACAATCCTCCCCTAAACTTGATAAATTCTAACAGAATCTTCAAGTTTCTTTTAAGGTCAAAACATCTGATGTGGAGGATGTAACCAAACACTTACTTTTATGTATCTTCTCATACTTCTTCAACAAGTCATAAGCTTGACTATCATAGGACAATAACATCTTGAAACAACCCGGCTTCAACATCTGAGCAATAATTCCTGGATGATTATTCAATTTAGGATATTCACCTTCTACAAGCATATAAATAATCTGTCCAGAAACAGTTAAAACATGAACTCCACAAGTTTGATATAAAAACCAACGAGTAACTTGACCAATGTAGAGTCCTTGCCATTCAGGTTCATCATGAGTAGGCTCAAATAGAATCTTCAAATTATGATACATCAGCCTCTCATGATAATCATCAGGATGTACTTCACCAAAATTATTCTTGTAAAGTACCCAAAGATTCATCAAATCATCTCTATCAAAATATTGAAGCATTTGAGAAAATTTATTATACTCAGAAACATCATTATTGAGTCTTTGAATTTTCCAAACTCCTTCACTGCCATCTAAAAGATTAAACTCATAAGAGATGATTTGATTCACTTCTGCAACAACTTTCAACTTCTTAGAATTAGATGTCTCCTGAACCTTAGATTTTCTTTTTCGTTTACTTTCCATCCATGCATCATGCTCTTTAATCCACTCTTCCTCTTTTTGAGAATTCATCGGACAGAAATCATCATTGTTAATTCTCATACATGTCTCATAGATTTCCACCATTCTTTTAAATGAACAGGTACTAATATTTTCAGAAACATATATACCAGAATTCTTGACAATCCTCATCAAAACATTCCTTAACTGAGCAATAGAAGGAGGTTTCTTTCTTACAATTTTCTTCTTTCCTCTACTAACCTTCTTTGCCAACATTCCCAGAAGTCTAGCCTTTTCTTCATCATCGAACAAAGCCCATTCTTGTAGTGTATATTCATCATTGATCAATTCTGAAGCTTTAAGATAATTTTGAGATTCATACCATGTAGCTAATATCTTCTGACTAGCTTCTTCTTCATCTTTCTTTCTCTTCTCCAAAGCTGCTCTATCCTCCTCTTCCATACTTCTAGCAAGCTCTTTATCATAAGCCTCTTGTTCTGCTTTATTTTTGAACTTCAGTACTACTTCTTTGCCTTTTCCAACATTAGATTTGATCATTTTCTTCTTCAAAGGTTCACCAATAACCAAACTTTTACCTTTTGGTTTACCTTTTGATTTAGTAGCAGTAGACTGAATAGATAAAGCAGGTGCAATTATTGATGTAGGTATTGATGATGTTTTGCTCAAATTAATCAATGTGCTTGCAGCCTCTTTCTCTACTTCTTTAGGCTTAGATGGTAATTCAGAAAGAGTTGTAACAACAGTAGAAGTAGTTGTGATAGCAGTAGGTATGACTAGAGTAGCCAAATCTGAAACAACATCAGTGGTTACAAAAGTACTAACCGGGATTTCAGATATACTATCAGTGGTTGTGTTCTGTACTATGTCAACATTCCTCAATTCTTCAAGAACAACAGCATTCCCAGCTTTATCAGAAACTACAAATTCGAGATCTCCACTGTCAACATCTTCTTCCATAGTAACACCAACAGATACATTCCCAGCCTCCCCTGAAGTCATGCCATCACTCCTCCCCTGTTTGGATACATCATCCACATTCAAAGTAGGAGAAGAGTTCACCTTCTTTTTCATACGCCTCAAAGCTTTCAAAACAGCAAGTCCAGGTCTTTTCACTCTTTCCAAAACCAAGACCCTATGCTTTAATCTCCGAATAGTTTTACCCTGAAGCACAGTGACCTCCTGTAGACTAGAAATCTTATTCTCCATTTTAGCACAAAGAACCGTCAATTCATTTACTCGTTCAAGAATATCCTCCCCACTTCGACCTGTGTTATCTGGTCCGAGAGTTGGATCATCGAAAAAGTCCTCATGTACATAGTCATCAACCGTCAATTCATTATCAGGTTCCAATCTATCCTCATCACTTCGAGCTGTGTTAACTGCTCCGAGCGGTGAATCCTTGGATATAAAAGACATAGCACCAGACCGAGCCTGATCATCTATGTACCCTGTAGTAGCCAGTTGGCTAGGGATACCTCCACCTGTGGTAAGCTCTAAAGAACTTTCCACATTAGGAGTTGCCAAAGGTTGGGTCTTATGGATGTTTCCACTATCCTGACCAGCATCTAAGCATGAATCAGTAGTGGAAGCCCTTCCAATCATGTCACCTCCACACCGTGTGACTAGCCTCATTAACCATACCACTAACACTAGCCTGAGGAAGCTGAGTGCCCTGTGTTCTCCTAGCCTCATTAACCTCAGAATCAGTAGGAAAATTTAACATGTGAGGAAACAAAGGAACATCTGGAATAACAACGTTCTGTGGCGGATTCCTCATATAAGCAAACACTCGAGGAATCATACGATTTACCTCATACTCTCTAACATGTTCAATAGGATCCTGGATTTGATGTTGCACAAGCAATTGAACAAATCGAGGATACAAATAATACTTTCCCTTCTTCCTAATATTCTGCACTAACCCCTCATAAATCATCCTAGACCAATTAAATTTCCTTCCATCTGACAAACAAATAATAGCAGTAGCAATTTTGGAAGGAAAATCATTAAAGCCTGTGGTCTTATTGCTCATACACATCAACAAAGTGTGAATCAAAAACTTCCATTGTGGAGAAAACAGATTCTTAAAAAATTGTACCTTTTCACCTCTGTATGTGTATCCTAATCGCTCTAAACCAGCCACAATCTCAGCATCAGAAAGATTATCAACACCATCAGCATCATCAAGCCGCAAAACTTCTCGAATAAGCTCCTCAGAAACCGAAATAGCATGCTCATCCACCCTAGTACTAAAAACCTCCAACCCATTAACCTCCTCAAGGGTAGCATTCTTCCAAAACTGTCGTATATAGGTTTTGAAAATGGTAGGTTCAACCGTTAAAGCAAAGTGAATGGGACTATGAACAAGGAAATCAATCATTTGATGAAACCCTTCAGAGCGAGCATCTTTGGTGAGAATAGCAACAAGATTATGTGAAGTAGAGTACAACTCAGCCATTGTGATGAGGGATATGAATTAAGTGGGTTTGTGAAGAAATCAACCAAAGTGATTAGGGTTTAGGATATTTGCAAGTGAAAGTGATCCATCCGTGAGTTTGGGAAGTGATATATATACTTTTGCCAAAGTGTCAAAAACAACCCCTGAAGTATCAAAACAGAGGAACACACTATCCGTTGTTCCACAACACTGTCCGCAGTTGTAACACACTATCCGTGGATACAGATAATCACTCCTTCCAACTGATCAACATTAGAGCAAGTAAATCAATGCCAAATGAAATGGTATAGCTGTCAGTGGTTAGTAATAGCCAGAAGTGGTTACAAACAACCTATCCGAGGTTAGAACAGTAAAGTCAACATAGTCAACTTCTAGAATATATCTCAGTCCAATCCCCAAAATCCTCATTAACTATCCAACCACATTTAACCTGCCCCTTAGTTACTTCAGTAACCCTAATCCTCACTTATAAAAAGCACCCAAATATCATAGAACGCCCAAACCAATCAAAAGAGTAAAACCCTAATTTCACCAAAATCCCCAATCACTCAAAATGTGGAACCCTAGTTGGAACAAACCAGAAGTGGTTGATCTAACCACCTCCTCATCCTCTTCATCATCTTCATCATCAAGTGAAGATGGAAACCCATGGCTAACCTATTTGCCTCCACTAGAACCAAGACCAAGAAAATCTCCATTTCTCCCATCATCTGAAGATGACAGTGTTGTGAATCCAAGTGATGCTTCAGAAGACTCTGATGAATCTTCTAAGAAGAGACCTTCAAACTCCAAACCTTCATCTTCTAACCCCCATCCAAGACCTCGAGCAAGAAACCCACCACTCCCTCATGACAGAGAGGTGGTTCTTGGTCTTAGGGTACCAACTCATGGTACTTCTTCACATATCGTAACCAGGAAGGGAAAAGGAAAGATGGAGTAAGTTGCTGAATGGTGGTAAGAGAAGATGGAGCACAAGAAGATTAGCATAGTAGCCATCTATCTTCCACAATCAGCTTCAGCTTCTTCGTTTGCATCAATCCATCCTTTCCATTTTGATCCTTAGCTGCTTTGTTTGCATATGATAAATGCATATCTAGCATTCAAACGATATCAGCAAGGATAGTAGTAGTAGAAACCATGTATAGATGTAGTCATTAATTAGCACTTGAAGTTTCATTGTAAGCTGTAAGCTGTAAACTGTTTTGTTGAATGAACAATGAAATTCCAGTACTTCTTGCATCTCTATAATGATTTAGCATTTTCCTGCACAATGGTTAGATGGAAGATACTTAAAGCAAGTAAGTGTTTGGCTACATCCTCCACATCAGATGTTTTGAGCTTAAAAGAAACTTGAGAATTCTGTTACAATCTATCAAGTTTAGGGGAGGATTGTTGGGTTTTAGGTTCCTTGAATAATGAATTACTCCAAGTACTGGAACCACGGACAAGCTTGATGTAACCACGGATTGAAGAGTGTAACCACGGATGAAGATAACCGCGGCTAGTAGTATTGTGTAACCACTGATAGTATGTATTAAGCACTGCTAGTCTTGTATTAGATCGTTTGCTCAACTGGGATCAACAACATATATGCTGTTACCATTGACCAGGTGAAAAGTTAAATAGCCATTCAGTTGGAGGTTCAACATTCAGTTGCAACATTCAGTATAAGTTGGATCATGTTTTCTATTTTGAACTATTAGTCAATGTAAACTTGCTCAGTTGGAGGTATCAACATTCAGTTGCAAAACAAGTGAACAGACTCAAACGAAAAGTTAAATAAGCAACTATAACCCAAAATTCTATGATATTGGAGTTATGGTCTATCAGACAGAGCATGAACCATTTAAACTTTATTCTTGCATAAAAACCATGACTCCACTATTCCAGTTACCCACAT
This sequence comes from Chrysanthemum seticuspe, assembly GCA_019973895.1. Lineage (NCBI taxonomy): Eukaryota > Viridiplantae > Streptophyta > Magnoliopsida > Asterales > Asteraceae > Chrysanthemum > Chrysanthemum seticuspe. The sequence goes on from BPTQ01000008.1 coordinate 310,149,462, forward strand.
CTAAGTCCTCATACTTGTCATTGGACCATTTAAACTTTAAACTGGATTAGCCGAGGCCTGGCCACCTCTTGTTTTCACAATCTTAAACATCAAATTCATCTTAATAGGATACCAAGCATCAACAACTTAGATTCAGAGTAACCATGTAAACTACCAAAACATTCATATGGTTCTACCGTGTAGACCCACAAGTTCCTAAAAGTGACCCACTTTATTCACATTTAAAATTGACCATTAAACCAAAATCTAAAAACTTACCCACTTTAGTTTGGGTTACATGTCATTTCTAAAAGTGACCCTTTCTAAATTTGACCATTAAACCCTAATTCCATTACAATGTGATTAACAAAACTGAAACAACATCTACACTAGAATTGCATATACAAAATGGCAACAAAATCAATAAGGATAAACTAAATATTATAACGATTCATTACCATAAACCATCATTTCAGTACAAAACTTCATTGGACTAATTATCATCCAAATACTTACATCACTTCATCACCAGCATATTCAGAAACCATAAACCAAACTATAATTACATACGAGTTATATATAAATATACCATACAAACCAAATTACTTACTAATGATCCATACCCAAAACACATTCACATACTTACTAATGATCCATACCCAAAACACATTCACACCATCTCCATCAGGGTCAACACCAAAAAGCTTCAACACAAAAGTGACGATGTCACTAAACACCAGTCATGTCTTCATCAATCTCCATCAGGGTCACACCATCTTGCTTTTGCTCAATCCCAGCACGAATCAAATGAACAGAAGCTTCAAGGCCCTGCAAAATATCACGATCATCTACATTCATCTTCACCAGACATGATAAAGCATCCACCCCTTTCTCATGGTTTGGGCCAAGATAATGGAGCTCCCTAACTGTCCCTTCACGCTTCGCAAGCACATCGTGAAGCTCTTTGCATATTGCTTCCAATTTGACTAGGCGAGCGTGTGATTCCATCACTTCATTGTTAAAGAGATGCTTGAACATGGTTGCAATATCATCGGAACCACTAGCTTGACGCAACTCATCAAGACTTGGGGTTTGGTTTGCCATTGATTTTGCAAGGCGGTGATTGGGGATTTGGGGGTGTGTGTACAGTAAAGATAGATGAAAATTAAGAGATTAGGTAGGGTTTCAATTGTTATTAGGCGTATAAATAGATAAATCAAACACATTTTTACTCTCCCCAAAATTAATTAAAGCATAAAACCGTGATCGAAGAGAATGATTACAAAAGATAACTGAAGCCACAGCATTTGAAAAAAAAATGAAACTTACAATAAAAAATCCTTACACCATGAAGTATGAACTAATACAAAAATAAAAGAATGACACAAATAACCTTATATTTTAATTACCTTGTTAGAGACCATAATATACTGATAACATTAAATACCAACTAATACATTACACCATCTTGGATGACCCACAAGAATTAACACATGTTAAATAAAAGCACTAGTACCTAAATTACAACAAACAAGGCAATGAAACATAACCATCCTAAATTACAATTAAAAATGCCCATCATAAATTATTGTTATCACCGTTATTGGACACATAAGGAAGAGCACTAGAACCTTCATCAAATTCATCATGAGCTGCATCATCAAAATCATCAAAAAGCATCCTTGGTGTAAATAGACTAGCTTCTTTAAACGGCTTTTCATGCGGTGATCTTAAGTAAGCCGGTGATTGAGATTCTTCATTTTCCCATGCACTAACCTCTTCCAACGACATACAATGAAAACCTTTCTTTCTTTTATCATGGTTTTTTAATTGTGTTGTCACCTCCTCATCAAACTCATCTTTACACAAGTTTTTGTGATAGTAATCAACTAGGAATGCTTGAGGAGTATGGGAAACATATACCTCAATTTTACCATGTAGTTGAGCCAATTCATACATCTTCTTAACATCTCTATCACTTTCCACTATAGTCAAACCTTCTTCCAAGCTACATTTTGGTATACAATAAAACCAAGCCCAAATATCTTCTTTTATTTTTTCTAACAACATGTCGCACATTTGGGAATACGACAACGTTTTAGACATAGATAGTTTAATTTCAATAATTTTTCCACCTGCGTACCTTAGGGGAAAGACGTAGAATATGCCTTTATTGAAAACTTCGAATACAATATCATTAGAAATATTAGACATCTTGTTTTTAATAGAAAAAATCCGAATTAACAAAAATAAATTAAGCCAAAAATAAAAGTGTAAAAAAATTCTTCTAGTATTAGTGAACAAACACAAATGAAGTGTGTAAATAACAAAAAAAAAGGATTAATATAGTGATCTGATTGGATATTACCCGATGGATAATAGATCTAATTCAAAGTCGAGTGGTCGAGTAGCTGATGGTCGAGTATCCTAACATGTATTAACTACAACAACTAACACCTATTAATTGGTTACAACAACTAACCTTTTCCCAACTAACACATACTATAATTAATGTCATGGGGTATATGATAATTATATAAATAGAGGTGAGAAACATGTGATAAAATTACCAAACCTTAAAAGATATGCAATGAATTCACCACCAAATTACGAGTGGGAAGAATTACTTGATATAGACGACTCTGATCTCCGATTATCCGCCACAACACAAAACACAATATCCTCTCAAGTTGATAATTATTTCGAAAATCCTGTTAGAAAAATACCTGGTCCTGCAGGTATTCGGGATGGTGTGGACGATGGTGTAATGATCACACAGGAGTTTATTAGGAAAGTTGTTGACGATTTGGTTGAGGATTCGGATTTTAAAAGTGGTCCATGGGTTAACGCGGTTGAGTTTATGAATGCTGATGGCGGGATCATTGTTGGTTGTTTTGCCGATATAAAAAAATTTCTTAAAAAAGGGAAACTTGAAAAGGTTGTTGCTATAATCAAGTCTTGTACTCCGAATGTTTTGGGTGATCTAAAAGTAACATTGAAAGACGTTTCAGGGTTTATGTCAGGTTCAATACATCACAAAGTTGTTAATGATGATAGGTTTAAAAACCAATTTACCGTCGGAACTGTCTTGATACTTCAAAATGTTTCTGTATTTTCTCCCAAACAATCTGGCAATCATTATCTTAACATCACAATCAAAAATTTGGTCAAGGTTTTATCCAACGATGAGGTTCTTGAAAGTGGCAACGGTGATTGTGGTACTGGAAGTGGAATATTTATGTAACCATTGTTGTTTGATCCAATGTAATTTCATTTAGCGAATGTAGTAGTATAACGAATGTTGTAGTATAACTTATGTCTAGTTACTAGTTTGGTTGCAGTATAACTTATGTTGTAGTATAACTTATGTTGTAGTAAATCAATTAATTCGAAAATTTAGTTTTTACATATAACAAATTTACTTGTTAATTCGAAATGTGAATCAACTATACATTAATTCGAAATTTTAGTATTGCTTCTACTACATATGTGTGTTAGTAATTAATGCACTAGATACTCGACTACTCGACCGACGGCTACTCGACTTATGGTTGGGTAGATGTAGTAGCTTAATACGCATTTAATATTGCTTCTACTACATATGTGTGTTAGTTGAGAATTTAAATGATATGAATAAATGTAAAAGTTAATGTAGTAATTAATGCACTAGATACTCGACTACTCGACCGACGGCTACTCGACCTATGGTTTGGTAGATGTAGTAACTAATTGTACACATTAATATGCATTTAATATTCTCAACTAACACACATATGTAGTAGAAGCAATATTAAATGCGTATTAATGTGTACATATAGCTACTACATCTACCCAACCATAGGTCGAGTAGCCGTCGGTCGAGTAGTCGAGTATCTAGTTCATTACTTAGTACATTGACTTTTACATTTATTCATATCATTTAAATTCTCAACTAACACACATATGTAGTAGATTCAATATTAAATGCGTATTAATGTGTACATATAGCTACTACATCTACCCAACCATAGGTCGAGTAGCCGTCGGTCGAGTAGTCGAGTATCTAGTTCATTAATTAGTACATTAACTTTTACATTTATTCATATCATTTAAATTCTCAACTAACACACATATGTAGTAGAAGCAATATTAAATGCGTATTAATGTGTACATATAGCTACTACATCTACCCAACCATAGGTCGAGTAGCCGTCGGTCGAGTAGTCGAGTATCTAGTTCATTACTTAGTACATTGACTTTTACATTTATTCATATCATTTAAATTCTCAACTAACACACATATGTAGTAGAAGCAATATTAAATGCGTATTAATGTGTACATATAGCTACTACATCTACCCAACCATAGGTCGAGTAGCCGTCGGTCGAGTAGTCGAGTATCTAGTTCATTAGTTAGTACATTAACTTTTACATTTATTCATATCATTTAAATTCTCAACTAACACACATATATAGTAGAAGCAATATTAAATGCGTATTAATGTGTACATATAGCTACTACATCTACCCAACCATAGGTCGAGTAGCCGTCGGTCGAGTAGTCGAGTATCTAGTTCATTACTTAGTACATTGACTTTTACATTTATTCATATCATTTAAATTCTCAACTAACACACATGTGTAGTAGAAGCAATATTAAATGCGTATTAATGTGTACATATAGCTACTACATCTACCCAACCATAGGTCGAGTAGCCGTCGGTCGAGTAGCCGTCGGTCGAGTAGTCGAGTGTCCAGTGCATTAATTAGTACATTAAGTTTTACAATTCACAACTAACACACATATGTAGTAGATGCGATATTAAATGCATATTAAATTTGTACAATTAATTACTATAGGTCGAGTAGTCAAGTTTCTACTAACTTTAAATAATTTACACCAAAGAGCTATATATATTAATATACTTATTTGAAAGAATTAGATTGTTCACTCAAAAGAAATGGGAGAATCGGCTACTGAATTTAGTGTGTATTTCGTTTACGGAGATGTGACTTTTGGTGTTTGCCTTAAAAGAAATATTACTTTCAATCAACTGGTAGCTATTGTGAAGAAAAAGTACAAGTTTAACGATACGTGCAACCTCATGTTTACGTACAAAGTTGGTACAAAGTGTGTCCACATTGTAGACGATGATGATGTGAGATTTTACACAAACGAAATTTGCAAAGGAAAAGGTACGCCACATACTATTTTTATTGAAAAGATTGAGCAATGCTTTGTGGGAAATCCTTCTTCTTCTAGTTCTTTGGGTATAGATCTTAACGTTCCTTTATCTCCTTTTGATTTAAAACAATACACTGTTTACAATGATTCCCGAATACCAAAACAAGAATATTTCGAAAATCACCGTAATTTAAACCAACAATACAATATTTACAATGATTCAAAATTACCCAAAAAAGAAATTTTTGATTGCCATAATGATTTTATTGCAAGAGAAAAGTTTGAGCATAATTGGCAAATGAATACTTTAAACAACATTCACAACCCACCAGATCCACAACCTATTATAAAAACTCCAAAAGGAAAAATTGATCATGCTAGATGTATTTTGGAAATGGGTGAAAGATTTGATAATAAAAAATGTGTTATGAATAAAATTGGTTATAAAGCTCTTTTAGATGGTTATGAATTTAAGGTTAGAAAATCAGATCCGGTAAGGTATGATGTAATTTGTGTGCATGAGGGTTGCGAATGGAAAATAATTTCAAGTAAGTGCAAATTTAGTAGTGAATGGGAATTAGGAACGGTGAACGACCATCACACTTGTTCAAAAACAAAAATAGGTATGCATCACCGTAATGCTACGAAAAACTTGTTGGGTCATTTACTAGTACCTAAGTTCAAAGACAACAGCCGTATATATACGGCAAAGGACATACAAAAGGACATGAACCTTGAATTCAACATCGATATTAGTTACAAACAAGCATGGAGATCGAAGAATGTGGCATTGGATACGCTTGAAGGTTGCCCGAAAGCATCATTTGAACAGTTACCGGTTTATTGTCATAATTTAGAATTGACAAATGACGGTACTGTAACACATATTGATACTGATGATGAAGACCGGTTTAAGATGGTTTTCATAGCTTTTGGTGTAACGGTAAGCATATATCTATATATTTACTATTTCTTGAGTATTATTGTCATATAACTAATCGTTTAAAAATTAATCAGATTCGAAGCTTTCTACACCATATGCGACCATTGTTAATAATTGATGCAGCTCATCTTAAAGGTACTTACCTTGGAACAAATCTGCTGGCAGTTGGAATGGACGGGAATAATCAAATTATACCTGTTGCAACGGGTGTGTCTCAGGGTGAGACTGGTGAATCGTGGACATGGTTTCTGTCAAAATTGAGAGAATGCATTGGTGAAGTTCCAGATTTAACTATCATATCAGATCGACATGTAGCAATACAATCTGCATGTGAATCTGTTTTCCCGAATGCATTCCATGGGCATTGTTGTAGGCATTTGATGATGAATTGTAACTTGAAGGGTAAAAAGCATAAGGCTTTATATTGGAAGATGTGCAAAGCCTACTTAATCGATGATTTTAATAGAGCATTAGACGAGGTTAAGGGCAAAAGAAAACAAGCCTACGACAAACTGATCGAAGCTGGGGTTGAAAGGTGGTCAAGGGCATATTCCGCTGGTAATCGTTACAATTACATGACATCCAATAGCGCTGAGTCAATCAATTCGTTAACAAGAGATGTCCGAAAAGTACCCATCACTAACCTAATGGAGTGGTACAGAGCCCTTGTCCAAAAGTGGTACTTCAATCGTCGAGAAAAATATAAAGGTACGCGGTTTATGTAATTTTTTCCTAGAAGTAAACTATTTAACGAATTTATTGTTTACAAATCATAAAATACTAACGAATATTATAATTTAGATGCACAAATGGATGAACTAAGTGATTGGGCAACTGCAAAAATAACAGACCGAATGTTAAAGAGCGCTCATTGGACTGTGGCCGGGATTGAGATGAACAGGATTTACCAGGTCGATGATCGACAAAAAATACATATAGTGGATTTAGGTGAACGTTCATGCACATGTAGAAAATGGCAAGTTTCTGCTTTGCCTTGTGGTCATGTTTTAGCGGTTTGTAGAGTTATGGGAATGACGGATTGTAATCATTTGGCAAAAGCATGGTTTAGGAAAATTGAGCTTAAAGCTACGTACCAAGACTTGGTATATCCAGTTGGAGAAGTTTCAAGTTGGCAGTGTCCAAGTTACTTGCAAGTTGTTAAGCCACCACTTATGGCTAAACCCCAATCTGGTAGACCCAAGAACAAAGATCGTATTAGATCCCAAGGAGAGGAACCGGTACCAGTTAAGTGTGGAAGGTGCGGTAATGTTGGACACACCCGACAAAGTTGCCGAGAAACATTGCCAAAGAAAAAAGTAAGTTATGTATTGTTATTTAAAGCTCATTATTTAAGATATAGATTATTAACTCATAAATTGATTTACACAATTTTTAGGCAAAGCTACCTGCTAGAAGAAGCTCACAGCAAGCAACGCCAAGCTCACAAGAAGAACAAGTCAACTCACAAGCTGTTAATTTGGATGACCCATAGAGTGGCATACTTTATTGTATGGCAAACAGCATTAGACTTTTAATGAAAGTTGCAAGTTTTGCGATTTAAAAGCTGATTATTACGCTTAGTTTTCAAAAACAAATGTCTATGAACCATTTTGTGGATGAAGCAAATTTTTAGGGTCTTTCAAGTCAGTTATGACTGAGTACCTTGCTTCTAGTGTGTATGATACTCTTTAGTATGATATGTTTTATCTAATGAATGGGCTTTAGTTGAATGGGCTACATGGTTCAATTGAAAGCACAAAACACAGTCATCAAACTTTCAATATCACAGTTAACAAACATAGCAACACAAATAAGTTTTTTGCCCAAAAAGCAACAGTTAACAAACACAAAAACACAAATACAGTCATCACAACTTTCAATATCACATTTAACAAACATAGCAACACAAATAAGTTTTTTGCCCAAAAAGCAACAGTTAACAAACACAAAACACAATGTAGCTTTGGCCCAAAGGTAACAGGTCACAATAGCAATCACACCTACACAAATATCTTGTGCTTGAAATAGAAACGGACCATCTGTTCTCGATATGCAAGGGCTGTCTGGACGGCATCTTCAACAACCAATGGCATCCCATGAGATAATCTGTTTAGAGAACAAGAACCAACAAATTAAAATCATGCATAAAGATAACCCATATTGGACTAACAAGTAACAGTTAACCTGTTTTTGACTCACAAGTAACAGTTAAAATGACTAAAATATTTATGCAAAATTAGTTACAGTAATCAAAATGCAGTCATTATGCAGGCATTGATGATGCAACAGTAATGTAGGTCTATTTTCCTATCAACGAAGATAATGTACATTGGGTTCTGGGAGAACTCCATCGAATTAGGTTCCTTGAATAATGAATTACTCCAAGTACTGGAACCACGGACAAGCTTGATGTAACGACGGATTGAAGAGTGTAACCACGGATTGAAGAGTGTAACCACGGATTGAAGAGGGTAACCACGGACAAGCTTGGAATGATTATTCTCTAAATCTCTCAAATTGTTTTGTATGTGTATGGTTACATGTATGAATATATGATGTATGTATGAAGTTGGTTTAAGTATCACTTAAACCAAAATTAATGTTTTATGCTTATGCAACACTGCTGGTTAAATGTATGAATATATGATGTATGTATGCAGTTGGTTTAAGTAACAGTAGGTTAATCATGTAAAGGTTAGTGGTATACTATATCATTATACTTCTATGCAAGGACTCCTAGGATAACATGCTTGTGTGTGAGTTGAGTACAGGTTATGAATTCCAAACTAAGTAGACACTATTAAAGACGACATTAAAGAAATAAGGCTTAAAACTATGTAAAAAACAAATTTAAACAATCACCAACCTGTAAAGAAATAAGCATACAAAGACGCCGCAATCACCAAATACCCCACCCTGCTTGGGGACGTTACATGCATTCCTAAACTTAATGCTGTATTCTAGGGGATCGATTCCTTTGCTTGCAAACACATCAGTCTTCTCTAGAACTACCGGAAGCTTACACTCCAAACAACTCCTCATATTCAAATACCACGGACGAGTTTCAGGTTCTTGATATCCTTCACTGTCATAGAATGTAACGATTCCAGTTTTAATGTCAAACTGCGCTAGGGACCAATGTTTCTTGGGTTCATTTATGGGTATGAAGACCTACAATGTTTAAAAAAAAATTGATATAATCCACATAATTAAACTATCATATTCTAAAAGATTGGTTACCAATGAATACCTGTTCTACATTCCTCCACGCAAATGGGAAAATATCATCGGTTGCATAAAACAGTGGCATTGAGTCTTGAAGTAGAAGCGTTAAAAAGTAGCAACTAACCATAGACCAATCTGCGGAAGATGGTCTAAAATACCACATATACCATACCCAAAGATCAATGTGCTGAAGGCAATAAAAAGACAGAATTCAACAAAAACTTTACATATAGCAAAAAATAGTTTTATCCCAAATATACTGTAAATTGTTATTTTAACGTACCTCGTCAAGTAACCAACCTACACGTTTATCGTCGAGCCCAACTAAAGCATCCCAGAAAGTACGATCAACAGTAACGTCACTATACCAAGGAAACTTGCAACGAGTCTGCCCAGGGGTAATCAGAAACTTCTCCAACTCTGGGCTAAATGAAATTTTATCGATACATTTGAATGGACGGCTTGCTTCCTAAACAAAACAGGTTAAAGTTGAATTATAAGACTTAATTGAGCCAATATCTGATGCTGTAGTTGCAGATTCATAAAGGTAATACCTCTTTCCACGGTTCGAGATCTTCACACCTTTTAGTCATGAATGCATCAAGGACATTTGTACGTTTCTTTAGTGCATCCATGCTAGGGACGTATAAAGGTAATAACTCCTCCCATGGTTCCATCTTCGGCCTGACCACGTTGACATACCTCCTCTTGAAAGTTCCACATCGCTGTAAAGCAAGTTTCATTTGACTGGAATTACTATGCTGTATACTCTTCATCCTCTTTTCTTCTTCCAAAATTAGTTTCGTCCTCTGTTTCCTCTGCTCTGCCACCCTATAAATCTCAGCAGCTTGCTTTTCAGCCTTCACACAATCATCCTGCAATTACATCACAATGGATCGTTGTTATTACCTAAGATAAGTCTTGAAAACAGTTAATATATTCTTGAAAACATGTATGTGATCACCTCAGATAAATCTTCATCAGACAATTTGTCCACTTCAACCCCACCATTCTGTGTAAAGTTATGAAACAAGTTATAATAAAAGGTACAAGACAAATAAGAGTAATTTGAAAGTTGCAGAAATCAATTACCACATAAAATTTCTGGGAGAAATTATCCAAACCATCTACAAATCCATTGGCAGTGTGTTTGTTGGATGTTAGAATAGGCGAATCAAATAATTCAAAAAAATCACCATCTAGATTACTACAATACTCGTCACCGAGATCACACTCCACGTTATCCTGTAACATGTGTGCACATACTTAGCTAAGTAAATAAGAAGAAAAGATAAATTTATATGTATATATGTATACCTTTTGAACAGATGAGTTAACTTTGTGCTCGTGTCCGACTTTTTTTTTCTGAGTAATATACTGCATCACAAAGTATTTTGCAAAACATGATAATTAGACATTAGTTAAATTGTGGCATACGTAGAAAAGGGTTTGTGTCAAGACTCACATGAATAATACTCTCCAGTTTGTAGACACGTTCTTTCAAACTCTTGATCTCTTTAGGCAGAATCAACAAACTGTCACATAAACGCTCCAAAGCCTTAACGCGAAGCATACAACTCTGCCTAAGTGGATGTGCCTCTCTATCTTTGTCCTTAGATGTGCGAGCTGATGACAATTTTCTTAGATAATCACCAAATACCCCCCCCCCCCCCCGTATTCAACAGGAGGAGGTGCTCTTGGTGTATACCACTTAAAAAAAATTAGGCTTTGTCTAAACCATTCTGATTGGCCCTCAGCAAGATTGGCATATAGGTCATAATTTGGATTTTTGTCCTAAGGCATTTAAAAATAAACTTTAGAAAGAAATAAATAAACTAATCTAGAGACTAGATAAGCATTTAAGATTACAAAACAACTAAGATAAGCATAAAACATGTTAAGCATATATGCAATTAACCTACACAACAACTTATAAATCTTACAATCAAAGGAAAAAAGTTGGCATATATGCAATTACATTTAGGAAAAAAAGTTGGCATATACGCATTAACTGACCTCGGGAAAAAGTTGGCTGTATGGCTCCCAATTTTGAAATGGAAAATGCTTCGACCAGGAACATCCTCTCGGGATCACATCAGGGTCATTAATCCACCAACGCTGTGTCTGAGATGAAGACTCTAGAATCCATATCTACAAAAAGTTAATGAATAAGTCAACTGACAAACAAAATATTTGCATGACTTGACAATGATTTGGACTAAAAATACAGACCTTGAAACTCAGAATGAATCCAGACAATGAATACGATGGAACAAAATTGGGGTCTTTTTCCAATGCTTTATGGTGCTCATCCTTATGATTTGAGTTAACATTTCTAATGGCAGCGTATAACTCCCGCCAGATGTGCTCTCCCCAAGCAAACTCATCCCAAGCATCCAGATTTTCTACCATCCTTAGATATACATCATCAACAACAGATCCTAACTCACGACCCATAAATATAACTTCCAAACATAACAAAAGACAAACTCGTATTGCATCTTCATCTGATAGTTTCGTGAAACGCTCTTCATCCTCAATCACAGATAGAAGATCTATGTTTTTAACATAGCGACCTATCTTCTCCGGAAATACACGGTCACGAAAACTGATATCACCCTCTCTAAACTTTCGGAAACTGACCATCCCAAACTTGAATGCAGTTATGAGGCAAAATTCACGACGACCAAAGTGTAGAAAATGATTGTTAACATTATAAATGAGGGGTAAATCATAGTGATCATTATCAGAGAAGACTTGCTTCTGTAGCATAAAATGTATAAGACCCTCTTCATTGTCAACATAATCCAAATCCAGCCAATGCCCAAAACATGTCGACCTAAACAGTACAGATCGATCCAAACCTAGTCTGTCTTTGATTAATGGAAAGTAATTGAGTTTGCTTCTAACATGTACCCTCGCATGATATTCCTAAAGAGATTACAATATACAAGAATTAGCATAGCTGGGATAAGATAACAAGATTAAGCTAAGAAGAACTTTTACTTATGGGCTTATAGTTGCAATATGGGCTTCTCTAAACAATTAAAATTTCGCCTTAATACATCAGAATACTAGGCTTATAACTAGTTACACACTTTTCAAATATTCAACCTAAACAGTTTATAAACACCGTAGAATAGCATTGAGCAATGTTAACAGATTTGCATGCAGACACGATTATGCAGACATGTATAAGCACAAAACTGATTATTTTCTTAATAATTAGCAAAAAACACTTCAAAACAGTTGATTTTCTTAAAAAAAATACCAAATAAGAACTTAAAATCTGCTTAGGTTATTAGAAATGACCGAATAAGCACTTCAAAACAGCTTATTTTCCTAAAGAGATTACAAGATATGTTGGGTTTTAGGTTCCTTGAAAACAATTTTGTTTAATCATCTCATCCAGTTAAATCTGTTTGTCTCATTCAATGTGACATATGTTGGGTTTTAGGTTCCTTGAATAATGAATTACTCCAAGTACTGGAACCACGGACAAGCTTGATGTAACCACGGATTGAAGAGTGTAACCACGGATTGAAGAGTGTAACCACGGATTGAAGAGGGTAACCACGGACAAGCTTGGAATGATTATTCTCTAAATCTCTCAAATTGTTTTGTATAAGTTTGTAAAAGTAATGGACTGTTATTATGTAATCTTAGTATTGCTATTCCTTTTAATATCCACTGATAGTGTTGTTTCTAACCACTGATAGAGTTGATCTATCCACTGCTAGTTGTTCTGTGTTTCCACTAACCATTTGCATGCAGACATGATTATGCAGACATGTATAAGCACTTTTTTAAAAAAATTGCTTATTTTCTTAAAAATTAGCCAAAAACACTTCCAAAACAGTTGACTTCCTTGAAAAAAATACCAAATAAGCACTTTGATAAGCACTTCAAAACAGCTTATTTTCTTAAATAGAAACTGATTAACAACAATAAAACCAACTAACCCATTTTCAGAAATACCAAAAAGGCAAACACCCAGTTAGATCTAACAATGAATCAAAAAAAAAAATTAGAAGACTACCAGGGGTTTCATGGTGGAATGAAACAACAAATTGAGTGTGTGATAATCTTGTGTGTATGTGAAAAAGTAAATCAATCGAAAGTAATTCAAAACATAGATCGGATAATAATTCAAAATCTAGAACGGATTTCCACAAAGTTAATCGGATATCAAGGAAAGTAAAAGTCAACGCACCTTTATGTCACATCTTGGCCGCCGGTTGCGCAAGCCGCCGGTTGAGTAGCCGGCGGTTGCTCAATGATAGAAGTTATCTTGGAAAATTGAAAAGGTAAAGGGAGGAGTGGTAGTTGGGACACATGTCATGTTTCTGGTGGAGCTGCGCGGTCGAGTGGCTGCGCATGACCATTTTGGAGATTGAAGAAAAATTTGACCACAAAGGGGACTACCAAAAAGATTTTGGCACTTTTTGGTACTTTTCTCTAAATAAAATATACATTTTTATCATTCATTGATAATCTAAGAAAGAAAACGTGACGGCACCACACGCATAAAAATACCACACAAGCTTAGAAAGTCACGGCACCACACGAATACTGGCATCAAATTAGTAACGGCAAAGAGTTATAATCAAATTTCAACGTAATAAGAATGTCATATTATTACGTTTAAGAAATTGTTTCCGAAAACATAATTTCTATATTTTTCGGGTACCGGGAAGGTACGTTTACTCAAGAATTCGACAAAACACGGGGTATAATCTATACAGTGTCTAATAATTAAAAAAAAAATATATTCATCCTACCCCTACTCGCCACCCCACTCTCTTTCTTTCTTCTTACTCTCTTCTCTGCGCCCTTTCCCCAAAACCAGGAGCAAAAGCTCCATGTCTCCTTTCCCTACCCTAAACTTAACTATGATCTCTCCCTTTCAAGTCTTTCTCAGCCTATGCGCCCCTCTCTAGGCGTGGAAGAAAGTGGAGAAAATGAAAGATGCTGGAAACGGATGTCACCCATTCGAAGAGCCAAGAAAGAAGAATTGGAGCTTTCCATTCGTTTATCTACATGTAAAGACGACCTTCCACAAGTTTAATTGTTATGTTTCCCCAAAAGAAAACACCACTTAAATTAGGGTTCATATTAATTTAGGGGTTCTTGAAATTGAAATGGGGGTTTTGCTATTCAAGTAGAGAATAGCCTAATTGAAGTGTAAATTGTTCTAAGAACCCGTGTTCAATTCGACTTTGCTTTGGTTCCTCTTTCCCCAATTCGAACATCTTCAGATTACCTTGTAAGGATTTAATTCTTAACACTTTGTATATTATTAAATTTTGTTGTGTTAATAAAATTAATAATTTGGTATTGTGAAGTCATAATTTTTCTTGCAAAAATCTGTGGGTTCCAAACGACCCACTTACAAGGGTGTAAAAATTTATCTTGTTGTTATTATTGTGTGGCTAAAACAAGAAAATACAAAATGAGTAATATTAATTTCAGTGTTGTTGTTGCTGTGATGTGGACTAATGTGTCCTTAAACTTAGTCTAGACTTATACCCTTTGGCTTATAATCTCGACTTATTCTTTGGGTTTTGGCTTATTCTTCCTATTTACGAGTTGTAGCGCTTGAGGTAGGAACCCTCTCGCAGAGTGTTATTTTGCTTGACCCGGTTATGCTACTTGAAATGGTGTCATGTGTTTCTTTACTAGTCAAAGCCTTGCATTTCTGTTGTCAACTTCCGAGAGTGTCGACTTGAACGTCCAAATTAGGGTAGTACCCGACTATTATTATCACTAGAGTATCTTCTATCGAAAGTGAGTTGTGATACTTGTTTGATTCTACCCAAGTCAGTCGACAGGACCCACAAAAAGGGAGTGTCGACTTCGTTTTCGAATCCACACAAGACACCCACGGGGGTGATCACTTTTACACTAAATCATGGTGACGCTAATAGGCTCGATACAAGTGGTATGAGCATCACTCATATTTAAAAACTAAGTTGTCAAGATGAGTAGTAATCTTGTTGGTATGAGTTGAGTCCACCAGCAAGCGGTATGTTCGGTTCTTAGCGTAGCAAGCAAATGTTTGTATCATCAATGTGTCGTCCAGTGTTTCCCTTAGGAAAGGTTTTGTTTTAGTAGGCGTTTTTACACCAAGTAAAGACTTGTGTCAATTCGATCAAGTATAAGAGGATTAAAGTGGATCAAGTATAATAAAGATGATAGTCATATTATATTACCTTACTAACTGAGTTCCATTTAATTATTTTACGTTATAATATTTTGCCTAAGCTTAAACTTTCAAATATCGTATTTCTTATTAGTCGGATATGAGCATAATACATGTTTCAGTGATTGTTACATGCTTAAAAGAAAAAGTATAATATGGTCATATTTTTCAATCTAAATGAGCCAAGTGATATTTTGATCTGGTAGTAAGAAACTTGTATGGCATGATTTGGAAGATGATTTTATAGTACAAGTTGGTGATGCACATTGAGGTGTACAAATACAAACAAAGAAACAAACTATAAAGACAGAACAAGAAGTACAATGAGTAATGTGGTATTTTCCTTAAAAGCATAAACTTAGAACATATTGCATGGTTTAATCTAAATCTAAATGGGTGTAAGACTTATATTTACTAAGCAATGTAAAACTACTTTATCATACAAATATATAAAAAAAATGGTCACACTTAGTTAACTCGTGAAAACTAGACGTATACACGGATTATGCCCGATTTTTGACAAATATATTTTTGTAACATATCATAATAACAACTAGAATAAATAGAATATACACTTGGCTTATGTCGGATTCTGCATAAACACCTAAGCTATTTTACTAATTCAAACAAAACTTATTTCTTGAAAACGAGTAATGTGAATTCTTCTAGTAAATTATATTTAAAACTTGTCGAAACATATTATTTTGTAACCATGTTATGTTTTCATAAATTGTATATAGAGATTTAGTTGAAACTTAAATTTTCTTTAAAATAAATACATTTATTTTAAAGGCCAGAGGTCATGAATATTTATATATTTCTTTCGTTCACACTGTCAATGTCTCATAACAAATGTACATACTTTTCGTACATCGTCATCCGGTCCCTTCCAAGTATTATCATTGGTCATCATTAAACCAAAGTCGTAATTCCTTCTTCAAGATTATTTCCATGTCATACCCTCATAAGCCGAGATCCACCCAAATCTTTGTAAATTATTCTAATATAAATGATGCCACATAAGCAACAACAACAACAACAACAACAACAAACATTTAAAAATTTATAAAGTTAGTTAAACTTTATCGAGTCTTAAACATAAAGACTAAATTGCCGTATTAAATAGGTTGCGTGTCGGAGCCGTGCACTATCACTCCTTGATTTAATTCCCTTTAGACTTCATATTGCACATTGCCAAGGTGAGTTTCATAGCCCCTACTTTAAACTGTTTTATACTTGTTTTGGGGGAAGATACATGCTTATTTTACTTAAATAATTTTAATTATTGAAATTGTGCATTTCCATGCATACCATGCTTTATGATTGATATGTTTAAAGATACATCATACATAGATGTTTTATGGACCATACCAAAATGTTTGATTTAGAATATTATGCAGCTTAGCCTAAGTCCTTAGATCCCAAATTGCCCTCTTCATGAACCGTCAATTCCTACTGGGAAGCGCGAATGTTATAAATAGATCTATTGGGGGTGACTCCCTGTTCGGTTGACCCCGCATGGGTCAAGGCGAAACATATAGCATGTCGGAACCGAGTGTATTGGGATAAACAC
The DNA here is from genome assembly GCA_019973895.1 of Chrysanthemum seticuspe. Lineage (NCBI taxonomy): Eukaryota > Viridiplantae > Streptophyta > Magnoliopsida > Asterales > Asteraceae > Chrysanthemum > Chrysanthemum seticuspe. The sequence goes on from BPTQ01000008.1 coordinate 310,166,548, forward strand.
TCGCCATGGGCTCCTTATTTGTATGACTACATTTGCATACAGAAACTGTCGTAACTTCGGTTGTATGAACTTAGTGCTGGCGTAATAGATTTATAATATATGGCATTATATTCGTGGTAATGTGCATATACCCTGCTTATGGTCCACTAATGAAATTCTTTTATGAAATGAAATCATAAATTTTATGGCATTATGCAAGACGTAATGATCATCAAAAACCAAATGTGAATTAGTATACTGAAGTGCCTTTTAAATAAACCTATGAACTCACCAGCGTAAGCTGACCCCTTTTAGCATGTATCTTCAGGTTTTGGAAGTGATAGCTTATCTTTGGAGGCGCAAGGCAAAGGCATGGCATGGTCATAGACAACTCTGATTTATATATTGGGACCACCTGTTTATAATAGGCCATTTTCCGCACTAAATCAATAATGTAAACATTGTTTTTAAGAAATGAATAAAAGTTTCTCTATGAAAATTAGTTGTTCTATGCTTATGTTGTGATATCAATTTAGTAGCACCCCAATACTTGTATGCTTCCGCTGAGCCATTTTGGGGGTGTTACACATACACTCCTTCCCTCTAACATTTCTAACTCAGTTTTCATATTATTATAGTGATCCTCTTTTGTAGCAAAGAAGATCAAGGCATATTCAAGCTTCAACAAATAGTTGGAAGTCTTGTTTGTTTGTTGTTGTATGATCTAGTGTTGATTCATACATCGTTGTTGTACCAAACCATCATAATCTTGTAAGTGTGATTGGTTAGTATTTTAGTCCTTAAAATACATTGTGTGTGGGAGTGGTTGTACCCTTGGAAAAGAACTCGACATCTATCTTAGTGTCGGAAATAGTGTGTAAGCGAAGTGTAAAGGTTTCTCCGCCGGTGAAAGGAGCTTGTTGACTAGTGAAGTTAAACTCTCGAGTGTGAGACTTGGGGAGTGGAGTAGGGCTAGGAAAAAGAGTCCTTGTAGACCGAACCACTATAAACAACTTGTCGTGGTTTGATTGTTTTTTTCCTTATTTACTCTTTATATATATTGCTTGCATATTGATTATTATTCACTAACATATCTAAGATCAATATAAATTGATCTTTCAATAAGTTTCAAAACAAAGTTTTTAATCGGTAAACTATTCAACCCCCTTCTAGTTTTCCACAATTGGTACCAGAGCCTCGTTGCTCAAGAATTTCTAAAATATATTGTATTTTATAAACTTGAAACGATCCATGGATTCCGAAAACTTTAAAGAAGGGAAATCTATGCAAAGACCACCACTCTTTGAAACCAATGGATTTATCTATTGGAAAAACCGTTTTGAAACATATGTAAAATCAAAAGATATAGATCTTTGGTTTGTTATAATTAAAGGAGACTTTAGTTCTGCAACAAAAGATATTTCTGTTGATGATCAAAAGAAATTAATAGCTAAAAATAATGAAGCTAAAATGATGCTTTATAATGCTTTGCCTAGAAAAGAATATGAAAGAATTTTTATGTGTGAAACCGCTAAAGACATTTGGGAATCTTTGATTATTACACATCAAGGAAATTCACAAGTCAAGGATAACAAAATTGATCTTCTTGTTCAACAATATGAACAATTTGTTATCCCTGAAGATGAAACCATTGATTGTGGTTTTGCTCGTTTTAATACTATTATTACATCTCTTAAAGCACTTGATGAATCTTTTCGTAGTAAGAACTTTGATAGGAAATTTCTTAGAGCACTCCATCCGAAGTGGAAAGCTAAAGTGATGGCTATTGAGGAATCAAAAGATCTCTAAAAAATGTCACTAGATGAGCTAATCGGAAACCTCAAAGTACACGAAATAATGATGGAGAAAGATTCGGAAATCATCAAAGGAAAAAGAGAGAAAATCAAATCCGTTGCTCTAAAGGCAAAAACGGAATCAAGTGATGATGACGAATCTTGCTCCGGTAGTGAAGATGAGGAGTATGCCATGGCCGTTAGAGATTTCAAAAAGTTCTTTAGAAGAAGAGGAAAGTTCGTAAGGCAACCCCGAGAAGAAAAGAAGCCATTCCGAAAAGACCGAGATGACAAAAAGGGAAAAGGTGAAAGAAAGTGTTTTAGATGTGGTGATGCAAGTCATCTAATAGGAGATTGCCCCAAGCCACCTAAAAGCAAAACTCAACGAGCTTTTGTAAGTGGTGCTTGGAGTGATAGTGAGGATGATGAAGAATCAAGCAAGGATGAGATCGCTCTAATGGCACATGAATCAAACGAGGTATATTCCGACTCATCTTATTCTTCTATTGATGATGACACTTTGTAAAAACAATATAATCAATTATGTGAGCTTAGTTTAAAAATCATAAATAAAAATAAGTTTTTAAAGACTAAAAAGGAATTTTTAGAAAATGAAGTCTATGAGTTAAAAGAAAAGGCAAAACGATTGGAAAAGGGGAAAGCAAATGACGATGATTGCAAATCATGTCAAGAGCTTAGTCTTGAAATAGAAAAACTAAAGCTCACACAAGAAGTTCTAATCGAACATAACTCTAAATTTAAAAGGTTTAACAAAAATATTGCTTGCGCCGTTGAAATAGTCAGAATTCAAAAAACACCAGGAAACATGAATGGACTAGGATTTAATGAAGTATTAATTCCAAAGAGTCAAACCAAAACAGTCGAAAAAGACAAATAAAATGTCAAAACTGCTGCAGTACAGCACGGACCCCCAAAAATAGGGTTCTGTCCATTGTACAGTTCGGCGACGTGGGGACTGCAGCAGGACAGAATGTTTGCAATACAGACCGTAGTAAATTTGTCAAAGTAACAAAGAAAACCAAGGATAATGTTAAACTAAAACCTGCTGTTACATCCGGAGTAGGACTTGCTAGAAATGAATTTAGATCTAAAACTATACAACAACGGTCTAAAACACCTATTGCCAAACGCCCTTTTCCTAAGAGCAACCATAACATACAACCCAACTATAAACATATCGGTTGGAATCAAAACTTCCCTAGACCATATCAAACTCTAGATTACATGCCATGGATCCCTTACCCATCATTTCAATATATGAACCAAGTAAATGGTATGTTTAACCCAAACGGACCCATGAGATATTGGGGACCAAACGCTTGAATTATTTGTGTCTTAGGTATGCTTGAAAGTTGGATTAGAACCTGATGAATGGATAAAAGATAGTGGATGCTCACGACACATGACGGGCAACAAAATCCTCTTCTCAACATACCAAGAGTCTAACGGAGGTAATGTCACTTTTGATAGCAATCTCAAAAGCAAAATTATTGGCAAAGGTACGATCGCTCATAACTCCCTAACTATTGAAAATGTTGCTCATGTCGATAGGTTAGGATTTAATCTACTTAGTATTAGCCAATTATGTGATAAAAAGTATATAAGTACTATTTAAAGAAAATGGTAGTAAAATACTAAAAGATGGTATCACCATAGCTAAAGGAGTTAGGAAAAATAACATATACATCATGAAAATAGATAAAACATCTAATGACAAACTTTGTATAACAACCTTAGATGATAACTCAACTCTTTGGCATAAACGCTTAGGTCACGCTAATATGAGACTTATCCAAAACCTATCTTCAAAAGAGCTAGTTAGAAATTTACCAAAACTTAAATATGACCAACATTTTTGCGACGCTTGCAAAATTGGTAAACAAACTCATAGTAGCCATAAGGCTAAAAACATGGTGTCCACATCTAAGTGTCTAGAACTTTTGCATATGGACTTGTTTGGTCCATCCACTATAAGAAGCTATGAAGGCAACTTATACACTTTGGTCATAGTAGATGATTACTCAAGGTTTACTTGGACATTATTTTGAAAACTAAAAATGAAGCTTTTGATAAATTTGAAATTCTTAGCAAGAAAATTCAAAATCAACTAGGTGTTAACATTGTGTCGATCCGAACGAATCATGGTCGTGAATTTGACAATGAAACACAATTTGAAAACTTTTGTGATACAAATGGTATAACACATAACTTCTCAGCTCCTCGAACACCTCAATCTAATGGTGTAACAATCCGCATTTTTCGAGTTACTTTTCATATTTTTGAAAAGTTACTATTCACTTTCACTATTCATCCCGTAAAATTTTTAATCCACATTCTCGTAAGATAAATTATTTTAGTAATAACCTGAGAGTTCGACCATCGTTAGATCATTTTTGAAAAAAGTTATTAAGAAAACATCGTCTTAAAGTTTCATTTTGGATGGTACACCATTTAAACATCACGCGCATAACGAAAATCAAACCAGACAATTTTCCTCACATCTGATAAATTTTTAGATCACTCATGATTAATTTGAGAAGTTTTAAGATTTATTATTTTTTTAATGTTACCAAATAAGCCCAGCGCAGAACAAAACTAAACTTACGTTTTAAACAATTCTACTTACATCCAGACTTAACGATTCCTGCACTGTGTTTCTAATATGTTTTTGACACTTTTACATTTTTTTGGAAAAGTCAAACATATTTCCCTCCTCCTTTGACCATAAAGAAATTAAGCTTGTACGTTCTACGTTTTTGCTTAAATCGCGTAACTTTTAAACTTCACGTATAACTGTTAAGTTATCCCGCGTATGTGATAACGCTACACGCGTCGTTCGGGGTCAAAGGAACTTCCTTTTCGTCGAGCAAGTTTTTCAACACCCTAGGCAGTGAACCTAATCGTTGTAGTGTAGTATTAGGGTAAGCCACGGGTATTGATATCGTTCTCTAGGGGAATAGGAATGCTAGTGAGAAGTTACTACGCTAAGGTTGTGGTTGAGAAAGATTATTTTTTATCTTTTTATATTTTTTTAAGGAAAGGAAATGTACGAATCTCGGGGTTTGAATTTGGGGGGGGGGGGGGGTTGGTATTGCTACCGATTACTCTACTTATCTAATCTAAGGTGTATGTAGTCTATGTCTAATTAATGTGTGCTCGTATGATAGTTTAAAGATGTGTTTACTTAGGTTTTACTACTCCTTAATTATATCCTATTGGTGGTTGAATTGTCACGTCCTTATTCCTAGTTGCGTTGTGTGTCTAAGGTTGTAGGGTATGCGTTTCTCCCTAACTCTTTGAACTTACCAAAGGGTCTCGTCTACAAAACCCACTAGGGATAATAAACTCTTACTCTAAGGCACTCTTTGGATGGTTTAGCTTACAACTACTCAAGGAGTCATATTCTAAGGTTCACAAAGATTTAATCAAGCATTAAGTACACAACGAATGACCTATCGCATTACTAGATCATTAATCAACTAAGATAAGAAACAACCAATCAATATTCAATAATTAAGTTTCATATTCCCTAAGCAAACACACAAGTAAATTAGCCGGACATGGAAAACATGCAAGCATTCACACAAATAATCAAAGACATAATTGTATTAATGAAGTAAAACACTTATCTTGGTGTAAGATAGGGTTTGGAACCCTAAAATACTGTACAAGACAGCCTTGGTTCGGTTTAGGTTTTTACTCCAAAAGACTACACACACAATACTGAAAAATTCGGATTCTATATATAATATTACATATGCGACGGCGTCACCTTATGTTTTGTGACGCCGTCGTGTCGCCGTCATTAGGGTTTCGTCTTGGCCACGTTAGACTTGCGACGACGTCACCTTATGCTTGTGACGCCGTCCTCTTCAGCTTCTGACGCCGTCTGGATTACATCTAGGCCGTCTGAGTTGCGACGACCTACTCTTTTATAACTTGACGTCGTCACTTGAAAATGGGAGTTTTGGCTTCTGTCCCGTCACAAATATCCTCCGACGGCGTCACAATTAACACCTGACGCCGTCACCTTATGTTTTCAGCAGCTTTGAGTGTCTCGATTCTGACTTTGGCCATTTTCTTCGTATAATCGCGCCTTTTCGTCCAAATAAGTGTCATTCCAGCATTTTGCCTTCAAGAGACCTAAAAAGTGAAAAGGAATGATATTAAGCAATAACGGATACAAAAGTGATCAAATAAGGGATTAAACGACCCCTCAAAAAGGTACCTTTTAAAACCTTATCAAATATCCCTACACTTGGTATTTGCTTGTCCTCAAGCAAATGTGCTTTTAGCTAATTAATTTATAAGTTAGAGGTCATGAAGCATTGGTTTAAAACAGTCCACAACACATATAAGCCCCGCAAAAGTCATAACAAGCACGGAAATTACATACTAGCACCTCACATGGGGTGTTTAGATACTCACATCTCTCTCGGGTGTATATGAAATATAACAAATTGGAAATGGAAGATAAACACTCATTAACCGGTCCTAGTACATAGATTACCATAGGCTTGAGAATAGATCAAACCTCCATCGCTTTGGCGTAAGCACCTAGGAAAGACTATCAAAGAGGTCTTTAAAGGGTTGTAATGTTAGGCTTACGGTAGGGAAACAAAGGGTTTGGTGGGATAGGCTATATAGTGGTGGCAAGTCAAAAATCTCTATGTTAAATGCATACGAAGAATGGCGTTGCTAAGCCAAGACTCGACACTCTAGACTCTAGCTAACTGAAATAAACAAACATAAAATTTAAATGATAGATGTAGGATGGTAGCCCCTTTTTTTTTTTTTTTTTTTTTTTTTTTTTTTCATACACTTTTACTCTACCATCCTCTATGGTAACATCAAAATGATAAGGATTTATAGGCACATCCCTACACTTGAGTTTTTTTTACTCTAACACTAATTTGACCCGAATTGAAAAGATCAAAACACTTGGGGTACATTATTACGCAAACAAAGGGAATTTTAATTTAACGTTCCCTTCCCGTCATTTCATAAACTTTAACTTTTCCCATGAATCCCAATCGTCCCAAAACTGTATACAAAGGATGTTAGCCTTAATTGTTTTATTAGAAGTGATGGTCATTCACATTTAGGAACTTTTTAACGTGTGTTAGATATCGTGCTAGAATAGTCAACGGGCTCGTGGATTAAGCTAAGCTAATTGGTTATTAGTTTAGTTAAGCTAGCATTGTATAAGTTCATGTAACCCAATCCATGTCCAAGCCCATATACGGCCCATGGCCAAGCCTTAGGGCATCCTTTGTCTTGTACTATATAAACCCCTCAAAGTCTCATTTGAGGGGTGTGCTTGAGTGTGTGTGTGTGTGTGTGTGTGTGTGTTTTCATATGAATATTGTTTTCATCTTCTTTCCTTTATCTCTCTAAACATACATACGAATTCATATTCAAGTCACCAAGTTCTTCATCTTTTCCTTTCTTATTCTCTACGCATATCATCAGTTTGTGTTTAACGTAATATAAGTGTTCGTATTGTGTGATAAGGTATACGTGATAAAAGTAAGGTTTTACAATTGGTATCAATCGCCTAACAATGGTTTAGGAGTGTTTGGTTGAAGTTTTTGTTTGTGTAGTGTACGCGTAGTTTCGTTCTCAAAGATTCACGCATAAAACTTTTATTTTTGCACTTAAATCTTCAAGATTCTTATGGTCTAAGGTTTATATAGTGTTAAAGATTCTAGTTTTGGCAAAAAGTTCGAAGCTTTACGTGTTTTAAATCGTTTTTAAACTCGTTTTGATTTCGTTGTTCATTTCTACGCGTAAGCATAAAAAGCATTTTGGGTGTTTAAGGTCAATACAATCTTGGTATTTGCGTGTTTTGGAAGCTATTTGTACAAAAGAAATCGGTTGAATCATTGGAAATTTTTTACGCGTAAGTCAAAACCCTAATCTTACGCGTAAGAAAGTCAAAACCCTAGTTTTCTACGCATAACTTTTTGGTAACGAATCTTCGTGCAACAAAGGTGACTCAGTGCTTCCCTCACTTGGATAAGTGTGTGGAACACTTCGACTTTCGGATATCTTTTACGCTGTGACAGTGTAAAGGATTTTTGGTTTTAAACCAACTCTTACGCATAAGCAGAAAGCTTACGAGTAAGCACTCTACGCATAAGTTAACTCTTACGCGTAAGGTACTCTACTTCTACGCTTAACGTTTACGCATAAGACTTACGTTTAACCTTAAGTTTACGCGTAACTTGGATTTCTACGCATAAGGATTTCTACGCCTAAGCTCTTTACGCATAAGGACTCCTACGCATAAGATCCTACGCATAAGCATCCTACGCATAAGCACTCATCTCTACGCATAAGAACAGTTTTACGAGTAAGATTGTGATCAAAACTTCAAACGGCTATAACTTTTGAACCGTAACTCCGTTTTCAGCGCTCTACCCATCAAAACGACCGTGAGAACAAGGAGAATAGACCGCCGAATCAACGATTCAGGTTAACCTTCAAGTCCTAAAAATGCTCCGAAAAGAAGTTATTGAGGTTTTTAAGTTTTTAGAGCAAATTTTCACTACAACAACCGAGCTTAATCTTCATCAACCACAACTCCTTTATCGTTGAATCGATCCTACATCAACTTTATCATAACATACCTTCCTCAATGGCAACTCTGGCAGATCGTCTCAAAACTGCTTTCTTTGATTCATTCTTCAATGACCTAAACATTAGTCCAACTACACCAAATAACAACAACCAATGGATTTCATCGTATAATCCGCAGTTTGCTCAACCAAGTATGCATATGGGTCAAGGAGGACAAATGGTTGATGTTATTGGGAATCAGAATGGATTTGCTACGGGTATACAAATGGGGAATCAGATGCAATATGCAGGACAGTTTGATGGACATCAAGGGGGTCAGATTGTGAATCAGAATATGGGATATCAAAATGGGAATAACTGTTTTATGACTTCGGTTCAGCAAGCTACCTCTAACAATCACAACAAAGATTCAGGGTATTTTGATCCAGAATGCAGTGTCAAACGACTGGCGAAGCTTGAAAGGATCCAGTACATGTTGATGTTAGCACATAAAGAAGAATCGGGAATTGAATTGACTGATGCAGAATACAAATTCATGAATCCAAGACGGGCACATAAAGCAATCAATACTGCAAACTCCAGTCATACAATCAATCAGCAGGACTCAACATCAAGCGGTACTTTTGATACACCTCCATTCTATGACACAGATTCACTCAATGAGGTACCAAATTATAGTAATGTTGCTAATCGGTTTACTCATGATGAACAGCATTTTGTGACATCAGCACCTACTTATGATACATACCTGGACAATCCGAGTTGTAGCAATACGAACTCTGAAACTCCAGATGTGGATCCTAATGGTGGCTGTGTGGCACAAAATACTGAGACTGATGAGGAAACCCGTGCTTATTTTGAATCATTAATCAATAACTGTGGCATTGAAATTGAGAAAGTTAAAACGGTCAATCGCGAAGTTAAGGCCGCGAATGCTAAATTGACCGCTGAGCTTGAGAGTTACAAGGAGAACGCAAAAGCCTTTGAATTTCATAAAAACAAAGAATCAGAACTAGAAATTGGTTATCGAAACTTAGTTTCTAAAGAACAACTTTTGCAAATCAAGTATAACACACTTGATGTGAATTTGAACTTGAAAATTAAATCTTTAAACAAGAAAATTTCTGATTTAAATAACCAACTTTCTAAACAAAAAGAAATGTTTTCTAATCTTGAAAAAGAGAAGAAGCAGTTGATTGCTGATTTTTCAAAATGAGAAGATTCTCTTCTTGATGAAATTCTGGATAAAAATGAAACTATCAAAAAATTTGATAATTTGCTTCTTACAACGGGTCATTCTGCTAAAACAAACAAGATGCTTTCTAATCAAGCAAATCCGATTTTTCACACTGCACATAAAATGGCTCTTGGTAACAACCCTTCTTCGTTCCTCAAGAAAGCTCAGAAATCTCAGAATGTGTTGAACAATGGAAAACCTTTGCATGAACCCATAATTGTGCATGATTCTCTTGAAACGTTGGAACTATCTGAGGAGAGTAGATCAAAAATGAAACAAAAGAATTCTGAAATCAAACCGATTGATTATAACAAATGGAACAAAATTAATGGAATCACTTTTGTGTCTCAAAATGAAAAGTTAAAGTTTTCCATCACACCAAGTGTTTCAAACAAAGTGTCAACACCAGTTTCAAAATTAGTTTCAAAACCAGTAGTTGTCTCAAAATCTCTTTCGAACATTGAACAAATGTCTTCAAACAATCCTTTTAACACAAGTGATGCTAGAAGTATTTTAGAAAATGTGAAAACTAGAATTGCGGGACTTCAAGAGACTGTTAAAACTAAAACCACTATTACACCTAACAACTGGTTTTCTAGTTTTGATATCGAACAGAGAAAGTTTTTTGAAACAGAAATTGCCCCTCAGCTGAATGCCATCAACTCAAGGGTAATTCATTTTGAACAAGCATTTTTGAAAGAAACAACTGACTTTGTCAAGGACCATAAATCCCTGGTAAAGCAAGCTAATGAAAGTGTTGAACACATCAAAGTTTTGGAAAATTTAAATGATTCTCTCTTCGAAGATGTTATAACTACCGATATCATGTCCATTATCTTACAAACATATTCTGTTGAAGATCATGAAAGACTCCAGTCTGAGACCTCCGCAATTGTTTCAAGATATGAAAATGCTCTTGAAAAACTTGAAAAAGAAAACGTGTCCTATTTTAAACAACTTGATCGAAAAACAGAGGAATGCAAGTATGACAAACTGTCGTATGAGCGTGCCTACAAGGACATGAAAGAGCAAAATGATCTTTTGAGAGCTCAACTGGGAAGTCTAAAAGGGAAGGCTGTGGATACTAAGTTTGCAAAACCATTGACTGAGGAGAAAACAAATGTTCCTAAACCGGTGTTCAAACCAAAAATGTCTATTTCTCAGTTTGCTCCAAAAGTCAATGAGAAATATGATTTGTCAAAAACAGTCACTCCACAGTCTTTGCCTATCAAAAAGCGAATTATCAATGATTTTGAAAAACCTGTTTTTGATAAAGAAAAAGTGTTTACACATGGCAATTCTAAGACTAGTTCACGGAATGTGACCAAAAATCCAGTTAAAGAATCTGTTGGTTCTAACGACATGGTCAACAATCACCATCTAGAAGAAGCTAGGAAAAAGGCACAGACTCAAAAAGACGGAATTTTAGGTGCAACATCTAGGGTGATGAATTCTACAAGATATCAAGGCACTGCTAGTAGTAGTAAACCATTACCTAGGAACACTATACAAAAGACTAGGGATTGGCTTACATCTAAGAGTAGTTGCGCAAAAGAAAAAGATATGCCCTTAGAAAACAACACTAGGAATTCTAAGTCTTTTTCGATCAAGAATCAATTTCCAAAAGACTGTAGTGACAAAGTTAAAGCTGCTGTTTTAAACAAGAATATTGAATTTGTCTGTACTACATGTAAAAAATGTGTCTTTTCAGCTAATCATGATGCATGTGTCTCACAATATCTCAAGAAAGATAATTCTCGTGCCAAGGCACAATCCACTAAGACACCAAATAGAAACAAACCCGTTGACAAGATGAAAATCAAAAGGAAACCTAATAGGTGGATCTCTTCAGGACGTAGTTTTTCAAAAAATGAGTCTTCCGCTGAATCTGATAAGAAAACAACTCCTAGATCTTACCAAAGGTGGATTCCCACGGGAAAAGTTTTCAACTCAGTAGGTCTTAGATGGATTCCCACAGGAAAGATTTTTGATACTAGCTCTAACACAGATAATAGTGAAACTCATCAAGATAAGGAAGTCAAAACCACTACAACCGTTGATAGTAATCACCCTCACCGTGAGGAATCTTGTACTTCTAACACTGTTATTTGTGAAAACTCTTCTTCTTTGGCTGCAGGTGAATCAAATATCTCTGAACCCAACTCATCAGAGGGTTCCAATTCTGTAAACTCTTCTTCATCATTCTTTCTATCTTCAATTATTGATTTTCCATTTCTTTTATAAAACCAACAAAAGCAAAATATAAAAATATAAAACTTTCAAAAAATACAAAAACAATATAAAATCAAAAATCCAAAAATATTCTTCTCACGACATGTCTCTCGTATAATCGATATTCTGTACGTTTCTAGAAATGTCATTCAACAATGATACGGGTATGTACAGATGCTTGAGCGGGAGTTCTTTTAATGTTTTCTAAAACATGTCGCTTCTAAAAAATTTCATCAATATCAATGGCTTTCGTATACTTCAGTACGAAACCCGGACTTCAACATAATGGCTTCTGAACACATCAGTTCAGGACCCGTGCTTTAAAGTAAGGAAAGTGCTTATCCAAATCAAAGGTTTTAAATATTTTTCAAGCACTTTTCCTAAAAACAATGGCTTGCAGTTAAGTCAGACTGTAACCCGATCTTTAAAGAAAGGAAAGTGCTACGCAAAATTGATTTTCATAAATATCGAGCACTTATCCTAAAACAAATGAAGATAATTCTTCTTCAATATCTTCAAAAGATTTTTTAAAATCTTCATCTTGCGTACCATTGATTCAAAAATTTTCAAAAAGATTTTTCAAAATCTCTCACATTTGGTACCAAGATAAATCCTTCTAAACCCTTAATTGATTCTAAATTTTCTGTATGAAAAATATGCTTTCGTTAAAGGGGAGTATAAAACAAAAATTGTTCCAAAATTCATGTTAAATCAGTCTCTCTCCAAATGTTTTTCGAAAAACATATCTTTTAATCATTTTGTTTCAAAAACATCATAGATATGCTATTTTTTAGGGGGAGAAACGTGATTAAAATGTGATCAAAATGTTTAATGATTGGTGTTTGAATCTCAAAAGAGCTCGACTCAGTTGAAACCAATGAATTGACGAGTAATCAAAGTCAGTAAATGTACCATTTCGAGAAACTTGTGATAGACATGAACTTACATGGGTCTAACCTCCTTTTCAAGGAGTGTTTACAACTTCAAGTTAGTTATTAGAGCTAGTTGTCACCTAAAAACTGACAATGGAACTCTTTAACTGAGCAACGTAACTGTGTCTCGTGGGGAATTGTCTAGCATGCAGATCAATTCAAAAAGTGCGAACTCTACCCTCTCTGTGCAGATTTCAGTTAAAACAATATAAGCACATGTGAAGGGGGAGTGTTTCTGAAAATATAAAACTCACGGAGTGTTTCAAACATGTTTTCTATCATAAACACTCTGAGAGATTTTCAATAAAAATGGTTTTATGGCAACAATAGGACAGTCATGGAGTTATAAGGTGACTAAGGATAGGAAATCCGTCCTATGATCCGCCAGAGCCGGAGGGATCTACCCAAGGACATCACAAATAGTTAGTATTAGAAGTCCTTAGGAATGATTGAAAAAAAGGAGTAATGTGAGAAAGGAGAAAGAAGGGGTTGAAGAATTAAAAAGAAATATAATGAAAAAGGGTGAAAAGAAATAGCCCTCCATATTCAACCTTAGGGCAGAAACCGGGTTCAATACGTATGCTACTGGTTGTCACTAAGATGACATTGGTATTGAAGACAAAGACGTCATGGACCCAGTGACGCACTGCACTAAACCTTCTAGCCACTCAATTCCTCTTAAAAGGATTTGTTTCATTCTCACTGGGAACCCTACATAATCTATCGACCTTCTCTTAAAGATCGTTGATATTGAAGAAGGAGACCCACTCCCTAGTCTCCGCTCAGGAAAACCAAAATGCACTAATTGAGTCTAGAGCCACGAGATTCATCAAAATATCTCATAGGAACACATGACATGACATCGCTTGTTGTTCATCAATAAGGACACAAGTGATATATTTTAGAGTCCTACGCAGGTCTTAGCAATCTGCCAAAACATTTATGAGAAGTTTCACTTCTGTGATCTTCAGTGATTGAATGGAAACTCCTGCCAGGGTCAACATCAAGCAGCCCTGACAACAGGTCACTTCGGTAACTCCCCGTGGATTACGCTTAGTGTGTCTTAAACGGTCTACAGTCGTGGGGTGATGCTTCGGTGTACCTCAGCGACTCATCTGAACTGTAGGTGTATTTCGGTACATCGCGTTATCTCACTTGTGGGACTCCAGTTCAGGAACGGCCTCTGTGAGAATTAGAGACGTGTTTTCACACTATGCTGTTAACACCCTTGAAATTCAAACTTGTAAGTGCTGGAATCCGCTTATTACTAACCTGTTTTTATGTTTTCTTCTTATGGAAGCTCCGGAGCGGATTGATCGTGCAGACTCTCCACATGCTCATACCAACAACACATGAAAGTTCTCATCAAAATCATAGGCTACTCAAAGTTAAAGATGATTCTTCGTCAATGTCAAAGAATCTACAAAGTTTAAAGACTCGAGAACTACATCATTGGTAACCAAAAGACAAATAGAAGTGTGAGCATGGTGGAGAAAGACGTGGAGACACCAAACCAACGAAGTTGACAACGGCAGACAACCACATTAATTGATCACAAAGCATAAAGGAAAAAAGATTCAAGACTATTCTATATCTACACACAAAGTTCAAGCTCGAGAAAAGTAAAGACCTAATCAAGTGGAGCATCATTTGAATGACCACCCCTTGGGGGGGAGATTGTTAGCCTTAATTGTTTTATTAGAAGTGATGGTCATTCACATTTAGGAACTTTGTAACGTGTGTTAGATATCGTGCTAAATAGTCAATGGGCTCGTGGATTGGGCTAAGCTAATTGGTTATTAGTTTAGTTAAGCTAGCATTGTATAAGTTCATGTAACCCAATCCATGTCCAAGCCCATATACGGCCCATGGCCAAGCCTTAGGGCATCCTTTGTCTTGTACTATATAAACCCCTCAAAGTCTCATTTGAGGGGTGTGCTTGAGTGTATGTGTGTGTGTGTTTTCATATGAATATTCTTTTCATCTTCTTTCCTTTATCTCTCTAAACATACATACGAATTCATATTCAAGTCACCAAGTTCTTCATATTTTCCTTTCTTATTCTCTACGCATATCATCAGTTTGTGTTTAACGTGATATAAGTGTTCGTGTTGTGTGATAAGGTATACGTGATAAAAGTAAGGTTTTACAAAGGATATGACTCGACTTAGCAACTTATGCAAGCAACTAGATAATTGAACTAAGGGTTTAAGGTGATAACAATAATGCACTAAAAGTGAGTGCATACAAGGTAGGCTAAGGCGATTTGGGTGTACATTTGGGGGTGGGGTGTAAACAATGCTCTTCATTGATATTCCGGAAAACCAAAACATCACGAGAACCGCGAAAAGGATAGGCTCTGAGGGGTTAACTAGGGGTATCGTGTACTAAAGATGAGTACAACGCAAAGGTGTGGGGGAATTACTCAACCGATGTGGAAGAAGTAATTATATTACGGGTATCAAACAAGGGTTATCCTAATGCCTCTTATCATTTAGTTATTCCTAACTACACAAGTATAGTCTTACTAGCGATTTCGGAATGCATCACAAAATAAGTTCTAGAATCTAATATACTACCGGTTTACAGTCTAAGCATTAAAGATGAATGCTTTAATCCCTACTAATCTAAGGGCGATCCTCACATTTTGGGTGGAATTTATGTGGTAAAGGGTTTTTGTGCTAGTCATATAACTTCCTATCCGTGAGACGCTTTTGTTAAGGCTAATGGCCCACTCCTATATGTCATGAAAAATTTTAAATTTGGTGCCAAAATTACCCTAACCGACATTTTCTCATGGTTTATTACACAAATACAATTGGACAAAGCAAATAATCAAGGATAAGCATAGTTTCAAAGTTCCCGTTTTATTTTCCCTCCCTACACTTAAACTGGACATTGTCCCCAATGTTCCCCGAAAGTATCAAAGTTATGATAATGGAAGGTAATTAAAAACGAAAGAAACTAGTACTCCCCTGATTAGCTCGGTAGGATCCGTGTGTGAAGTAGTGGTTAAATCCTTTCCAAGAAGAATTTATGCGTGAAAAGCTCCTTCCAATCTTATGTAACTTCTTCTTGATAAATTAAACCTGCACACTTGAAGAAACAAACGAAACCTTCGCGTAAAATCGGCGGTAATAATATATATAAGACTCGATTTAAACTAGGATATAATGCTTGTGGAATGGATGTTTACAAAATTTCTGGAAAATTAAGACCTGGAAAATTCCAAAATTTTTAAGTAGCTCAGAAAACGAGAAAACAGTAATCTGTTGTTTTTACTCCTTCCTGATGCCGTCAGGTTGCGATCCTGACACCGTCAGGTTATCCTGACAAAAACTGGTTTGCGATTTTCTGGAAAAAATTCTGGAAAATTTACATCTTTAGAATCTGAAAAAAATTTCTGCAAAACATCCATTATGACTCGATACAAGCATTTGACTCGAACAAACACACAAATATATCTTTTAATGAATTGTTATTCTCATGTTTACGTTTCCTTGAAAACGTGTGTAATCCTCCCTACACTTATCCCTTATGTAAAATACATTTATATGCAATTAAGACGAGGTTAAAAACAAAATAAAGCATTTTTACAAATTTAAACATGAGAATAAACAATCAATAAAAGATATATGACACTAACAAGCAAACAATTAAGCATGGGTTGCCTCCCACGAAGCGCTTTTCTTTATTTAAGAGTCTTGTAGCTAGACTCGTAGTCATGCTCCTACGTTGCCTCGCTTTGCATTCTCAATGAGAATTCTATCATGTTGATAAAATTTTCATCGACTCTATACCTAGGCCCTAGGGTCAAGCAATCCTTATAATAATGCCTCCTTCTTTCCCACATAAATTTATAACCTTTTTCAACATCATCCTTGCTTTTGTCCTCAAAAGCTTTGATGTTGTCTCGTTCATAAATGGGCAAGTGGCTATATTCATTTGTTTTCCAAGGCATCCTATAAGTGATCTCATCGGTTCCTTCCTTAAACCTAACCGTTCCATCATGCTTGTTATGGCTCATTTTAGATGTTTCAACAAACGGTTTCCCTAGCACTACTTGGGATAAGCTATAGTCAATGACGCATCCTACATCTTCTAGGACCATAAAATCAACTAGGTAGGTGAAATTTCCTATAAAGACATGCACATCCATGACTCTTCCCACAAAGTTGCAAACTCCACCTGGATACTTAGGGTCTCTCCTAATATTAAGTCGCTCATTCATAATGTCATTGTAAACAGCAGATGACATCACATTAATGGGAGATTCTGTATCTAAGTAAGCGTGGTCGACACTCCTATATCCGACCATACAAGGGATTTTTAGGTTCCAGGGATTTCCTCTCCTAATCTTTGGGCATATCCTAATGATAGGTGATCGTGGATTATCGATTATGTATTGATGGTAAGAAACCTCTTCCTTAGTGGGGTAAAGATTGAAGTAAGCACTATCTTCCACATTCATATTTTTGTTCATCATGCCATCTTCCGAATTACTGTTAATCATAGAGCCAACTACAGAGGCGCTGACTGCTTTCTCAACAGCTTCCCTAATTATACTATCGAATATTTTCTGCAAATCCTGAAGATCGGTGTTCCTACTCACATAACGGCTTCGGCGGTTGTGTTGGTCATTAGTTTGGGTTTTGAGTGACAGTGGTTTATTTGGTGTTGGGTTTTTGAGTGGTGGTTGGTTATCACCTTCCATGATGAAAAGTGATGGGGTTACGAACAAAGTTCACGAAGAAGGGGGATAGACTAAGAGGAAGCTAAAAATGAGAAAAAAAGTTTACTTGATAGGAATCAAGTAAAGAAACCTAAACGAGGTGGAATACTAACTAGCTATTCTATTCCCCGTCAGCGGCGCCAAAAACTTGATAACGCTACACGCGTCGTTCGAGGTCAAAGGAACTTCCTTTTCGTCGAGCAAGTTTTTCAACACCTTAGGCAGTGAACCTAATCGTTGTAGTGTAGTATTAGGGTAAGCCACGGGTATTGATATCGTTCTCTAGGGGAATAGGAATGCTAGTGAGAAGTTACTACGCTAAGGTTGTGGTTGAGGAAGATTATTTTTTATCTTTTTATATTTTTTTAAGGAAAGGAAAGGTACGAATCTCGGGGTTTGAATTTGGGGGGGGGGGGGTTGGTATTGCTACCGATTACTCTACTTATCTAATCTAAGGTGTATGTAGTCTATGTCTAATTAATGTGTGCTCGTATGATAGTTTAAAGATGTGTTTACTTAGGTTTTACTACTCCTTAATTATATCCTATTGGTGGTTGAATTGTCACGTCCTTATTCCTAGTTGCGTTGTGTGTCTAAGGTTGTAGGGTATGCGTTTCTCCCTAACTCTTTGAACTTACCAAAGGGTCTCGTCTACAAAACCCACTAGGGATAATAAACTCTTACTCTAAGGCACTCTTTGGATAGTTTAGCTTACAACTACTCAAGGAGTCATATTCTAAGGTTCACAAAGATTTAATCAAGCATTAAGTACACAACGAATGACCTATCGCATTACTAGATCATTAATCAACTAAGATAAGAAACAACCAATCAATATTCAATAATTAAGTTTCATATTCCCTAAGCAAACACACAATTAGCCGGACATGGAAAACATGCAAGCATACACACAAATAATCAAAGACATAATTGTATTAATGAAGTAAAACACTTATCTTGGTGTAAGATAAGGTTTGGAACCCTAAAATACTGTACAAGACAGCCTTGGTTCGGTTTAGGTTTTTACTCCAAAAGACTACACACACAATACTAAAAAATTCGGATTCTATATATAATATTACATATGCGACGGCGTCACCTTATGTTTTGTGACGCCGTCGTGTCGCCGTCATTAGGGTTTCGTCTTGGCCACGATAGACTTGCGACGGCGTCACCTTATGCTTGTGACGCCGTCCTCTTCAGCTTCTGACGCCGTCTGGATTACATCTAGGCCGTCTGAGTTGCGACGGCCTACTCTTTTATAACTTGACGTCGTCACTTGAAAATGGGAGTTTTGGCTTCTGTCCCGTCATAAAGATCCTCCGACGGCGTCACAATTAACACCTGACGCCGTCACCTTATGTTTTCAGCAGCTTTGAGTGTCTCGATTCTGACTTTGGCCATTTTCTTCGTATAATCGTGCCTTTTCGTCCAAATAAGTGCCATTCTAGCATTTTGCCTTCAAGAGACCTAAAAAGTGAAAAGGAATGATATTAAGCAATAACGGATACAAAAGTGATCAAATAAGGGCTTAAACGACCCCTCAAAAAGGTACCTTTTAAAACCTTATCAGTATGACAAAAACCAAAGTTTGACATCTCATGTCACTTTTAGACTAATTTTAGTCTACTCTAAATAAATTCACGATCGTTTCCCTGAAATTTCGTTCTTTTCCGATAAACTGCGAATTACGTGTTTTTAACCCGTATTTCCAGCTTTAAGCAGCGTTTTTGCACCCAATAAGACTTATCACCCATTTTATATTTTTAGATGGAGTATAATGATGAGTTTCATCATTCCTGCAAGTTTTATATTTTTACGATACCCGGTTTTACGTTTTATGGCTTCGGTTAGCATTTAACGGAACCAAAACTCACTCCGTAATCAAGATAATACCAAAAATATCCACCTAAGTCATCTTATCTCTATATGAACAAAATTAGGGAGGGGAGTCATCACCTTGGTGTCAAAATCCTAAGCATGCTACCTTTAGATCATTACATGTGTAAATTTAACCATGGTTAGTTTTTAACCCAATATATAGTTAACTAAAATCTCTAGCCTATAAATACCAAGTATAAACCTTCATAATTTCTTGCACCACCCCTTCTTAACATCTAAAGTCCTAAACCTAAGACATTTCTTATAGATCTTGTAAGAACATTCATGTGTTCTTGAAGAAAACTAGCGTTTGATCTTCGTTCTTGGAAGTTTTCAAGAAAGAGTCGTAATAATATTCAAATAACTTCAAGTCTCCAAAAAGACGTTGTTATAATCTTCTAATAGTCGTGGGTTTTCAAAGATTGCAAAGTCTACGTCGAAGCTCTGTAAATATTTTATTTTTCCATAATACTCAAGCATTCTATATTAAGGTAAATATTTATAAAACTCAAACTTATTTAAATACTTATAAACTTTGTTAGTTTATTTATTGTATTTATAAACTCTTAATATATCATATAATCAAGTAATTAAAATACATGTTTTACGTATTAAGTGCTACAATAGTAGGGAGCTTCATGTGAGGGGTTTCATTTGAGTAAAATGTATCGACGAGTTGCTGGATTTACGATTTAAAGTGTCCTAGCTCCTCGAACGTTTACTGCATGACCTCTGAATTGTGATGGCCCGAACGGTAGTACGAGATATACAAACTAAAACAATTTCTATAAAGAAACATACAAATACTACATCACGATCAATATAGAGACGTATATAGTTTTGTTATTTCTTTCGCATCATTATTTCAAACCTAAGTCGCAACATCCTATTCTAAGTTGCTCGTAGAAGTTCTCACGGCATATCCATCATTCTCATTATACATTTGCTATCATTTACTTTAAGGTGAGTTCATAGCCCCACTTTTATTACTTAATTCTTTTACAAACTCTTGGGGGAGATACATGCTTTATTTTAAATCGAACACGTTGCTTTCAAACTGTATGCTTATCTGAATGTATTATTTGCACTAAGTACCACTATTGCCAATCTTAAGTCCCTACTATCATGAACCATTAATCACTTGCGAGTGAACGCGAATATTGTGGATAGGCCTATTGGGATTGACGAATCCCGTTTGTGTTGACCGGGTAGGCAAACAAACGCACTATATTTGAACATCTATAGGTTTATTGGCAAATTACCTATTAGGGCAACTGTTACTATTTTATCAATTTCTATTGACAAGCTGTTAACGTTTTCGGTATCATGAGCTTAGTGCAATAATATCTCTTTTGGTTTTCAAACCATTGGTGTGAATTTATAACTCACACTACAAACATTATGTGTTCAACTGATTTCCTAAACTCTATGAATTTCACTCAACCTTTGTGTTGACAGTTTTGAGCATGTATTTCAGGTCCATATTGTACGAGGCTGGCACGGAGGAGTATGGATACTCAAGAAGGCTATAAATTTTATTATCATTCGAAAACTCATTTAATGTATTTTGTAAACAATGGAACCAACTAGGACCTCATTTTTGTAAACTCTGATATTTATATAAATCGAATGATAAATCTTTTAAAAACGACTCCTTTAGAGTTCGTTTTCTATTGTTATGACTGTTGTGCCATGAAGTAACGCCCAGTTTGAATTCCGCTGCGTACCACGAAATTGGGGGTGTTACAAATGGAGTTGTAGAACGTAAAAATAGAACCATTCAAGAAATGAGTAGACTAATGCTTAATGAACAAAACGTATCTCAAAAGTTTTGGTGTAACGCCGTTGACACTTCTACATATATTTTAAATAGAGTCTTAATACATCCTTTCCTAAATAAAACACCATATGAATTATATAAAGGCAAAAAGCTAACTTTAGGATATTTTAGAGTGTTTGGATGTAAATGTTTCATTCTTAATACTAAAGACTATCTCACCAAGTTTGACCCAAAGTCTTATGAAGGTGTATTTCTTGGTTACTCAAAAACTAGTAAAGCTTACATTGTCTTAAACAAAGAAACAATGAGAGTCGAGGAATTGTTGAACATAACATTCGACGAAAGTCCACCTCCCTCTAAGACATCACCTTTGGTAGATGATGACTTAGTTGAAAGTCAAATTGTAGAAAGTCAAGAAATAATTGAAAATGACAAGGAAGATGAACCATTAAATAATGAAATCATAAACATCAAAGAATCCAAAAGTCATCCTTTAGAAAAGGTCATAAGAAAACTAAATTAAAGAATGTTAAGATCACAAGCCCAAAATCAAAGTAATCACTTTTTCTTTGTATCAACCATTGAACCGAAAAACATAAACGAAGAAATAAAAGATGTATCTTGGGTAATTGCTATGCAAGAAGAGTTAAACCAATTTGTTAGAAATGATGTTTGGAAGTTAGTTCCAAAACCTAAAGATCAAACTATAATTGGAACGAAATGGGTTTTTCGAAATAAAATGGACGAAAATGGTGTAGTATCTAGAAACAAAGCTAGGCTTGTCGCACAAGGTTATAATCAACAAGAGGGGATTGATTATGATGAAACTTATGCACTGGTAGCCAGGCTCGAGTCTATTAGAATCTTACTTGCATATGCATGTGCTTATGACTTTAAATTATTTCAAATGCATGTTAAGAGTTCATTTCTTAATGGGTTTATTAATGAAGAAGTATATGTTGCTCAACCTCCCGGTTTTACCGACTTTGAGAAACCACATCATGTCTTCAAACTCAAGAAGGCATTATACGGACTTAAGCAAGCACCAAAAAGCTTGGTACGATCGACTTAAGACTTTTCTAGTTGAAAACAAATATACCATGGTATTAGTAGATAATACTCTTTTTACAAAGAAAAAGGAATCACACATTATCATACTTCAAATATACGTTGATGACATCATATTCGGATCAACTTGTCAAGAGCTATGTGATGATTTTTCTAAAATCATGCATGATAAGTTTGAGATGAGTATGATGGGTGAGTTAAACTTCTTTCTAGGA
Source organism: Chrysanthemum seticuspe (assembly GCA_019973895.1). Lineage (NCBI taxonomy): Eukaryota > Viridiplantae > Streptophyta > Magnoliopsida > Asterales > Asteraceae > Chrysanthemum > Chrysanthemum seticuspe. The sequence goes on from BPTQ01000008.1 coordinate 310,189,000, forward strand.
CTTCAAATTAAACAACTAGAAGATGGCATATTCTTTAACCAATCTAAATACATAAAAGATATGCTTAAGAAATTTGGTCTTGAAGACTCAAAACCAACTAAGACACCCATGTCTTCGGACACTAAACTCACCAAGGATGAGGAAGGTGAATCGGTAGATAACACTAAATATAGAGGAATGATCGGTAGCCTACTCTATCTCACGGCTAGTAGACCTGACATTATGTTTAGTTTTTGTCTATGTGCTCGCTTTCAAGAAAATCCCAAGGCATCACACTTAGGAGCCTTAAAAAGGATATTTAGATACATTAAGGGAACGACATGTTTAGGATTATGGTATCCCAAAGGAACGGGTGTAGAAACTATAGTGTATGCCGACTCGGACCATGCCGGTGACTATGTCGATAGAAAAAGTACAAGTGGTATTTGTATTTTTGTTGGACATTGTCTCACCTCATGGTTTGCAAAGAAGCAAACGGCTCTAACTATCTCAACTACTGAAGCCGAATATGTATCAGCAGGAAAAACATGTCAACAAGATCTTTGGATGAAGCAAGCTCTCATCGACTACGGAATTCAACTTGATGACATCTCCATCGTTTACGACAACAAAGGAGCTATTGATCTCAGAAAAATCCCGTCCAACATGCTCGTACGAAGCATATTGAAATCCGCCATCACTTTCTTCGCGACAATATTCAAAAAGGAAACATCTCAATTGAGAAAGTATCCTCCGAAGGTAACATTGCCGACATCCTAACTAAGCCTCTCAAACGAGAACCTTTTAATCTTCTTAGACTTGGTTTAGGGCTAATGGAACCAAACATGTAGTTAAAACATAGTCTAAACCTTAGAACAAACAAAACAAATTTGTTTAAGTCTGCTACTGTTCCCACGGCACCAAACGAAAACAAGGACGGAACCAAATTTTTGGTGCCGTCTGGTCCGTGGTGACAACAGTAGAAAAATACCACTTACAAAACATCTTCTTCCTCACAACCCACTTTACCAAAACGTATCAACAACACACCTACCTTATTGTTGAGACTTTCTCACCCATTAATCACTGAAGATAACATCATTGTATCCTAACTACATTACTTCTCTTAAATCTGAGTCTAGGATTCTAATTTGTTCACAAAATCATTACATGGGGATTATGTATATTCTTGTACGAAACATGGATTTAATTGGCAAATTGCATAACTAGTCATTGAAATTAGGTACTACATTGTCACATTGCATAAACTAATCATGTTTCCCACTAATTAAAAGATAATTACTATAAGGCCTTATACTAATTAAACAAAAACCCCATGTCAAAATTTTGAAAAGCTTCTCACTTGTAGGAAAACAATTTTTCATTTTTAATACAAATAGAAACGTAAATTTTCATCACCTGCATAATGCTCTTGAATACTAAAGGTAATGCATAAATAATATGCATTCCCGGGTATATTCAAATGAAGCCACATTGAATTAGGAGCGTTTGGGTTATCTCATGCCTTTGCCAAACACCCTCACTAAAAACCATTTTATGCATAAAATGAGTTGAGATAACCGCAACTCCAAATCGTTTTCATATAGGCACACACTAGAACCAAAACACTAAGTTTGTTCTTATTTTTAACATGCAAATTCTTGCTCATAGGAACAACCATGGTAGCCGCAAAATTCTATGATCACAAGGATACTCTTAGCTACATCCCTAAACACCACAAAACCAATGGTCTCACCAAGGAACAAGTCGAAATCTTTAAGATTCTAGAGCAAAGGTACTTCCATGAGGGTAGGACCATTCATTCCTCCTTTGTCGACAAAACTAATCTCAGTCAAGAGCTTGCCACTATCAACTTTGATTGTCTCCTCGACATCGATGAACCCATTTGTCCTAGGTTTGTTTTAGAATTCTATGCTAGTGTTGTCTCTTTCACTGATGAGGACGATCAAATGGCTCTTAGGTTTAGGATCAATCAAACTGACTACTCCATCTCCCTAAACCAATTTGCTCAAGTGCTAGGAATTCCTAACGGTGGTACATGTGTTTACTCAAATAAGTGGTCACTCACTATCCTCGATGCAATCAATGACCGCTCTCTTCCCTACGAAACTCCTTTGGCGGATAAGGACGTCATCCGTGAGCACCTTTTTAACGAAAGGGCAGCTCCAACCTGTGTCACCCGAAAGAGAAAGGAAGTAAACCGAGATCCATATGGTATGGAGCTCAATGAGCTTAAGCCCGAATTCAAGAAGTGGGAGGAACTCCTTAGAGCAAATGTCATTAGCACTATAGGAAATAGAGACCATATCAATGCTTGCCTTTGTCACATGCTCTACAACTTGTCCACTCGTCAACCATTCAATTTAGCCTACTACATTGCTAGGAGAATGGTAGATATTCCAACTCAAGGATCGGTCGCTCTTCCTTACGGGATGCTACTCACCCGTCTCTATAGAGCATTTGCACCCAATTTAGGAGGAGCATTGGTCAAGGGGGAGATAATGGCTCGGGCTCATTACACATTCCGCCTCGCATCTTCTTTTTGTTGAGACACCACACTTTGACTAATGCGTACTTTGACTTTCTGAAAAGTCAACATCACACTTTGACTAATGAAGACTTTGACTATCAAATAAAGTCAACTGCATACTTTGACTTTCCGAAAAGTCAACATTATGTCTAAATTGGACATACTAGCATTATCATCTTTATCTAAATCTTTCAAGTTATAAAATTAATTTCATATTTTTATAACTCTTGTACAAACTTTACATCTTTTATAAAAATAAAATTTATGTTTTGTCCTCAACAAAAAGGGGGAGATTGTTAATACAAATATCGTCATTAAACGTTATTTATATTTTATGATCTTTACCTAAGTTTTGTTAACGACAAAAGTAAATTTAATTTTTATAAAGCTTAAAGCTTGTCAAATTTAATAGATATTAAAACAAGCTTTTCAAATAATATCTTCATCACTCAACCATTTACATTTTGATTAATCATATTATTGATATAACTCTAAACCATAATGTATGTTAACATTTTTAGATAAAGCATGTTTTAATTTCTTAAAACAAAACATTACATATGTATTTACATTTTAACATATTTCTAAAAATAGAAAACAACACATGACATCATGTAGTGCATCATTGAAATCTCTAGAAGATTTCTCCAGATATTTTGTGTAGATTTAGACTCTTCATATCTTACACAATCTTTGATAGATATGGTTGACTTTGGTAAGATTTTGGTGATCTTGTTGTCAGACCCCGGCGGCACCAAAACTTTACACGGGCGGAACCCTTTTGAGGGATCCGTGGTCCGTGGTGTCTGCTGATCATTTTGGCTATAAATAGCAAAGCCAAACCAAGTTGTTTCTCATCCCTTTCTAGCATATTCACATACACTCCTTCTCTCTAACATTTCTAACTCAGTTTTCATATCATTATAGTGATCCTTTTTTGTAGCAAAGAAGATCAAGGCATATTCAAGCTTCAAAAAATAGTTGGAAGTCTTGTTTGTTTGTTGTTGTATGATCTAGTGTTGATTCATACATCGTTGTTGTACCAAACCATCATAATCTTGTGAGTGTGAGTGGTTAGTATTTTAGTCCTTAAAATACTTTGTGTGTGGGAGTGGTTGTACCCTTGGAAAAGAACTTGACATCTAGCTTAGTGTCGGAAATAGTGTGTAAGCGAAGTGTAAAGGTTTCTCCGCCGGTGAAAGGAGCTTGTTGACTAGTGAAGTTAAACTCTCGAGTGTGAGACTCGGGGAGTGGAGTAGGAAAGGAAAAAGAGTCCTTGTAGACCGAACCACTATAAACAACTTGTCGTGGTTTGATTGTTTCTTTCCTTATTTACTCTTTATATATATTGCTTGCATATTGATTATTAGTCACTAACATATCTAAGATCAATATCAATTGATCTTTCAATAAGTTTCAAAACAAAGTTTTTAATCGGTAAACTATTCAACCCCCTTTCTAGTTTTCCACACTTTTCATTTCAAAATGAACGGGTGACTCATATGTTGAAATAGTCAAAGTCGAGTATTTTTTACAAATGTTTGTAGTAACACAATGTTATCCTTAAAAGACCTAGACACTTCCTTGCTTCACTCATTTCGGGAATGTCATCAGAAATTGTCTCTACCACTTTTGGAGTAGGGTTTGTTTGATCATTTGTTACCTTCGACTTTGTTTGTAAAACTGGTTTTGCAACACCCGTTAAAACTTTATTTGAAAATTGGATTTGTTCTTTTGATTGGTCCTTTTTTGGAACGAAAGTTTCAGAAATCTTGTTTAATTTCGAATAATCAATTGGTGGGGTTTCTTTTTCTTTCATTTTAGATCGAATCTCATCAGCAAGTTCTAAAGTCTCCTCATAATCATATACATTAAGAGGATCATGCTCTTTCAAGAGACTATTTGCAATATATAAAACATATTTTTTCCTTTTGAGTTTTCTTGAGAGTACAAGGATTAGCATATCCAAGAGTAGTCTTTTGACCATTATTGTGAAACGATGTTTGCTTAGATGAAAGCATGTGTACTGTTTGAATTGAATGGCCCATTTTTACAAGAAGGTTTTCCAAATTGTTGACTTTCTCTTCCAAATTAAGGATAGTATCCAAGTAGTCATCTTCATCTTTTGAAAAATTCTTTTTCAACGTATCTCTTTAATTTTCAAGATTGGAGATAGTTGTTGCTTTTTTAGAAACTTGATTTTGAAGGTTTAAAATTTGTTTATTAAGATCATTTATGTAACCACCCGCATTTTTAGGTTACTTTTCATTTTCGAGAATTTTCTATTCACATTCACTATTCATCTCGTAAAATTTTTAATCCACATTCTCGTAAGATAAATTATTTTAGTAATAACCTGAGAGTTCGACCATCGTTAGATCATTTTTACAAAAGTTATTAAGTAAACATCGTTTTAAAGTTTCGTTTTAGACGGTCCACCGTTTAAACATCACACGTATAACGAAAATCAACCCTGACAATTTTCCTCGCATCAGATAAATTTTTAGATCTCTCATAATTAATTAGACAATTTTTAAGATTTATTTTTATGTTACCAAATAAGCCCAGCGCAGAACAAAACTAAACTTACGTTTTAAACAATTCTACTTACATCCAGACTTAACGATACTGTGTTTCTAATATGTTTTTGAAACTTTTACATTTTTTGGAAAAGTCAAACATATTTCCCTCCTCCTTTGACCATAAAGGAATTAACCTTGTACGTTCTACATTTTTGCTTAAATCGCGTAACATTTAAACTTCACGAATAACTGTAAAGTTATCCCGCGTATGACGAAAACCACATTTTAACATATCATATCACTTTTAGACTAATTTTAGTCTACTCTAAATAAATTCACGGTCGTTTCCCTGAAATTTCGTTCTTTTCTGAAAAACTGCGTATTACGCGTTTTTGACCCGTATTTCCAGCTTTAAGCAGTATTTTTTCACCCAATGAGACTTATCACCCATTTTATATTTTTAGATGGAGTATAATGATGAGTCTCATCATTCCTACAAGTTTCGTATTTTTACGATACCCGGTTTTACGTTTTATGGCTTCGGTTGGCATTTAACGGAACCAAAACTCACTCCGTAACCAAGATAATACCAAAACTAACCACCTAAGTCATCTTATCTTCACTTGGCCGACCTAAGGGGGGGAGTCATCATTTTGGTGGCAAAATCCTAACCATGCTTTCTTTAGATCATTACAAGTGTCCTAACTTAACCATGGTTAATATTTAACCCAATATATGGTTAACCAAACTTACCCTCCTATAAATAGCAAGTGATATGCATCCTAAGAACCCTCACAATCTGTTTTGGGTCGTTCATATCACAAATCATACATATCTTCCATCATTTGATCTATAAACTCCAAGTTTATGCAAGGAAGTTCCAAAGATCAAGCTTCTACATCAAATCTCTAGCAAGTTTAAGTGATCTTCCTGAGTTTAAATCCACTCAAGTCACTTAGTACTTCATCACCAACTCTTCAAGTTTTCAAGGGTGCCAAGGTGTGGAAAGCTAGCTCAATCCGAAGTCTTTCGCGATCAATCAAAGTCTTATCCTTACTAAGTTACTCCTTTCTTATTGAAAGCCAAAGGTTGTAAGCAACTTATCACCACCATCATCTCATCTTTATTATTCATAATCTTAACTATTTCATGCTATATATATAGTTACTATGTTGATTCATGATGTACATATACTCAATCACTTGTTTTAATTCACATATTGTCATAAAAGTAACAAACTAGTAAGCTAGTCATATTCTACACATGTGAGACCATTAAAAACAGTAACATAAGGACTTTCTAACTTACATAATATGGTAGACAAGATAAAAATTAAACTTAGCAATTTTAATCACCCGAAACAGACAAACGAGTCAAAAGTTATAAGCAAAAGAAGTTAGCGAAACCTAAACGCCGAAACTGCCAATAGCTTGCTGTTTTGAGTTCTGCCGTTTTAAAAATGGTACTTCTGGCCCAAATCATCAAAAAGTTAAAACACGAAAGTTGTCCGGAACGACGTTTTCCTTCAATAGCAAAGAAGCTCGGACCTTGAAAACGCATAAATAGGCCAAAATCTTTCAAAAACAGAAACTGCCGTAAATATAGTCTCATAACTATACTTTTGTCACAACTAAAAGCAAACCAAGAGGCCTAATGGCCATAAGCCAAGACCACGGCTACGGCTAAGGCCAAAGCTAAGTCTCAAGACTATGGTAGTCAAGACCAAAGTCACGGCAAGGCCATAGCTAAAGCCTTAAGGCTTGTTTACCCAAGACCGTTAACTAAGGTGATCATATTTATGAAAACGACGAGAACTTGTAAAAACTAGATACTTGTAAAAACATGATAAACTTATTTATATAACAATCTTCATTCAAAATCTATGTTTTATCTACTAAGTACTACAAAACTAGGGAGCTTCATGTGAGGGGTTTCATTTGAGTAAAACGTATCGACGAGTTGCTGGATTTACGATTTAAAGTGTCCTAGCTCCTCGAACGTTTACTGCATGACCTCTGAATTATGATGGCCCGAACGGTAGTACGATATCTATAAACTAAATATGTTTTCACATATTAAAGATCTTTCTATAAACATCAAATGATAATTGACTACATCATGATCAACATAGGAATATATATAGGATGGTTTATGTTTTCTTAAACATTATTCCAAACTTAAGTCGCAACATTTCATTTTTAGGTTGCACGTAGAAGTCTTCCGACTTATCCATCACATCCGTTAGTACTTAACATCATCAACTCTCAGTGAGTTCATAGCCCCACTTTCTATTATTTAATTGTTTTACAAACCCTTGGGGGAGATACATGCTTTATTTTAAACCGAACACATTGCTTTCAAACATTATACTTATCTGATTGTTATTAGCACTAAGTTTCCGCATTTGCCAAACTTAAGTCCCTTAATCATGAATCATTAATCACTATGTGAGAGTGGGCGCGAATATTGTGAATAGATCTATTGGGATTGACGAATCCCGTTTGTGTTGGCCCCATTAAAGGCAAACAAACGCACTATATTTGAGTAACATTGGTAAAAACGGCAATTTTACCTGATAGGGCACGCACCGACATTTTCTCCAATTAATTTTGGAACACGTTAACGCCTTGATTGCATGATGCTTAGTCTAATAATAACTGTTTTGGTTTTCAAACCATTGGTGTGAATTTATAACTCACACTACAAACATAATTTGTTCAACCATCAAACAAACTCTATGAATTCACTCAACCTTTGTGTTGACAGTTTTAAGCATGTATTTCAGGTCCATAATGTCAGAAGCTGGCACGGAAGAGCAAGGACTAGATCAAGAAGGCTATAAATTTTATTATCATTCGAAAACCAATTTAATGTATTTTGTAAACTTGGAACCATCTGGGACCTCATTTTTGTAAACTCTGATATTTATACAAATCGAATGATAAATCTTTTGAAACGACTCCATTAGAGTACGTTTTCTATTGTTATGATTGTTGTGCCATGAAGTAACACCCAGTTTGAATTCCGATGCGTATCACGAAATTGGGGGTGTTACAGATTGGTATCAGAGCCACAGTTATAGAGAAACGGGTCTAATTGAGACTTAAACTATAACTACTTTTACAAACAAAAACATTTTATAGCCTTCCGTTCTCCGTGCCTTCCATCCTCTAGACGATTATGTGACTTTTAGGCATTTTAAGCTATACAAACATACTAGTATATTGATATATACACTTGACATAATTTCAATCATAAACAAAGTACTCAACATATATGCGTATGCCTATTCTAAGGCATTACGGCACAATCATATTTTTTCTAATCTCCCAATAATGCATCTAGCATGCATTTTAGGATTACGAAACTTCCTCCAAGACATTGTAACTGACTATAATGTTCTTTCCTACTTCCCAGACATTGTGAGATACAATGGTCTCATTCATTTTTCAAGACACTGTGAGATACAGTGGTCTCTATTACATTCTCAGACACTGTAAATCCTACAGTGGTTTCTATTACATTCTCAGACACTGTAAATCCTACAGTCGTCTCATTCATTTCTCAAGACATTGTGAGTTACACAATGGTCTCTTCATCATTTCTCAAGACATTGTGGGTTACACATTGATCTCTCTATCATTTCTCAAGACATTGTGGGTTACACAATGATCTTTCCATCATTTCTTAGACATTGTGAGTTGCACAATGGTCTCAACTACTCCTCAGATATTGTAAGTTATACAATAGTCTCTAAAAATTATCTTATAAACATTATATGATATTGTTTTACATGAAACCCGTCACAGTCTATCAATTTCCCTAATGGAAATACAAGAAATAGGATTTCTAAAGGACAAAGTGACTCATCATCTACAAAAGCTGAAGTTCAGCAACTTTCTCTACATTCATCAAAATTGTCTTCTGAAACGTTCATTGTTAAAGGTCCGTAATGCTAACCAAGTATGGACTATTTTAGAATTACTTAAAATTTCCTTTCCACACATATCTACCCATACTATCTTCTATGCAATAGAATGTGAAAACATAGGTTACAAGTCTTTTATTGCCAGGACTTGCAACTGAATGGTTTGATATCGCCTTTGCTTAGTGGAAAATTTCTCAAAAGCTATTAACATATCACAAGTATACCTAATTTAGATATTTGGAAAATTTATCGAACCTCGGTTAAATATAGCCTAATCACCTATATTTAACCTTGGGATAGTGGAACATGATCTGATTAACTATGTTCGACTTAAATTTTTCAAACACTCAGAACAGTTATACAAGGGTTATATTCAGGTTAATTTCCTACTTAAACTCGATAAACCACCAGAATTCATTCCAAAGATCTAGAGACACGATAGTGTCTTACCACTCAGCAAAATCTTAACATCTTATTTTATCTAATTTCATTCTTGAAATTTTCATACATGAGATAATCTGAACTACTATCTTGGGATAGTCATCAAATCTTCTTGTCATTTCTTAAAAGTACTAGCCTGATTAGGTTTCAAGGATATCATTCCGTCATTCACTTTTAATTTTAAACCAAACTTGACATCTCTACCTAAGAATAATAGTAAGCGTACACTACACTCTTTTAATCGTCAACATATCACATCATTATCTGAACCCCATTATAAGTCAGTATGTAAAACTTCACAGTAACATGTTTCTTTCAAACACTAATAGACATAAACACTATACGATATAGGCTTCATCCCGAAACCACCTAAGACATGATCAACTTTGGAAATGGTTTGGATAACCACTTGCCACTAGCAAGACTTTCCTACAACAATTATCACATCATTGTAAACTATTTCACATCAACAATATCTTACACCTTTGATTAACAACAGTTACCCTAACAACAACAAAACTATTTCATTTCGAGGCACTATATAGATGAATGTGTTAGTTAACCATTTGCTGGACTAAGCTGTCAGAGATCACCCACGAAACAACTAAGTAAACAATACAAATACAAATTAGGCTCCATGCCGCACACTATCACCAAAAACTCCATGTTAGAAATTAAGGTTTTATTGATAGCCTCGATACAATAAGATATGATTCGTTTTGAGAATCGGGAAAAACCAAACTTTAGGTATATTGAACTCTATAAGATTTTAACAAAACCCTTTAGGTTATCAACTTAAGCCACATGGTACATAATACATTCTATGACCAAAAACTTGAGAACACAAAGATTAGAATTCGGCGCATACATCCACATTTCCCTAGACAATTCAACATCGGGTAACACACCCTGAATTCCGGGACGGAATTCCCATTAAGGGGGTGAGACTGTAACCACCCGCATTTTTAGGTTACTTTTCATTTTCGAGAATTTACTATTCACTTTTACTATTCACATTTACTATTCATCTCGTAAAATTTTTAATCCACATTCTCGTAAGATAAATTATTTTAGTAATAACCTGAGAGTTCGACCATCGTTAGATCATTTTTGCAAAAGTTATTAAGTAAACATCGTTTTAAAGTTTTGTTTTAGACGGTCCACCGTTTAAACATCACACGTATAACGAAAATCAACCCTGACAATTTTCCTCGCATCAGATAAATTTTTAGATCTCTCATAATTAATTAGACAATTTTTAAGATTTATTTTTATGTTACCAAATAAGCCCAGCGCAGAACAAAACTAAACTTACGTTTTAAACAATTCTACTTACATCCAGACTTAACGATTCCTGCACTGTGTTTCTAATATGTTTTTGAAACTTTTACATTTTTTGGAAAAGTCAAACATATTTCCCTCCTCCTTTGACCATAAAGGAATTAACCTTGTACGTTCTACATTTTTGCTTAAATCGTAACATTTAAACTTCACGAATAACTGTAAAGTTATCCCGCGTATGACGAAAACCACATTTTAACATATCATATCACTTTTAGACTAATTTTAGACTACTCTAAATAAATTCACGGTCGTTTCCCTGAAATTTCGTTCTTTTCTGAAAAACTGCGTATTACGCGTTTTTGACCCGTATTTCCAGCTTTAAGTAGTATTTTTGCACCCAATGAGACTTATCACCCATTTTATATTTTTAGATGGAGTATAATGATGAGTCTCATCATTCCTACAAGTTTCGTATTTTTACGATACCCGGTTTTACGTTTTATGGCTTCGGTTGGCATTTAACGGAACCAAAACTCACTCCGTAACCAAGATAATACCAAAACTAACCACCTAAGTCATCTTATCTTCACTTGGCCGACCTAAGGGGGGGGGAGTCATCATTTTGGTGGCAAAATCCTAACCATGCTTTCTTTAGATCATTACAAGTGTCCTAACTTAACCATGGTTAATATCTAACCCAATATATGGTTAACCAAACTTACCCTCCTATAAATAGCAAGTGATATGCATCCTAAGAACCCTCACAATCTGTTTTGGGTCGTTCATATCACAAATCATACATATCTTCCATCATTTGATCTATAAACTCCAAGTTTATGCAAGGAAGTTCCAAAGATCAAGCTTCTACATCAAATCTCTAGCAAGTTTAAGTGATCTTCCTGAGTTTAAATCCACTCAAGTCACTTAGTACTTCATCACCAACTCTTCAAGTTTGCAAGGGTGCCAAGGTGTGGAAAGCTAGCTCAATCCGAAGTCTTTCGCGATCAATCAAAGTCCTATCCTTACTAAGTTACTCCTTTCTTATTGAAAGCCAAAGGTTGTAAGCAACTTATCACCACCATCATCTCATCTTTATTATTCATAATCTTAACTATTTCATGCTATATATATAGTTACTATGTTGATTCATGATGTACATATACTCAATCACTTGTTTTAATTCACATATTGTCATAAAAGTAACAAACTAGTAAACTAGTCATATTCTACACATGTGAGACCATTAAAAACAGTAACATAAGGACTTTCTAACTTACATAATATGGTAGACAAGATAAAAAGGTAAACTTAGCAATTTTAATCACCCGAAACAGACAAACGAGTCAAAAGTTATAAGCAAAAGAAGTTAGCGAAACCTAAACGCCGAAACTGCCAATAGCTTGCTGTTTTGAGTTCTGCCGTTTTAAAAATGGTACTTCTGGTCCGAATCATCAAAAAGTTAAAACACGAAAGTTGTCCGAAATCTTTCAAAAACAGAAACTGCCGTAAATATAGTCTCATAACTATACTTTTGTCACAACTAAAAGCAAACCAAGAGGCCTAATGGCCATAAGCCAAGACCACGGCTACGGCTAAGGCCAAAGCTAAGTCTCAAGACTATGGTAGTCAAGACCAAAGTCACGGCAAGGCCATGGCTAAAGCCTTAAGGCTTGTTTACCCAAGACCGTTAACTAAGGTGATCATATTTATGAAAACGACGAGAACTTGTAAAAACTAGATACTTGTAAAAACATGATAAACTTATTTATATAACAATCTTCATTCAAAATCTATGTTTTATCTACTAAGTACTACAAAACTAGAGAGCTTCATGTGAGGGGTTTCATTTGAGTAAAACGTATCGACGAGTTGCTGGATTTACGATTTAAAGTGTCCTAGCTCCTTGAACATTTACTGCATGAACTCTGAATTATGATGGCCCGAACGGTAGTAAGATATCTATAAACTAAATATGTTTTCACATATTAAAGATCTTTCTATAAACATCAAATGATAATTGACTACATCATGATCAACATAGGAATATATATAGGATGGTTTATGTTTTCTTAAACATTATTCCAAACTTAAGTCGCAACATTTCATTTTTAGGTTGCACGTAGAAGTCTTCCGACTTATCCATCACATCCGTTAGTACTTAACATCATCAACTCTCGGTGAGTTCATAGCCCCACTTTCTATTACTTAATTGTTTTACAAACCCTTGGGGGAGATACATGCTTTATTTTAAACCGGACACATTGCTTTCAAACATTAGACTTATCTGATTGTTATTAGCACTAAGTTTCCGCATTTGCCAAACTTAAGTCCCTTAATCATGAATCATTAATCACTATGTGAGAGTGGGCGCGAATATTGTGAATAGATCTATTGGGATTGACGAATCCCGTTTGTGTTGGCCCCATTAAAGGCAAACAAACGCACTATATTTGAGTAACATTGGTAAAAACGGCAATTTTACCTGATAGGGCACGCACCGACATTTTCTCCAATTAATTTTGGAACACGTTAACGCCTTGATTGCATGATGCTTAGTCTAATAATAACTGTTTTGGTTTTCAAACCATTGGTGTGAATTTATAACTCACACTACAAACATAATTTGTTCAACCATCAAACAAACTCTATGAATTCACTCAACCTTTGTGTTGACAGTTTTAAGCATGTATTTCAGGTCCATAATGTCAGAAGCTGGCACGGAAGAGCAAGGACTAGATCAAGAAGGCTATAAATTTTATTATCATTCGAAAACCAATTTAATGTATTTTGTAAACTTGGAACCATCTGGGACCTCATTTTTGTAAACTCTGATATTTATACAAATCGAATGATAAATCTTTTGAAACGACTCCATTAGAGTACGTTTTCTATTGTTATGATTGTTGTGCCATGAAGTAACACCCAGTTTGAATTCCGCTGCGTATCACGAAATTGGGGGTGTTACAATTTACTTTTCTCAAATTTAACAAATGCTGCTCATCAAAGTTTTTTTGAAAACGTTTATTTTCCATATGAGTTTCACTTGTCTTTATATTTTCCAAACTTTTTACTTGTTGTTTGTATCTCTCAAGCTCAGAAGTTAACACCTCATTGATTTTTTGAGTTCCACGAATGGCCGTGTCATACTTATCAACTTTTATTTGAAGAGTAGTGATTAATGACCCAAAGAAAGCGTGTACTCGCTCATGTTCAGTTTCAATCTGTTCAGCCTTAGCCCCACTATGATCCATGTCTGATGTTTCAAAAGTAATATTGTTGTCATCCTTTTTCATCATACATGCCTCATTTATGGATTCAGGCTGTTTATAATTTTGTTGTTCATGATCAAATAAATTAAACATTTCATTATCATAAAATGTGTCATAGACGGGTACCTCTGACATAGTGTCGGTGTCATAGTAAGGTTTTGCGTCATCTTTAGAGTCTGATGTAGCTTTCTTAATCTTTGCCATGAAGATGTAGTTTGCAGTCAAATGTTCTTCCTCTTCTTCATATGTTGTAGCTGCATGTGCTAGGAGTCCATACTCATCATCAGTCAACAGTACCCCTGCTTCCTCTTTATTAGCTAACAACATCTACTCCTTCATATAATTCAAATCCATGCGTCTTGCTTTATTCATATAATCCTTTACAAGATGCCCTGTACCTCTACAGTTATAACATCTCAATAACCGAGCATTGCTTGCATTCCCATAGTTCCCCAACAGTTTGTGTAGCAACATTTCCAACTTGATTCCCAATGATCTGACCACTAGTACTTACACCCCTATTACCAATTACTTGACCAGCTTCATTACCACCTATGTCCCTGACATTCTGTCCATCTCATTCACATAATTCTGACCAACTGGATTCCCACAGTTCTGACCAACTTGATTCCCATAATTCTGAATAACCTGATTCCCATATTTTGACCAGCTGCTCTAACATGAGGATTTGAAGAAGTTCTTTGATTGTTGTTGGTAGGAGTGGAATAGAAACTCTGAAATGTCTTAGCCATAAATGTCATTGCTTGGTTCATAGAATCCATAAGGTTCATGTCTGCACTGTCTGGTGTGTACATCAATTATCATTGAAGAAATTTTCATTGTTTTCGATGAGTGGTTGATGGTTGATGTATGACTCATGTGGTGGTATTGGTAAAGGATTGTGAATCTGTGGTGGTATTGGTAAAAATTTGTGATTCTGTGGTGGGATATGGGTTGGTGCCTGATAAGCAGTTTGCGCTATAAAAGCAATTCTCTCAGTTCTTACTTCATTTGCCTCATCTTCATTCTGCCTCAAGAAGTCATACAACTGATTAATGTTCACCTTATCCAACTCTTGTATCGCTTCCATTCGGGTTAAAGATTGTTCAAGAATCTGATGTTTATATCCATGTTAACCAAGTTCACCTTGTATCATGTCATGTTGTTTTTCAACGTTTCAAATCTGATGTAGTAAGATTCCAATGATTCACCCGGTGTAGATTTGAGGTTGTCAAATTGCCACAGTAGCGTAGACTTCTTCTCTTGTAATCCAACATCACTCCCATCCATCTGAATACGTACTTGCTTTGATATCTCATGAGTACTTTCCAAAGCATCTACCGCCACGAAGACATCATTCGGTAACCCCATTAGAACATATAATTCATTGCCATGTCATCAGCTGCCATCTATGCTCGCTCATTGTCGTTTAAATATGCTAAAGTCTGAAGTCGTGTGAACGGAGCAACTAGAGGGTTTCCTTGTGGATCACCAGGGTCTAGTATCTCATGGGACTGATAAGGACCTTCAACGGTGGATTTTACAAGCAATCCATTGTGTCAGGTTTTGAGAAAACGAAGCATACGGCTTTTCCATTGGATGTAGGTATCATGTGAAAGCATATAAGGGCGAGATTGTGTTCCGTCAGCAATAAAATCTTGTTGATTCATGATGAAGTTTTGAATTTGTTGTTGTTGATGAGACATGATGATAATGTTTGATTTGATTTGGATCGGTTCAATGATAAATGAGTTGTGTTTGTTGCATGTTAAGTTGTTGTTGAAAAACTAAAACCTTCAATAACTAAAAAACTAGAGCGATTTGGGGCCCGAAAGTTCCGTTAACCGACGTAGTGGGTTAACACGTCATTCTCCTCGTTCCAAGCTTTGATTTGATATGTTATGGGCCTACCACGGAGTCTTGTAGCTCAAGTTATGATGATTTGAAAATTGGTCAAATTTCGGCTCAAAACGTCAAACTTCGCCTTCTAAAAATTTGGTCAAATCTCGGCTTCAAAAAGTCAAATTTCGGCTTCAAAAAATTTGGCCAAATCTAGGCTTCAAAAAGGCAAAGCTCGGCTTCTAAAATGACAATCTCGGCTTGGTCAAATGTTGGTTCCAAAAGTCAAAACTCGGGTTCAAAGTGTGAATTATCTCGGCTTGGTCAAATGTTGTTCCAAAAGTCAAACCTCGATTTTCGTATCTCAGTTTGGGGTGTATCTCGGCTTCAAGCTTTTGGACAAGCTCGAATTCTAGTATCTCGACTTCACTAAGTATCTCGGCTTGTGTGACAATCTCGGCTCATAGGAATCTTGGGTTCCTATTTTTTCGGACAAAACCACTACCGCAAGTACACACACCGAGTTCGGTTCCAAAGAAGACACCGAGCTTGGCTCCTTGAACACGGTACCGAGATTCAAATCTGAAAAAATAAAAAACGCAAACGCCTAGAAACCTGTTTTGACCCATTTTTTTTTGCAAAATCCTTTATAGAAAATCTATATCAACAACTTTGAGATCAAACCATGTAAAAATTTGGAATTTGAAGGTGAGAAAGACGCGACTTCTCCCAATCAAAAAACGTTATTTCAAACACACTAACACTCCAGATCGTTGTGTGGCGAATGATACCAATATATATATATATATATATATATATATATATATATATATATATGTATAGGGGAGGGTTAATGTGAGATCATTCTTAAAGTTGTAAAAATAAGATCAAGTCTAAAAAACCACTAAAACATATATAAATAACAATTTTAGCAATAATACATAAAAATATAATATTTTAATACAAATTAACCCTTTAGAAACTAATGACCAAATGATACATGAGTTTGAATTAGTGATACACCTGATACATATTACACTAATAAATATTCCAAAATCTGATACACATACAAAAACCTGATACACATTACACTTCTAATCAAAGTGTATCACCTAGGTTTCGTAAATTTTAAAAAGAAATCTATCAAAACTTTAACATTTTTAGTTGTAGCTAATAAAAAATTTATTTTTGTTATAAGGAGAGTGTCACTTGTCAAATTTTAGATTGATCTCATTTTAACAACTTTAAGATTGATCTTCATTGATATAGATTCTATATATATATATATATATATATATATATATATATATATATATATAGAATCTATATCAAATAAGATCAAACTTAAAGTTGTTAAAATGAGATCGAACTAAAATTTGACAAGAGATACTCTCCTTACAATAAAAATAATTTTTTTATTTACTACAACTAAAATTGTTAAAGTTTTGATATATTTATTTTTAAAATTTACGAAACCTATGTGATACACTTTGATTAGAAGTTTAATGTGTATCAGGTTTTTGTATGTGTATCAGGTTTTGGAATATTTATTAATGTAATGTGTATCAGATGTATCACTAATCCAAACTCATGTATCATTTGGTTATTATTTACTAAAATGTTAATTTGTATTAAAATATTATTTTTTTTGCGTATGATTGCTAAAAATGTTATTTATAAATGTTTTAGTGGTTTTTTAGATTTGATCTTATTTTTTACACATTGAGAAGGTTTTTATTTTGAGAAGACTAAGAAATCTTCGTTTGAACAAATTGATTCATGTTTTTTATTTGATTCACAAGTAAACATCATTTTATGGTGAATCGAATCTATAAATCACAAATTTGATTCACAAATCACTGTTAAAATCGAGTTATGATGATGATTCATTAAATTTGTACAGATGATTCAGTATTCTACATATATTGCAAAATCGAGAGATTTTTAACATTGATTCAAAAAACATTTCACACATTTTGATATTTAATCACATTAAAATGAGTTTTACGCTTGAAAAACATGAATCAAAGTTAAAAATCTATCGTTTTTGAAAACCTTCTCAATCTTCTCAAAATAAAAACCTTCTCAATCGATCCGGATTCTATATATATATATATATATATATATATATATATATATATATATATATATATATATATATATATATATATATACTAGTGGCAAAACCCATCCGATGGACGGGTATGACTTGTGGTTTTTATTTTTAGGATTTAGTAGAACAAATATATACTAAAACGTAATTAAAAGTTAAATGAAACGGTTTAGATCTATAATTGATGTTACCATATTAGGCATCCGACCCGACAAATCCATACCGATGGGTAGCAAAAATGTATTGAATTCAAAGAGATAAGAGAGTTTAGATTAGTTAATGTTATTTTTTCGGGTAACGAAAGCAGTTCTACTACTGACCTTCGTAGGATAGTTTCACAACATGTGTATCAGTACGCGGAATCAAACAAACTTTTTTTCCCACGTCGACAATGTATGCTGTAATGAAAAGTCATATGAGCACCAACAGCCAACAGGCACACCAATATATACGTCAGTCTGTAGAGTATTTAAGGCATGAGTTAAAAACTAATTGCTTTTACACATAACTTGTCTGTCAGTGGGTACACATGTATCTGATAAACTATCTACAGAAACCGTGTGTAGCCGCTGCAAGCTGATCAACTGAGACAATAACACTATCATCACCACCGTTAAGACCCATAAGATCAAGTAAATCTGGCACGGGAGCAGTAGTTGGCTGCTTAGCTGCAGCATGATTGGATGAAGAAGGTGATGGTAGTTTTCACATGAGTTATGAATGTCTCAGGGGGTTTGTGGTATATAGAGGATATGGTAGCAATGTTTGAAGGAAGCTAATCTTTATCGTTCACTGGTTCAAAGTAACGGTCCACCATACTGTCAATGACAAACTCGACTTTTGAAGGTGCCCACTAAATAAAGAAATCGAAAGAAAAGTCTTAATAAAAATTAAATATAGGGATAGGAATTCGAGTAAAGGTGACAATTTAAAACCATTTACCTGCAATGGGTCGTTTTGGGTTATCATTAAATTTTTATGGGTCAGATGGGTTGAATTAGTCAAACGCGACGGAAATCATTATTCAAATGCATAAAACCGTTTGACATGTATAAAAAAATATTATATAAACTGTAGATTATTATTGAAGTCTCTTTGTTTAATACTCATAAACATAAATTATGTATAACCAATTTGAATAAAAAAATGCCTGCGGGTAGGCCAACCCAACCTGATCCACACTAAAAATTGATCCGGATCCAATTTGACCCATTGCCCAAACCACTTATCTTGTCACCTTTTAAGTTTGAGTGAAGGATGCTAGGAGACAGGTAATGTGTTTTACCTTTGGATTTTTATCTTTCTCTTCCAGCAAAGCTCTAAAACCCTGCATTGAAAGGAGTTATGATCTTATGAAGGAAAAAACCCAAAGTTTAGTACCATCTACATTCCACAAGTACATGAGATGTTCAAAGAGGCACATGTCCTATTTCAATGACAATACTCTGGTAATTTGTCAAGGGTGTTTAAGACATACGGGCATATGGCTATTTCCTAGATACTTATGTAAAAGAGTAAGTATCAGCCAAATACTAAAATGATACCTCATAAATATCCCTGTTGAAATCTCCTTGAATAGTGATACACGCCATCCAGTATTCACGGATAAGACATTGACCGACATCTTGATGTCTCCGTTCTCTAATCAGCGAGAATTCATTTATAATATTGCTGATAAGTTTCGGATCACCTGTTTCGCTTTGCATAACGCGTCCTCTACCATGGATAATTTCTTTTCATTAATAGAATATGTGGCAGTCAAGTATTCAAGCATTAAAAGCATATTTGAGCTACAAAGATGAAGGAAGTGAAATAATAAAAAAAAAAGTCAATGATTGATCAGGTCAGAATTTGTCTAAAGTGTATTTAAATTGCCTTAAACACTCTAAATCCCTTTATTAATGAAAATTCAGTATATGAATGTAATAAGCTAGTTTTTGTAATCGGATTTAACACATTAAGTATTTCATTAATGATGGGATACACTATTGTACCTCTAACGGGACATAGTGGGTCGCAAGACCAGATGCAAGCATTTCAGCTCCATCTAAATCATCACAAGATTATTCCCACGCAATAGAATATTAACTAAATTAATATTTTTTTAATGTTATCATCATAAATATAATTCATGAAAAAAAAAAAAAAAAAAAAAAAAAAAAAAAAAAAAAAAGAAACTATGTCAGACGAAATAAGAGTAAGATCAAACTGGATTTACCAAAGAATCCGGGTAGTCTTGATAAGAACTAATAGGAACCGACATCACGAAATATCTCTAGCGAAGCATCTGGCATTGCGAAAACCTTGAAAAAAAATGTAACTTTTAGGAAAACAACCACTCCTATGTATAATATTCATCATGATGATGTGGCAAGAGAGATACCGTATTATCTATTGCAACTCGAAATTTACCATGCATTGATGCACCTGCATCGCATTGTCCTTTAAGGAGTGAGACCTTCAAGTAACATAGAGATTAGTCAACTTTCAATGACCTTTAGTTTATCACCAAGTACGTTGTTTGTAAGAAGATCAATTTTGATTACCTGGGGTTTCGTGTATGTTGCCATCAAGTAATTCAATGTAAATTCTTCCACAAATAATTTAGCACCTCGTTGCCAATTACCTATACAAACAGTCTCATCAAATCATTACAAAAAGTTGCAAAATCATAAGTTCATCAGGGCAACAATGAAATTCAACAGATTGGTACGGCGAGTGTCTACAGAATTGCTTATCTGCTTACAAACAGTTTGTATCAACTTATTCAAATGAGCTTATTATCCAAGCTTTCAAACTGTTTTATGTAATAAGAAACCCAATAAGCAATAAAAAAAACCCCAAGTATAACAGTAGGTATCATCTTATTCAAATGAGCTTATTATCCAAGCTTTCAAACTGTTTTATGTAATAATAAACCCAATAAGCAATGCCAAATACCCCAAATATAACAGTAGGAATAGCTTATTTAGCCTGCTCATGGGCTAATTTGAAATTGGTAAAACTGACCATATGGCTTACTTAAGCTCATAAGCTCAAGTTGATAAGGTCATAAGCCGAAAAAGGTGATCTTATGAGCTTTGCCAAAATCAATTAAGCACAGAAGCAGACTAAAGAAGCAAATCCAAACACCCCTTTGGCACTGTTCTATTACCTTAAAAAAAAGAAAAAAACAAATGTAACCCAAAGTAAAAGATGCTTTTACCCGAAATGTTGTATTTTCCAGAATACGGTCCTAGTTCCTCGGGTACATCACTAATATTTACTTCTCCTGTAACATTCAAAGTAGCTTCCATATGTGCTACTCGGGATCTCCTTGAGCTGTTGCCATTACTTCTAGCTGTTTTCCCAGATTTCCGTAGTGAGTGTTTAGCCTCTGGCACAGAGCCCATATCATGGTCTACAAGTGCTTCTTCGTTGCGTAGGCTAGTCAATTGACCACCTTGCCTGTAAAGGTCTTCATCTGACATTTTGCTCCAGAAACCTGGTCTCGAACCATTCAGATTACGGTTATCATCTGTCAGAATGTAAAATAATAAGTAAAATATGGTGGTGAGTCAAATCTGAATACAAGAGCAATTATTCACAAATTACGGTTATCATCTAGCATGCGTGCACGAATACATCAATTACCGTATTACAAGTAACAAGTTTAGCATGCTAAAGACTGACTTAATATAAGACAACGT
This sequence comes from Chrysanthemum seticuspe, assembly GCA_019973895.1. Classification (NCBI taxonomy): domain Eukaryota; kingdom Viridiplantae; phylum Streptophyta; class Magnoliopsida; order Asterales; family Asteraceae; genus Chrysanthemum; species Chrysanthemum seticuspe. Next base: position 310,210,615 of record BPTQ01000008.1, read on the forward strand.
TATACTACAACCAGCTTATCAATAAGGGAACAAAAAACAGAAAAGAATGGGGCCAACATTAAGAAGTATTTTGCTGCGAATAAGAAACTTAAGTAACATCAGAATCTACAAACAGTAAAATATCCCTTTTTTCCTAAAACATAACGAATTCCTAATAAACAGAAACAAACAAATAATAAAGCAAAAAACCAAGTATCACTCCACTTTGACCATCGCATTGTTTTCCCAACAGCAAACAAACAGAAAACAAGAGAAACAAAACAGCTTGTGCATATTTTGCTCAGACTTATTTGCTCCGGGTGCAGAACCTTTTTCACAGCATGTTGGGAGAGAAGTCTCGAGAGAGACGCTGAGCTTTAAACTTTGTCAACTTTCTGACGTTCATTTTCCACGATGCTTGCAAAGTCGGAAGATGTGAGTACCTTGTCGGGGGCTAGCGAGCAGGGGTTAGGGAATATCTTTTAAATTTCAACAAATGAAAAAATCTTCCACATCTGTTATCACGTGACGTGCATATCCTTTGCAATCATAACACTTTATGAGCACAAGATGTGGCTACACTCCAAAATCCATATTAACGCGAACACAAACTTCCAAACTCTCCAACAAATCTATAAATTCACCTCATTATCCATCATTAAATAACTCGAACCATAATCAAATAACAACAGACCAAAAAAGCGCACTCTTTTCTCACTATAAACAAAAAACTTTATGACTCTTCAACTTAAATTAACAACTGTAACTACAAATCAATAAAACCTATACCTTATTACACAATTATTAAAACGATGTGACAACCACGTTAATCGAAGCTAAAAAAGCATCAAGTTCACAATTAAAAATAAAAACCCTAACTTTTTAGAGCCGCAATAGTTTCGACCATGCTAAAGCGTAAAACCATATAAAAGCTTTATCATGATATCGATGTAACACTAACAAACTTTTTCGGCTCACTTGAACCCAGAAACTTTCAAATTCTCCAACAAATCTACAATTTCACCTCACGATTCATCATTAATTTACTTACGGACCCTCTTTTCTCTATAGATATCAAGACTTTATCACTCAACATTAGAATAATACGCTAGAGTTACGTTGATTCATAACTATACAACAGATGACAATGACGTTACGTTCAAAGCTAAACACGACACTTTAAGATGATATCGCTAGAATGCAAATAAACTTTTTTCGGCTCACTTGAACCCACATATCAATTTACCTCACGATTCATCATTAATTTACTAAACCATTCTCAAAACCATGGCAGCCAAAAAACACATAAAAAAAATTTACCCACGATTCATCATTAAACTTTTATACCCTTTGGCACTGGAGCATATATATCATGAGCAGTTCAATCATGGCAGCCATTCTCAAAACCCTAAAAAAAATTTAGATGAATGAGTTGTGTGGGCTTTTTTCGATTTAGGGTTTTTAGATATTGATACTGATGTTGCTAAAAACCGAATTTATAGTTTTCTAGATTTCCAATTAGTGGGTTCGTTTGTTTGGAAAGGTTTATAAGTTTTTGTTTGCAAACTATAAACCAAAAAACATTGTTGATCTAGTGGTTAGCATGGTTGTTAATGTTATGCAATGTCTCAAGTTCGAATCTAGCAACATGATTTTTTAATAAAAACCGAATTTTATACACTTAAAATTATAAAAACACTATATATCCGAATTTTAAAAATATAAACACTAAAATCAAATTAAATTTAAAAAAATGCCACATATTTAAAAAAATCAAATCAAATTTTAAAAAAAATGCCACATATTTAAAAAAAATGCCCAATAAATGATGACATGGAATTGAATGATGACATGGCATTATGGATGCCAAGTGGCATTTTATGTGGCATGCCTCCTCTTATATATAATGTATATATATATATATATATATATATATATATATATATATATAGGGAAGCGATCCGGTAAGAAGAAAAACTAAAATAAGAAGAATAAGAAGAATTTCTAGCCACACATTTCAAATAGGAGGAGAAATTTAAGGGGAGATGCATCTGTTTTTGTAGGTGCATCTGAATTGAGTGGTTGTGGTTTCTTCTTATCATTCTTATTTTAATTTTTATTCTTATTTGATCCTAACTCTATATATATATATATATATATATATATATATATATATATATATATATATATATATATATATATATATATATATATATATATATATGAGAGAGGGTGACATGAAGAATGAAGGAGAATGATAGGAGAGGTGGTGAAAATTATGTGTTATATTATTTCCCCACACTACAAAACACACACACTACACAATGCTTCAACACCTCCAAGTGAGAGCATTTGGAGGTCCTTACGCTTCACACGCCACTTTAGTAGACTCTTAGTGGGCTTGGGCTTTATCATGGGCTTCATAATAGACTTTACAAGTTACTTTTTTTTTTGAACTATAACTTTCATTAGAAAACCACACCGAGCGACCCCAAAACCAGCCCCCCCCCCCCCCCCCCCCCCCGAAACAAAACAACACTACTTACATGATACTAAATTTACACCAATTCTCCCACGAAATTGACTTAAGCCTACCTCTATTAGAGAACAATAAATAACCCACCGCCTATGTAGTTATCTCGGTCGGAAATCACATATCGTTCAAGGACCGAGATATGAAATAGCGGTAATCGCGGTGAGATATCGGTGAGATATCGTTTTTTTATATTAGCTAGAATATTAACTATATATATATTAAAATCATAACAAATTAAACAAAAAAACATAGAATAAAAGTCATTAGATACTATTTGCAATCCAAGGGTTCACCATAACATAGCATAATCAGTAGGCATGTTTAAGTTAGTTCAATTTATTTCAATTAGGCACTTTTATCAGTAGGTGTTTTTATCAGTATTATCAATTTGACAATGTATAAGTTAGTTCAATTAGTTGTTTTCATCGCTATATAATCACTAGGCATATAAATTAAGTCAAGAAGAATTGAAGAAAAGAAATATGTAATTAACCAATTACCTGTTAGGAAAGATCTGCTACAGCAGAAAGAATTAAGTCAAGAAGAAGAAAAGAAGAAGAAGAAAGAAGATCTGCTATTGAATGTGTCGTTCTTTATTATTAGGTATTTAATTGGGTTTTTAATTGGGCTAAGTGGGTTTTTTAATTGGGTTCTTTTCAGTTGGGTTTTTTTACAGATCTTAGTGTTAAAAAAAAGTCAAAATATCGCTAAAATATCGAAAATATCGCCGATTTTCAAAATATCGTCAAAATATCGGAAAATATCGCCGATATTATCGGATCCGATATTTTGGGCCGATATTTTGAACCGATATTTTTTCTAGGGGCGAGATGCGAGACATCGACGATATATCGGCGATATATCGCCGAGATTAACTACATAGCCCACCGCCTTGATCTCGCTAAGAATATCGCTAGCACGAACAGGCTTGTTTGAGAACCTAAGCTCGTTCCTCGCCTTCCAAATAGCCCAGCAACCGATCACAATTAGACCCTGAAACGCCTCTTTAGCCATGCCCCTTAAACCCGCAAAATTGTGATTCTCGAGCAAAACACCAAAAGAGAAAGCATAAATGTTTGGAACCTTGCACCACTGGCTAACACCCTGCCACACAACCGAAGCCACCAAACAAGAAGTGAAAATGTGATCCACCGACTCATCGCCATACCCACATAACTGGCATCTAGGATCTGCAACCGCTACGTGCCTCTTCAACAATGAAACTAAGGTCGGAATCCCACCTAAAGCCGCACGCCAAGCAAACACATTGCACTTGACCGGGAATCCACTTACACCAATGCAGCACAAAATTATTGCTAGCGTCAATCCCAGATAACAAGAACTTCTTAGCTTCAGCCACCGAAAAATTCCCATCTGAATTACCAAGCCAGTGCCACCTATCCTTACGGTCAGAAAAAAAAAAAAAAAAAAAAAAAAAAAGACAGCTCAGTTAGAAGACTATTCAACAGGGCCAATTGCACCTGCTCCTCTTGCTCAATCGGCTTGCGTTTCCACTTCCAATTAACCGAAACAGACCCACCCGAATCAATCAGCCTCTCCCTCACTTTGCATTTTTTGAATTTCTCCAACCTGAAAAGACCAGGGGCTAGATCTTTGAGCGGCAAATCCGACATCCAGGGATCAATCCAAAAAGCGATATCTAAGCCATCTCCAACGATCCCTTTAAACATCCTCCGAATAGGAACTCCTTCAGCTATAGTATTAGCCACTCCTACATTTAATAGCAGGGATGAAATCCCAATTCCTATTGATAACGTGAATTGCCTCGATAACATTCTTCCAAAGACTGTTTTTTTCATTCTTGTACCTCCATCCCCATTTCGCAAGAAGAGCCGAATTAGCCATATGAAGTTTACACAAGCCCAAAGCCCCTTTATCCTTTGGTAACGCCACCTTATCCCACGCAACCCAATGCATTTTCCGATTACAACTTACTTAGTCCATGTACATAATAACTAAGGCACATCTAACTTAAACTAATACCCACTATGCCGTAACTAATAAAACATAATCTATATTACAAAGACAAAAGTTATGACATAGAATAGCCATCACTTTTATAAAGCTAACATTACTCATAAAAAGTAAGTTGAGTTTTACCATTAAAACGTTTTCGTCAACAACGAAAAAAACAGAACAACTTTTTGTTAGTTTTGTATTTATAGTTTATTATATTATTTTAAGATGTTCAAAATAATATATCACTTTCAACATTAAAAAACTTGAAAGAAAATAGAGATTTTGTTTTAGCACTTTGATTAAAGTGTGTGTGCTTTGCATAAAAACCAATGATATTGTGACAGGGAGAGTCTTTTAAATTTAAGAATTTTAGTTTAATAAAAATGATGATAAGTACACAAGTCTACAAGACAAATAAAGCTCATTGGTGTCCCTTTTTTAGTTCACTACACAACTAATAATTAAAATAGCCCAATCAAAAGAATGGTACCACATAAAATTGCATTCAAAAGCTTTAACTACTCCAAGAATCTCATAAACTTTGTTCTTTGTTTCTTAATACTAAATCCTTTATTTTGGTTAAACAAGAAGTGTTGCTACATAATACTGTAACTATACTCCTATTAGCTTTTCAGCATATAAGATCAAAAAGTGGTAAAAACAACAAACACTCAAAGAATATCGGGTTATATCGAGTTTTTTCTCCTAAAAACTTAAGGATTGCATATTATAATAAGCTTCAATGCCACAATCTGAAATTGATGCAAACTTGATTGGTTACCATTCAAAAACAAAAAACCATTAACCACCAGTCTCATGATTTGCAATCACAACAGTTCAGTTACATTGATAAACACAGAAAAGAAAATAACTTCAGAAGCTTAGATAACTGCATAAGAAAAGCTATCTATCAACTTTTTCCAAACAGAAATTTCCAACATGAGAACCAGCTGATCGTGTCCTCTTAGGTCTCCTCCTGCATTTTAAAACAAAATCTAAAAAAATCTATACACAAATAGAATATGTTTTTAAGACGGAATCAGTCGCACAAATTTTATAAGCAGTTGACTGTCATATATCAAACGACAATTTGACCCGTGATTCCAAGTTAAACTATGTAACTAATATCTTATACTACATTTTATCTGTGACGCCACCCTATCTCACTACGTTCGATGCTTAAACCATTGCTGACTCGAACAGGTCAGGTTTGCAACATATCAACTTATCACATTATACTTAAGAAAACCAGCAAACCTTAAGATGTAACAATGTAAATATAAAATGCATTAAATAGAATGTACCTATTAAGAGGAGAACTTGGAAGAAAGATATTCTTGGTCTTCCAGAAAGATTTGAAGATTCTTAAACTTCAACAAGAACTCGACAGCTTCCTCATCAAACTCCACCAGAAAACCCAACCGGATCAGTTCTGAAAGTCCGGGAACAAGCTCTTCATTCTCCCAAATCACCCCATCAGCTATCACTTCACCGAAATGAGAAGCATATTCCATGAGATGCTTGTAACCAGTGGACCTATCCAACTTTTGCATGAAAAACATGGAATTCTGTTTGTCCCAACGTATCATTCTCTTAGCTTCGACATTGAGTGCATCTCCAGAAGAAAAAGAAAGACTGTATTTAACCGTCATTGGTTCTGAAGTCTCGAATGCTTCGATTGCAAGTACACGGCTAGCCACTTCATGTCTCTTTTCTGCCTCGAGTTTTAATTTAGGATCAGCAAGAAAACCAAGAATGAGTTTAAACAAACCCTTTGTTATAACCTTTTCACTTGAATTCACTGGTTCAAATCCAACGTGATCAACATCAGATATGATTTTCTGAGCAGATTCAGACAAAGTGCGGACACCTAATTTGCTGTAGATATCCAAAAGCTTGTTTCGGGTTAGAGTTTTCAAACTTGGCTGAGGATACCATACAAACATCGGACGAGAACATGTCTGAAAAAGGTCCACCAGGAAGAGATCATCGCCAATCAAAATGTCACACTTATCAGTTAGAGAAATCTTGTTAGAGGTAGCATCCAAAACAGGGAGTTTTGATAAGTTCTTGTTGAACGTTTCCTCTGTTCCTGAGTTCCAGTTACTAATCAGAAACTCCCAGAAGGCGCAGCATTCAGCATTTGTTATCTGATGTCCCAAACTTTCCCATTTCTTCCACAGTTTGCAGTAATCATCAAGTGAGGGATGAACATTCACATCGAAAACCTTTGCAAAAAAGCTGAGAATTTTTTTCTCATACTTTAATTTCTCCAAAACATGCAACTCTTCATCAAATAGATTGTTCTTGTCATGAAGAACACAGCCTTCAGGATCAACCCACTCCCCGTTATCAGTTCCTCTTGGGATCCAGATCTTTTTGTTGTAATCGCCAGCAGGCTCCCACTTTTTTTCTGACAAGTAATTATAAATTCGATTGATTGTTTCGAAATTGGAGTGAGATTCAAGATAACTAGAAACCACTTTGCTTCCACTGTCAATCTGAGTTATTACTCCTACAAGCTTAAGTTCATCTTTGTAGGATCCGATTCGTGATCCATAAAAGTCTTCATCAATAAATGGGCCATCACTGCGTTTCAAGAAAGATTCCCAGTCAGAAGAGAACAACAAGCACTCCTCCGGACATTTGTATCCAAACTGAGTTTTCAGCCATTTTTTCTTGGACACCTTCTCAAGAAATTTATCACGGCTCTCTGTATTACCTTCTTCCAGCTTCTTGACACAATCAAGCAATGCAAAAACGCTTAAAGGAGAAATGCTACTGGCATCCTCGGGTAAGCGCAGCTTGTCAGCCACAAACTTTGCACCATCTTTGAATTCAGTAGTAACGCCTAGCAGCTTCAGTTCCTCGTGATATTCTTTAATCCCAATTCCATAATAATTATCACTGTCATCAATGAACGGAAGCAGTGATATTTGAGAAATGGGTTCCCAATCTGTTCCATATAGAATGCAATCATTCGGTGATTTGTAGTCACCAAGTTTTGTTCGTAGCCATTTCTCTTTTCGTATGCAGCTGGTGAGTTCTGAAGGAAACTTAACCTCCATTTTCTTCATCTTTCTGTAACCGTCAAGAAACGCAATAACATTTTCTTTTCTGATGGACGATGACGACGCCTGCTGCTTGAAAGTGCGAGTAAATTCTTTACTGGCATCCTCAAACTCCACCATAACACCTATCTTCTTTAATTCTTTGGACATAGAAAAGATAGACGGCATAGACCTCCCATAGAACTGGTTATCAACAACCGGGAATGACGTAAACACCTTTAAAAGACAGCCCCATTCTGAGTCGGGTTTCAAAAAGAAACAGTCAGATGGGCACTTGTACCCCAAATTTGTCTTCAAGCATTTTATGCTTTTGAGCACTTTCACCACCTTATCTGATGATCTCAAACTTTCTATGCACCTTAGCATCAATACAAAAGCATCAGATGATAAGGAAGTCAACGAAGATGAGGACTTCAGGTGGTCTGAAACAAGCTCGTAAGTGCTGCTCTGATCAAATTCGACAACCACGCCAAGCAGTTGAAGTTCCTTCTTGTAAGACAGTATTTCACTCCCATAATATTCTTGATCAATGAATGGAATATCACTTATTTGTGAAGCAGCATTCCAATCACAACTGTACAAAACAGAGTTTGTAGGACTCATATCACCTTGAGATGTTCTAAGCCAATTTTTATCTTTGATACTATTGATGAAATCCTTAGTAGGGAGATAATTATGTACCAAAAACTGAATAAACTTCAGTATCGAAAGAACCTTGTCTCTAGTAAGCTCTGAAGAAGCTGCAATAGACATGAGACGTGCACCAATGAATTCACATGCCTCTTTGTTTTCAAACTTAATACCAATCACTCTAAGCTCCTCTTTGTAGCTCTTTATATCATCTCCATAAAATTTCATATCCACCAACGGGATATCAACAAGCACCGATCCATTCTGAATAAGAAGTCCAATTGAAGAGTCTAGCATGAATGACTCGGAAGGCGGTCTGTACCCTGGAGAGCCGCTCAAAGTGATCTTTAGCCAGCTGCCACTTTTTATGGATGTCAAAAACCTTTCTGGTAAGCCAATTCTTGATGTCCTTAAGTTGTATAGCCACCGTAGAAGCAATAATGTGTTTGGTTTTGTTAGAGGGGAAGACAGAGTAGGAATTGCAGCATTTGGGGGAGATAAACGAGGGACATCAGAAGCTCCAACATAATCTTGAAGAAACTTAACCAATTCTTCACCAGATGTTACAACACCAAAATAGCTTGCACGACGGGCATATTCTTCTCCCAGCTCAACATAATTATGTTGTCTCCAAGGATTTGAACCTATCAGCTCCACCCATTTGCTTCCGTTAGCAGGTACTAGAACCCCACTTCTGCTTGTAGTTACCCGCCCGTAGTTATCAACAATTGGCATGCCCTTACAAAGACTTTCAACCTCGTGCTTCTGCAAGTAGTTTTTCTTCAGGGAGTTGTGAAGAAAATGAGCATAAGTGATAGCTAGCTTGCGGTCACTACTGATTGAAGAGCTAAGATCCTTGGCATACTCATAAACGTTGACAAATTTAACATTGACCTCATCTTTCAACCACTTCTTTAGAGTTTGCTCCTTTGGACATGATTGTACAGCTTCTTGTGTGACTTTTGGAAGAAAGAACTGACCATTTGAACCTTGGAATTCGGTGTTGCAGTTAATCAGCCATGAGATGTGATCAGAACCCCCAAGCAGCTTGTTTGCACATGCACTGATTTTGAATAGAGCCACCTTACTATCAAGTCCAACATACTTCATAAGTGGGATGTTCTTGATGTTGCTGTTGTGAAACGAAGAGCTCCACTGTTCTGCTATGAACACCAAAAGCTGTATATACAAATCCTCTGAGACGCCCATTACAAGATTAGAACTGGCTATGCATTTTGCATACCATTCGTTATTAACATATCCGATATCAAGAAATTTTAGTATGGAACTGTACTCATCTTTATCGAATGAAGAGGCGAGAAGATACGCTTCATGAGATGATATATTTGTAAAACTCACGCCTTCGGTTCTTGACGTGTTCAAAATGGTCCAAAATGCAGGCTTCAGTCTATAAACTTCAGAAGGTTTGCGGAACAACTTTTGCACTGTGTATGATTCACATGGAACAATAGCTTCATTCATCACTTTAGCTTTAATCCCATCTCGAACATGGTTCAGTTTTGGATGAGAAGACTCATTGATAGGTAAGAACCGAAACATATTAGATAGGCTTGAAACAGGAGCACTTTGTGTTGATTTTATCAGTGAGGTAAATGCATTCATGAAGGCAACCGGAACACAATCAAGAATACCCTGGTTCCATTTGTTATCCCACAGAATATTTTCCCTTGATGAAGCCAACAAAAAATCCGCCTGGATAACAAACGGAAAATTTGTTACCGTCTCAGTTGGTAAAAACGAATAGATGCCAGGCATGCTTGCACCTCTATTGAGTCTTCTTCCAACTGGAAAAGCCAATGTAATCACCCATTCTTCAACTTCCGATCTAACATCAACCTTATTTTCATGCTTCACGGGAAACCTTTGTTTCCACATATGGTAGCCACATTCTGTGTCAACGTCATTGCCAGATAGATCAGCAGTAAGATGAAGCGTATAGGACTCAGCATCCATGCTCTTCAAAGTAACAAAGTTTTTCTCACTAGAGATGGATATCGCGCTCACAGTGTTGAGTCTAGGATCCTCATTGTCTTCTCTGACTGAAAGCCGTTTTATTTTTGAAAGGAATAGGAGAACTTCAGGGTGGACACTTGAAAGCTGGTCTTTAACTGGTTTGACCTTTTCTGGTTTTAGAGGCAACACGAGAGTTGTGGTTGGCAGAGAGGTAGCTGTACCATATACACTTTGAATGGCGGATAGAGTTGGATCATTTTCGACCCATTCAGGAACAATGTATCCAACATTACAGTGTTGACATGGTTTTTCGTTGAATTTGATCTGATAACCATTACTAAATATGTACGGCTGAGCTGTTATCAGAAACACACTCTTGAACCCAATACCTGATTACATAGTAAATAACGTATCAGAAGCAAAACAGAGCTAGAAAGAAAATACAAAACAAAAGATCCACAAATAAAAGTATGTTATTCCATTTTAGGTGACTTAAAACATATTGCAACTAACCGGGCTAAAAAAAGCAGTAGTAAACACATACTTATACATTTTAATACTTATACATTTAAGTATAAAACAACAAATGCTTTTTCTTTTCTTTGTTTGCAGCTTTACTTTCATCTCGTTTAAAATCATCTCATTGTTAATCTTAAAGAATAATCCACGTCAAAGCAAGTAGGCGACCAAAGTTTTTTTATTCTTTCCTAAGCAACTTAATATTACCCTCAAATTTGGTAACATTAATAGGATAAATGTTAGAGACAGAATGTGCAGACATTAAAAAGCCAATACATGTGACCCACGCTCTGTATAACTTACTTGCCATTAAAAGGAGAAATCCTTGTATAAATGGTACAATTGTTTGATCGCATTTTAATTATTACAGTACTTATTATGTTATACTAGAGTACCAGTATATAATACATGAAATTTTTTGGAATAATTACTATTTAGGTCCTTATACTAATGTGGATACTGCTAAATATAGTCATAGTTCAGAATACAGAGTATTTAGTTATTTACCATATAGAAAAGAGTACCGGCACAACACAAATTTGGCTAGTTTTTAAATGTATTATTTTTTTCTTTCTAGAAAGAGTTTATTACAAAAGTTGCATACTCTTTTAGTATAACAATAAAATTTTGATCTATCCAGAAGAATTATAACGCAAAAATACTACCATTAGACATATGCAACTATATAAATAACATATCGATCAGATATGAAAAAATAAAGTGAAAATGAGAAGTGTATATACCTTTTTCCCCAATATAACCACGCTTACGAAGACCTTTTTTGGTCGAACGCCCCACACTACAGATTGATTCAATGTTCTTTCTGGAAAACCCTTTCTCATTGTTGAAAACCAACAATGTGGCCGGAGCTCCGGTGTTTGTGATATCTTTTGACGTAATCACAAACTCTAGTGACGGATCTACCCCTTCTGGATACTCGTTATCCTCAGCATTCTGTATAACAATAATCGATTAAATAACTTTGCTAATCACAACTCACAAAGCATCTTTGACGAGTCATCGTCCTAACATTTACAGAGTACAAAATATAATCTGGCCTTTTATACACATTCAAATAAAATTAAAACTAAAATCACTAGCCTAAAAGTTAAATCATGATGTTTTTTTACAAAATAAAATTGCAAGCGTAGTACATGAACCAGTAACAAACCCACGACTAAAGGCTATCACATGCTTTTTCATTAAAACTAGACAACACAAAACTTTTGGACATGGTGCTTCTGAAACAAAATCAAGTCTTTTCACGTGAGAAAAATCTATATGGTTTGCAGAAACCCCACGAGAACCACCCTTGGTCTCCCCCTAACATGAAAACAGTGTGTGTTGGGTGTCAACAAAGCGGATTCACTTTATAAATCAAAAAAATAAATGAAATAACACATAAAAATAATTTGTGACTTACAAAAATCTCCCTACCGTATAAAAACAAAAATTATCAAAAAACCGTAAATTTCATAAATTAAATACAAATTTAAATATAATTCTATCATTTTCCTCATATAGTGCACATAACTGAGCATGAACAATAACCTAAAGCAGCAACTAATCAACGATAATACCAGTGCACTAAACTTTCTAAAAAGGTGCGCCTAAGGTAACAAATGTTCATTTGGATCGTTACTGAATTTATGAAACAATACATTTTGGGTCATTGAACTTAAAAAAAAAAAAAAAAAAAGTAAACATCACTGAACTTGTAAAAAACGCGACAATTATGTTACTTATAACCCAAATGAACAAAATAAAAGTTTGTTATTTGAATAGTGACATATTTGTATATTAATCCATCAACTATATGTTACACCAAACAAAGATGAAACAAACTATAACAAAAAAAAAAAGTAGTACCTGAATCAACTCCATGAGGAAATGGACGTCTTTAGCATAAAGCTCGGCAGAGAGATTCTTAACAGCCTGATGAAGATCCTCCGTTAACGGATTTGGTTCTCCACCTATCGAGAACTTCATACGTCGTATCTCCTCCACATGCTCCTTCGCAGTCATCGCCATAAAAACAACACACACACAATGCAAAAGAACAAAGACAGTTACTACTTGAGAGTGAAAATGATGATAAAGGTTAAATGTATGAGTCACATTATATAGAGAGAAGAGATGTGAAGAAAGTGAAAAGATTGGGAAAATGCAAAAGAAATTAAGATGTGTGTGGCAGTTACATTAACTGATTCGTCAATGCATAGTCTTCTCAATCTTTTCCATTGCCTTTCTTTTCTTTTCTTAATGGCGGGTTTTTGAATTATTTTTTTTTTACACTTTTGCTCCTTGGTTAAATTTGTTTGTTTCATGTTAACCCTTTTAAGTTCTACTTTTTATACTTCGGCCACCGTCTAGGATATTATCAGACCATCCGTAATAAGCAAAGTAGCACGCGTCTTCCTCGCCTATCTGGCAAATTAGACGCGTCTTTTCTTATTAAGGTGACCCATGCCACACGCAATTGGGCCAAAAAACAAAGACTTGATCATTCAGACGATCGAGTTGTGGGAGGTTTGTCGCGTGTGTTTATTAAATGGTTTTTGTGAGATATATTTGTATTTAAGTGGGGTATGTTTTGTGGTCAAGTTCATTGTTTTATTACACTAAATTGGTGGTGAAGTTGATTGTAGAGACAGAAAGTTGATGTGACATGTTGAGATTGCGATAGTGAAATTGGTTATGATGTGTTTTTATTACATGTAGCCTCATGTCAGACTAAGAAAGAGCAAACTGACATTGAGAATTTGTCAAATTTCACTGACTCGAATGTGGTGTTCCGCTAGCTCAAGTACACTTGTTGATGCGGTTTCGGCGACATGAAAAGTATTTATAAATAATATTCGACGTTTCTAAAGCTAGTCGCTAATAGAGTTTTATACAACACTTATACACCTTTAACAAAAAAAGAACTTTTCCAAAATAGCTCAATAGTGAAACCATGGTTAACCTTCTAGGCAAAAAAAACATAAAAAGACAATTGCCATGATTAACCTTTCAAAATAGCTAAATAGTGAAAGAGAATTGATACTCACACCATATTTTTTGATTAATGCATCACAATTTGTGCATTACAATTTGTACTATACAATACTGTAATGCACAAATTGTGATGCATACATCAAAAAAGATGGTGTGAGTATCACTTTCCATACCATGGTTAACCTTTAAAAAGTGGATTGTGATTTCAATTGTGAGATTTTTTTTTTTTTAATATATAATAATAACCTTATTTAATTATACTTTGAGAAAGTGAAAGATGTTAAAGAATGAAGGAAGCATTGGTGATTGGTAGATAGCAAAGTGTTTTGTACGAAGTTTTATTTTTGTGTCTCCACCAAATAGAATAATAAGCTTTTTTATATGTCTTAACTGCAAATCAAACCTTCCAAACCATGTATTTATCGTTTTCTTTAGGAACTTTAATTTGCCTCAAAATGTTTCTAAGAATCCATGGATTTTAAACCGGGCATTCAACCAACTTTTCAAACGGTTTATGGTTCTAACGCGGTTCTTTCCGATTTAACTAGTCGGTTTTAATCGGTCTCGGTTCAACCAGTCAAATTGGCAAGTCTGGTCCGGTTTTCAGAACACCGAATAACTAATCATTCTACTAACGTTGTTGATTAATATTTTTTTTTGGAGTAATAAGAGAACATACAAAATAAATAATTAAAAAAGTTTTCAATTTGACCAACGGGATGGCTCAATTTTGCCACGTATGTGCAATAAAACACTCTAATTGGCAAATAAAAATCAAAATTGGCTTTAAGTTAGTCAAACTCTATTGAATTCACTCATTAACTAAAATAAGTATAATATATATGCGTCAATTTTGTAAAAAAACTAAAAAAATGTGAGTACCTAATAAAAAAAATTAGTTGTTAAAATTTAAGATAAATTATATTGACTTAAATATTTTCATTTTTTTTTAATAAAACTATAAATTTAATAAATAGCCCACAATCTTTATACCCCTTATCATTTATATTTTATTAAAAAAAATACAGCATATATGTTGTTGTTATTTATAAATATTATTGTTAATATTTATTAAATTAAGGTACATGCACAAAATAATAAATATCAAAATGAACGCACGAATTACTGTGATATTTAATGAATACACAAGATTATACGTATACGAACAACTCTATTATTCCTTTTTATTCAATTAAGTAAGGTATCCGAAAAAATATTTTTGTTAATTAACTATCCGCATTCGAAAATGAGTCATGCTACTTCTCTTTATAAGTTTAACTCGCTCGTACACATGGCTATTAAAAGTATTATTAAAAGCAATATAAATATCAAAATGAATGCACGATCTCACGGGTTAGATATGAGATAAAAACAAATATATTGGATTGTATTTATAGCAACTTTTTCAAAGGTCATTACGTGCTACTAAACACGCATAATGTCCAAAAGATTATATTAATAATTAAATTGAAACAACATCAACCTAAACACCATGCTATTTAAACAAAGTCAAATAACAAAAATCTACACAAAATTTTAATCGATATTAATAAATGATGAAAAACTTATGTAAAACTCGCGTGTACGCGAGTATTATAACAATAAGTATAAAAGATTTAATATATTTTTTTAGAAAAATGTGAGACTTTACAAAACTATGAATTTATAAATTGTCATAATATTTTACTTCAAAACAAAATTATTGAAATAATATTACTTGTTATACCATCTACCAGAAGTTCAGTTATTGAGATAATATTACGCGTTATAGTATTTGCCCAAAGACGTGTGCGTACGAGTTTTAAAACCAGTTGTAATCTAGATTAATTTTTAGCAATGTATACATAATCTTTTTAATACTAATTTGATAATTATTCAGGTAAATTACACCATTAGTCGCTAAGGTCTTGATGGATTGCGGATATAGTCCTCAGATCTAGCATTTCATACCTATAGTCACTAATATCACGTTTTTCACTCCTTCACGATCCAAAACCCCAACTCTCGTTAAAAACCTCGTTAGTTGGAAGAGTTTTTTCGTCTTTTCAAGACTTAATGTCCAAACACCATTTTACATTTTCTTTTACTCATATCATATCTTTACATCCAAACATCCCCTTTCTAAATTTTCTTCAACCTTCAATCTTCCAACCACTACTAGCACCACCATACTCAATATTTATCTCAACTACGATTATTTTGGTCTTTTTATAACCAAATATACTATAACCAAAAAAAGAAGCCTTTATGCATGCGAGTCAACTAAAAAGTCAACAAGTTCGAAAATAGCAAACATATAGTACAATATGCAACTCTCACCATATTTTTCACTCGCCAAGATAGGTCTAACAAGAAAATGTTTGATATTGACTCTTGTTCCAACTTACAAACTTAATAGATGGAACTATTTTTTACATAAATTATATATCCTATAACATTTGTGATTGGTCACAATCAAATTTTTAGTGGGTGTCGGGATTGCTTATCTTTAAGGAGAAGCAATTTTGTGTTATTTAAAGTTCCTGATTATGGTATCCAAACTTGTTGACTTTGTGGTTGACTTGTATGTATAAAAGTTTATTTATTGAGAAATGCTAAACATTCATACAAAAGCCTCCTACAAATGTGCCTACTCACAGGATGCTAACACTTTTTCAGATATGATAGTTGAGATGCAAAGAGAGAATGAGTGAGAAAAACTATATAATATTGTTGTGTGTGTAAGAGAATTTGTAAAAGGAAACAGTAGTGGTGGGAAAGTTGGTGGTTGAAACTATGATACGAGTAAAAACTATATAATACAGTAGTAGGGTGTAGCAAAACTCTTATTTATTTGGTTATAATATCCTTGGTTATAAAAAGACCATAAATGATTGTAGTGAAGATAAATATTGGGTATGGTGGTGCTAGTAGTGGTGGGAAAGTTGGTGGTTGAAGAAAAATAGAGAAATGAGGTGTTTGGATGTAAGAATATGATATGAGTAAAAATAAATGTAAAAGCGTTTTTGGACATTAAGTCTTGTAAAGATGAAAAAAGCTTCATAATTAACGAGCGTTAGAATTTTGGACCGTGAGAGAGTGAAAAATGTAATGTTACGGACTAAAGATGCAAAACCTTAGATTTGAGGACTATATCCGTAATTCGCCAAAAGTTAAGAACCAACATGTAACTTACCCTAATTGTTTTGATGATAAGATGGTGATTTATAGTGTAGTACGTATACGTTAATGATAACCTAGAGAATCTTTTTTTCCTATGCGACGACCGTAAATTTAATTTAATCCCTCCACTGGTCCAAATCTCTGTTCCCTATATTTGATTAAGATGTTTTCCAATAATGATGCTTAGATACGTTGATTTTGCAAAAATATTACAGTTTAGATTCATCCACAAATTTTATTGGGTTGGGTTATTTTGACCCCCCTATAATTTTAGATTGACCCTCTTTATTTTTTTTTTGGTTTTTTTTTTTTTTTGTTTTTTTTTATTTTTATAATTTTATTTATATCAAAAAAACTATAAATCTGAAAATGCGGAACAGTTAATATAAAGTTTAATAAGTCAAACGCTTAAAACTGTCAGAAATACGGAACAGAAACTGACAAAAAACTGTGTTGTACTAAAAAAAGTGGGGGACAAAGAAAATATTCCACTATGATGTGACATAATAGTACAACCCATTTTATTTTATGTATTAACCACTAAAGATGTACAATTTCAACTTTTGCCTAGTTTTTTTTTTCCTCTCGTATTGTTACCTGTTCAATTCCTCTTCGGTAAAAAGTTTCCAAATTTGAGAAGAAAATAAGGATTAGGTTGAGATGAATCTCCATAAAAAGAAAGAAAAGAAAAATATAAAAGAAAACAAAACAACAATAAATAAATACTACCAATTATCCCTAATCTCATACAGTATTTGTTAGAAAACTTCTTCAACAATAATCACTGCTAAATGAATTACTCATTTTTACATAACTCGCAAAATAAGAAAAGATACGGTAGAAGATGATATGTTATAGTAGATTCTCTAGGTTATCATTAACGTAAGCATCCTGAAGCTCTTTTGAGACCCACCCTAATCCATCACTAAGGCTGCCTCCAGTAAGGGGATTCAATCCCCTTACTTTTCACTGCCACGTCAGTTCTCTCTCAAGCGACCTTCAGACGATTAGGTGCCCCAGTAAGGGCGACCAAATTAATCTTTTTTTTTTTTTTTTTTTTTTTTTTTTTTAACACAAAATAAAATTTCATTAATAATTAAAACGTTACATAATAATTCAAATAAAATTAAAACATTACGAAACTTATTAAAACGTTACAACACTTATTAAAAATCTAGGTTGTGGCGTGCCTTGATCGCGTCTTTGAGTTTCTGCACTGTTTGTTGTTGTATTGCGGGCAAAGATGGGTCGATTGGCGTGCAATAGAATAGGAGATATGTATCATATTTCTTTTGTCACTCAAATTCAAGTTTTTGTTCTTCCAGTGCCAATTTTTTGTCTTCCCTTTCTTCTTTCTTTTGCTCCATCTCCAACACCAGTTGTCGTTGTTCTAGCTCTTTCTTCTTCAAATCATAGTATCCGTCTCCCATCTTTTTCTTCTGTCCGAATGCCTTGGACTTGATCTTGTCCCATTTCTCGGCAACACCTTCCATATATGTAGGTAGCTTTCGAAAACTCCGAAGATTTCTTTTTATTCTTCTTTGCGGTATCACGACCAATTGGTCTACCATGCACAGACGCAGGCACATCCGAGTCGGTTGAAGTCCTTGCTTTTTTGCGACCATCATCTTGGCTTAAAAAAGCCGGCATCTCATTATCCTTCCAAACAGAATGGTCCCTCAAAATCTTCCAATAATGCTCCAAAACAAACGGATGATTACACACTAGCTGGTATTCATCACACGCTCGTGTATAAACAGTGAGGTCATTCTCACCACTTCCGTAATTCCTCTAAGCATTGTTGTAAATGGCACAAAATTGACTAACTCTAGGACGAATCATATTTTTCCACTTTGTAATGATAGAGTTGTACGTTCTTTCTGCACCAACCTCCTTCTCAAAGTAAGCAATGACTTTCTGCCAAAATCCTTTAGCATTTTGGTTGTTTCCGGTTATACTATTCTCGGATACATCACATCAAGCGTTGCACAAGGCGATATCTTCTTCTTTTGACCAAAGCGACGAATCATTCTTGGCTTCTTTCTCGACAACCTTCTTCTTCGCCTTTGTAGCTCGTTTATTCGGTTTGACCGGTGACGTCTCTTCTCGACATTCTTCTTCTTCTTCGTCATCAATGTTAACCGAATTGTGATACGATCCATGAGCCGAACCGGTACCCGAACCGTGATACTCTTGTGCCGGATAACCCGAACCGGTTCCAACAAAAAAATCAGGATTGGTGTATAATTGGTCTTCGAAATCAAAACCCTCAAGATTGATACGGTTAACCGGAGAATATTGTTGATAATTTGAATATGAAGACGTTGATGAATCCATTGTTTGACGGTACACAGATTCGGGTGACCCATACATAGATTGGTTGCTTCGACGGGAGTGGCTTTGTTGTTGTTGTTGGATGTTTTGATACGGTGGAACAAATGGACGATTCATAAAAAATGGATTGTTAGTTTGTTGTTGTGGAGCTTGTTGGGATTGATATTCGAAAGCAGGGGGTTGGAAATTGATTCTTGGTGAGGCACCGGTTAACCGGAAATTCAGATCCGGTGTTAAAATATGCGGGGCGTTTTGTGCCAAACGGGATTTTCGGCCTTTGGTTTGTGGTGTTTTCTTAGACATTTTTGATAGAAAGGATTGTGAGATTTGTGAGTTTAGTGTGTAAATATGTTGTGTATTTATAGGGTAGTTTGGTAGTATTTTTTTCTTTTTTTTTTTTTAATACCAAACGGTAAAAAAAAAAAAAATTCAAACGGTTTAATTTTTTTTTTGTTTGGACTTGCAACGGCTAGCAAGAAAAGCAACAAAAGTGGTTTGTGATGTCGATCTTTCACACGACCAAGTTTATATTTTTTTTTGCCGATCGACACCCTCCACAGTAGGACGATCGAGTGGAATCGATCGCTCAAACACCCTCTACTGCATGCAGCCTAAGTATAGCAACATTTTTCCATGTTGAAGGCTAACCCAACAAACAGTGGTTGCTTATGTAGTACAGTACTTTTTTATATACAAATACATTTTATAACTAATTTATTTATATTTTCTGCAAATAGTATTTTTTACCTAAATGTTCAAGTGCTTCTAAGAATTATTAGGTATTTAGGTTATGTTATTTTGTGAGACAAGTGACTTGTACACACGCATTTGACGAGTTGGCATTCATATAAAAGCATCTCTAAAACAACATTGATATTATCAGTAAACCCATTTTTTTTGTTAGTGATTTCTTTTTTAACCTATAGTTCTTGACTCTTTTCTGATTCAAGCATATTACAATAATTGTGTGGAGAAAAAAGAAAGGGATTAACAATGAAGCAAGTATCCCTGATTGGTAGATTGCAAAGTGTATTATGTACGGAGGTTTACTTTTGTGTTTCTAAAAAAAGAGGAAAAGACTTTTGTCGCTTTTATTTATAGATTCCAAAAGATGTACCTTAATATACTTTCCTTTTTATGATCAAAGGAAAACTACGAGTAATGGAGTTGCGGGAAGGTATTTACATGAGGGAGCGATTACACGACAGAGTTGTATTGTTCGAATGGTGCCAAAAAGTTTAATGAACAAACTAACAAACGCTTCGGGATATTGCGGGAGGAATTCTGATACGACCTTCTAGGAATCAATCAAGATTCGCAATAAGGATATAGTCATACCCGTCCTCAAAGGTGTGTTAATACTTAATATCATTGGGTATAGGCGGTGCCATGGGTCTTGTGTTGTGTAAAAAGTTCTGTCATTTCAGCATTTTTTCTTATAATATCATAATCTATCACTCAACATAAAACACCTCTCCCTAATATAACTTCAACGTTAATATCATAATCTATCACTCAACACAAAACATCCCTCTTTATATAACATCATTTCTGGTGCCATGACACACCTATAGACATCACAATTTATTTTTTTCATTTATTCAAATAAAACAACACATTAAACTAAAATTAAAATTCAATTAATAAAAACATAATAAATAAAGACATAAAAATAAAAGTACATAAATTAGCTCCTCGATGATAGTCGCGTCCGCCGATGCATCCAACTGATATCCATTGCAAGCGTCCTCAAGTCCTCGTTACTTTTTTGAGGTTGACAAATTCAACTCTCGCCATAGTCTCGCGCTTAATTCGTTCATTCTTTGCTTGACGGTCAAATGTGAGTTGTTATTGCATCGATTCCTTAAACATTTCTTATTGTGAACCAGAAGTGGTGGATGAGTTTGTAGATCGTTGACTTTTAGACTTTCATTCTTTTTTGGGTGGACGCGGCAAAGCATCATCTTCAAAAAGCTCGAGTTCTTCTTCGGTTGGCCATCATCGGTTTCTTCTTGCTTGTGTCTCGGGATTTTTCCATTTGTATTTGTCTCTCAAAAAAGCCAAGCGCTTTTGTGAGCAAAATCTCCCCCCTTAATGTCTTTATACAAAATTTGAACCCGCGTCATCAAATCTTCATCATTTTCGCCGCTTAGAGACTTGGTTTGTTCGACAAGAGAGTTAAACTTCTCAAATTCTTGGTTCATCGGAGTCAACGTTTCCGTCAACATGTTCTTGTTACGCTATTTCAAACCATTAAGCTTGGCTTGCTTATTGTATTGGTTGAGAACTGTGAACCAAAACGCGTCATTATTTTGGTCGGAGCCGACTTTCGAATCCTCAGATACTTGTATGTAACATTACGCCAAAATTAATTCTTCTTTTTGGCTCCAAAATCATGATCAATTTTCTTTTCCTAGGGTTTCTTGGCTTTGGTCTTGTAACGCGTTTTGGGATGCGATGCCTCCGCGGCTTCGGATTGTTGAGGTTGTGGGAATTGTTTTGTAGGGGTTTTTGTTGGTAAAATTAGGGTTGGTATAGTATTTGTTGTTGGGAATTTTGGTTTGTTGAAGTTGAAATTGTTGTTATAGGGTGAATTGGTCGAGTGTAAATTGCTTAAATGGGTTAAAGTTGGCGAATTGGTTTGGGATTTGGTATGTCGTGCCGAATGATGGAAGTCGGTTGGTGTTCAAGGTGATGAAATTTGCGGATGATGGTGTGTTTGGATTAGAAGAAGATGAGGAATTCAGTATTTGGTTTTGGGGGTCGACAAGCATGGAGTTGACCCATTATTGATTGGGACATTTTTGTTAGTCAAGAGGTAGAAATATGAGAATTATAGAGACAGAAATGAAGTTGAAAGTGTGTGTAAAAAATGAAAGATTAATGGGGTATTTATACGATTTTAAAGGGTAAAAAATTAAGAAAAAGTGAGGTTTTAATGCCAAAAAAACAGCTATATATACAACCCCCAACGTCCCATTTTTTATTTTTGGCTGTTAAATAACGTTAGGAAAAGGGGATAAAACAAATTGGCGAAGGTGTGAGATGGTGGTGACGGTGCGAGGTACGAAAACGCAAGGGACGGTGTGGTGTTTGGCACCATGGTGTCGGCTGGTGGGATGGCGCGAAGCCATCACCCCACCGTACCAATGCAAGTGGATTGCCGCTCAAAATCCTAAAATTTGTGTTTGATGTAAACCTATAAATGATGTTAAAGTTTATATTCGAATACGAAAAAAGTCAAAGAAACTTTTTAGTTGACATAATTTTGAAACAATAAACAACACTCATTTTATATTTTAGAACAAACGAGCAGGTTTGCCCGCGCGTTGCTGCGGGGATGCTTTATCGATGCATAGAACATTTGTCTGGTTGACTATTGTAGCCTTCACTAAATGGTGCCTGGTGGAAATTAATATGGCTTATTGGTATATTTGTATACAAAAGGTGTTTAAATATCATATTTTCAAAATCTCATACAGTGATCAAGATTTAAACTTTTACTCATTATATCGTAAACTATATGATATACATAAGTTAACCAAAAGGTATACCGAATATGGTTCTTCCAGATTGGCTTCGAGCATTTCAATTCCCTGCAGAAACTACATATGTTCACCAAATTTTACTTGAAAAAAGTAAAGGGCAGGTCTATAAACCTATTGATACAACACATTATGCGTGATCTATTAGTTAAGATGGTATGCACATATATAGTGTAGAGAACCAACGAAAAACTAACAGAGGAATACACAGTCAAATGACCTTTGTTAATTTGTATCTATTATATGAGGTCTAGCCGTCAAACAGAGTTAGTAAAGCTTGTATCTATTAAATGACCTTTGACAACCCAAAAGAAAGAAAAAAATCCATGTTCAAAGTTGTAATTGTTAGTGCAAATATTACGATATTTAATCTATACAGTCTCGTTTGTTTTGATTGATGACAAACATGTAACTTGTAATACATAACGTAAAATGTACAAGTTACTTGTAATCACACTTTGTCTCAACATACATTTAACACCTCTCGATGACTCAAGTCCTCATATGTTACAACACAGGTTCGTACATGTTTGTTATGTGGCATTATGATCAAACCCATTAACAAATCATTTAGAATGTTTAAAATACGTTTAGAGTCACTAAGTATTTTAATAGGTTAACCATTCTATTTCAAACCTCATTTTACATTTTGCATTCACAAGTATTTCATACAAATACTAGAGTTTACTAACACTTGACAAAATATATTTTATTTTAACAAGCACTCTTTTACAAAAGGTAACTAGACATTTTATTAACTAGTTACATAATACATTTTACATGTTTACCTTGATAAACTTTTTAATCTAAAAATGGAAATACATGTTACATCATGTCATGCATCATCTTTGAAATCCTTGAAAGATCACTTGAATATTTTCGTTAGATTGACACTCAATATATCAAATGTGATCTTAGTAAGATTTGGTAATATCTTGGAAAGATTTGAAGAAAGATTTTTTAGATTTTCTGTCAGGCACCCACGGCACCAAATTGCATAAAGGACGGAACCCTTTAAAGGGCTCCTTGGTCCGTGGACGCTCCTGACCACTTTTGGCTATAAATAGAAGCCCATTGTTTTCCCATTTCTTCACCACTTCAAATCACATCTTCTCCACCTTCTTGCATACATTTAGATCAATCATTAACAATGTAGTAACATACATTAAACACCCTAATGATCATGATCATAATGCTTCTAACATTCATCTTTGTTGTAAGCATACTCTTTGATCAACCAAGGAAATCTTGGAGATCTAGCCATCCTCACTCACCACAAGTTGAAGATCTATCACAAGAAGTTTAGGGAACTTGTGATCTTCATCATGAAGGCTTCCTATCAATGGAAGTTCATTTAGAAGTAGTTATTCATCTCCATTAGACATTTGTGTCATGGATCATTAGTGTAAACATCATTGCATCATAACAACACTTTCACCAAACTAGATTAGATGGTTTATGTGTTTGTGCCATAAAACACAAGGTTTATTATGTTGGGCCATAAAACATATTGGGAGTGGTTGTACCCTTGTAAAAGAACTAGACATCTAGCTTAGTGTCGGAAATATTGTATAGGCGACGTTAGGTTGGTTCTACCTCGAACTAGAACCCGGTATTTAGCTTTGTACCGGAAAAAGTGTAAGCGACGATTGTAAGGTTTTCTCCGCCGAGAAGGGAGCTTGTTGATTTAGTGAAGTAACTCTCGAGTTGGGTACTCGGGGAGTGGAGTAGGGCGGAAAGGAGATCCGTGACCGAACCAATATAAATCCTCGTGTTCGGTTTGCACTTTCCTTTCTTTATCTCTTTACTTTTATACTTGCACTATACTATTGTTTGTGATGTGGTTTGATGTTCATGATTGTGTGACAACTTGGTTTACCATGCTTTATATTAGTCACAAACAATAATTGGTACTTTCATATTATAACAAGCTTCATAAGCGATTTGATACTAAAGATCTAAAGTTTTTAAACGGTAACGTATTCACCCCCCCCCCCCCCTCTACGTTTCTACAGTAATTAGGGTTGATAAAGTTACAAATTTGGTTTTTCTCCTTCTTCAATCCGCCTCTTGAAAATTGTTCAATCATGCTGCGTAGATTTTGATGATCCGGCCGCTTATTGCGACGTTAAAGTTTTCATTTGATCCAAGGGTGTATCGATTTGTGTTGGGTGAATTAACTTTCGGTTTGGGTTGTCATGGAAACGTTTATGGGTTTTGATAATAAAATTAGCGTGTGTTTTTATGGGTGAACCGACATTTTAGTTTGGGAGAAGAAGAATGAGAGGTTCAGGATTTTTCTAGGAGGTGAAACCTCTAACTTCTGTTATTACGATGTCATTACGCTAAAACGGAGGTGAATAGGAATTTCCCAAACACGTTTCAACCAATCAGAAGCTCACACACGGCCCACTACCATACTGTTGGGCATGTTCATGTACTGTTAGATTAATGATGGACCAATAAGGGTGAGGATTAAGAAAGAACGGAGACCTTAAGAAATTACTGTTTGTTGTATGCAATTTCCATTTTTACAATATATTATAATATACTTTTCTTTAGCTTTAATTTGATTTTCATTTTCCATTTTCACCCAACCCTCAAAATCTGTAAACGAGCCTAAGGCTGGGTGTAGTAAGGACTATCAAGAGACTGATATCTCCACTGCCACATTAGCTTTCCCTCTCATAGACTACTTCATGACCAACTTGGTGTAACAAGAAAACATAGAAGGCCACAAAAAAAATACTCTAAAAAAAATAGTAAAACATCCACACACACAACCATCCTTCACAAGTCGGTCGCTTTTGCGATCGATTCATCTATTTCGTCCTTGTGGGACGCGTCCTCATGGCCAAAGTGTAATAGGTGAGACCTCTTGGGACTAGTCGAGTTGGGGGGTTGACCGAATGTCTGTTTGAATTTAATAATCATGAGAAATCATATAATCAAATATATATCATCAAGCATGCAACGGAGGACTTAAACAAATATTCATAATTAATTAACCTAAAATTAAATCGTAAGTGTACCTTTTAGCAATCCAAGAAATCAAAATCACCAAAATCACAAACCCTAATTAGGGTTTATAAAAGTCGATTAGGGTAAATTAAATCCAAGAGGGATTTAAACCTATGAGCTTGTACACACATATTGGTAGCGATTCGATGCGAATGCTAGTTCCTTGAATCACAATAACTAACCAAAACACTTTAGTTTGAGCAAAACAAATCGTATGCCTAGGGTTTAGGGGTGTACGACCAGTTATGGACAAAGACGAAGGGAGAAGAGAAGTTAGGGTTAGCTAATGAGAACCAAAGAGTACTTTAGAATGAACACATGCCATTGTATTTATACTAGGTAAATTTAGAGTCTAAGTTAGGGTAGAATACCCCTTCTAGAACCCTTAACCGATCGGCCCTAACAATCCATAGGGATTCTAGAACCTTCTCATAGCCTATTTTCATCTCTAGTCCTTCCATATTTTATTTAACGACCATTAGTCACTTTCGTTAAGTACTTAACGTCCGTTAGTCATTATTGTAAATTAATTAATTAAATATAACTAGTATGTATTAATTATTAAACATCTACTATCATACGCAAAGTGTTCAATCCCATAGTCTCGTGCTAGAAATCCGGTCATACACATATAAAATGTGTCCATAAACTAACAGCTCCCACTTGGACATATCTTAATATGTGTAATGACATTGGTCAGCGTCTAGCAACACACCGATGCCCCCAAAACGACCCTGAGTGTGGTTTCCTGGAAAAACATTTTAATGATTCATCATTATACTTATCATTTTGTTACTAATACCAAATTAAATATGGATATGGATCTTAGTCATTCTATTATTTTAACTATTTTGTTTCTCGTTATATCTGATTGAACAAGATTACCAAATCATCTGAACATATTCCAGATAGATCTTGGGTATGGCCATACAAACATCTTGTCGGCCCTACGAGGGGCCCAATAGTATTAAAATTTAAAACAAATTTGAAGGAACAAATTCTTTCTCGACTACAAGCAAAACCCATGAATTTCACATCACTTATGAAAATAGCCATTATTACCAACTGTTACGTATAATGTTAGACTATTTTACAAAAATGAGCTACACCCATGACAGTTTCATGGTATCTTAAGTCTGAGGATAACTATTCATGATTTACTTGATAACAAAGATCCATAAAGTACAATCATGTAGTTGGGATCAATCCTATATTCAATTCATTGAATATCATGTGAATTTGGCATGATTACCCATCAATATACATAAGTTCATTCTAACCAAAACTCAGATTTATCTTAATTCAATCATATTCTCATATCATCGATTGACAATTGACTATTTAGAATAACATAAGTTATTAACGGATTTAAACATGCAAATATATGATATAATATATTAAAAATGAAAAATAAACATAACTAATACTTTGTTTTACTAAAATAATATTTGTTTAATACATCCTATACCCAAATACATAACCACAGATTTACATGAAACTAATAGCTAAACGAAGTCCAATGCTATTAGCATGTTGAGTAAGCTTTTCCTTAGGTAAAGCCTTCGTCAAGGGGTCAGCTAGATTGCCATATGTGTGAACTTTGAGTAGATTGATTTCACCTATTTCGACTTGTTCTCGAACATAGTGATATCGTCTAGGAAAATGTATGGCGCCCTTCATGACTCCAGGTTCATTGGAGAATGTAATTGCAGAAGAATTGTCTCAATACATATTTATAGGTAAATCAATTGAAGGCATAACTTCGAGCCCTGAAATGAATTTCCTAATCCAAACAGCTTCCATTGCAGCTTCTGAAGCAGCTATGTACTCAACTTTTGTTGCAGACATCGCAATTATCCTCTGCTTCTTGCTCTTCCAGTCTACTGCTCCTCTATTGACTACAAAGACATATCCCGTCTGAGACTTCGTACCATCTTTATGAGTTTTCCAGGTCGCATCGCAAAAACCTGTAACATCAAGCTCTACCTCTAGATTTCCACCATACACTATAAACATATCTGGAGTAGCCCTTAAGTACTTGAGAATGTTTTTAACATCATGCCCGTGAAGATCACCTGGGTTTTGTTGATATCGACTGGTGACATTCTGTGCAAACGCCACATCTGGCCTTGTGCATCTTACTGTATACATGATAGATCCTACAACCGAAGCATAAGGAACTCTACTCATGCATGCCACCTCAACATGTGTTGAAGCACATAGTTTGCTACTTAAGCCATGATCTACTTGCATTGGAAGATACCCCTTTTTGGAATTCTCCATCCTGAATCTCTTCAAGATTTTATCAATGTAAGCACTTTGACTTAATCCAATCAACCGCCTAGATCTATCTATGTAGATCTTGATTCCAAGAATGTATGCTGCTTCTCCTAAATTATTCATAGAAAAACATCTTCCAAGATAGGACTTAACCTCTTTTAAACTTGGAATATGATTTCCCATGATCAATATGTCATCGAAATACATGATAAGAAAGTAACATTACTCCCACTAGCTTTATGGTATATACATGGCTCATCGATATTTTGAGTGAAACCAAACTTTTTTATTTCCTTGTCAAATTTCTTATTCCATTGCCTTGATGTTTGCTTCAATCCATAAATGGATCTTTGAAGTTTGCATACACGCTTTAGAAATTGTAGATCCAAAACCCCTCGGCTGCGCCATATAGATATCATCATCTAAGAGACCATTTAAGAAGGCGGTTTTGACATCCATCTGCCAAATCTCATAGTCATAGTATGCTGTTATGGCTATAAGAATCCTAATATCTCTAATGTCTGCTACAGGAGAAAAGGTCTCCTCGAAGTCAATCCCGTATGTTTGAGTAAAGCCTTTAGCTACCAGACGAGCCTTATAGGTGTGTACTTTACCATCCATGTCAGTCTTTTTCTTGAAGAACCACTTACTTCCAACGACTCTAGCGTTAGGAGGAAGGTCTACTTCAATCTTGACTTCATTATCTTTCATGGATTGCATCTCTCCATTCATTGCAGCTTTTCATTTATCCTTTTTAGGATCAACCATGACAACTTTATAGTTAGCCGGTTCTCCAAGATCCCATAAACTATATTCCTCAACCTCTACATTAAGACATAGATGTTCAGGAGCACGTATAGTCCTTTCAGACGTACGAATGGGAGTAACTTCAGGTGGAGGTGCAAGACTTTCGGGCTCCACTTGAAGTTGGCTAGTGTTTTCAAAAGGTGATGTATCTTCTTGATCATCTTCCAGATCATAAACTCTCCCACAGAATTCTTGAGATATGAGATTCCTTTAAAGAAAATCTCCATACCTAGCCAACATGACTTTGTTTTTAGGTGGGGAGTAAAAATAGTAACCCATTGTTACCTTTGGGTATTCTATAAAGATACATTTGAGTCACGTTTAACAAACGCCTCACAACCCCAGACCTTTAAGTAAGACAAGTTGGGAGCTTTTCCATACCATAACTCGTATGAAGTCTTATCAACCTTCTTAGTTTGAACCATATTTAAAATGCGAATGGTAATTTTCAAAGCATAATCCCAAAAGGATAAGGAGAGAGTTATAAGATTAAATATTGATCGTACCATATCTAGCAATGTACAATTTCTTTTCTCAGATACACCATTTTGATGTCTAGTTGTCCAATGACTAGAAGATCTACCACTGGTTACTGTATCTTATTGGGAGACTCACCAAAATCATGGAAATCAAAGAAACAAGCAGTTGCTCTAACTCGTTGTGAAGTGACTTGGTTGGTTAGTCTGCTAAAAGATTTGGGTATTAAAGATTTGAAGCCAGTTGATTTGTATTGTGATAACCATGCAGCTTTGTACATCGCTGCTAATCATGTGTTTCATGCATGAACAAAACACATAGAAGTTGATTGTCACTATGTTAGAGATCAGATTAAGGCTGGCAACATTAATCCGTCATATTTTAATACAAAGTCCCAAGTTGATGATGTGTTTACTAAGGTGGTTTCAGTGGATCAACATCCCAAGCTTCTGTCCAAGTTGGGAGTCTTTGTTCCATCCAACTCACAACTTGAGGGAGAGTGTGAAAGTACAGGGACTTAGTTAGTCTATCTCAATAATATGGGGACTAAATGTGACAAGTTGTATAGTTAGTTAGTTAGTCTTTTCTCTATATTTGTAAATCGGTTAACCGCCACATTGATTCAATCAAACTCATTTTTCACTTTCTCCGTCGTTTCATTTTATCATGTTTAAAACTTAAGGGAGCAACTTTTTGTTAGTTTTGTACTCCTAATGTCTTAAATTTGTAGTTTATTATATTATTTTAAGATCAAAAATTATTTTGCACTCTAATTAATTTCAACCAATTAAAAATAAACTAGAGATTTAATGTAATGTAGCACTTTTGATGAAAGTATTTTTGCTTATACAAATAATATTGTGACAGGGAGAGTATTTATTTAAATTTAGAATTTTAGTATATACAACTTTTTAATAAATAGATAAATTACTACAAGTCTATCAGAAAAATAAAGCTCTTTGGTGTCTCCTGTGGAAGTGTGGATTACACAAATAACAACTAAAAAACCCCAGCCCAAAAAAATGGTACCAGATAAAATCGCATTCATAAGCTTTAACTGATGCCAAAATCTCAGAAATTTCTTAAGCCTAAATCCATTGATAGACTATTGGAAGTCATTCAAAAAGGATGTTCTAATGAGTTTTAGGTGATGGCTCTTTCTTTCTAGTTTTCAGTCTTGATTACAGACAAAGTCATATAGCAATTTTATTTGACGTTCAGTGTACTTTTACCAACCGCGATATTATTGTAGTGTAACTTCTGCTTTTAAACAGGAAAGCAAAATGCATTATTAGTTCTCTTAAACTTATATTTCTAATAAATTTTCTACTAGATTATACGAGCATAACAGATAAAATTTGGTGCCACAATTCAAATATTGGTTACAGTTCAAAAACTAAACCACAGACGACCAGTTTCATAGTTTGCAAACACAATAGTTTGATCACATTAATAAAACGAAAATAATAACTTCAGAAGCTTAGATAACTACATAGCAAAAGCTTCATCTATCAACTTGTTCCCACAAACAGAAATGTTCACCACGATAACCAGCTGATCATGTCTTCTCCTGCATTTTATAAACAAAATATAAAAATCTATACATAAATCGGAGATTTTTATAAGACAGAATCAGTCACGCAAACTTTATTAACATCACTGTCATATGGTGATATGGGAGATCAAGTCAACAAGAATCAAACGACAATTTGACCCGTGATGCCAAATTAAAATATGTAACTATTACCTTATCCTACATTTGATCCGTGATGCCACCCTATTTCACTCCGCTTGATGCTTGAACCATTGCTGACTCAAACAGGTCGAGTTTTCAACATATCAGGCTAACACCAATAAACCTAAAGATGGAACAATTTAAATATAAAATACAATGTACCTATAGAGAGGCGAACTTGGAAGAAAGGTATTCTTGGTCTTCCAGAAAGATTTGAAGATTCTTGGTCTCCAACAAGAACTCGACTGCTTCCTCATCAAACTCCACCAGAAAACCCAACCGGATCAGTTCTGAAAGCCCAGGAACAAGCTCTTCATTCTCCCAAATCACCCCATCAGCTATCACCTCACCGAAATGAGAAGCATATTCCATAAGATGCTTGTAACCAGAGGACCTATCTAACTTCTGCATAAAGAACTTCGAATTCTGCTTGTCCCAACGTATCATTCTCTTAGCTTCAACATTAAGTACAGTGCCAGAAGAAAGAGAAATACTGTATTTAACCGTCATTGGTTGTGAAGTCTCGAACGCTTCGACTGCAAGTACACGGCTAGCCACTTCATGTCTCCTTTCTGCCTCAAATTTTAATTTAGGATCAGCAAGAAAGCCAAGAATGAGTTTAAACAAACCCTTTGTTACAATCTTTTCACTTGGATTCACTGGTTTGAATCCAATGTGATCAACATCAGATATCATTTTCTGAGCAGAATTAGACAAAGTGCGGACACCTAGTTTGCTGTAGATATCCACAAGCTTCAATCTGGTCAGAGATTTCGGACTTGGCTGAGGATACCATACAAATATCGGACGAGAACAAGTTTGAAAAAGACCCATCAGAAAAAGATCATCGCCAATTAGGATGTCACACTTATCAATTAGAGAAATCTTATCAGAGGTAGCATCCAAAACAGGGAATTTCGATAAGTTCTTGTTGACTGTTTCTTCTGTTCTTAAATTCCAGTTACTAGCCACAAACTCCCAGAAAGCACAACATTCAGTATTTGTTATCTGACGTCCTGAACTTTCCCATTTCTTCCACAGTATGCAGTAATCATCAACTGAGGGATGAATTTTCACATGGAAAACACATGCAAAAAAGTCAAAAATATCCTTCTCATACTTCAATTTCTCTAAAACATGCAACTCTTCAGCAAATAGATCGTTCTTGTCATGAAGAACACAGCCGTGAGGATCAACCCATTCCCCGTTATCAGTTCCTCTTGGGATCCAGATCTTTTTGTTGTCATCGCCTGCAGGCTCCCACTTTTTTTCCGACAAATAATTATAAATTCGATTAATTGTTTCGAAATTGGAGTGACATTCGAGATAACTAGCAAGCACTTTGCATCCACTGTCAACCTGAGTTATTACTCCTACAAGCTTAAGTTCATCTTTGTAGGATCCGATTTGTGATCCATAAAACTCTTCATCAATAAACGGACCATCACTGCGTTTCAAGAAAGATTCCCAGTCCGAAGAGAATAGCAAGCACTCCTCCGGACACTTGTATCCAAAATGAGTTTTCAACCACTTTTTCTTGGACAGCTTTTCACGAAATTTATCACGACTCTCAACTTCTTCCAGTTTCTTGACACAATCAAACAATGCAAAAACACTTAAAGGAGTAATGCTACAGGTATCCTGAGGTAAGTAAAGCCTGTCAGCCACAAACTTTGCACCATCTTTGAATTCAGTAGTAACGCCGAGCAGCTTCAGTTCCTCACGATAATATTTAATACCAATTCCATAATAATTATCGCTGTCATCAATGAACGGAAGCAGTGATATTTGAGAAATGGGTTCCCAATCTGTTCCAAATAGAATGCAATCATTTGGTGATCTGTAGTCACCAAGTTTTGTTCGTAGCCATTTCTCTTTCCGTATGCAGCTGGTGAGTTCTGAAGGAAATTTAACCTTCATTTTCTTCATATTTCTGTAACATTCAAGAAACGCAAAGACATTTTCTTTTCTGATGGATGATGACAACGCCTGCTGCTTGAAAGTGCGAGTAAATTCTTTACTGGCATCCTCAAACTCCACCTTTACACCGATTTTTTCTAATTCTTTGGACATAGAAAAGACAGGCCACCCATAGAACTTGTCATCAACAATCGGAAATGACGTAAACACCTTTAGAAGACAGCCCCATTCTGAGTCGGGGTTCAACAAGAAACACTCAGATGGGCATTTGTACCCCAAATTTGTCTTCAAGCATTTCATGCTTTTGAGCACTTTCACCACCTTATCTGATGATCTCAAACTTTCTATGCACCTTAGCATCAATAAAAAAGCATCAGATGATAAGAAAGTCAACGAAGATGAGGACTTCAGGTGGTCCGAAACAAGCTCGTAACAGCTCTTATCAAATTCAACAACCACGCCAAGCAGTTCAAGTTCTTTCTTGAAAGAAAGTATTTCACTCCCATAATATTCTTGATCAATGAATGGAATATCACTTATTTGTGAAGCAGCATTCCAATCCTGACTGTACAAAACAGAATCTGTAGGACTCATATCACCTTGAGATGTTCTAAGCCATTTTTCGTATTTGATACTGTTGATAAATTCCTTAGTAGGAAGATAATTTTGTCCCAAAAACTGAATAAACTTCAGTATCGAAAGAACCTTATATCTAGTAAGCTCTGAAGAAGCTGCAATAGACATGAGACGTGCACCAATGAATTCACATGCCTCTTTGTCTTCAAACTTAACACCAATTACTTTAAGCTCCTCTTTGTAGTTCTCTATATCATCTCCATAAAACTCCATATCCACCAACGGGATATCAACAAGCACCGATCCATTCTGAAGAAGAAGTCCAATTGAAGAGTCTAGCATGAATGACTCTGAAGGCGGTCTGTACCCTGAAGAGCCATTTAAAGTGATCTTTAGCCAGCTGCAAGTTTTTATGGATGTCAAAAACCTTTCTGGTAAGCCAATTCTTGATGTCCTTAAGTTGTATAGCCACCGCAGAAGCAATAATGTGTTTGGTTTTGTTAGAGGGGAAGACAGAGTAGGAATTGCAGCATTTGGTGGAGATAAACAAGGGACATCAGAAGCTCCAACATAATCTTGAAGAAACTTAACCAGATCTTCACCAGATGTTGCAACACCAAAATAGCTCGCACGACGGGCATAGTCTTTTCCCAGCTCAACGTAATTTTGTTGTCTCCAAAGATTTGAACCTATCAGCTCCACCCATTTGCTTCCGGTAGCAGGTACTAGAACCCCACTTCTGCTTGTAGTTACCCGCTCGTAGTTATCCACAATCGGCATGTCACTACAAAGACTTTTAACCTCATGTTCCTGCAAGTAGTTTTTCTTCAGGGAGTTGTGAAGAAAATGAGCATAAGTGATAGCTAGCTTGGGGTCACTACTTATTGAAGAGCTAAGATCCTTGGCATACTCATACACATTGAGAAATTTAACATTGACCTCATCTTTTAACCACTTCTTTAGAGTTTGCTCCTTTGAACATGATCGTATAGCTTCTTGTGTGTCTTCTAGAAGAAAGAACTGAGCATTTGAACCATGGAATTCCGTGTTGCAGTTAATCAGCCATGAGATGTGATCAGAACCCGCAGCAAGCAGCTTGTTTGTACATGCACTGATTTTGAATAGAGCCACCTTGCTATCAAGTCCAACATACTTCATAAGCGGGATGTTCTTGATATTGCTGTTGTGAAACGAGGAGCTCCACTCTTCTGCTATGAATACTAGAAGCTGTATATACAATTCCTCTGAGACGCCCATTACAAGATTAGAACTGGCTATGCATTTTGCATACCATTCGTTATCAACATATCCGATATCAAGAAATTCCAGTATGGAACTGTACTCATCGTTATCAAATGAAGAGGCAAGAAGATACGCTTCATGAGATGATATATTTGTGAAGCTCACGCCTTCGGTTCTTGAGTCGTTCAATATGCTCCAAAATGCAGGCTTCAGCCTATAAACTTCAGAAGGTTTACGGAACAACTTTTGCTCTGTGTATGATTCACACGGAACAATAGCTTCATTCATCACTTTAGCTTTAATTCCATCCCGAACATGGTTCAGTTTTGGATGAGAAGACTCATTGATAGGTAAGAACCGAAACATACTAGAAAGAGTGGAAACAGGAGCACTTTGTGTTGTCATCAGTGAGGTAAACGCATTCTTAAATGCAGCCGGAACACAATCAAGAATACCCTGGTTCCATTTGCTATCCCACAGAATATTTTCCCTTGATGAAGCCAACAAAAAATCCGCCTGGATAACAAACGGAAAATTTGTTACCGTCTCAGTTGGTAAAAACGAATAGATGCCAGGCATGCTTGCACCTCTATTGAGTCTTCTTCGAACTGGAAAAGCCAATGTAATCACCCATTCCTCAACTTCCAATCTAACATCAACCTTATTTTCATGCTTCACGGGAAACCTTTGTTTCCACATGTGGTAGCCACATTCTGTGTCAACGTCATTGCCAGAAACATCAGCGGTAAGATGAAGCATATATGACTCAGCATCCATGTTCTTCACAGTAACTAAGTCTTTCTCACTAGAGATGGATATCGCGCTCACAGTGTTGAGCCTAGGATCTTCATTGTCTTCTCTCACTGAAAACCGTTTTATTTTAGAAAGAAATAGGAGAACTTCAGGGTGGACACTTGAAAGCTGGTCTTTAACTGGTTTGACCTTTTCTGGTTTTAGAGGCAACACGAGAGTTGTGGTTGGTAGAGAGGTAGCTGAACCATATACACTTTGAATGGCAGACAGAGTTGGATCATTTTCGACCCATTCAGGAACAATGTATCCAACATTACAGTGTTGACATGGTTTTTCGTTGAATTTGATCTGATAACCGTTGCTAAATATGTACGGCTGAGCTGTTATCAGAAACACACTCTTGAATCCAATACCTGATTACATAGTAAATAACGTATCAGAAGCAAAACACAGCTAGAAAGAAAATACAAAACAAGATATCATCATCAAATAAAAGTCTGCTATTCCATTTTAGCTCAGTTAAAACGTAATGCAACTAACTGGCCTGGCTTAAAAAAACAGTAGTAAACACATACTCATACATTTAAGTATAAATCAACACATGCTTTTTATTTTCTTTATTTGCAGCTTTACATTCAAAGCCAGTTGGCCACCAAAGTTTTTTTATCCTTTCCTAAGCAGCTAAATATAACTTCTTCTTTTTTTTTTTTTTTTTTTTTTTTTTTTGAAAAATGTGAATATATGCTCTGTATAACTTACTTGCCATTAAAAAGACAAAACCTTGTATAAATGGTACAATTGTTTGATCGCATTATAACTGGTAGTTTTAACGTTATACCTGAGTGCGAGTATATAAATAATACATGAAAATTGTTGGAATAATTACTATTTAGGTCCTTGTACTAATGTAGATACTGCTAAATATAGTCATAGTTCAGAATATTTAGTTATTTACCGTATATAAAAGAGAATCAGCATAACACGGGAATTGATA
This sequence comes from Chrysanthemum seticuspe, assembly GCA_019973895.1. NCBI lineage: Eukaryota > Viridiplantae > Streptophyta > Magnoliopsida > Asterales > Asteraceae > Chrysanthemum > Chrysanthemum seticuspe. The sequence continues at coordinate 310,247,147 of BPTQ01000008.1, forward strand.
TGTACACAATAGTTTTTTATTTGCACACAGATTTTTAAGTGAAAATGACTTTTATACCCTTTACCTATTTGTTGCCAAATAATTCTGGGTCTGGTTTTGATTCTGAAAACAATCATTTCTGATGAGCTTTCCTTATTTTATAAGAGGTCATAAACCTTTTTTTTTTTTTTTTTTTAAATTATAATAATTTAATGTATCTTATAAAAGGTTGAAAATTGAGCTTATTAATCGAAACTTTCTTTTTGCGTTCTTCGTATTTATGGGTCCACAAGAAATCAGAGACTTTAAATCTGCACATTGGATATTTCAATGTAGCCTTTCTCCCTCAGTCACAAGCACATAATTAACCCATCAAGTAGGAATCTATAAAACAAGTTACTAAAGATAAAGGAAGCAAATTTGTGTTCAATGAGTTAACAAAAGGAAACATCAAAGTGAATTGGCCCCGGTGGAGTGACGGGTAAAGCTCTCTCTCTTCAAATGTAAATAAGATTAAGATTGCAAAAAAAAAAAAAAAAAAAAAAAACTCTAAAAACTTATAATCGCAGGGGAAATATATCACATAGCGTGTAATTGTGTGATGGATTTTAATAATTGAATGAGCTTTATGTGTCCAAAGTAAAACACACCGTGTACATATCATCACCCTAACACAAATTTGGCTAGTTTTGAAATGGATTTTTTTTCTTTCTACAAAGAAGTATATTACAAATCCTAAAACCGCTTCTAAACCCAAATCCTAAAACCGCTTCTTCTAAACCCTAGTTTTTCGTCAATCGTTGGTTTTGTTGATAACTAGTTGACGTGTTCTCCGTTTTTCATCGATCGTTGGTTTTGTTGATAACCAGTCGACGCGTTCTCCGTTTTTCGTCGATCATTGGCTTTGTTGATAACCAGCGTTCTCCGTGTTACGTTGATCGTTGGTTTTTGTTGATAATCAGTCGTCGTGTGTAACAGGTTATAGTCGACCTTCGTGTTATTATACACGTCGACTTTTACGTTTAATTTTCACTCTCTTGTTTCAGTCGGTCGTTGGCAGTTTATAAATTTTTAGTTTTCGTTTTTTTCTTATTTTATAAGTATTATTGTTATTGGAAGTGCGGGTCCCATTAGGTTTGTGGTTAATAAAGAGGTTTTAAAATGGTGGAAGACGTTGGTCATGAGAAGCTCAGAAACTTCATGTTGTGCAAGAAAAGTGGAACAAGGGTGGTGTTCGTTATAAGCTTATATACGAAAGTTTTTTCATCAACAGTTGTCATCTTTTTCTTTAGTTTTATTATCAATGTTTACTTCTCGAGTCTCGGGCTTTCGCGATTCCGCCACTCGAACTGCGGGGGAGTATCAGAGGTTAGATTAGTTGGCCCAGTTCCGTCTGTGGGCTTAGGGTCCATTAGGATTTAGGGTTTCATGTTTTCGATGTAACTATATATATTGCATGAATAATACAAGGTATCTCACAGGGTTTACAATGTCTAACATGCTCAACTATAAAACTTTTTTCTTTTAGGCCACCCAAATATGTGCTTGTTTTCGTTTATATAAGTCTCGTTTAATTTCTTGCCGAAAATTTGTAAAAGTTTAAGAATAAAGCTAACTTTATCATATCAAAACAATAAATTTTAAAATTTAACGTAAAACACTAATTAAATTATCATAAGTTACTTTTGAATTGATAAAGTTGCACTTAAATAAAAAAGTAAGTAAAGTAACTCCCAATACCGTCTTCCACGGGTTATGAGTCCCAATACCGTCTTCCACGGTGTATGGGGGAGGTTAAGACGTAGACAGCCATACCCCTACTTAAGGTAGAGAGGCAGCTTCCAGTTCTACTAAAAGTAGAAAAGGACATCCGGCCTTGCAAGGGGTGAGGATCGAACCCTTGACCTCTGTCTCCAGAGGCAAGGGTGTTAACCACTTGATCCAACCTTGCTCTTTAAAGTTGCACTTAAATAATGGCTAATATTAATATTTTACATTTCAATAGTTATTTGTGTTGTTTTAATATGTTATATTTAGCTTTATTCTCATTGTTTCAAAGTCTTTCGAGAAAAAATTATTCTAAATTTGGTATAAACGAAAGCAAACACATAAATGGGTGTCATATAAGTAAGTTTTGATAAATAGGTATAAGTAAGTTATAATATAAAACATATCTCTCCCCCCTGGCGACTTGGGCGATCACCGAAACCCTTACTACTCCACCAATCGATCTTCTATCTTCTCCATTACAACACTGAATTAAGCGTCGATTATAGCTTGTGTATGATCTATCTTTATTCGGTTTTTGTTTTTGCTTAGATTTTTGATCGATTGGCTTCTTTGTTTGGGTTTTCTTCTGATCGCTAGCTAGGGTTTGATCATTATCGGTTTGGTTGTCATTACAAATCATTCTACCGACCTGATCTCATCACCATATCATGTAATCACTATTGCGCGCCTATGCTTATAAACCCTAGTTGTTAAACTAGGGTTTTAATTGTTTTGTTTGAAGACCCGACTTTATTTTCTTCTTGTTTTAAGGTTTCTGATTGTTGTGATGTCGTATTTGGGAGAGGAGATTGGTGGTATGCCACGGCCTGGGATAAGTTCTGATGGACAAGTGGAGCCGGTTTCACTTGGTTCAAGCCCTAGTCGTGACGCATCTAGTCATGACATGCCTGAGGGTCATGATACTTTACTGAAAATTCGTGCTATTGAAAAACAAATCTTAGAGGGAAAACTTGTTCTTGTGGGTGACGATGGGCAACCATTAAAACCAGCCGGAACAGTAGATGCTACTACTTCTACTGGGGCTAATCCGTTTGAGCATCTTAAGGTGCCGCAGTCACAGAAGGAGCTTGAGGAGATGCTTTCTGCTATCGGTTATTCGAAACCTCCTCAAGATACAAGTGGTCCTATGGCTTCTAATGTTAATGCTCATGGGGCTATTGGTATTGAGAAGGATGGTGTGCATGCTTTGAAACAGCCTGCTTCATCGTATGCTGGTGTTACTTCTACTGAACCAATGAAACACATGTCTAACTTTCGTAGGTTGGAATGTAGTAAGAAAGCTAATGGTGTGGATCTTTCTGTCCCGATGAAAGTGGTTGAAGAGGTAAACACTAGGTTTGAGAATACTTTGTATGGGTATTTCCTTGGTAAACGCCTTGCTTTTCCTGTTGTTGATTACTTTGTACGCAATGTGTGGGCTAAGTTTGGTATACAGAAGGTAATGATGAATGCAAAGGGGTTCTTCTTTTTTAAGTTTAATTCGAAGAAAGGTGTTGATGACGTTATTGAAAACGGTCCTTGGTTGATTAATAATGTACCTATTATTCTTAAACCATGGACAGTGAACACCAACTTACTTAAAGAGGATTTGACCAATATCCCGGTGTGGGTTAAATTCCATGACGTTCCTCTTGCTATGTTTTCTGATGATGGCCTTAGTCTCCTTGCCACATTGATAGGCACGCCTAAAAGGTTAGATGCCTTCACTAGCCAAATGTGCAAGGACTCGTGGGGCCGTAGTAGTTTTGCTAGATGCATGATTGATGTGAAGTCGGATGAGCTTCTTAGGGACAACCTTACTGTTGAGATTCCGTTACTTGATGGGTCGGGGTCGACTATCGAGACGATACGGGTTGAATATGAGTGGAAACCACCGCATTGTGATAAATGTAAGATTTTTGGTCATACTCCTATTGATTGTCCTAAATTGTTGAACCTCCTACTCAGCCTTCTAAGCGTGCTAATGATGGTTTCAAGACGGTTAATAATAGGAAGAAGGGAAAGCAAGGTGGGTCTTCTATTTCGGGTCAAGGAGGGTTTTTCAAACCTGTTGTGGGTAAACAGTTTCAATACCAACCCAAGAAGACTCCTCCTGAACCTAAGAAAGTGGTAGTCACTAAGAAGAATGCTTCTGATGTGGCTAGTTCGAGTGGAACCAAGATCACTACATCTAACCAGTTTGATGCTCTTAATATGGAACATACGGATGCGTCTGGTATTCCTTCTAATGACACTATAAAGGATGTGGATTCTGGTTATACAATGGAAGTTAATGAAGATAAGTCTACTAAGACAGGTACTGCATCACAAGAGCCTCTTGTGAGTGATTTGAAAGAGATGGAGTCGGTAGTGGCTCCTCAAACTAGTGATTCTTGTATACCGCCTGCCTCTTCTACTAAGAGAGTTAACCCTTTTTCTAAAGTGGGAGAGATTGTAGTGTCCGATTCTGAAGATGAGGTTGTTGCTAACCCGTTTGATGAGTCTGCTAATATATTTGGTGGTGGCCAAGAGTTTGAAGATGAGTATGATGACTATGATTTCGATGACTATGCGAAACAGGTTCGTGATCTTCCGGGGAATTTGGATGCTTTTAATGCCATGTATGGCACAACGTTTCAAGGTCCTAGGAAGTAATTTTATTTCTTTGTGTCATATGTTATCATTTGAGTAGTGGTTTGTTTTCTTGGTTAGAAAACAGGAAGTATCTTGTTATGTAAGCTCTGTGCCTATGTAACGGGCTGAGATATGGGATTTCACTCATATCCATTGTACTTAAACGTTTATTTGGTTAATATATTTACCAGGGTGCAGGATTACTCCCCTTTACCCAAAAAAAAAAGAAATTAATAGTTGAGCACTCTCTCAATACATAATCCCAAAAATAAACTGAAAATGAGAAATATATACCTTTTTCCCCAATATAACCGCGCTTACGAAGACCTTCCTTAGTCGAATCCCCCACACTACAAATTGATTCAATGTTCTCCCTAGAAAACCCTTTCTCATTGTTGAAAACCAACAATGTGGCCGGAGCTCCGGTGTTTGTGATGTCTTTTGACGTAATCACAAACTCTAGCGACGGATCTACCCCTTCTGGATACTCGTTATCCTCAGCATTCTGTATAACAATAATCAATTGAATAACTTCACTAATCACAACTCACAAAGCATCTTTGATCAATCATCTTCCTAACATTTAAAGAGTACAAAATATAATCTGGCTTTTTATACACATTCAAATAAAATGAAATACATAAAGTCAATAATAAAAGTAAATTCACAGGCCTAAAAGCTGGAAGTCCATATCATGATGATTTTTATTAGAAAAATTGCAAGTGTAGTTCATGAACTAGCAGTAACAGGGGGTGTCCTGGCGGTCCCGGGACACCCATGGATTTTTTTGCGTAGTGTTAATTTTGTTAAAAAAACCTCGATTTATCTTAAATGCATCTGATCTCACTACTACACAAACTGGTTTTACCCACGAAACTTTACACACGGAAACTAATCTGTGGGAAATTTCTCACGGAATACCGACAAATTACACACCAAATTGTTGACTAAATTTCCGTGGGAAATATGTAGTAATTTTTTCACGGATTTCCCACTATTTAGACACTAAATTGTTGACCAAGTTTTTGTGGGAAATCCGTCACAAGTTTCCCACAGATTTGCGACAAAATTCACACTATTTGTGTTGATTAAAATTCAGTGGGAAACTTGTCGCAAATATCACACATAATAGCCACAGCCAAAGTCTGTGGCAAATTTTAGCTACATTACTCATGGATTTCACACGGTCTTATCTGATAAAATAACTATGTAATTGGCCTGTGGGAAATTCATGGGAAACTAGCCACGTATTTGCCACAAAATGTTATTTTTTTTTTTGTCATGAATATCTATACGTATGTGTTCTGTATGTCCTTTTATGACTTTTATTGTATCTTTAGATGTTTTTATGTAGGTATACGGACGTGTATATGTGTGAACGTGTAACTATATCAAAAATTTAAAAGAAAACGATTATGTCTGTAGAAAAGTCGTCAGTAATTTCCCACAGATTATCCACCAATGTGATAAATCTGTGGGAAATATGTGTGTAAATACTCACGGATTTCTCACAAAAATATCGTTTTTATGTTTTGTGTATGTTTAAACATTCTCACAACACTTAGTATGTCTTCATATGTGTTTTTAGTTTCATATTATACGTGTTTTTCATTAATGTAACCTACACGTATATGTTCCGTATATCTGTTTATGACCTTCATTGTGTATATATATGTTTTGTATGTAGGAATATGGACGTCTATGTGCGTGAACGTGTAACTAAAGTAAAAAAGTAAAAGAAAACGATCATGTTTGTGGGAAAGTCGTCGGTAATTTCCCACAGATTACCCACCGATTTCATTAATCTGTGGGAAATTTGTGTGTAAATACCCACAGACTTCCCACAAAAATTATCGTCTTTATGTTTATGTATACTTACACATTACCACATTACTTAGTATGTCTTTATATGTGTTTTTATTTTCATATTATGTGTGTGTTTATTAGCGCAACTATTTATGTAAGTATCACAAGTGTATGTGTAGGTTTAGGTATAACCTTTTTATGTAACAAGCCGTTGTATATGTGTGGATATCTACACGTATATGTTCAATATATTCTTTTATTACCTTCATTCTATTTATATATGTTGTGTTTGTAGGTATACAGACGTGTATACACGTGAACATGTAATTATGTAAAAAAATAAAAGAAAACGATCATGTTTGTGGGAAAGTTGTAGGTAATTTCCTACAGATTACCTACCAATTTGATAAATCCGTGGGAAATATGTGTGAAAATACCCACAAATTTCCCACAAAAATATCGTTTTTATAGTATACACATATTACCTACCAATTTGATAAATCCGTGAGAAATATGTGTCGAACCAGTTGAACCGATAATACGGTGACTCGACCGAGTCGATTAAAGACTCGGTCGTCTAATGATCAAACAAAAATAAACTTAAAGAGTTACAAAAATAAACTTAAAGAGTTAAGCTACAAATGAAACAATAAAAGCTAATCTAAAGTTAGTCAATGTATTAACACTAAATAAAAAAAAAATCAATAGATGTTTTGAGACCCACCCTAGTTTCACCCAAGTCATTAGTGAAGGATGCCAAAAGAGTCAAGACGAAGGCATTAGTGAAAGGTGTCGAACGTCCGTGTCAAAGGCATTAGTGAAGGATGCCAAAAGGGTCAAGTCAAAGGCATTAGTGAAAGATGCCAAGGGTGTACAATCGATATGCTATATCGATGTATAAATAGAGATAGGTTGTATCCAAGGATATTGATATCCTTGATGATGTTGTAATAAGGAGTGTGTCTCCTTTGGGATAGGTGTTTTGTAGTGTTGCGTAGTAGTTCCTCATTTGTAATGGAACTAGGTACCTAGCGTTGTACCGGATAAAGTGTAGGCGACATTGTGATAGGTGTAGTTCTACCTTGTGGAAGAACCCGGTGTCTAGCCTTGTACCGGAAAAAAGAGTAGGCGACGTTGTGAAGGCTTCTCCACCATAAAGAGTTGTGTTGTGTAGTGATTACGAACTCTCGAGTAGGTGACTCGGAGAGTGGAGTAGGGCAAGGAATGTGTCATTGTAGTCGAACCACTATAAATACTTGTGTCGTAGTTTTGTGTTTCTTACTCTTTACCTTTACATTACATACTTACATATGTATCTATCAACATCCAACATACACATCTAAATAGATTGACATAAGTCGATCTAAATATTTTAAAACGAAGTTTAATCGGTAAAATTATTCAACCCCCCTTCTAGTTTTTCACACTTTCCACCTTCGTCATTTTTTTGACACTGCATTCTGAATCAAAGTAACCTGAATCTTTGTTGTGATCGTCAGAGGTAGCTTGCCGAACCGTAGTCATAAAGAAGTTATTCCCAGTTGGTTCCTTATCCTTTGTTTCACTGTAATCACTGTTTTCAATACCGTGGTCCAAAATTATATCCAATAGAATCTCTAACTAATAATTTTTTTTTTGTCCAACCAAAAATTATACCACCAAAAAATTTCGGATTAGATAAAATCCAACAAAATTTGTGCCTTGTATTTGTAAAAGCCCAAGATGATCCAACTTAATGTAAAGCCCAAGATGCTAGATTAAACCTCAATAACCTAAATTTTCGGACTATAAAAGGACACTTAACACCTCAACCCTAATCTTCTCTCAAATAAAACACAGCACACTACAAAGTATCCTACCTAACTTTCTCTCAACTGGTTATCAAAAAACAAATGTCCGTTCTTTGTATTTCTTTAATCCGAAAAGTAATCCATAGTTATCCTTTTTTTTTTCTTATATAACGTTATAGGTAGCAATGAAGTCACTAATCCTTCTTTGATTTATTTAATCACACAAAGCTATATAACCCTTTTCTTGTTTCTTACTGCCACGGAAAAATACTACAACCCCGTTAATCTTGACGTGGATTAGTGGTTTTGCACCAGGTAGGTTTCGTTTTAATATTCTTTTTTTTTTTTTTTTTTTTTTTTTTTTTGACCGCATATAAGATGGACTAAAAACCGATTGGTTTCTTGTTCTTTCTTTATAAGATTCGAATATTAAAGAAGATCTTTCTTCACAAGATCGATGACGAATATCTGTTGTGGTTTTTGTTGTTTAGAACGAATTTTTTGAGTACACAACAAGATTAACTGAGATCTATTAATTGATTGTTTGTTTTTTTTCACTTTTTTTTTATGAACCGAATGAAAAAATAAAAATGAAATGGGACAGTGGTTGTTTCGGGTGTCGAGAGATGGACATTAGGATTAGATGATGGATCTGTCGAGAGATGGACAGTGGTTTCTTTTTTATAGTCTTTTGGATTACGGATGTATGTCCATTGGCGACACATTTATGCAATTTGGATAATGGATTTGTTAATTTTGGTGATCTATTAATGTTTTTTTATTGTTTTAAAAATATTAGTTTTTTGTAATTACAGGTTCGGAAAAAAATATTTTAATACAAATACCACGGAACTTAGCTACGTGTTTCCCACGAATTAATCACAAAATTCCCACAGAATTGTTTGAAGAATTTTTATTTTTCTGTGGGAAATCTGTGATAAAACCGTTACAAATTGTAGTGTGAAAATTGTTGGAAAACTGTGGCAAAAAAACCAAGGATATGTGTGAAAAATAGCTACTAGAACCTGTGGGAAATTTTGTGAGAAATCTGTGGGAAAAACTGTAGTGTGAAAACCGTTGAAAAATTGTGGCAAAAAAACCACGGATATGTGTGAAAAATGGCTACTAAAAATTGTGGGAAATTTCGTGAGAAATCTGTGGGAAATTAAACCCACGGATTATCCACAATAATATTGGTGGGAAATAAGTCAACGCCCCGTGGGAAAATTAGTGGGAAAATATTTACCCACGGTGTTTTTTCACACGGAATAATTTCGTGTGAAATATGTGGAAAAGAGCCTTTTTCCACGGAATTTCCCACGGATTTTACCGTGGGAAAAACCTGTTTGTGTAGTAGTGTCTCTAAAACTTGTGTTTGTAGTATTGTTTAGTTTATTCAAAGTGCCCTGTGTCGTTTTGTGTCCTGGTTCCGTCAGAACCATAACAAACTCACGACTAAAGGCTATCACAAGCTTTTTCATCAAAACTAGACAAGAGTTGTAACACAAAACTTTTGGACATGGGAAAATCTATGTGAAAACAGTGAGTGTTGAGTGTCAACAAAGCAGATTCACTTTATAAATCAAACAAATGACACATAAAAATAATTTGTGATTAACAAAACACTCACTACCGAATAAAAACAAAATCTATAGAAAAGCCGTAAATTTCACAAATTAAATACAAATCAATTTTTTCTTAAAATATTACTAGCATTTTCTTCATACAGTGGACATAACTGAGCATGAACAATAACCTAAAGCAGCGACTAATCAACGATAATACCAGTGTGCATAAACATAAATCAACTATAAGGTTGATATACAAATATGTCACTAAACTTTAAAAAAAAATGCGTTTAATCACTTTTGCGTCTAATAGGATTTGAACTTATACTAAAAGTTTAGAAGACCTCTGTCATATCCATTAGAAAATGTACGCTTTTCACTGTGATTTTTGGGTATTTACTTTATTATCTTTTATTTTAAAATAATAATAATAATAATAATAATAATAATAATAATAATAATAATAATAATAATAATAAATAAAATTAGTAGGATTTATAATAAAAAAATGAATTGTATATTCAACATGTAACGAAATTTCATTTTGTTCATTTGAGTTATTGGCTTATTCAATTTATAAAACATGACATTTTAAGGTCACTTAATTTATAAAAACTATACGTAAACATCATTAAACTTGAAAAAACGCAACATTCATGTTATTTGAATGTCCAAAAATTAAATATGACTTGAGTAACCCTCAAAATATAGAAAGTAGTCTAAATTTTAAGTTCCCCAAATGAACAAAATAAAAAATTTGTTATTTGGATAGTGAAATATTTGTATATTGACTCATCAACTATATATTACAACTAGACGAGTATCCGTGCATAGCAACGCGATTATATAGCGGCAAATAGTGATAAAAAAAAAAGTTTATGGGTTATAAACGAAAAATAACCCGGTTCCACCGGTTGAACAGGTCCGGTCGAAAAAGAGGTCAAATTAAACCGGTTTTCATATTTTTGAAACCCGGTTAGACCCGCCGGGTTTGAAGTGACCCGGATCAACCCAGTTTTCAAAGATATATATATACTTTTTCTTTCTATCACTCCAAATACTAGTATATATAAATTTAATTTTTGTGAAAGACCAAGTTGACCGGTGGTCAAACCGGTTGAACAGGTAACCCGATGACTTGAACGGGTCGATTAGAGATTGTTTTGATTAAACACTAAAACTATTTAAACCGAATGAAAATAAGATGGGTTATAAACGAAAATAATAATAAAAAGTTTACTTAATTTTTCAGCTTTTCCACTTTGAGGTTTTTCCAGTATATATCAAAACAAACAAAAATGAAACAAACTATAACAGGAAATGAACAAAAAAAATATATACCTGAATCAACTCCATGAGGAAATGGACGTCTTTAGCATAAAGCTCAGCAGAAAGATACTTAACAGCCTTATGAAGATCCTTCATTACCCGAATCGGTCCTCCGCCTATCGAAAACTTCTCCCGCCGTATCTCCTCCACATGCTCCTTCGCAGTCATCGCCATAACAGCAACACACACACAATGCACGATCAAACTTTCCTTGGTACGTATAACAATAACAAAGAGAAATTATTATTACTACTTGAGAGTGAAAATGATGATAAAGGAAAATGGATGAGTCACATTATATATAGAGGAGAGATATGATGTGAACAATGTGAAGAAAGACGTGTGTGGTAGTTACAGTGACTGATTCGTCAATGCATAGTCAACTTCTCATTCTTTTCCAATGCTTTTCTTTTCTTTCCTTAATGGCGGGTTTTTGAATTTTCTTTTTTTACACTTTTACTCCTTGATTAAATTTGTTTGTTTCATATTAGCCCTTTTGAGTTCTACTTTTTATACTTCGGCCACCGTCTAGTATATTATCATGTCGGACTAAGAAAGAGTATACTGACAGCGGCTAGCTCAAGTACTCTACTCGCTGATGCGGCATCAGCGTATCAACGATACTCTACTTGTTGATACGGTATCAACGACATAGAAAGTTTTTTTAATGGCATTCGACGTTTTTGAAGCTAACTAGCTGCTAACAGAGTTTTATACAACAATCAACACTCGTTTATTTTATATCGACAAGTAAATTTAACTTCGCCTATTATTAAATTTTAGATATTTTCAAAGACTATCGAGCAAATTTTTTTTAGATCTTTAATATATATTCGATTCGTGAGTTAGTTGTCTACCTATAGTGGATTGATTTGTAATGATATAAATACTTGTATTAAAGGTATGTTTGTTTGGCATGTAAATGCTTTGTTCTGTATACTTGACGAGAAAACGTTTTCTTTCTCAAATAGTCTTCATATATTCATGTTTTTCAATGATCTAATAAGAATTTTGTGATAAATAACACATTATATCCATGTTAACATGTTAAATTGGATTATAGCTAAAATGTTTTTCACCAAAAAGTTGCTCTTGTACATACAAGTTTGTCTAATTTTAACTACATTATAATTCATTTAGGTCATTTCTAAAAGAAGTATTAAAAAAATAAGCATACACACTTATTATAAAAATAAGATTTAAAATTCAATACATTTCATTATTCAAAATTAAAATCAGATGTTTTCACTAAATTAAATACATTTTTCAAATCATTTACAGCTCATGATTAAAAATGTGTAATCGCTAAAAATTATCAGTAATGATTATTAAAAATATATAACCGCATCCACTGTATAGATACACACAAACTATTTCATATCTCTCTCACACACACAACTAAAACATCAGCAATAAGGCCGAATGTACCCACCGCCATAAAATTTGGTCACAAGGTACCCGCCGCCGCATTATGCGAGTACCCTGCTAGTTCATATTTTTTAATTTACATGTTAATGCGCGAGTAATTCGAGTCAAACGGAAACTGCAATGATTGAATTGAAGTTGTAAGGATTTAACAAACCATAATCATCAGCCGATTGATTAAATGTTAATTTAAAGAAAGAAAATTTCCAGAATAACATAATAGTGAAACTATTCACCTTTTAAAAAAAATAATAAAAAATACGGTCGACTGTGTGACTGGCGTGCACTTTCTACGATCGAATTTTGTCCTTTTTAAAAAAAAAATCGTTTTTCTTTTCTTTTTTTTTTAAGAAAAACAAAATTTAATCGCACAAATATACAATAGCCGTCAATTACACAAATAATATAAAGTCAAATTAATTTAGGGTAGCTTACACACCTCACCAACTAATTGTACTTTATTAATTAAAAAGAAAGACAAATATCACAATGTTAGTAGAATCGGACACTAGCACTCATCTATTTAAATAATTAGTTTTTTTTTTAGGTTAAGAAGTGGACGATTTACTTTTGCGCTATTTTATGATTTTCTCATTTAAAAATTTATAAGAATAAGCTTATTGTTAAACATACTTTGAGAAAAGTGAAAGGGGTTAAAGAATGAAGGAAGCATTGGAGATTGGTAGATAGCAAAGTGCTTTGTATGGAGTTTTATTTTTGTGTCCCCATTAGATAGAATAATAGGCTTTTTATATTTTATATATGTCTTAAATGCAAATTTCCTTCTAAACCATGTATTTATCGTTTTTTAGGAACCTTTGTTTGCCTCAAAATGTTTCTAAGAATCCATGGAATTTGAACCGGACATTCAACCGACATTTCAAATAGTTTCAATTCTAGTTCAACCCGGTTCTTTTTGGTTTAATCGATCGGTTTGGATTAATCATTTGGGTTCAACCTAAGTGGCAGGTCTGGTCCGGTTTTTAGAACATCAAAGAATTAATCATTCAAGGAACGTTGTTGATTAATCTCTTATTATAATAAGAGAATATACAAAACGGACAACTAAATTTTTGAAAAGTTTTCAATTTGACAATAGGAGGGCTTTATTTTGCAACGTGTGTGAAATAAAGAATCTGTATTGACCAATAAAAGTTAAAATTGCTATCAGTTTGGTCAAACTCAATTAAATTCCATCAAGCAAATAAGATATGCGTAAAAACTTGTGTGTCGATGTTGTAAAAAGAATAACTAAAAAAGAAAAGGGTAATCAATAAAACTTTAGTCGTTAAAGTTTAAAATTAATTATATTGACTTAAAAATTTTCATGCTTTTTAATAACTTTATAAATTTATTAAATACACCATAAACTTTATACCCCTTATCCTTTATATTTTATTAAAAAAAGAAAAAAAAATTACAATATATATGTTATTGTTTGTAAATATTATTATCAATATTCATTAAATTAATGTGCATGCACGAAATTATAAATATCAATATGAAAGCATGAGTTACTGTTATATAAAATGAATACACGAGATTATACATATACAAACAATTCATTTTATTTCTTTTTATGCACTTAAGTAAAGATATCTGAAAAAGTATTTTTTTTATGACTATTTGTATGCGAAAATGACTCATGTTATTTTTCTTTACCACTTTAACACGCACGTACACGAGTTTAAATTTTAAATATGGCTAAATCTTTTATATAATAAAGGAATTACATCATTTTGGAGTGATTTTGTCAATTCATTCTTATTGGAAAAAAAATGGGCCAATAGGAGAGCTCGATTTCGCCACGCAAGTAAAATCGTGTAATGTGATTGATTAATAAAAGTCAAAATTAAATTGATTTTGGTCAAACTTTAGTAAATTTGGTGGAGAAATTTGGTTGATAAAAAAAATACATAAAAATATAGGTTTCAAATTTGTGAAAACAAAAACTTAAAAAAAGAAGAAGTAATTAATAAAACTTTAGTGGTTGAATTTTAAAAAATTATATAGAATTAAATGTAATATTATAAGCCTCAATGTTTTTTAGTAACTTTGGATTATAAACAATTACCCCCTTATACTTTATACCTTTTATACTTTATATCTTAAAAAATATAAGGTATATGTTGTTTTAAAATAACAACATATAAATTTGCATAAGATTATAAGTATCAATTTGTTTACTATATACGTTCAATAAGGACTCATTTATTTTATTTTTAAAAGTTTAATTTATGTTGACACAAGTTTATATTTTAATACGGCTAAATTACTGAAAACGAGAATGTATTATCAAATTGTAAGCACGGTTTACTTTAATATAAAAATAAATATACGTGATTGTACTTATAACAATGACTCAAGTAATTCTTATTTATTTATATAAGGATATCTAGAAAAACATTTTTAAAAAACTTTAAGGAATATACTTTAACTTTATCAACGCCCATTCATTATGTGTTATTAAACGTGCATCATGTGTACAACATAATATCAGTAGTGAAATTTAAATAACAACATCAATATCTTTGTCAGCTAAATAAAATTAAATATTGAGTTACCTAACAGAAATTTTTACAAATATTTTAACAAATTATAATGGATATTAATGTATAATGAAAATCTCGAGCATAAGTATTAGTTGTATTTATATCACAATTTTCATCGACAAATTCTTATACGTGTATATACTGAACTAAAATGTTAAAAATAAATTTAATTTATGTGTAAACTTCGTTGGTGCACGAAACTTATAAGTATATACAATTACCTTTAAGGACACAATATTTAATATTAATATATAATAATTTTTTCGTCAAAATCCCATACATGCACGAGTATTATAAGTAGTTATTTATTAAAGTAATTCCAAGATATCATACATATATAAACAAGTTATGCTTGTCCATCAACCATCTTTATCCTTCAAAAAATGACAATTTTTTTATTAATAATAAAAAACTACAAGCCATATAAATTTTATAGCAATTATTTATCAGCGTTCATCACAATTAGCAGGTATCCGCGTGATGCAGCGGCGGGTACCCTGTGAGGCTGTGACTATATTTTCTGGCAAATAAATGTTATTTTGTTTTAGGCCGTTGGATTCCAGATATATGTTTTAAAAGCTTAATTAGATTGTACCTTATGATTAAACAATTATATATTTTGATGAATGGTGAATTAAATTGTGTATAATTGTATGTGTTGAATAAAGTTTTTTAGTTTTATTTGTGCTTCAAATACTTGTAAATTATGCTTTTTTACTTGTATTTGTTTAAAAATACTATATTTGTACATTGTGCTTAAATAATTATATATATTAGAGAAGTGGTGTTTTAAATTATGTATTAATTGTATGTAAGAAATTTTGTTTTTGTAGTTTGATTTGTATTGTCTTAAAATATATTTTTTTAAAAGTCTTAAAAATTAAATATAAGAGAAGTGTCTAAATACTTTATAAGTTGTATTGATAATACAATCTTATTAATCATTTAACTTAATACTAGGCGAGTACCCGCGCCTGGCGGCAGCGGTTTCTAGCGGCTGATAATCAACGATATGTGATACTGTGGTAAGTGTTTTGTATAAAATTCAAAATAGAATGTGAAAAAATCAAAATGTAACTGCAAACGGTTGTAGCATGCGATAATTAAACTGTAAGAAAAAGTCTTAACATGTATCAAACGACATATAAAGAAAACATTACATCAATAATGAAATACTAACTAACAACACACACTAATCATCGCGTAAAACTTCTTGAAACACGACATTTGAGATATAAATTTCTTCTTGACAGAACTCTTTGACTGGTTTAACCAATACTTTTGTTGTTCTACGGGATATCCCTCTAGACAATGCCACATAAAGTTGGCCATGCGAGAAAACAGAATCATGCAAATAGACACCCACATTTGGAATTGTTTGGCCCTGAGCTTTATTAATAGTCATCGCAAAGCTAAGTCGCACAGAAAATTGTGTTCTCTTTAGTTTGAAAGGAAACATGTCTTCTTCAGATGGAGCAAGAGGAATTCTTGGCAAGAGCACTCTAACTCCAGCGTGCTGTCCGACAGCAATCTCAGCATTGATGACTTTATATATATTTAATACAATAATATACATTGATATATTGGCCTAATATTTAATTTTATGTCCAATTTTTTTCGACTTACACTTTGATAAGTCGAGTAAATATATTACAAAAGCTTCAATGGCAAGTATTTGAATGATTATTACGTAAAACCAAATGATTATTATATATTAGGGAATGATGTTGACATATTAAGTATTTCAATGGTAAGTATTACAAAAGCGTCAATGGTATATATTCTCTACAAATTAATGAATTTTGGAAATAAATTAGTAAAGTTTGACAATTATGTGTATGTTTCAAAATGATTTAGGCAAGTATTTCAACGATTAAATGCTAACAAATGTTGATTTACACTTTGATATATGGAGAAACTATCTTACAATTATAGCCTCATTGATGAAAAGAGTAAATGAATAATTAGTTAATGAAGTAAACTCATTGAAGCTTTGTAACAAAGTGTCAAAATTGATAATGGATCATAACAAGAAATTAAATAGAAATCGTGATAACCTTATCAAAACAATTATTCAAATAATAGTGTAATTTTAACCGAACATATGAATTCGTGTTATAAATTTATTGGGTGAACAATGGTTCGATTTGCTCCATCCATTTAGCACAATCCTTCATATTTTGTAGAACAAGCTTCATCAAAGCTTCAACAGTAGTGGTGTCATTTTCTATTCTATATTCTGCAGCATCTATTATCTCCAACAACGACTTGATCTCTTTACAAACCAAGTCAACCCATATCCGATCCATTTTAGCCGTTGTAGCTCCGGCAAGTTGTTCGACATCAACATGAACATCAATTGGAGAGATTGTGTTTGGCCCCGAATTTTTCTATAAAACAACAACATGGTAAACACCAAATTATTCAAACTAACATGCATGGAAAGTACGCCGTCGAAAAAAGTTAAAGACACAATATTTAACACAAAACATACTGATTATGATACTCGACATATTTTACGTACCATGTCATTAGTTGCATTTTGGTCAACCATGTTGACATCTTGATTGCCCCTAACATCTTCTCCATAGGTTGACATTGTATTCTAGTCTTAACAAAGTTAAAGAGAGTAGATTATGAAGTGTTTGTATTATATTATATAGAGGTCTAATTTTTGTATATCTATATGTATAGACTTGATAGATATTCCAAAAATAGTCGGTGCCGTCTACAAAAATAGTCAGTGCCGTCTCCAAAATTGAATATTAGTCAACCTTTAAGCCGATTCGAATTCGAAGACATATAAAAAAAACCAAACGTTACTTACCCATAATTTTTTATCAATAAGAATGTCACTAAAAGAGGATTAATGATAAGTACAAAACAATACAATCAAATAAATAAGAAGTCCTTGGACAATTTTTAAGATTGCAAAATGAGGTGTTTATATGTACGTGTATGGGAAGATTTATGTTAAAACAATACAATCAAATAAACAGTACAAAACAATACAACCAAATATGTGTGCATGGGAAGATTTCTGCATGAATTTTTATTCATTTTGGATAGGTCAAGATACTATAAAAAACAAGACTTATTTTGTAAAACGTGTTAAACAAGATGTTTTAACATAATAAGATAAAATAACAGAAATGCTACTCTTCATCAATGTCACTTTCATCAATGAGGCTATAAACTCTTTTCCGACCAATCACGACCACTCGACTCTCATTGGCAGGCGTTGAGATTTGTTCTTCTTCATCATCTTCGTCATCACTTGACATGACAATGACATCATCCCAATTCCAATTGATCAAGCGAGGGTTGAAAAAAGGGTTAGGATGTGGAGGAGGGTTTGGGGGAAGCAACTGTAAAAAAATAGTAAAAAGAGATTTTAGAACAAAAAACAGTAAAAGGAGACTATAGATACTCGACACATTATATAAGAAAACCAACCTCAAGATCATCATCAACGTTTCTTTCATTGTTGATTTCCATGCTCCTTTCTTTGTATCTGTAAATGTAATTCGTTTGAATTATGAAATGAATATATGAAATGAATGATTGCATTGGAGTTCTTTATATAGGCAATGGAAAACTTTGACATATTAAGTTTGAATTTCAAAAAAAATTTAAATTCCCTCCATGAAAATGATTAACAGCAACTCGTTGAATGGCATATGAAATGAATTAATTTGTTTCCATATGAGTATAGAAGATATCATATCAGTATAGAAGAGTTGACTTTTTTTTTGTTCTACACGTTTCACTTGTTTTGTATTAAGTCAAGTTTAAGTTTTTACCATTGACCAAGTTTAAGTTTTTCACTTTCAAAGTGGACCAATTTCAATTTTCAACTTTCAACTTTTCACATTTCCTCTCGAGTGTTTTTCCATTTTAGATAGTAGAGAAGGAATGTCTCATCTATGCTAAGAAAAAACCAGTCAATAATACAACATACATAATGCCTTGAATTAAAAGCAATCTTGTAATGTTATAAAATTCCGCTGTTCAAAATTTTTTTTATAAAAATCTAGAAATCATAGTGGTATATTTTAACCCGCTGTGAAATACTCCGTAGCTTGGTAGCACTAGTAAACATATAGCACTGATTGTGAGCAACATGAGAATCCGAAATATAAATAGGTTACAGGATGCAGTCATCTAACAAAAACATCTTTGATATTAACTCTTGTTACAACTTACAAACTTGATAAATGGAACTGTAATTTTTTTTTTACATAAACTATATTTCCTAGAATATTTGTGATTGGTCACAATCAAACTTTTAGTGGGTGTCGGGATTGCTTATCTTTGAGGAGAAGCAATTTTGTGTTATTTAAAGTTCTTGATTATGGTATCCGAACTTGTTGACTTTCTAGCTGACTCATATAGTGGTATGCATAAAAGTTTCTACCTTTGGTTATAAGGAACAATAGTGATTATGGGCGATCTTTATTTTGCCTGTCACATCAACTTTCTCTCTCCGACGATATAAAATTGACTTTTTGCCACAGCAGTAGCGACCTTCATCTTTTTTCTTTTTTCTTTTTCTTTTTCAATTTTTTTTATATATAAATACCCACTAAATTTTAAAAGTTAATTTTTTTCCCCAAACGATCAAATTAATTGGAAAATGTAAGAATTTGTGTGTTTCAATCGATCATGTATACGACCGAAACAAAAACAAAGGGAAAAAAAGCACTCGACCTCCACGCGACCTACATGCCACAACAAGGGCGACCTACTAAAGGACCGACTTACTGCGCTTAGCCTAATATACTTGGTTATAAAAAGACCATCAATGATTGGGCGTTTGGATGTAAGAGTGTTCGAATATTATTTATACTAATTCATTTATGTTTAATCTAGAAAATTTAAAAAGGGCTAAAAATGAGTAAAGTAGGTTTTTTTTTTTTTTTTTTTTTTTTTTTTTTTTTTTTTTTTTAAATATCTCTTATTAATACCTTTCAATGCTTTTTAAACTTTAATCTTAAATAACAACTTAAAAAATGTCAATTTAGACAAACAATGTAAACTTTAAAAAAACAACTACACGGTTTATAATATGAATGCAAACTTTTTAATAGAAATGAAAACTTTTTAATAAGATACGGTTTTTAACTTTTGAGCACAACCACATGATTTACCAATTTCGAATGGGAGCTTTTTTATCACACGAAAATGAATAATTATTAAAAATGACTATAAATTAAACTCGTAAGTGTTACATCAAAAGTCACACAATAATTACAAGTTTGCAAGTATAATTATTTGTCGCTGTATTTCGTCGCTCTGCGCGAGCATTCGTCTAACTAAATCTTGAAAAGGTGAAAAAACCTTTACAGTTAACGAGCGTTAGGGTCCGTTTGGTTCCCATAAATGGGAATGAAACTATGACTTTCAAAGTCATAGTAGGTGTTTGTTTTGTTTTGTTTTGTGGGCCCGGTAATGAAATGGGTATATCATAGTCATAGATTCATTACACACCAATTTGGTGTCTATGAAATCCATTCCCGTAGGGCCATCTTTTTACCACTACAAAATTCAAATATCTATACACTTTTTCATACCATATTTTATCAACCAAACATAAACAATCGTAATCATACACTTTTTCATACCCATTATCATTCCATCTCATTCCAAATCCGATACCCATTGTCATTCCTAGCAACAAACCAAACGGGCCCTTAAATTTTGAACCGTGAGGGAGTAAAAATAGTGATGATGGGGACTACCGCGTGAAACTCTAGATCTGAGTACTATCCACAATTTGTTTGGGAACCAACGGTGTAATTTACCTCGTTACTTTGATGATAAGATGGTGATGTATTGTGTAGTACGTTAATGATGACCTAGAGAATCCTTTTTTTCCTATGCGACGACCATAAATTTTCTCCATCCACTTGTCCAAATCTCTGTTCCCTGTATTTATTTTTGAACAACTATGTTCCCTACATTTGATTAAGAGGTTTTCCAATGATGATGGTTAGATAAGTTAATTTTATAAGAATTACAGTTTAGATCCATCGACAAATTTTAATTTACGTATTAACTATTTAGGGATGAGCATGGTACCGGTTCCGTACCGATCTCGTACCGAATAGTGGTACCGATTTTTTCCCGAGCATAAATTAGTTGTACCGGTACCGTACCGAACGGGATTCGGATATCGGTACCGGTATCGGTACCGGAAAATCGGGTTTTTCCCGCTTTTTACGGGAATTTCCCGATTTGGTACCGGTCCCGTACCGAATTTGTGGTCCTGATTTTTTTCACCTTATTTCGTAGTCCCGGTACCGTACCGTATTTCAAGAATCGGTACCGTTTCGGTACGGTTCCGGTTTGGTTCCGAGATTCGGTTCGAAATGCTCATCCCTACAACTATTTTTTTCGTTTTAAAATTATTGTCAGGAGACAAGATTTACACAGATTAATAAAAGTGATGTCACTTTAATTTTCAACTATTCAAAAGGAATATTCATCTACTAAATTCTATTTTTTTACTACAAAAGGAAAGTGAACAATTATTTTGAGATATCCATAAAAGAAATGTAGACTATTATTTTGAGACGAATGGAGTACTAAAGATGTACAATTTCAACCATAGTTGTTACGATCTCAATCATGATCTTTAAATCTTGCGATTTTGCAATTTTTCAAAGCAAAAACGATTCGAATCCCTCCTACTACTCCTCTCATTGGATTCTCGTCTGAAAGATCTCTCCCTGAAGGAGTGCTTCAACTGGAAATACCCACTAGCAAGGACAGTCATAAGGGAATTCCACATCGCCAAATCAAATATCAAATATAACATATTATTTTGATGAACAACCTTTCAATAGTTGTATGCAAAAGTGTCTAAAATTCAATCGCATATACAACTCCCAACAAGGTCAGGGTGACCACGGCTATAAGCGACTACCCCAGGTGAAGACGCATAACTATCAGCAACGTGAAAATAGACGGAACCAGAATAAAAAAGGAACATGTGACTGTACGGAAAAACAAATAAGACTTATAAACATAATTTTTGGGACTAGATGCATTTTCGAAAAAATTATATTTTTTATAAGAATTAAGACTGTGTTACAAAAAACTTATAAGCATCCTGAAACTCTTGAGGACCCATCCTAATCCGTAGCAACGTTTTTTCATGTTGAAAGGTAACCCAACTAACAGTGGTTGGGTTAGCAAAGAATACAAACAGTGGTTACTTATGTAGTATTTTTTATAAACAAAAAAATTAAATAACTACATTATTTATATTTTCGACAAATAATGGTTTTTAATTAAATGTTTAAGTACTTCTAATTATTAGGTTATGCTATTTCGCGAAACAAATGACTTGTACACACGCATTTGACGAGTTGGCATTCATAGCGTTTAGTTTTAAATGATACTAGACGAGTATCTGTGAATGATAACGAGATTTTATAGTGACAAATAGTTATGATGATATTTTGGTTACACAAAACACTTAAACCAAAATATCAGTATAACTATATGCCGCTATAAAATCTCGTTGTTATGCATGTGCACTCATTTAGTTACCACACAAGTAACACAAAGGTTATGGTGTTTGTATAGTAGATATTAGGACAATTATTTGAAAGTATTAAATATAAGTGTATAGTGTATGTCTAAGTTTTTTAAACCATGTATATTTAATTTGCATTTGTCTAACTTTTCATTTGTACTTATCAAGCTGTGTACGTTTAATAAATTCGATTTTCGTTTCATTTTTTAGTTTATAGTTTTCAATCGTGTGATTCAAAGTATTAATTTGTATTAGGTTTTATTTCATGTATTAGTTTCTAATTTTCATTTCAAAGTATTAGTTAAAGGCATTAAAGAGGGGTAAATTGGACAATTAACTTTACTCTTTTTTTTAAGAACTATTAAGTTTTAAAAAAATGAGCTTAAATGTTTATAAGTAGTATAGATAATATACTTATAAAGTTTAAAAGCATCTTTAGAGAAACAAAATTATCAATAAACCGATTTTTTTTTTTGTTGGTGATTCCTTTCTTAACCTAAGTTCTTTCTGATTCAAACATATTACTCTACAATAATTGTGTGGAGAAAAAAGAAAGGGATTAACAATGAAGGGAAGTATCACTGATTGGTAGATTGCAAAGTGTATTATGTACGGAGGTTTACTTTTGTGTTTCTAAAAAAAGAGGAAAAGACTTTTGTCGCTTTTATTTATAGATTCCAAAAGATGTACCTTATATAGTTTCCCTTTTATGATCAAAGGAAAACTACGAGTAATGGAGTTGCGGGAAGGTATTTACACTGGGAAGCGGTCACACGACGGAGTTGCATTGTTCGAAGGTGATAAAAAATTTAATGAACAAATGAACGAACGGTTCGAGACATTGTGGGAAGTATTCTCATATGACCTTCTAGGAATCAATCAAGATTCTTCATTCTTAATAAGGATATAGTCATGCCCGTCCTCAAAGGCGAGCTAAGTGGATTACTGCTAAAATCCTTAAACTTGTGTTTGATGTATAACTATAAATGACGTTAAAAATTTATATTCGAATACGAAAAAAGTTAAAGAAACTTTTTAGTTGACATATTCATTGTAAGGCATCAAGCTCAAGATTTCTCGCAATCTTGCTAAAAGGATGACATACTTTTGAAACAGTAAACAATACTGATTTTTGTTGGGATTTTAGAACCAGTTAACCATTAACCTCTACGAGTACGCAGCGGATAAGGATTTAGTAATTGCAATTAGGTTAAACACGTAATTAATAAACAATAATTAATATAACAATTAATTAATAAAAGGGATATAGAAAACCTAACCTTGCTTGGCAATTGATCTCTAGTAACGGACAATAAAACCAAACGAAACCAAGCACCTAAATTAGATGCCTCGAAGAGTATCACACACAAACCCGATAATGTATACGTTCGATGAAAACGCTAGTCGAGAACGTAATATGAATAAACCAAACAACTATTGTCACTTGAATAAAATCACTAAACAGAAACCCAAGAATCTAGTTCCTTTTTTTCTGTCCGAGTACCCCAAAGAAAACAAGCCAAAGCAGCTTGTCAAATCCGCCCGATATCGGACAATAAAACCAATACTCATTGTCTTTGCTGCTGCTGTTCCAGAACC
Source organism: Chrysanthemum seticuspe (assembly GCA_019973895.1). Classification (NCBI taxonomy): domain Eukaryota; kingdom Viridiplantae; phylum Streptophyta; class Magnoliopsida; order Asterales; family Asteraceae; genus Chrysanthemum; species Chrysanthemum seticuspe. The sequence continues at coordinate 310,271,142 of BPTQ01000008.1, forward strand.
AGAAACAAGCAAGAGAAAGTTAATCTGAAACTTCTTCTTGGATCGAATAGATGCAAGTGTCTCAAATAAAATAAACCAAACAACCCTAATTCAGATTTTAGAAAAAAAATCTGATTGGTTACAAGTATGGATATATTGACTGGTTTTGTAGACTTTAGGATTGCATGTGCATCGTGAGATATCATGCATAATGCATGTGAGTGAATCGTACAATCATTATGCTGAAGTGGGAATAGATTTTCTTATATAGCAAAATCAAAAGTCCCTTTGCTTGGGTCTTGTCTTGGTCAACAAGTCACAAGCCCAAGCAAAACTTCCTTGCATTGTCCGATCAGATGTAGCCCAAGGCAGTCCACATTCAACCCATTTACATTGCTTAAAACAGCCCATGGGTCAAGCAATAAGATCGGGTCACATGCATGCATCTACGGGTAATATATTCAAGTATTATTACGTTCGACACGTATACTCGTGTCTATCGTGTGTGCCCCCATCGGCTCACACACTTCTAGTCGTTTCGAGTGTTTATAACTCCCACAAACCAACAGCTCCCACTTGGGAGTTGGAGTGTCGAATGGCACACAAAACTAACGACGGAAACGCCTAGCAAACGCTCTCACTCGCTTTTTAACTAAAAGTGTCTGAGAAAATAGTTTCGTAAAAGTTTCTCAGTAGCATGGTCATTCAATGTCTTGCTCTAATCATCCTTTGTTATAGATACCGTTAAACCATGGATTATGGATCTTAAATCATTCCATATAGTTTAACCCATTTAGAATCTCGTTATAGAATTTAATTAGATATACCAAATGTAATCAAGTATCATCTTGCATTACCCTTTGGGTTCGGCCGAACAATTATCTTATTAATTCTGGAGAGGCGCCATGGTATCTTTCTGCACATATCAAGTGGAGTAACAAATCCTTTATTGACTACAAGTGTTGTGGATGCTGCTTCACATCACTCCGAAATATAGCTTTTATAACTACCTTGTTCAGATAGCGTTTTGCGTATACTTACAAAAAATGATATCCACACATAACAGAACTTGCTTGTATCTCAAGTCTAAGGATGAAGATAATAAACCATTTTCAATATTTTACTTATGACAAGGATCCAAAAGTAAATGTTTGAAAGTTGGGGAATCCAATATGCATCTCTAGTGAATACATATGAGTTTGGTGGGAACAATCCTAATTCTCGTTAGAGTTATAACCAACACTCACATTTGCCTTATCATAACAATATTCCCATATTGTTAACCGACAATGGACATATTTAGAATAATAAAATTATTCAAGGATTAAACATGCAAATATAGGATAACAATTATTATATAAATGAATAACAAATACCAAGTATCTTTATTCATCATAAGTAAAAATTGTCTTTCAATCCCAATTATCCAAATACTAAAACAGATATGCATGAAACTCATTTAGTAAGTTGAACCCTAATGTTTCCAACATTCTCAACCTTTCTTTAAAAGAAAAACTAAATAGTTATCTGAGTAAACTTTCCGAATACTTATTTCAAATATCACATATAGAGAGTGATTTGAAATATAAGATGAGTGTCTTATCTCATATGCTCATACTATTGCAAGAATTATAGTATGGAGACGTCGTCTTACCTTGCATGAGGTATTAGAAATCAACGACATACTGACAGTCATCTTTACAGTTTCCAAAAGTGTAAAGTATTCTCATTCATTAATGTGTAATGCAACAATGCTCTATGTTGAGCATAGCTAGTTAGCAGATTTTTCATAAATGATAAAATCCTACTACAACTAGTATTAATAATCCTCTAGCATCATTTGTACTTATACAACATTATGCTTTATAATTCGTAAACATTTATAAAAACAATAATCTAAACACTCTCAATTAGATATTGTTGTTGTCAACTCATTTTGTTCTGGTACAAAAGCAACAACTAGTCTTATACACAATATAATATATACATGATGAATCCTTAGTTTAAAAACACAAGGTTTCCATCTATGTAAATTATTCCAAGTGAAATATATCATTAAAGACTTGCTTGAATAATATATTGCATTTGTGATAGACTTTATTTTCCGCATTTGTTTATTCCAGTTAAACATTTATTCCAAAGTTGTTTGTTTTATTCCCTAAATTCCAGGTGAAGTTTCATTCCAAGCTTAAGGATTAATATCTAGCTTAATTGGAATGATATCTTCAACATGTAAATTTTAAGGCAAAACACAATGCTCTCACTCAATGTCAGATGTACTCAAGAGTTATCTTAATTCAATCAGAATCATATTGTAATTAAATTCAAGATCTCAGCTCTTAGATGCATGATTCAATCCAAACTTGGATTGCTCAAATTGTATATTACATAAAGATTATGTAGATTCATAACTCTTTTGATTACACACCGTCCTCGCAAAAGGTAATCATAAAGAAAGAGTTATAAAATCTGATTGTCATATTCAACATACAAATCACATGTATGACAATTAAATATCTTTATATAATTAATGCATGTATTATATAAGAAAATTTAATCACATTCAATTGCTTAAGTATGATTAAAAACTTCTTATAAAATGCCAAACATTAATATGTATACAATTTTGTCCTTGTAAGTCTTTCTTCAAAAGAAACTCATTCCAACCTCATATGTTAACTGTTAGGCAAAATAACAATCAAGCTCAAAACTCGATTTGCCTTTTAAGGATTGCATCTTATCATTCATAGTTCTAAAACATTTATCATATTCAAGATGTGATAATGTATTTTAGTAGTTAGCTGATTTACAACAATCTTCTAACTTATATTCCTCAGCAATGATATTAAAAATATCACTCAAGTGATGAGGCATCCTTTCGGATTTATGAATGAGAGTAATCATTATACTTCGGTCAACATTTTCATGTTTAACCTTAGTATGACATTAATAAGTGGATATTAGAAGGTCAAGTATTTTGTTCTCAAAAACTTTGAGATATGTATATACTCCCACTTACTTTTGTAAGTAGAGACAATTCTCTAAATACTAAGTATTTAAGCAACAATAAATTTGTTCTTTATGGAGAATCACAAAATACATTTTAAGTTCTCATCTCAAGATTTGTTAATAAAATGCTTCATAAGATTTTAACAAATTCAGAACTTAAATCAAGACATAATGGAATTCCTTCCAACAACTCAAAATTAGGGTTTATAGAAAAACTCTAATTTAGTATCACTCTCTAACCAAAAGCTCTAGCAACAGTTTTGTATTTCGTCAAGCTAGGAAAAACACCAAAACTACAATCTTCAAGCTAGGAAGTGTAGAAAAATCAAAATCCAAAAGGGTTTAAGATTCAATTGGTTTGAGTGGTAAAACCTCAAATCCCTAATGAATTAGGGTTTTCAGTTTTAGGTTGTCTTGAATACCTTCTAGGTTTGAACTCTATTGAGTGTTTCCATGACACACGCAATTTCTAACCTTGGTATGTTTTTGGAGGTAGAGCAATTAAAGTTATCATGAACCAAACAATATGAATAAGGTTTGATCCAACACATTAGAAATACCATAATGAAGTGGTATCCTATGAGTTATTAGAATTGTGAAACTATATCAGAATTCTATAGATAACTTAATTCTCTTAGGACCAAATACTTGTCAATTGGGTCGAGCCAAATTGCATATAAAGTATTTACGAACCAAGTGCATGCAATAATGTATATTCATTGAACAATACAAGAACCTTATGTTCACGTGTTCACAAGAAGACAGAACTGTTCAAGGATTATATGTTCATGTGTTAACAAGAAAACAGAACATTTCAATAATACGTTATAAGTCTTTGAATAATTCAAAGGCCTTATGTTTATGTGTTAACTAGAAGACATAACACTTTTACTATATATAATTTATGTTATAAGTCATTAAACAATTCAAGGACTTTATAATTATGTCTATACATGTAAGCATAATTATACTAACAAAAGTAATCATGAACGCAAACCCTTGAGTTCTATAGTAATTTCAAGTTAATTTTATACTTCAGAATTATGATCATTATCATATAACCATAATTATGTTGACTAAAACATGTAGTCAAATGTTGAAGTATCTTTACACTATATCATGACATTTGAATGTAGTAGGGCAACAAACATCAAGCGTGTTCAAGTCCTAGTAGAATCATTATTAGAATGTAGTAGGGCAATAAATATCTCATGTGTTTAAGTCCTAGTAGAATTCTTATATACATGTAGTAGAGCATTAAACATCTAACGTGTTTAAGTCCTAGTAGAATTATTAGTTTCCTTTACCTTGCGGTCAAGAGATACCAATAATATTGTTGTTCCTTGCACAAACTTTGAGATTTCTCCCACTTGTGAAAGGTACAACATCATATTATGAAAACAAACAACACGTGATTGATTGTTCAAACAATATGATAATGTCATAGATATCATAAGTAGTTTTAGAACCATAACCTGTAATAAGGAATTGTGGATTATTATTCAATAGATAACATTTCAGGAAGCGACAACAGGAAGGCAATGAGTTATCTGATAAAATAAAATGCAATTTTCCTTTAAGAAATGGTTGTTCATATTCGGAAAGTAATGGATTATTTCAAAGCTAGTTTGAAATGATATGGGTGACTAACAGAAAATAAATCCCGTAGATCCCACTGAAATAGACAACATTACATGAATGATATTTAAGTTATAAAATGCAACTGCTCCCACTGGATTTGTCAACATTGTAAGTGTTACATTTCCAGTAGAAAGCATATAGCAGTTTTATACACTTTCCTATTCTCTTCAAATGCCTACGAGTAGCATGTACTTAGGTATTGAACAGAGTATATGAAGTTTTACTTATGTAGACAATGGACTAGCCATTCTTTTATTCAATTAACTTGAATCTTTAGCATGCAATTCCTCCTTTATCGTCTACAAAGCCCCAAGGGTAATTATCACTTTAGGAATAATAAGAGTCCAAGAAGATTACCTAGCAAATATGCTAGTAATTTCTTTACTCTTTGCGGTTTAAACTCATACATCGTGACAAGTGCAGGATGTTATTTATTTTGGTAGCTCTAAACACAATGTTTCTAGTTACACAAAATATTCTATCTTTCAATTAACTCTAGACCACGAAAGGGTAATGAAAGATCATAAACGAGTTTCTCAATTTTGGAATCCTATCTTAGTTAGTCAACTAAGGAGAAAAGATAGGTATAAGTCTCACTCTTCTTACTAGGAAAAGAGACTAAGTTTGTCTTTCAAAGAAAAACAAATTTGTTTACGAATTATGTTGCAATAACACAATTAATCAGAACATAAAAAGTTCAAATATAGTATTTTCGATAATTACATTCTTAAAAGAATTAACTACCCAATTAATTACTAATTAAGACTAAGATCCATCTTGCAACCCCACTTAATTACCATAGGTCTGACCAGTGTGTAAAAAAATAGGACAAGAGGTAAGCGACGAGCGTTAATTGCAAAATGCAACTCTTAGATTTATGAGACTGTTTAAGGCATTAGTATCAAGCAATAATGTCAAAAGCATGTTTAGTTCTCATCTTATGCCTCGGATCCGAGGTCTGACCAGGTTAACTCGATATAAGTCGACCAAGTATGAACGTGTAAAAATAACCAGAGGTCTGACCAGTGAGAAATAATTACCATGGGTTGGAAAGGCCCTTAGGTCTGACCAGAGAAGTCAATCCAAGTGCACGTGTCCATAGTTGGATGGCATAGACTTAAAATTAAAAATAGGTATGCACACATAAATGTGGTAAAAGTCGTGTACAAAGAAGCATGCAAAACAACTTTGTAACACTAATTTTAAAAACTTTGGTAATGACACTGTAGTGATCATCATGGTTCACGGTAGCTCCAATCGAACGCACAGGGAGGCAGAGGACCAGGTAAGCGCTGAAGCATAACCTTAGACATCCTTTCGGTGCGACTGTGCGCACCTCTTTGAACCCCCTTTTGAGTTTGTTCTAGTGGGTGAGCCGTACATCCCAAGTGTCCATAGCGTCTAGTTTTTAAATTCTTGAAAACGTGTTTCATATATTAGGTCACTTTATTTTACAAAAACAATTTTCCGCGAATCAAATAGCAGGTCACAATGAGCATGATATTTAGGCGTGTAAATAAAGACCAATATTAATGTTATGGTTACGATATGTATTATTCCATATTGCATACAATTAGGTGTCAAAGCAAGTAATAATGCACATATAGGAATTACAAACATATAAGCATAAACATCAATATTAAAACCACATATTGTTCCGAGTACTCTTGCGAGTCTTCACCAAACGGAGAACCATAAGACCGTCACTAGGATACAATACCTAGATCTCCCCATACATCGCAAAAGCAATTGAGTGGGTCTTGTTGCCGGAAAACACATAAAACATGGCAATCTCAATTAACAAGTAATTACGCAATTTATGTATTTATAAACCAATATGTAATTCTAATTAACAATTAATAAATTCAAATTAACTTTGAATTCTAATTAGCAAGTAATTTTAATTAACATGTAATTCTTAATTAACAATTTAATTTTAATTAACAAAGTAATTATAATTCACATATAAATTAAATTCTAATTAACAAGTAATTCCAACTAACAAATTAATTCTAATTATCAATATAATTTTAATTTGTGTGTGACTAGTTATTATTTATTAAAAATTGACAAGTATTGCATGTAATTGTCAAAATAAAATAAAACAAATAACTAATTTAGGTTTCATGCAGCCTTTTAAAACATGTTTATTAATATCAGAAACGTGTAACTCATAATCGCAAAAACGAGTTGACTCGTGATGCCACTGTTGGGATTTTAGAACCAGTTAACCATTAACCTCTACGAGTACGCAGTGGATAAGGATTTAGTAATTGCAATTAGGTTAAACACGTAATTAATAAACAATAATTAATATAACAATTAATTAATAAAAGGGATATAGAAAACCTAACCTTGCTTGGCAATTGATCTCTAGTAACGGACAATAAAACCAAACGAAACCAAGCACCTAAATTAGATGCCTCGAAGAGTATCACACACAAACCCGATAATGTATACGTTCGATGAAAACGCTAGTCGAGAACGTAATATGAATAAACCAAACAACTATTGTCACTTGAATAAAATCACTAAACAGAAACCCAAGAATCTAGTTCCTTTTTTTCTGTCCGAGTACCCCAAAGAAAACAAGCCAAAGCAGCTTGTCAAATCCGCCCGATATCGGACAATAAAACCAATACTCATTGTCTTTGCTGCTGCTGTTCCAGAACCAGAAACAAGCAAGAGAAAGTTAATCTGAAACTTCTTCTTGGATCGAATAGATGCAAGTGTCTCAAATAAAATAAACCAAACAACCCTAATTCAGATTTTAGAAAAAAAATCTGATTGGTTACAAGTATGGATATATTGACTGGTTTTGTAGACTTTAGGATTGCATGTGCATCGTGAGATATCATGCATAATGCATGTGAGTGAATCGTACAATCATTATGCTGAAGTGGGAATAGATTTTCTTATATAGCAAAATCAAAAGTCCCTTTGCTTGGGTCTTGTCTTGGTCAACAAGTCACAAGCCCAAGCAAAACTTCCTTGCATTGTCCCATCAGATGTTGCCCAAGGCAGTCCACATTCAACCCATTTACATTGCTTAAAACAGCCCATGGGTCAAGCAATAAGATCGGGTCACATGCATGCATCTACGGGTAATATATTCAAGTATTATTACGTTCGACACGTATACTCGTGTCTATCGTGTGTGCCCCCATCGGCTCACACACTTCTAGTCGTTTCGAGTGTTTATAACTCCCACAAACCAACAATTTTATGTTTTGGAACAAATACACTTCTTTCTTTAGCCTTTACTTTGAGGTTCTTTAGCCTTAGCCAAACTTTTTGAAGTTCTTGATTCATGCCCCGGTTCCCAGGGTTAGGGTTCCACTCTAAATAACCGGTGGGCTCGTAGAGTGTGTATGTTTGTTGACCAATGACTCAATGGTGCTGATAGACCAAGCTAGGAGGGTGAAGTGGCCGTGTGTTTGTGAAAATTGGAGTACAAAAGGGTGACTTGAGAGTGTTTGCTAGTTGCAGTAGTGTTGGTGGTGATGTCATGCTATGGAACGAGGCCGATAAATCAATTGAATCCGAATTGTGTTCATCTTCGTGTTGATGATGTCGTGCTATGGAAAGAGGTTTATGAATCAATTGAATCTGAATGTGTGTTCATCTTGAAGTGGTGTGTTGCTCTAGAAAAACATAATTTTGTATCTGGTATAGACTGAAGCACTACTTTATTAGGGAATTTTGTTTTTGTAAACCTTTTTCTTGAATAAAGACATTAATATGTATGTGAAGATCTTGGTTTTTTTTTTTTATATAAATTATCTATGTATCAGTTTAACACAACAGAAGAATCATCCAACAATTTAACTAGGTGATTAACAGATCACAGGGAGTGCAATTTAGACCGTGATTCGACCAACCAAGTCTTTCATTTTTACACAACAAGATATGCAAGTTATAAAACATAATACTGGTTCCAACAAATTTATGATACTTTCAGAAAACTGTACAAGAGAAGTGGGATTGCATTTTGCAAATTATGAACAAGAGTCCTTTAATTTCGATTTGGAGTGGGTTACACAACCAACATTTAAACTAACCCAACCAAAAAAACAGTATCAATAAAATTACATTCAAGAACTCAACTAATGCCCATAGAAAAAATAACCCATCTCTTATAATAACTTAAAACTACATAAATGTATCCTATCTACCTTCTGCTGCCAAAAACCTCAGAAACTGTTTCTTTGTTTCTGAATCCTAAATCTATTGATAGACTAAGGGAGGCCGGAAGGAAGGTTTGGATGAACTTACGTGATGGTTCTTTCTTGTTCTTTTTAAACCGCGAAGACCCGGGTTCTTTGATTGATCTTGAAGAGTTTGACTCAAAAATTGTGGATCCAAACGAATTGTCATTAATTGACGTGAAAGATGTGGTTCCACCGTTATGTGATGGATACCCGAGAGCTGCATCTTGATGGGGTGGCGGGAATTTTTCGCTCTTGCTTTTGGCTTTTGCTTCTGTTACAGCTCTCCTTCTCTGGAAATCAAAATCAAGAAAAAAAGATTGTTTGTTTAGAAATGAATAGACACAAACAATAATGTATACGCATTTTTTCTTGTGTAAGAAACAATGTTATAGCAACCAACAATGTTACCAGCAAACTTGTAACTTATGGCGCACTATTTTTGGGGGTGTTTGCTATCGCATTTTGATTTTTGAAAGTTACTGTCATATGGAATAATCAATAATAACTATAAAAAAAAGGGGCCGCAAGAGATATTACAACGATGTGCTTATGATCCTTGAAGTTGAACGTTTGCCAAAATTAGGATTACATTAGGATTTACATGTAAACAACTTCAGACAATCAGATAACTTAGAATCAGTTTATTGTTGCTCCTAACCTGATTGCCTAAGACTAAAGTAACCAGATAACAATCAGATCCACATACCCAAGCATTATGAAATCATATAATCATTATAAGTGCAATGTGAAACGCCCCTTTAGTCATGCGCCAACATCATGTTATGCTTTGTACTTCCAACTTCTAAAACCGGATCCTAATGTAATATTCTAATCCTTTTGATTTTTTAGAACAAGATTCCTACTTATTTTTTCTTTTTTTGCTTGGCTGAAAGACAATGGAGATAATGTCAAATTATTTCATTAAAATATGGGCCAGTTCAACTGTTCTATTTCTTTTGAGGTGTATGGTGTAAATAATTCAAACAAACACTTTAGCCTTGGTACGATATGCAAAAAGAAACAATGGTGCATTTTGTGGACCTGAGACTCGCATAAATTTCAGCATATAGGACCAAAACTGAAAAGGTTGTTACTACAACATACGACTAACTACTAACTTTTGCCTCCCAAAAGATAAAAATGTACAGTATACTTTTTCCCCTAACTTCAAATTATTAACAAGGTTTCATAATGGTGAAAACCATCAACTTTTTTGCAGTATAATTCTTCACCTTTTTGGGTTAGATATAAGCAATTTTTCCAGTCATGAAAAATTATTATTTTTCGATACTTTATTGATAAATGATTAAAGTTGGTGGTTAAATCTAAAAGGGTAAATTGAGAGGGGTCCCTATTTGGGCTACCCCGGAAAAGTCGAGCTTTTTTGGCTCTCATGTACGCAGCCTAACTGATATTCCCGGGGCCGTTTCCGGATTTTTCTCTCGCCATCTCAAAAGATGTTCACCCAAACAAATACATATTTCATACTAATAATATCACTGATTAACTGCATTAAACAAAATAAAATGTGCTGTGTCAGTGTATGTGCATAAAAAGACATGTTTCACTTACATCTAAGTTGGATTGAATCTCCGCATTGGCTTCTGGAGCTGGAACTGCACGGCTAACGCGTTCACGAGCTCTTGTTCTTCTATTTCCATCCACACCATGAGATTTAACACTTAAACCTCTTTTTCTGTGGATATATAATAAGGTAAGTAACATCAATTTTTGGAGGAAAAAAACAAAGGATGTTTTGGGGGTCATACCTTCTAGCTTCTTCCTCCCTCAATTTGACATCTATTTCTTTGCTGGGTGGGTGCTTTGGTAATTCGGATGGGTCACACGCATATGGTTCAGTGGCGAAGAACTGCACACAAAGAGAGATTATAGCCAGCAAAGTCATATATCTCTGTATGTACTACGATATAAGGTAAAATAAATGCAAGATGTTCCTCACATTGCTATTTAGGGCTGACGTGGTAGAGCCGCGATCCTTGGGATCAATTGCAAGAAGATTTTCTAATAAAGGTAGAGAAGAAGGTGGGAAATCTTTGAATGTTTCTACTATACAACGTTTGTACGGATGTTGTGGCTTAAAAAGAGTGGCATTTGGCAACCGGTACTTCTTCCAATATTCATCTGATGGGGAGCCACATAATTTGAATATCTTGTGTAGTTGTTCAACCTGAACTCAGATATCCAAATCAAATGATCAATATGAAACTCATTTTCATATATAAACTTACAGCAACATCAATGGCTAAATGAGGAAGAGGTTTAAAATATGACTGGAAGTGACAAGATCAACCTATGAGTGGGAAACTAGAAAAAAGATAGCTAATGGGTCAAATGTCAACCAAAATGTATATATAAATGCCTAATACCTCATTCAACAAAAGTAGATCAGTCAATCTAATACAAGTAATCATATTTAGCAAACCAGCTATGTATTAAAAAAGTATTTCATATTTAGCAAATCATATTTAGCAAACCAGTTATGTATTAAAAAAGTAATCATACAACCCATATTGTCACCACAATAAAAAGAAAGTTAGCTAATGGGTCAACATCAACCATTGTGTTTTTAAGGCATTAAACCTCCTGAATTATTTTTCAAAATAGTATATCATTATTGAACACATAATATAAAATTTGTTATCATTTTTTACCAAACCAATTATATATAAAATATATATATATATATATTAAATTAATTAAAATTAACTATTTTCTGCCAACCCAATCCGTTCCCAAAATTACCCGTTTTGAGCTATAATCCAACCTGCCCATATATCTATATCTATATATGATGTGACTAAAAGAGTTTCTACCTCTGTCCGTCCTGGCAATATGGGTTTCCCGTACAGAAGCTCAGCCAAAATGCAGCCAGCACTCCACAAGTCAACACCAACACCATAATAAGTGGCACCAAGTAGAAGCTCTGGTGGTCGGTACCATAGAGTAACAACACGACTAGTCATTGGTTGTTTATTTTGTGGATTAAAAAAAGAAGCCAACCCAAAATCAGCTATCTTGAGAATTCCATCATTGTCAATTAATAGATTTGAGCCTTTGATGTCACGATGCAAAACACCGTTCTTGTGGCAATGTTCAAGCCCAGAAAGTAGCTGTTTGATGTAGCATTTGACCTGCCCACATGATAACTTTTTGAGACACATAAAACTCAAAAAGATAATTCATTAAAAGCCTATATACCCGGTGATAGAAGAATCTAACGTATCATCTTAGAAAAAGTCTAGTAATTATCATCTCTACTATTATGCATCCAAAAAATTATGGCACTTGATGGTGTTTGTTTGAGAAACGTATTGTAGGTAACTGAAAACTAGAACTAATACTATATTTAAAGATGTAGACCGCCAAATAGTGCAACTACAAACATCAAATTTGCTAGAGTGGGGGATTAGTTTTCTCGCCCACGAAAAGAAGTGTAAGATCAATCTACAAAAACTGAAATAAAAATTGTCAACTTTTACCAATTTTGGGTAAAAAAAAGTGGTTTTAAAATTTGTATAAAACTGAACCTTCAATCCCTTTGAATGAGCGAAAAAATCACTCATACCCTACAATGACAAATTATGTATTATTTGTTACCTTTCTTGGCAATTTTCACATCAAAAAATATACTCATCATATCCGGATTTCAAGTTTTCACAGTCAACGTCAATCAAGTATAAGCGTAAAACATAAAATTTGACAATATTCACAGCCAACCGAATTTTAAAAACAAGAAACACATCATTGGACACCATCTTATCGACATAACCATTAAAAAACAACAATGTCGGTCAGCACAATAATACAAACATACAAGCCAGAAACAATAAGACAAATATAACTGTATCATAAACATCATATGACAACCAAGCATAAGGTCAACATACTAAATCTATGTCCAACAAGTAAACAATTGTTAAGTCTATATCTATCATAATCGAATCAATTATCAAATTGGGGCTTGAAAGTTACCTGTGGTACGGTAAACTTAACACTTTGGACAGCGGCAAGACCGGATAGATCATGTTCCATGTATTCGAATACAAGATATATACTAGAAGACATCCTTGACGTAACCAATCCTTCGAGCTTAATTATATTCGGATGATTTAATTTTTTCAGTATAAGAATCTCGCGTGCCATGAATTTCACACTTTCTGGCTCTAAAATATCGAACCTAACCTTCTTTAACGCAACTATCTTCCCTGTTATCAAATCCCTAGCTTTATATACATTGCTATACGTCCCTTGCCCAATCTATCATCAACAAATTCAACAATCATATAAACATCAATTTGAAAAGGTAAAAAAGAAAAGAGAGTTAATTCATTAGAATAGCGAGATACATTAATCTGTCATATCCATTATAAAAACATGTCTTGTCCAGTTACAGCAACATGAGCTAAAAAACATTGTTGTTATTAGAAGAAATACACGTATATTGCGGTTCTAGGTAAGATAATACTTAGATCCTTAAGAAAATGCATCTAGTTAATTTTCAAAGGATTCTCCTTTTATCCATAACTTTTTTCGCAATTTCGTATTATGTTTAAGTAACAGTAAAAAAGTTAAAAACACATATCTTGCAAAGTTGCAATTATTAGTAAAAAAGCTAAAAGTATACAAGACCAGCCGTAATGGAGCATCAGCCCACGCGTGAAAGGCCTTGACCCAGCGTGGTCCCCCCCCCCCCTCCTCCTCTTCTTCCTCTTCCACACGTGAAGCAACAGGATATATGTAAATGGTAAAGTTTAAATGCGGTGGGAAAGGGTATGTGGCGCTGACGTGGAGGTGTCAAGACTACCGGAAATGCAAGTACCTTAATTTTTAATTTTTACTGGATGTAAAAAGATTAATAAATAAAGTCATTATAGTCCATACTAGTTTTATCATCAATAACCTCATTTTCAACACCTTACAAACATATTAATGTTCACCGCTTAATAAGCCTAGAAAATAAGCTAAACCAAACACCCCATAGAATATTAAAAAAAAATATATATACAAAATACAGCATCTTAACTAACCTTATCGATTTTTTCAAAGGTATTAGCACGACGTGGAGTCCAATCTTTGATAGCATCACCAGCCACATCACGCAACCACTGAGGCCACCCATTATTACTACACCTACTTTTCAAACTAAACTCGGGTCTCAATCTCACAGGAGGAGCATGACCACCTTTGCGCACCACCTGTTCGACGTTATGCGTCACCGAACTTTCCTCATCATTTTTACCGCAACAACTTATGGGCTTTGGACCCTTTGGTTGGTTATGTTGTGTAGCTCGTTTACCGAGTACACAACCCATTGTTTTTTATTTGGTTAATTTTGGTGTTATTGTTGTTCCATTGGTATTGATGTTGTTATTTTTGTTGGTGTTGAGGGTGGAGTTAATAAATGTATGTTTGTTGTGAATTTAATGTTTGTGTTTGCAGAGAGTGGCAGAAAAGAGTGGGGTTTGTTGAAGAGAGAGAGTATGTGTGTTTGTTTGTGTGAGTTTATTATGGGTAAAATGGAAGTCAGTTTTACATAGTACAGTAATGTTTAATGGATTTTTTTTTTTTTTTTTTTTTTTTTTTTTAAAGTGTCACATCCGGTATTTAAAAGTTACTACTTTTGGAGCTGTAAAAAGTTTAGTATTCATTTTGACTTTTCGCTCAGTATAAGAGGGGAGGGAGTGGAAGTGAGTTGGGGGTCGGTGCCGATCGGGTAGATCGGTAACACCGCCCCCACCCTATCGGTTAGGGCAAATCGGTGAAGAAGTCGGGTTGGGAAGCTGAGCGGTGAGGAGCAAAAATGTGACCGTTGGGAGAAAAATATGCAACGGCTAGTTGCATTAAAAAAAAAAAAAAAAAAAAAAAAAAAAAAAAACCTTTAAAACCAAACTAACCCACCTTCACATTTTAAAATCACAACCCATTTTTCACAAAATCATCACAACCCATCTTTCAATTTCTCATAAAATCCCAATCTTTTTATCATCAAAATGTCTTCCGATTCTTCCGAATTCGAATACGTTATTCCGTCTTCGTCCGACGATCTATCCACGGGTAGCTCGATGCAAGTTATGCTTCAAGCGGCTCAGTTTCTTGAAGACACGGCAAGCTCTAGCTTTCAAAGCCGTAGTAGCATAGATCGTCATCGGGAAATAGGTCTTCAAACTCTAGAGAATGATTGGTTCGTTGAAGCACCAAAGTACAACGAAGTTTACTTTAAAAAAAAATCGAATGGAGAAAAGCATGTTTTTGAAAATAGTGGGCGACATTGAAGCGAGATACCCATATTTTCAAGAAGGTTATGACGCGCGATTGAAAAAAGGTTTCACGGCGAAACAAAAAATCACATCGGCCGTTAGGCAACTTGCAACCGGCAATCCCCCCGATGAGTATGATGAATATTTATGCATGTCTGCAAGAACGTCACGTGAAAGTCTTGATTATTTTTGTGAGGCCATCATTCAGTTGTACGATCGAGAGTACCTACGTAGGCCGACAACACACGACCTTGCACGCATTTTCCAGGCCCATGAAGCGAGACATCACATCCCTGGGATGCTTGGTAGCCTCGACTGTACACACGTCAAATGGAAAAATTGTCCTAGAAGTTTGAGAGGGCAATATACGAGAGGTGACTATGGTGTTCCCACTATTCTGCTTGAAGTCACCGCGTCACAAGATATGTGGATTTGGCATGCTTGTTTTGGTCCCCAGGGGTCAAACAACGATATCAACGTATTGAATCAGTCTGACTTGTATCTTACAGAGCGAAATGGAATGGCGATGAACAGTTCATTCCACGTGAATGGACACTTTTACAAACGCGGCTACTATTTGACAGATGGAATCTATCCTAAGTGGTCCACATTTGTTAAAGCATACCCGTATCCAACCGACCCAAAGGAAAAAAAATTTAAGAAGTTACAAGAGGGGGCGAGAAAGGATGTCGAGCGAGCTTTTGGTGCTCTCAAAGGAAAATGGAAAATTCTCCATCGACATCTCCGAGCTATGACCAAAGCGAAGATTGCCAATCAGGTTCATGCGTGTATTATTTTGCACAATATGGTTATTGTGGAAAACTAGAAGGGGGGGGGGGGGTTGAATAGTTTTACCAATTTAAAACTTCCTTTTAAATATTTAGATCGACTTATGTCAATCTATTTGGTTGTTTATGTTGGACGTTGATAGATAGATATATAAACGTGTAAATGAAAGATAAAGAGTAAGAAGCACATCACCACGACACAAGTATTTATAGTGGTTCGGCTACAAGGACACCTTCCTTGCCCTACTCCACTCCCCGAGTCACCTACTCGAGAGTTCGTAAACACTACACCAACTCCTTATGGCGGAGAAGCCTTCACAACGTCGCTTAACCTTTTTCCGGTACAAAGCTAAATACCGAGTTCTTTCACACCAAGGCGAACCACACCTAACACAACGTCGCCTACCCTTTATACGGTGCTAGGCTAACCACCGAGTTCTTTCACACCTTAGGATAACTAATCCTATCACAACGTCGCCTACCCTTTATTAGGTACTAGGCTAAGCACCTAGTTCCATTATGGAGGAACTACTACCCTTCACGACACAACACCTATTATCAAGGAGATCTACTCCTTGTTACAACACCATCAAGGATATCACCATCCTTGTGAATAAATAAACACTTATATGTATAACGATGCACCTCATCGATTATACGACCTAAGCATTCTTCCCAAATGCTACTTGATTTGATTCTTCGGCATCCTTCACTAATGCCTTTGACACAACGCTTGGCATCCTTCACTAATGCCTTAGTCTTGACACCTTAAGCATTCTTCACTAATGCTTTCATCTTGACACATTCGGCATTCTTCACTAATGCCTTCAACCCAACATCTATGAAGAAAGGAAGAACTATCAACAAGAGAACCTTTGTTGTCTTGATGATGACGAAGCATGGCAACTCATGGACTTAAGCTTGCACGTCTTCAAGATGTGGTGATCTTTCGTTTAAGAGGAATCTACAAGATCACACAAAAACAAAAGAGAAAAGCTACATAGATCTCTTGGATCTGAGGTTAGAGGGTTAGAATACTTGGGGAACGTATGTGTGTAAAGGATCAATAGAAAGGAAGAAATGACTCTCTATTTATAGAGGAAATTCTCTACTGTTTCCCCGGATCCCACGGATCCCTTCCACTTGGGATCCGGCTAGCACAAAGCTAGGGATCCGTGGTCCGCTCCTCTTTGCCCATGGGTATTTTGGGTTATGGGTCATGGGTCATGGGTTATGGGTTGATCCATGGTTTTCAATCTAGATACAATGTACCTTAAGGATACATTGAACTTGTGTAAGTGGTATATATAAAACCATGGGTTATGGGTCAAAAACCATTTGCTAGTTTTTATCTATTTAGTATATACTTGCTTTTACCCATTTTAGTATATACTTGTTTTTTACCCATTTTAGTGTACTTAATATAAGTATGTATTAACCCAATATGTAAACACTAGTTGTTGTACATATGTATCTAACTCATAGAGTTACTTAAACTTGTTAAGCCAATATGTAAACACTAGTTGTTGTACATGTGTATATAAAATCACTTAATCTTGTTATAGTGTTTTATGTGAGAACGTAAGTGTGTTATAAAACTATTAGTTCAAACAATTTACGTATTTTATTTGTTTCGTTAATATGATTTTACTTTTGTTATCGACAAAACATTAGAAGATCGTAAAATATAAATAAACGTTTTTACGGCTTATTTGTATTAACAGTTATAAAACGCGACGGGAGGGCAATATCACCGGTTCATATAATGGATGAGCCGGTCTAGCCAGTGTTCGACGACAGTGTGGTAGCGGAGTTACTAGACGAAGTTCTCCATGACCGTCTTCGATATGATCTCACGGAGCACGTAGCACGTCAATACTTGCCGCATCTCGATGATTAGTGGGGGGGGGGGGGGGTTTAATCTAGTTTTTTTAAGTATTATGTAATGTTTCTTTTTTTTTTAAGTATTATGTAATTTTTTATTAAGTCATTGTTGAATGTATTTTTTATTTTTAATGAAATGTTATGTTTTTATTTTAATATTGTATGTGATTTTATGTGTTAAAAATATATGGAAAAAAAAAAGAAAAAAGAAATTGGGTAGGATTGGGTACCACTCCCTCCACTTTGGGTAGTGTTAGGGTAGAATTGGGTAGTTTTGAGTTGGAGGGTTTTTATTAGATAGAGGTGATGTGACAATTTGGGTAGTGTTGGGTATTAAGTGACCACTCCCTCCCCCCTAAGGTATCATTTGGTGTCGTCGTGTGGTGTTATAGGAAAAACACTGCCACATCAGCACTTTTTCATATAACACCAGAATTCACCACAACACCAAAAACACCCCTCCCTCCTCCTATAACATCAATTTTAATGTTGTCGTACACACTGGACCTCACATTTTTTTTATTATTTTTTATTTTTTCATTTATTTAAATAAACCAACAAATTTCATCAAAATTAAACTTTTATTATTAATTAAAAAACATTACACAATAATTTAAAAAAAAACAAAAAAAAAATGAACTTGTCATAATGCAGCCAAAAACACATTACAGTAAAATAAAAGTGCAGCCAAAATTAAGTAAAAGTGTCTTGGCCCAAGTTTAATAATAGCCCAAACCAAATCTTATATACACCTTACTACCTTAGTGATACCCTTTATCCTAATTTCAATTTGTCTCAAACTCTCAATCCTAAAAAAACGCAGCCATCAATCCTACTTTCTCTAAACCAAACTCAGCTACCAACATAATCCTCTCACAAAATTCTTTCTTCCCAAAAACACAAAACCAACAACACACAAACACTTGGGTGGTTTCTTCCTGCTACATTCGAACCATAAACTTATATACAATTTGAAAAAAAATATAAATAAAATAAAATAAAAAATAAAAACGGGAAAACGCGAGTCATGGTATACATGTGGCGCTATCCGGTTGCGTTTTCGGGACGATGTGGGCTGGTCACGACGGCTCAGGATACGAAAACGCTAGCCACGGTATCGTGGTTGCGCCATCCCATTGAGTTTTCCGAGATAACACCAGCAAAAACGCTTGGTACCCTCTCCTCTAAAACAAATTCGTTTTTCGTTTTCAAATAAATGTTTTGTTTTGATTTTTTTAAATTATTTTTTTTTCAAACTTTGATTTTAATTATTTTATGTTATATAATATTGATAAAGTTTATATAAATGAAAATACATTTAAAAATTAATTATTCATATATTTCGCATCAAGTATTATACTCTCAGTATGTTTGATAAATTTAGCTGTAAACTGTATGCTGTAAGCTGTAAGCTGACATGAGTTACAAGCTGTATTTTTTTTTCTCAATAAAAGTGTTTAGTAAATTAACTGTTAACTGTAATTATAAGTTGTTAACAATAATTTTACGTTTTAACATCCCCGAATATTTTAAAAGCTACATGAATCAGCTTTTCATTTTGGAACTATTTGTTTAAAATAAAAGCTTGAAGTTGATGAGTATGTTTGGCAAAACTAGCTGTAACCTGTAAACTGCAAAGCTGTTAACATGAGCTACAAGCTGTATTCTTTTTTCAATAAAAGTGTTTGGTAAATTAGCTGTTAAATATATTTATAAGATGTAAAATGACATAAAAGGATAAATCTATAATTGTAAATAAATGTTTGGAGGGTATATCAGTAATTTAAAGTTTTAACAGCTCCAAGACATTTAAAAAGCTTCATGAATCGGCTTTTCATTTTGGAGCTATTTGTTTGAAATAAAAGCTTGTAGTTAATGCATCTAAACGAAGCTACTAAGTTTATAAGAGATTATTTTGTAACAAAAAGCTAACAGCTCCTCCAAAAAGCCCCTGCCAAACATGCCCGATGTATCCAAATAGAGCTACTTATTTTTGAAGAGATTATTTTTGTAAGAAAAAGCTTACAGCTCCAAAAAAAGCTTCTTGCCAAACAAGCCCTATATATAACTTTATCAGAGTAGAGATTGGAGCCGACATTTTTCCGAAGACGCTGATGGTGAGGTCGGCTCGAAGGATTGGGACGGCTTGAGTGTACTATAGAGCCGCGACTCGAGTCGGCACTGTTCACACGTTGAGCCGATCCGAGCCGTCGGCTTAGAGCGATTAAAATAAGGTTAGTGGGTTTTTGCTTATTTGACACTTAATTATTATGGTTCGTTGCATGTTGTACACTTGTTTTCCTTTATCATAGATTTATGGCTTCGCTGACATGTTGTACATCTGTTTTCTATTATCAGTTCCCGATCCATTTACATAAAAGGTTGGTGTTTCATTTTTTTGATATTTTACACACACATGGGGGTAGGTAAGAAATTAGACCCGGAAATTATTTTATGAAAAATTTATTGTTATTTAGGGTTTCCTGATTTAGGTGGTTAGAGTTGAAACTGTTTTAGGGTTTTTGGTCGGAATAATGAGTAGAGTGCATGATTATGGTTGTTGTATCATCGCAGTTGGCTAAAAGAGTTAATCGTGGTGTTACGGTTTCTGTTCAGTGTTAGTTCAGTTTATCTTGACTTACAGTTATTAAGTTCTCAGTGAAACTGTTTTAGAAGTTGGTTAAAAATGAAAAGTGTTTTTTTTGGTGTTGTATCGTTGTATGAAGTGGGTTTGAAAAGACAATACACAAGTCTTAATATCTTTTGCGTTTAATGTTTTCAGCTACTGACGTTGTTATCATGGGAATTTTGTGCAGGTCGCGGCTAAAAGTTTCTTGCATGCAAATCAGCCGCAGGACATCGGAGGTAATTTCTTTTTCGGTAGATGTTGTTGAGTAGTTGATAGATGGAACACATCATTTTACATTTGTTTTGAAAATGCACTAACTAGGTGATATGTGTGTGTTTGTGTTTGTGTTTCTTTAAGGTTTGTGACATCCAAAATTTTAATTTATACATTGTGTATGATCTGTATTCGATACTTTATAAAGATAACTAACAACTGATCACAAGGCAATGGTCATCTTTAGAATTTCTTTTAGCTTTATCCTATATATGTTTGAATGATTGTATCCCATAGATGGCTATATGGCCTTTTTTAACGATAATTTTTTCACACCCTGTACTGGGGCTGAGCATCGGGATGATCCCGACCCGTCACGTTTCGATCCCGATTTATCCCGATCCCGACTTGCCGGAAAAATCAAACCGCCTCCCGACCCGAGTGTAGATCGGTTACTGTCGGTCGGTGTCGGGTGGCGGTCGGGACAGTGGTCGAATTTGTGTTTTGTCGGGTAATCCCGATTCCCGACCCGATCCCGATCCCGATCCTGATCCTGACTAGCCGGAAAAATCAAACCGCCTCCCGACCCGAGTGTAGATCGGTTACTGTCGGTCGGTGGCGGGCGGTGGCGGGTGGCGGTCGGTTGTCGGTAGTCGGTCAGAAAAGCTCAGCCCTACCCTGTACCACTTATCTTACAAATGCCACAAGCGAGGTTTGAAACCACAACCTCTAGGTTAGTGATCAACTCACATACTACTAGACCAAAGGCCTTGGGTGATGTTTATATACAGAGCCGGAGGTGATGGGGTGACTGGCAGGTGCTCAGCCCCCCTCAACAGCCCAACTTCTGTACTTCATAATGGCTATAAAAAAGAGTAAATTACACCTTGGTCCCTGAAGTTATGTCGAATTTCATACGACATCTAAAAACGAGTTTCTTACTCCACGATCGATAAAATATTACGCCGCTGGTCCAATTTTCTAATAATCGCTAGTTTTGCTAGTTATCTCGGCCCTCACGTGCGCAACACATGAGGACAATTTTGTCCGAATCTTTGTTTTTGAATTTTTGTTCTGTTTTGGTTACTGTACATACATTGTACCAAAATTACTTTTTGTACTTTATAATTTTTTTGTCAATAAAATTTTGTACTTGTTAATTTTTTTTATTCTTAAATCTTTTTGTACAATAACTATTTTATTTGAGTAACACACAATCATCTCTCTCTCACACATACATTCCTTTCTAAACTTGTTTTTTTCAATTCTTCTCCAATATCCAATACTACATTAATCCATCGCGTAAATGTCTAAAGGTAAACATAATTCTTGTCTTTCTATATTTGATTTTAAGGTTAATTGGTTACAAATCTAATTATTTTTTTAAATCATATATGCAACCAGAAGCGTCAAAAGAGGTGGTGGTAGAGGAAACAATTGAGCAATCAGTAGAAGATTCATTTGATCAAGAGTCACATGATGAACACGAAACTGAAGTTCCTGAAAATGTCAATGATGATGGATGGCTTACTGAGGAACAGGAACATCAACTAAAATTAGATGAAGAGGCATTAAGAGAAACATTAGAAGAAGAGGAAAGGGCTCAAAAAGAGTTGGAGGAAAGAATTAGGCAAGATCGATAGTATGAAATGATGTTGTTGATGGAATTTTGTGTCATGGAATTGATCATGAATCAGATTAATATGTAATTTACTTATTGGAATAACAAATATTGTTCGTGTCATTTATTTTGTACAGGTTGTGTTTTCAATAGTTTAGTTTGCAGATCCATTATGCAGTAAAGGTTAGAAGAAATAGAGTGTTAGAAGGGGAAAAAATAGCTTGAACACAAAAAATTACACCGTTGGTCCCTGATAGGCTTTGTCCAAGTTATTCACATAGAAGGGAAAAAAATAGTTTGAAACCAAAAAACAGATTGTTAAATGACACTTAGAAGGGAAATAAAACAAAGAAAAAATTAATTACGTAAAGTAAAAAATTCGCATAAGTTTATTAAAAAACCTACAAATAATTACAATGGAAACTTGTGACAAGACACAAGCCTCCGGTTTTTTACTTCCCCAAAATGGTTTGAAGCTTCCATGATACGCTTTCTCCAAGTTCTTCACATAAGTCAAAGTCAATTAAAGAAAGACCACCCACGTGGCCACGTGTACACCAACTCGTTTGTAATGCAACCAGTTTAGTTAGATTCCAACTTGTAAAGTTGATACTTTTTACAAATTGAACGATTAGTCCAAAGTGTAGGACACACAAAACTGTAAAAACTAGAGTAACAGACACGTGTCATTTCCATAACTTTGTTCTAAATTTATTGTTTCAATGTAACTTTGGGGACTAAAGAGGTAATATATTATAGATTGCAATGATCAACCGTGGTCATATCAAAGAACTATAGCCGTATATCTATAACTCATATCTCGATGTATGTCAGAATAAGTAATGTGATCGACGCGTTTTCAGAAGGTTTTCCTTTATATAGGCACTTAACCCTTTGCATTCACCCCATTCTTCACACCAAATTCTAAAAAGTTCTCTCATTCGTCTTTTTTTAAGCAAAGTAAAAAACCCTAATTTCAAACAACAAGGTACAAATGGCCCCTAGGAGAGTTCGTGTATGCAATTTTCTTAATGAACTAGAAACTACATCCGGATCATTTCGTGTGAAAGAACAAATGATCCTTCATGTACAAAGGGACACTGACCATCAATGGATGCATCACACCCATCTACTGAACCAATTTCAGGAGCTTTTGAATGACTCTGGGAAGCTTCAAGAGCTCATATCTGAAATACAGTTGCTACCTGAATCCGAGGACGCTAAAATAAACATGGTTTTTCAGCGGTTGATGGTACGAGAGGAGCTTGACCGGTGCAGGGTGATCATGCAAGTGGTCGATCAAACCAGGGCATCCATCGATAAAATGCTTACATTCTTGCAAATGCTTGCGTGAATGTAGCATTTGGGTTTAGGTTCAGCAGTCAATTTGTGAAGATTTTGTTGTTTTTTTTGTGTTTTCTGTTTAGCATTTGATATTATTTTGTGAAACTATGTTTATCTTCCTTTTATGTACCATGTTTGTTCAGAATGGTATCAAATACATTATATTTTGTTTTTGTTATTTTTGCCGTTTTTGTGTTTGTTTTTGTGCGTATTATGAGATTTAGGTATGATATGAGATTTTGGACTAACTATGCAATAATTAACCATGAAAACGTGAAATGTGTACAACTTTCTAGGTGGATAAGGACTAAAGTTGCAATATACAAAAGCCTTTTATGACAAAAAGCATAGAACTTGACTTAGCATTGAAATATGGGAATAAAGGGTTGAAAATAGTCAACAAATAACATGACTTTCAACCCCAACCACAAATATATATCTCACGCGTGTATTTATTTTCATCATTTTCCCCCAACTCATTTTACTCCCCATTTTTAGATCTTCACCATAATTGTCATCACTTTCTTCTCATTATATCGAGTGGTAATAGAGCTAACATCGACCAAATAGTTGATGATAGGGAATGGTCAAACATGATACTAAGAGAGGTAATATTACCATATATTTATGAGAGATATGGCCCAAATGCTTAACCGAAGATGCAACTGCGAGCTGAAATTCTGGAAGATCTAAGACGAGAAGTATATGGTAAGAAACAAGTGCAAGTTGTTAAAGTAAGTGGTAGTGTTAAACTAAAATCTAATACTAATAGCATTAGGGTTTTCAAAATTACCTTTGTTGACCTCATTTTGTTGCTCTGGTTCATGTGCCTGCTTGGCCCTTCCAAACACTTCTTCAAGCTTTGCAATTGCCTCTGCTTCCTTTGCCAGTTTTGCCTCCTTTACCTCCTTTAGATTACCGAATAGAACTTCAAGCTTTGATATCCTCTTGCCAGGTTCTTTAAGATGTTTTATTCCCTTATCTATAAATGTGTGCAGAAACATTAAGTCTCCAAAAATAATAAACACATATACATAAAAAAATAAGAACAAGCAACATATACACTAACCTTTAGCAACATCATGTTGATTGGTCTCTCTTTGCCACAAATCTTCAAGTATCACCTCGGCCATTGCATCATCATTATACCATTTATTCCCATATTTACCCAACACATAGTCAACCATAGCATCTATTACCACCATTTTGCTAAAATCCCTACTTTTGAAGAAGTTGTCATTGATTGAGTTACTTGAAAAAAAATAGATTTACAGTTGTGAGAAACGAGAATAAAGGTGTGTGTGTGTTTATTTGAAAAAACTTATTAGGTAAAGATGGTAAGTGATAAATGCAGTGGGGTATGTCGGTTTTAACTACATTTCATTTTCATTATCAAAGATAATATACAACTATAGTCAAACTATCTAGTAAGACGTGTGACTTTTCCAAAGAAAATAAACGATACAATTGCCTACCTTAATATAATGACTTTTCATGTTCTATATGCATATAAATTTACAAATTTCTAAACAACAATATCATATACAACAAATTACATCTATAATTTAACAAATTCTCGACAGATGATGGGTATTTGGATTCAATAAACTATGACAGCTTACATTTGTCATATGATCCCGAGTCATCCCCAAAATTTAATTGTTAATTGATTGAGGTATTACGTTTGATATTGATAAAACCAACTGCATTCGAATGTGTGTTTTATGTTCTTTTTGATTGAATTTGTGCAACTAGAAATCAACTAGAAATTAACTAGAAATCAACTTGAAAGTATATTCAACTTCAACATTTTCAGTTGACACAAAGCCAAGCAAAAAGGGAAACAAACACAAACACAATAACATATTACCCGTTTTCAGATCCGACCATGAAACACATCTAATACAGTCCAATTTCCAGCGTGTCTTTTATGTTTTTTGTGATTTGTTTGTGTCAAATCAACTAGCAATTATCCTCAATTGTTTACTTTTTCAGTTGACACAAAGCAAATCACAAAACACACATAAAGACAATATTACAAAACCACATATAAAGCAAATTCCTAACGTGTTTTTCATGTTTCTTTGTGATTTGTTTGTGTCCTCTAAAAATCAACTAGCAATTCAACTTGTTAATTTTCAGAGAACACAAAGCAGATCACAAAAACGGACACAAAGACAATATCAAATGACTCGTACGAAATCATACTTTTAAAAAAATAATTGATACACACATAAGTTGCTTTCTAGAAGTGAAAAAAGAGGGACTGAATGTGTACGTGTATGAGATGAATATAAATATCAAAATATGTTTGCGTAATTGATCGAGTTAACAAGTACGCAATTTTATTGACGAAAAAAATTATAAAGTACAAAAAGTACATTTGGTACATGACCGAGATTCAGACAAAATTTCCCTCATATGCTGCGCACGTGAGGACCGAGATAACTAGCAAAACTAACGATCGTTAGAAAATTGGACGAACGGCGTAATATTTTCTCGATCATGGACTAAAAAGGCAATAATTCCCGTTTTTGAATGTCGTATAAAATCCGGCATAACTTCAGGGACGACCAACTGTGTAATTTACTCAATAAAAACAAACAGAGTGATTGAACAAGCTATTATCCATTGACTCCTACCAAAATCTAAATGATTTATCCACCCCCTTGTAGTTGCATCTTTTCATTATTTTGTTCTTATAGTTAGATAGTGAGTAAAATATTGTTCATATATATGCTTGCAAGCTATCATGTTTTTATGTCACTATGCGTTTATGTCTTTGCACACTTGTATGTTTTTGCGTTATAGTTTTTTCCATCCTCACACACACCACATATAAAGTCCATTTGCTTGCGCCCACACAATAGCCGAAGTTTTTTCTGGAAGCAGTCCTTTTACCATCGGGTAAAGGTGTGACTATATAGATCTTATCTCTCCATACCCCGCTCCTACGGAATTGGGTATTGTTGTTGTTGTTGTTGTTGTTGTTGCGGCATCCAAAGTAGCTTTAGTTCGCTAAATTTTTATCGACCATCATTATCAAGTGCCGCAGTGAGAGTTCTCAGAGGTAGTATAATGAAAACAATAAGCTAATACGATACAAGTTAAGGTTCAGGGACTATATGTTTATCCAATAAGTTGACAGACAGAGGTACGAAAAGGTAAGGGTGCGTTTAGTTGGGAGAACACCCTTGTATTCTATAAAATATTTTGTGGAAAACAAGAAAAACAAAGATCGCGTTCAAATCAACGTTTTCCAATAAAATGTTATGCAAAACACAAAATTCCCTATTTCCTAACTTAACAAGGAAAACTACAAAACAAATTTTAGTTGTTTTCCTTTGTAACCCACAACCCTTCTTCCCTTCTTCAAAATAGAAAATACAAATATCAACTAAATGCGTTTTTTATATTTTCAAGTGTTTTGTAGAAATAAATTTTCATTCTAAATTTTTACAAAACTAGAGATAAAAAATAAAAGAATTTTTTCTCAAACTAAACGTACCATAAGAGTTTATGATGAAGTTTATTTGTTTTGTTTTATTTGTGAACTCTCTTTGTTATAGGGATTCCTATATTACCAAGTTGTTGAAGGATGAAAGATTGGATAATCATTCGAGATATTTTTACTTGGCGTATATTTTTGTGAATTTTGTGAATTTTGTGGTATGTTTGGGTTGGTCTTTGTTAGTTAAAACATGTTGTCAAGAATATATTGTTTGAATAAATGAGTTGTTGGTTGAATTCATAAATTGATGTTAAACTCTTATTCTGTTAAATCTTGGCTAGAAGCAAACTAAAAGTTTTTTTACATGACATTACAGGATACTAAAAGCTTTTTGTGTTCAAAGTAGCAAAAGGTTTTTTTTTACATACAATAAAGCTTTCCTTGAACAATCAACCAATTGTGGGTTGTCACCTTATCGGTAAATGTATTTGCCGCTTGTCTCTAAACAAATAATGGAAGATAAATTGGTTGAAGAATATTTTTCATCAAGAAAGAAATTACAATTTTTCCCCCTTTTCTGTAAAGATGCTTAATGTAACTCCACGATATTAAGGAGTCAAACACTGTATCGTATTACACTTTGGTTTCGTTGTGGTCCTTGTGGGACTCAGCCCATTATCTCTCAGTAACAAGTCCGACGATATGTTCATTGGGCCATAAGCGATATTCATTTTTTGCTAAATTTACTTCATAAATCTAAAGAAAAAACGGATAACCACTTAAAGCAATAGTAGTAGGGTACTCGTGCGTTGTGACTTGTGAAGGCGGATACATTTTAATTATATTATTTGGCGAATATTTTATGATAATATGTTTATCGTGATGAATGACGATGATAGTATGGATTTAAGAGGTACTCGACCATTGTTTCTTATGATAATATAACAAAAAGCATTTGATAAAAAGAAAACATGAAGATGAGAAAGATGACATAAATGACGATAAATAAACCCAATGTGCAACTAAATAGTGTAATACTTAAAATATTAAATTAGTTAAGGGTCATCACGCTTTGGTTAAAATAAGTGGTTGTAAAAAAAATATATGGTTGATTTGTACCATGTGCTTTATTAGGTTTTATTAGTTACATTATACTATATAACATTCATTGAAGTGAAGTTGAGAGCCAACACTGTTCCGAAGCCACCGGCTTGGAGATCGGCTTGAGAGAGTGGGGCAACTTGAGTGCACTATGGAGCCTCGGCTTGAGCCGGAAATGTTCATACACCCAGCCGAGCCGTCAACTTAGTGGGATTAAAATATTATTTTAATGTTGTTTTTATATTGGGTTCTCCACTAAGCTATCAATTAATTAGCTGGAGTGATTGCATGTGTTACACAACTTGATAGTTCACTGCCTGTATTCTATTATTGATTTGACAGTCGTTTGCATAAAAGGCATTGGCGTTTCAACTGCTTGGTTTTTTTTTTATAGAAAAGCTTACACACACACAATCGGTGCAGGTAAGAATATTGGACCTGAATTTTATTTTATGCAAAAATATTGTTATTTAGGGTATGTTAATTTATGTGGTTAAAGCTGAAATTGTTTTAGGGTTTTTGGTAGGAATGATGAGTAGAAGGCCTAATTAAGTTTGATTTTATTGATTGTTGTTTAAAACTTGGTTAGTGTGTTGTGATTTTGCAGTACTTTGGATAATATGTGTAATTATGTTTGTTGTTGCGTGTTCTGATTTGGCATAACATATGGCTGATATGTGTGCTACTTGATTGGATATGATGATTCATTACCTGGTAAGTCATAATTTTGGTATGGCAAAATAATTGGTGCCGTATAATGCGTCTGTATTTTGTAGCCTAAATAAGTTTTATTTTACTGATTGGTTTAAAACTTGATTAGCATATTGTCATTTTCTAGAACTTATGGCTAATATGTGTAATTGTGTTGGCTATGCTGATTTAGTCACCTGGTAAGTCATGATTCTGGTCTGTCAAAAAATTGGCTGGCATATAATGCGATTGTGTTTTGTAGCCTAATCAAGTTTAGTTTTATTGACTGTTGTTTAAAATTTGATAAGCATGTTATTTAATAAGCATGTTGTCATTTTTCAGAGCTTATGGTTGATATGTGTAATTGTGCTTGCTATATCATTACAATCAAGTATAAGAGTTATTAGAGGTATCAGGGTATTTGTTCAGTGTTGTTGCATTTTATTTTGAATCACAGTTGTTTAGTTCAGTTTTTTTTTTTTTTTTTTTTTTTTTTTTTTTTTTTTTTTTTTTGTTTTTTTATTTGATTTGCATGTTATGATTATGCAGAATTTATGGCTGGTATGGATGTTACTTGCTTGGCTATATTGATTCGGTCACCTAGTAAGCCTTAATTTTGGTGTGACAAAGTCAGTTGGCATTAAGGTTAATTTAATGGTCGTTCTTTAAAATTTGGTCAGCATATTATGATTTTGTAAAACTTATGGTTAATATGTGTGATTGTGCCTAATTTATCATTACATTTAGATAAAAGAGTTTTTAAAGGTGTTATGGTATTTGTTTTGCAGTTTATTTTGAATGACAATTATTTAGTTCGATTTTGCTGGTTACGTATTTAAGAGTATAATACTTGGTTATTGTTGATTTCTAAAACTGGATGAAATATATTGTGGCTATCTTTTGCAGCCAGCTTTGGTTTTCGCGTGGCGAAAACCGTATGCAATAAAATGTAAACATATTTTGCAACTGAATTGATATCTGAGCCAGTGCACTGGATGTGGCATTTCATTGATTGTCAAATGTTTTGTGAGTCTATTTTGGATAGTACTTTCTTGGCTATGATGATTCAGTTATTATGTGAGTCGTGCTTTTGGTGTCGCAAAAACCTGTCGACATAAACTGCAACCCTGCTTTGTAGCCAATTTGAAATCTGAGCCTGGTCTCAAATTGTTTTATAACCTGGCTAAAAGAGGGTTTTGAAACACAGTTATTTAGTTCAATTGTGTTGGTTTCGTGTTTGAGAGTATAATACTTGGTTATTGTTGTTTTTTAAAATTGGATGGAATATATTATGGCTGTCTTTTGCAGCCAGTCATTGTTCGTGGTGAAAACTGTATTACTGGATGTGGGATTTCATTGACTTTAAAATCTTTTGTAAATCTGTTTTGAATAGTACTTGCTTGGCTAGGATGATATAGTTATTCTATGAGTTGTTGTTTTGGTATCGAAAAAACCGGACGCCGACGGTATACACTGCAGCCCTGTTTTGCATCCAATTTGAAATCTGAGCCTGGCCTCGAAATGTTGTATAACTTGGCTAAAACAGGAAACTGAAATTTCGGTTTAGAAGCTATCGTGAATTATATGAAGTTGTTTTGAAAAGAGAATGCGCAGATCTTACTTATCATGTTTTGCGCTTAATGTCTTTCAATGTAGTTTCTGGACTCTCTTTAGAGTTCCAAAGTTCGTTAATGATTCGCTCTTATATCTGAATTTATGTTTCAGCTTGCTTCTGAAGTTATCGTAGGAATTGTGTGCATTTCGTAACCTAAAGTTTCTTGCCACACAGATGGGTTGTGAAACAGGTGGGAATTTCATTTTTGATGCTACTATTTCACATTATCTGAGGTAGTAGGCTTCTCAGTATATGTTGTTAAGTAATTCAGAACTCAACTGGACATGAGTACTGCCTATCATCCACAAACTGATTGTCAAAGTGAAAGAACCATCCAAACCTTGGAAGATATGCTAAGAGCTTTTATTATCGACTTTGGTAAAAGTTGGGACAAACACTTGTCGTTAGTCGAATTTTCTTATAACAACAACTATCATTCAAGCCTTAAATCCTCACCTAAAGCACTGTATGGCCGAAAGTGTCGATCTCCTGTTTGTTGGAGTAAGGTTGGCGATGCCCAACTCACAGGTCTATAGATTGTACAAGAAACAACTGAAAAGATTGTAAAAATTAGAAACATATTACAAGCTACTAGAGATCACCATAAAAGTTACGCCAACACTAGACGTAAACCGTTAGTATTTAACGTTGGCGATAGAGTTATGTTGAAAGTCTCGCCTTGAAAAGGCGTAATTCATTTAAAAAAACGTGGCAAATTGAGTCCATGATACATCAGACCATTCAAAATCCTGGCTAGGATTGGTCTGGTAGCATACAAACTTGAATTGCCACAAGAGCTAAGTGGAAGTCATAACACCTTCCACGTGTCAAATCTAAAGAAATGCATGTATGATGAAAGTATTGCCATTCCGTTAGACGAGTTTAGACTCGATGACAAATTACATATTATAGAAGAACCTATAGAAATAATGGACCGTGAGGTTGATCCGCGCAAAACAGTCAAGCTAAATTACTCAAGCCTGCCACTTGTGAATGGCAGACCGTAATTAGCTTAAAACTGCTCAAGCACGAATGCAATGAAGATCAGGAGAGTATAGTGTTTCCCCAGGTCGTTAAGTCCCAACGAGCTGTGCGAGAATAGTCAAACGTATAGTGATCGCGAGATTTGAACGGAAAAGATATTTGAAGATGATTATAACTAAGGAAAAAGCCCATAAACTACAGGGGCTTAAATGCAAATTAAAGGAAATTAAAAAGATAAAATCTATTAAATAAACGCTATCACTATATTTAAAATGATGTTTTTGTTTTTATGTGTTTATAAAACTGAAATTAAAATCTACGCGACGTACAAAATAAAAAGTGAAAACTAAGGAATACAATTCCTAAAAATATGAAAAATACATTTTTACAATCCTAATGATATAAGAAAATTTATAGAAAAAGAAAATTATTTTTATAACTAATTATCTAATTATTATTAATTAAAAACTATTTCTAACTATTTAATATTAGCCTAAAATGCAAGAAAATATGAAATAAAGCTAGAAAAATAAAATTAAGACTTAGAAAAATCTAAAATATCAAAATAGAATTTTCAAAACTATTTTTGTATTTTTCTGATTATTTTTCTATTTTCTAGGAATTAAATACTATTTAAAACTATTTAAATTATTAAAAATACAAATTTAACTAAGAAAAATATGGAAAAATACTTTTTTGGCTTTTTATATTTATCTTAACTTAAGAAAATTGAAAATTTATTTTTTTGAAGCTTTTCTTAATTATTTGTATTAAATACTATTTAAAAATACTTAAAAACTAATTTAAATAAAGAAAAATAGCTAAACACCTTAGAAAAATCTGAAAATTTCAGGAAAAGTTTAAAATAATATTTGGAATCAAGGAAAAATAGAAAAAAGGGTGCATGTGTGGAGGAATAAGCAACTGATGAGAAAGTGCTTATTGAAATAAGCACTTAAATAAGTAAATGGAGTCCAAAGGGCACCAAACCAAAACAGAAGCCTAAGTATGCTAAAGGAACTAAAATGGAACAAGATTCAACAGGCTAATCACTCTGATAAGCTCATTACAACAGATTGATGATATGAGATTAAGCTAAAAAGCAGTTAACAGGTGCTCACTTTAGGCATAAGCACAAGCCACTCATTAAGCTAAAACTGAAATCAAGCAATTGGGACTAGGAAAGGACCTGGGTGAGATCTTACACACCAAAACTCAGACCTAATGGAGCTATAATAAGCTCTGCACAAGCTTTGCAAAAACTGCTCAAGCCCTGTGCAGGCAACAGTGTCCTGCACAGGGCACTTAAGCCTATTTTGAACAGCTTATTTGAGGCTTGTAGAAAATTCACAAAATCAAGCAAAAATGAGGACAAGAAACTAGACCAGCTGGAGATTTGAAAACATCAAGTTTCATTGAAATTGGCTTAAAGATGAGTGAATGAAAAATCACTCTCAGTTGGCCAAAACTGAGTTTTTCAAACTTTGACTTTTGAGCAAAAATGGAAAGTTGACTAAAATGGATTTTGAAACCAATTTGTGAACTGAAAATGGACTTAATAGATGTAATAAGCCTAATGCTAGCTTAATCTAGGAATTTGGAACACAAAACTAGTGGTTTGATTTACCAATTTCCAACAGTTAAGGAATTAAGACAGTGTGCATGTGATTTTGACTATGACAGTATTTAGGCTTAGATTATTGACAGGTATGATTCAATTTGAGTTAAACAAACTTAAACCACCAAGTTACAAACACTGAACAGGCCTATATTACAGTTAAACCAGTAGATCCAAACACCTCTTTATAACATTGATATGCAAGTTTTAAACTGAAAACACCTTATTAGCTTAAACTAACCTTGACACTTAATCTAGATATGCTAATTTACAACACCTGAACAAGTTCAGGTCATCAATGAACTCAGATATCAACACAAGCACAGTATGCTAATTGAACTAAAATTGAAAAGGAAATAGACAAAACTCACAAGTCTCCATCTGATTGCAGGCTAAAAACACCAAACCCAATCTACCCTATCCTACTCTATTCCAACCCAAATAGCTGCTCTGCATCACCCATTGTTCAATTTCCAACCTGTTTGACCAAATCTTCTTCTCTGTTGACTTTTGTTGACCATCACCCAAAGTTATTTAAAAATGAATTCCAAGCTTATCAAAAAGCTATAGTAGCTTAAGTAAACCTGTTTGACTATTAAATGAGCCTATTGAAACTTGGTAGCAAGAGTTTTGGATTGGAAATTTGCAACAGTAATCTCAAAACATGAAATGTGAATGAAAACTTGAATTAAGCTTTGAAACTGACTTATAATGATCAAAAGGTTTAATCTTAATACAATACAACTTAATATTACAGATTTGTGAACTAATTAAAACATTTAAAGAAAATCGACATACATAAAATTTAAAAAAAACTAACTACTCCTGTTTTCTCTTCCTTCTTCCTTTTTTATACTTCAAGTAGTCTTGCCACGTGTCTCTGAGTGTTTCCCACCTCCTCTTTTAACCAATGGGAGAGTAGAAGTTATTTTGGCCACTTAGATGATTTTTGGCGGGAAAGATGTGATTTGACTGTTGTGGACTTTTTTGACTGCAACTAGGGGGGGGGGTGATAAGTATGATGATGAGGAGAGGGGTTGGAAGGGATAAGGTGAGGTCTTGAGTGTTGGGAGAAGGAATTGCAGAGATGCAGGCCAAGTGGGGAAGAAGAAACCCATGGTGGAGGGAAAGAGTTTATCCGTTTGACTTGTTTGACTGACCAGGCTAATATCAAGGGGGTTCACAATTCAAATTGACAGGGGGTCCAAAGTATATTGACCAGGCCAAATGGGTTTAAAAGGGTTTAATAATCCAAGGGGCCTTTGTGCAATTTTCTGAAATTGAGGGACTTGAACTGCCAATCTTGCAAAGTTTCTTCCAAGGACTAAAAGTGACATTCTCAAAAAGTATAAGGACCAAAATTGCCATTTTGCAATTTTCCAGGGGCCATTTCTGCCAAATTTCAAAGTTGAAGGACTAAACTTGTAATTTTCTCAAACTTTTTATATTTTTCATCAAAGGACTAAATTTGACAACTTATGATTTTAAAAGGACCTTTGGTGACTTTACTTTTGAAATTATGTGCTCAGGGACTGTTTTTGACAACTTTTGAAACTTGGGGGACTAAAACTGCCAATTATGCAAATTTTATACGTTTTTCACCAGATTTTGATATTTTTGCATTTAAAACACATAAAACACTGATTTGTGATATTTTGATCATTTTGATGTGTTTCTGAGTGTTTTCAGATGATTTTGCAGTTTATATTGTACAAAAATGATGAGTATTTACACACTCATCAATCCCCCACACTAAGATATTGCTAGTCCCTAGCAATGTTTTGAGAAAAATTAATGGATTTTATCTCTTTACCAAAAGCCATTACTTCTGGAGTAGCCAAATGTTTCAGTTCAAGTAAGAACCTTGGTACACCGATAACCAAATGATTTTGAGCAAATCATCAGCTTTCAACGGATTTGATTTGTCTTTACCAGAAGCCGTTTGCTCTGGACTAGCCAACTCTTAGATAAATTATCAATATTATCTTTGGTGAGCTGATTACCAATTATGGATTTTCCACTGCCTTTACCACAAGCCATAAACTTGCGGGCTAGCCAACTCTTCACTTTTTAGGATATGGTGAGCTGAATACCATACAATTTTGGGCAAATTGTAAGCCGTCAACGGATTTGAGATATCTTTACCAAGAGCCGTTTGCTCCTGGATTAGCCAATCCTTATGTGGGTTAGACATGGTGGACTGATTACCATTTGTTGTGTTTAGTACATAGTACTTCCACTAATTTTTTTTTTAAATTTGGCCATTTTGGGGGAAAAAGGGACTAAAAGGGTTCATTTATGATCAAAATTCGCCAGAATTTCCCCCCCACACTTAGAAATGAATATTGTCCTCAATATTCAAAGTACCGGCTGTTATGCCGAAACTTAGAACGTAAAAAGATAACATTACTAGCTAAGTGTGGAAACACAACAATTATTCTCTTTTTTAATATTTACAATTTTCATCATTTTTTAGATCTATATACAACATGTGGGGCATCTCCCCCACACTAGGGTGGTACACACGGGTGAAAACCCATGTAGCATGCTACTGTTTTTGATTACCGAGTCGCTAGCTTGACTCGACCCCGAATTAATTTGTTCATGGGGAAGTAAGTGGAAGAAACAATCTCCATCGGACTTTCATTCAAGATGTTTGGATAAACATTGAAGTACGTGAAAGTTCCACACCGACGAGATATAGACAGACCCGGCTCACAAATGGTACATGGAAATGCCTGGGTCAAAGATAATGTCTTCATTCCCGAAGGAGTGAAGAACAGGAGAAGCCACGGGATAGGTGAAGAAGAGAAAGAAAATCATGATAAATATCATGACTAACTCATCATCTTCATCCATAGGAGGATCCATAATTTCAGGATTATGAATCTCATCATTTAAGCTTATGTGATCAAGACAAATCTCGGGTGTGTCATGATCAAATTGGGAGTTATCATACTCCGGTGGAGATATGATATGAGTGAGTTCACCGACGAACTCCTCGTGAAGAGAATCAATCACAAGATGTAAATCTGTGGATTCTTGTTCCACTGTAGATTCATCATTATCCTCAATCTGAGTATCAAAGAGTGGATTCTCAGAAATTAAAGTGAATTCAGAGTCGAATTCAAATAGAGGATTAGTGAAAGTAGTTTTGAATGTTTCAGGAACAAAGTGATTAACATTCTCAATTGGACTGTTGGGATAAGAAGTGAGTGAACGATCATTATCAAGGAGACTTTCAGTCTCTCCCAGATCAACTTTGAAATCAGAAAGATTATCACTACTTTCTGATGAAAGTGGATTGGTGTGAGTGAGCTCATCGGTGAACTCCTCAAGATGATGATCAGCATCAGACTGTGGGAGTGATGCCTCAATATACTCGATGTTTCCATGAGAAGTACAATCGTCGCTAACATCGGAGAAAGTTTCAAAATGATCTTTTGAACACTCAAGAGGGGAGATAGAATCACACACATGATCAGAAGTTCCCTGTGACTCTCTCGGGATTGGGACAAGGTTCTCAACACTAGACTTTATGAATTCGTCCGATTCCTTTTCAGGAACAGTGTCAAGATGCTCGTCCCCCATAGTCAGAGAGTGAGTGGGAGCTTCGGGTGTGATAGCAGTTGTTTGAGATGGAATCTCAACTGCTGGAATATCATCTGATGAATGTGATGAATCAAGTGTATCATCATCATCACTGTCATCAGGAATAAAATGAAATTGAGAGCTAGATCTGGCTGCTTTTTCTTTTGCAATTGATTCCCTAACAGATTTTTCAAAGGCAATTTGGGAATTTATTTTAGCAGCCTGATCTTCAGCTAGCAATTCTTCCATGGATTTCTCATGTGAATTTTTAATGACAGGACATTGTGGGAGTGGAGATTTGTCAAAACCGGAAGGTTGACATTGATAATCATCATGAGGACCCCCACAATATACACAAGAAATACTGGGAATATTATGAAGTATAGTTTTATTGAACTCCTCACCTCTTTTCAGTAACTCTAGAAGCTCTAGATAAGTGTCTTGTTGGGCTTGCTGAGGAGTTGGAGTCATTTGGCACTGTGGAGGTTGGTCGTGGTATGGATAGTCGTAATTGTTACAAGGAAATGGATTCCCTGTTTGACAATCAGAGCTGAAATGGGGACCTCCACAGTTCTCACAACAAAATGATTGTTGTGGGTGGTCATGTGAATAATATGGAATTTGGTCATTTCCAAAGTCCTGAGTGTTGCCAGAAAACTGTTCGTAGACAAACGTGTTTCCGGATTGACACTCAAATCCTTGGTGAGGACCTCCACAAAATTCACAGCAGTAATGTTGGTTATATGAAGATGAGTCGGGCTGTGGTGGGTAATTGGAAAAGTTTGAGGGGTCGTTAAATGAGTTCTGATTAGGATCATAATCAAATGAATTCCTCGAACCACAAAACAAACAACTCCCATTACGGATATCATTACCACATTGTACACATGTACACCAACGACAGGGTGAACCATAAAGAGGCTCACCACAACCGACACAAGGAATAAACGATTCTGTTTGAGAATTATGAGAATGAATCTGATTATTCAAAGAATCAACAAAACCAACATGGTGATCTGAATGACTATCAAGTCTCGAAGAACATTTTGAAAAATCCGGAGGTGGGACAAGTGGTGTGCTCTGAGAGCTAGCAATTTCCACCACTTCCGTTATGGTCTCCGGTTCTGGTTCTTGAGAAACGTGAAGATCAGGCAAGTCATTCTTGCGAGTCACCGGTCTGAATTCTGCATGTTTGCTTTTAACCGTAAACCGTGAAAGTTTAGAATCAATTCTAGACGGCTTAGGAGCAATTGAGGGATTAGATCTTTGGATAACCGTGGGTTGGACGTATTTAGCACTTCCATTATCAGAGGGAAGTACCTGGTCCTTTGTCACCCCGGTTTTTCTTTCCATTTCCCTGAGCAGAATTAATGGATCTTCACGAACAACACGAATTCTAGACATTTGTGATAAAGTCTGAAGCTTTTCAGCTTCGTCCCAGAATTCGTTCTCGAGAGATTCCATGAGAATAGAAGTTTAGAATCAAATGTATAGAGGGTAAAGGGATAAAGAATCAAAAAGGGTAGGAGGGTAAGGAGGAATATTTTTGGTATTTTTGAAAAACATGATGTAAAAACTAAGAATGAAAATCTTTTTGGGTTTTTGATTTTTAAAAGATGGTATGAACAAGGAGTGATGTCAAATCACTAATCTGCTAAACGTAAGACTATTAGCACTGCTCCCCGGCAGCGGCGCCAAAATTTGATCCGCGCAAAACAGTCAAGCTAAATTACTCAAGCCTGCCACTTGTGAATGGCAGACCGTAATTAGCTTAAAACTGCTCAAGCACGAATGCAATGAAGATCAGGAGAGTATAGTGTTTCCCCAGGTCGTTAAGTCCCAACGAGCTGTGCGAGAATAGTCAAACGTATAGTGATCGCGAGATTTGAACGGAAAAGATATTTGAAGATGATTATAACTAAGGAAAAAGCCCATAAACTACAGGGGCTTAAATGCAAATTAAAGGAAATTAAAAAGATAAAATCTATTAAATAAACGCTATCACTATATTTAAAATGATGTTTTTGTTTTTATGTGTTTATAAAACTGAAATTAAAATCTACGCGACGTACAAAATAAAAAGTGAAAACTAAGGAATACAAGTCCTAAAAATATGAAAAATACATTTTTACAATCCTAATGATATAAGAAAATTTATAGAAAAAGAAAATTATTTTTATAACTAATTATCTAATTATTATTAATTAAAAACTATTTCTAACTATTTAATATTAGCCTAAAATGCAAGAAAATATGAAATAAAGCTAGAAAAATAAAATTAAGACTTAGAAAAATCTAAAATATCAAAATAGAATTTTCAAAACTATTTTTGTATTTTTCTGATTATTTTTCTATTTTCTAGGAATTAAATACTATTTAAAACTATTTAAATTATTAAAAATACAAATTTAACTAAGAAAAATATGGAAAAATACTTTTTTGGCTTTTTATATTTATCTTAACTTAAGAAAATTGAAAATTTATTTTTTTGAAGCTTTTCTTAATTATTTGTATTAAATACTATTTAAAAATACTTAAAAACTAATTTAAATAAAGAAAAATAGCTAAACACCTTAGAAAAATCTGAAAATTTCAGGAAAAGTTTAAAATAATATTTGGAATCAAGGAAAAATAGAAAAAAGGGTGCATGTGTGGAGGAATAAGCAACTGATGAGAAAGTGCTTATTGAAATAAGCACTTAAATAAGTAAATGGAGTCCAAAGGGCACCAAACCAAAACAGAAGCCTAAGTATGCTAAAGGAACTAAAATGGAACAAGATTCAACAGGCTAATCACTTTGATAAGCTCATTACAACAGATTGATGATATGAGATTAAGCTAAAAAACAGTTAACAGGTGCTCACTTTAGGCATAAGCACAAGCCACTCATTAAGCTAAAACTGAAATCAAGCAATTGGGACTAGGAAAGGACCTGGGTGAGATCTTACACACCAAAACTCAGACCTAATGGAGCTATAATAAGCTCTGCACAAGCTTTGCAAAAACTGCTCAAGCCCTGTGCAGGCAACAGTGTCCTGCACAGGGTACTTAAGCCTATTTTGAACAGCTTATTTGAGGCTTGTAGAAAATTCACAAAATCAAGCAAAAATGAGGACAAGAAACTAGACCAGCTAGAGATTTGAAAACATCAAGTTTCATTGAAATTGGCTTAAAGATGAGTGAATGAAAAATCACTCTCAGTTGGCCAAAACTGAGTTTTTCAAACTTTGACTTTTGAGCAAAAATGGAAAGTTGACTAAAATGGATTTTGAAACCAATTTGTGAACTGAAAATGGACTTAATAGATGTAATAAGCCTAATGCTAGCTTAATCTAGGAATTTGGAACACAAAACTAGTGGTTTGATTTACCAATTTCCAACAGTTAAGGAATTAAGACAGTGTGCATGTGATTTTGACTATGACAGTATTTAGGCTTAGATTATTGACAGGTATGATTCAATTTGAGTTAAACAAACTTAAACCACCAAGTTACAAACACTGAACAGGCCTATATTACAGTTAAACCAGTAGATCCAAACACCTCTTTATAACATTGATATGCAAGTTTTAAACTGAAAACACCTTATTAGCTTAAACTAACCTTGACACTTAATCTAGATATGCTAATTTACAACACCTGAAAAAGTTCAGGTCATCAATGAACTCAGATATCAACACAAGCACAGTATGCTAATTGAACTAAAATTGAAAAGGAAATAGACAAAACTCACAAGTCTCCATCTGATTGCAGGCTAAAAACACCAAACCCAATCTACCCTATCCTACTCTATTCCAACCCAAATAGCTGCTCTACATCACCCATTGTTCAATTTCCAACCTGTTTGACCAAATCTTCTTCTCTGTTGACTTTTGTTGACCATCACCCAAAGTTATTTAAAAATGAATTCCAAGCTTATCAAAAAGCTATAGTAGCTTAAGTAAACCTGTTTGACTATTAAATGAGCCTATTGAAACTTGGTAGCAAGAGTTTTGGATTGGAAATTTGCAACAGTAATCTCAAAACATGAAATGTGAATGAAAACTTGAATTAAGCTTTGAAACTGACTTATAATGATCAAAAGGTTTAATCTTAATACAATACAACTTAATATTACAGATTTGTGAACTAATTAAAACATTTAAAGAAAATCGACATACATAAAATTTAAAAAAAACTAACTACTCCTGTTTTCTCTTCCTTCTTCCTTTTTTATACTTCAAGTAGTCTTGCCACGTGTCTCTGAGTGTTTCCCACCTCCTCTTTTAACCAATGGGAGAGTAGAAGTTATTTTGGCCACTTAGATGATTTTTGGCGGGAAAGATGTGATTTGACTGTTGTGGACTTTTTTGACTGCAACTAGGGGGGGGGGGGGGTGATAAGTATGATGATGAGGAGAGGGGTTGGAAGGGATAAGGTGAGGTCTTGAGTGTTGGGAGAAGGAATTGCAGAGATGCAGGCCAAGTGGGGAAGAAGAAACCCATGGTGGAGGGAAAGAGTTTATCCGTTTGACTTGTTTGACTGACCAGGCTAATATCAAGGGGGTTCACAATTCAAATTGACAGGGGGTCCAAAGTATATTGACCAGGCCAAATGGGTTTAAAAGGGTTTAATAATCCAAGGGGCCTTTGTGCAATTTTCTGAAATTGAGGGACTTGAACTGCCAATCTTGCAAAGTTTCTTCCAAGGACTAAAAGTGACATTCTCAAAAAGTATAAGGACCAAAATTGCCATTTTGCAATTTTCCAGGGGCCATTTCTGCCAAATTTCAAAGTTGAAGGACTAAACTTGTAATTTTCTCAAACTTTTTATATTTTTCATCAAAGGACTAAATTTGACAACTTATGATTTTAAAAGGACCTTTGGTGACTTTACTTTTGAAATTATGTGCTCATGGACTGTTTTTGACAACTTTTGAAACTTGGGGGACTAAAACTGCCAATTATGCAAATTTTATACGTTTTTCACCAGATTTTGATATTTTTGCATTTAAAACACATAAAACACTGATTTGTGATATTTTGATCATTTTGATGTGTTTCTGAGTGTTTTCAGATGATTTTGCAGTTTATATTGTACAAAAATGATGAGTATTTACACACTCATCAGAGGTCAAGCAGTTGAAACAAAGTCGAATTTCTATAGTTAAAGTACGTTGAAATTTTCGCCGAGGGCCTGAATACACCTGGGAAAGAGAAGACCAAATGCGACACAAGTATCCGTACTCTTCTCAGGCACATCAAAATAAATCACGAGGGCGTGATTCCTTTAACGGGTGGGTGCTGTAGCCATTCGTATTTTTCAGGTTATTAAATTAACCCTTTATTTTTATTTATTATTACTTTATTATTTAAAGTAAATGCTTTTGCGTATAATCAAGAAAATCCAATCGCATGAGCTTAGTTCATAAAAAAACATTAGGCTATAATCAGTCTAAGCGTTTTACACTTTTTATTTTCTTTTTATACTTTTTTTATAAGTACTACTGCTATTTTTTCATTTTTACGTAAACTTTGTACTTTTTACGTATTACACGTATTTGAACCTACATTAGATTTTAATAAAGTATACGTTCTTCGTTGAACTTATCACTCATCTAATATACTCAGATAGAGTATGATGATGAGTTTTAATATTTTAAGTTTCGTGACATAAGGACTTAACATTAGTAATTACCGAGACCAAACTACACCCCGCAAACTAAAACTTATCATAAAATTTCACACTAATAACCACCTCATAGAGAGGTGGCATTTTTAGGAAGACCACAAGCCACATTGCCTTGTCTTGTTAATTCCTTCATTGTAAAGATACTTCATATGTATCTTCTCTTTAAGATATAACTTACTTAGTCATTTGTATCACATAAAAGTCATCACAATTCTCTCTTGGTCTTATCTCCCCACCGTACACCATCAATTCACCATCACCACCACCTTTTGAATTCAAGCTACAAATTGTACATGAAATATGAAGACCTTGATGATCTCTACAAGGTCCTTGTGTTAAGTTGGTGATTACTTGGGTGAATTAGGAGTTACACAAGGCTTCAAAGGATGAAGTAAAGTGATTCTTGGAGTACCTAGTTCAAGGTTATAAGAGTTTGAAAGGAATCAAGTAGTATAAGGTTGAAGGTTTAAAGACTTAGGATAGATTGGTCCTTGTCATCTTTGTATTTTCATCCAAAGTTTTGTAAAAATTATGTTTAGATTTCATGCCTTTCTTTATTTTTGGTATATTTCTTACCTTGTACAAGTTGAATATGTATTATGACTTGATTAAGTGTTGTACATAGCTAAAAGCATGAGTCAAACTTGTTTAGGGCACTACTTAATAAATGGTTTTGAAACAAGAAATATATAATAAGAATTAACATGAAATCATGAGCTTTGGACTTGTACGAACCTAAGAAAGTTATAGGGGAAGTTAAGACAAGAATATGGCCTTTGGAATCATGTTAAAAGGGTTTGTAGCTTAAAAGTTATGGCTAGATAAAAGTTACTAAAATAAAAACTGATGCTGGGATAAAAAGCTTATTGATCTTATTTTAAAGTGAGATTTTGACCGCTTTTTGGTCAGAACTAGAGAAAGTGTAAACACGAAAGTTGTCCATAATGATGTTTTACATAAGATATTGTGGGAATTTAAGCCTCAAAGTGTAAAATAAGGGCTGGAAACCACATAAACAAACTAGGACTGTTTTGACCCAAAATTGTCTTCCGTAAACTTAGTCAGAATTAATTCTCGAACTTGATATTGTACCAAAATTTCCAAGTTTTATAAATAACTTATAAGTATCATTTTCATAAAATAATATAGTCCTTTTGATCCTCGGAAATGATATTTTACTTGTCGACGAGAAATATAACCAAAACCATTTTGACCCATCTTTGTCATAACAAGTAGCCTAAAACTACTTAAGTGGTATCTTCATAAAACAACATCATCTATTCGACTCGGACTAATGTTTTGCATAACAAGTATTAAACCAAATAACCATTTTTGGACCATTTTCACAATAAATGACTTTTACCATTTCTATATCACTTTCGACTTACCAAAATTTTTGACGTAACATAAAAAACGATTTTCATTAACCATTTCTCTCATT
Organism: Chrysanthemum seticuspe; assembly: GCA_019973895.1. Taxonomy (NCBI): domain Eukaryota; kingdom Viridiplantae; phylum Streptophyta; class Magnoliopsida; order Asterales; family Asteraceae; genus Chrysanthemum; species Chrysanthemum seticuspe. The sequence goes on from BPTQ01000008.1 coordinate 310,314,899, forward strand.
TTCAATTATTGCACATACAAGTTATAGATTATAAATAGTAAGTACCATATTAATAGGTAATTTCATATAAGGGGTCTCTCCGGGGTGACGTATCGACAAGTTGTGGATTTATGATTTAAAGGGTCCTGGCTTCTCATACGTTCACTACATGACATCTGAATTATGATAGCCAAATGATGGTACAATATTATTTATAAAAATTCAAATATCCAAACAACACTTTAGGATACTTCATACTCATTAAACCATTACCATAACAATTTACTTAACCAATATAAGTCCTATGTACAACATTGTAATCAAAGTCAATAACTTCATATAGACTTGTATACTTTCACGTTATCATGCCTTATTCTAAGACACGATCACTATATTTTCATAAGTCATCCTTAGAGCTCATGACTTCGCAATACACTCTCTATCGTAATAATCCACTGCTTATCACTATGGTGAGTTTATAGCCTCAAATTTTATTTAATTGTTTTATAAGCTCTTTGGGGTGAGATACATGCTAAAAATTTTATTTACGGACAATTATTTGTAAAAATGTATGCTTTCCTGAATATATTATTACTTGTGTCTAAGTCCTTTATGCCATAAGTCCTCCACATCATGGACCATTAATCACTTGTATGTGAACGCGAATATTGTGGATAGGCCTATCGGGATTGACGAATTCCGTTTGTGTTAGCTGGATAGGTAACCAAACACACTATATTTGTAACTCTAGGTATATGACAAGTACCTACACGAGGCCACTATTATTCTATATATCAATATTGATATATACCATCAGTTTTAAGTGCCATGAGCTTAGATGCAATAATATACTTACATGATAATTGTATCGTTGCAATTATTACTATAACTCTGGAAACTAATTGTCCATTACATAAAGCTATGAATTCACTTAACTATTGTGTTGACTTTCCAGCATATTTTATCTCGGGTCCTTAAGGTATAAACTGGCACACTCAGAGGCAGAGCCAATAGGGTGGCTAGCGGGTGCTCAGCCACCCCTAACCGGCCTAACTTGTCCAACTTATAGCTTGAAATTGAGCCGATGTTTCATCGAGTTTTTAGTCTGACACCTGCTATAGGGCTTAACTCTGTTAGCAACGGTATTTAGGGAGATGGTAGGGGCTATAGAAAGACTCAAAGAAAAAAAAAGAAGGAAAATATACACGGAGATAAAGATGACTGACGTTGAGGAAGAAACAGAGAAAGAAGACATGAAAAAACAAAGACGGCATAACAAAAGATGTAGCAAGAAACCTATTTACTTGTAAATTTGACTTTTGCAGGCCCATTATACCTAGGAGCCCATCACACCATTTTACTATAAAGATATGTTTTACATGAAAAAGAAAAAAGAAGTATACAATTTACCCAAAAAAAAACTCTACTAATATAATTAGGTAGTTTGAGCATATAAACCTTTGACATTTCATTGTGATATTTTATTGGCTAGTTGTATTTTTTCTTTCAATTTTAAAGTTTAATATAACTTTGACATTGTTTAATTCATATATGGTTTTTGTAACTAAGTAATGATAGCTAACATGTGTAATTTTCGCATTTAAAATAAAATGTTATGTAAATGCTTTGATGATACTATATATATTTAACATGAAAATTTTATTTCCGCATAATCAATAATGTGAACCACGACCTGCCACCATTGTTCTTGCTTTCTTTGAAGTCTCCGCTTAGTGCGGACAATCTACTACATAAATTACTTTAGCATGTGGACTAACAAGTTAGTTTAGCATCTTTTATGAAAAATAAGATGATCTCTTAGATGGTTAAAATTTTAACGTTTATAAAGTTAAAGATATATGTCTAATTGTGAAAGTTCGTCATTTTAGTGCAAATAGGTTCATCAATTCCATCATTGGTTCGGAAAAAAAAACATTAAACGTTATTACTATCTCAAAATATCCAAGCCCCTCCTAATAAAAATTCCTGGTTCCGCCCCTAGGCACACTGAAGGCGCATGGGATAGTTTGAAGACTTGCATTATAATTATCATTCGATAAAATCCTAAACATTATAATGTATTACTTATACATATTATGGTACTTTTATGGGACCTCGTTGTAAAGCTTTGATATTTCTATAAATTGAATGATAATGTATTTTCAAAACATCTCATTTAGAGTCATTTTCTATAATTTGTACTTTGTGCTGATAAGTAATATCATCGATTAGTTGTCGCTGCTATTCAAAACTGATGGTGTTACAATTGTGAATTTTTAGGTGTGTTTAATTCACTTTAGTAATGTAAAAGTTCACGCCGAAAGCATATAACAAACATATGGACTGTATGAAAGAGTGTTTGGATTGCTTATTTCCTATTAAATAAGCAGTTCAAAGTTAATATTCAAAGAAAGTTATTTTTCTAATATATAATCAAATAAGTAGTTAAATAAGCTATCTCAAACACCGTTTTAAGCTTCATTTAACTCAACTTATTTTACAACTATTTAACTAAACATTACGTGGCACGCCTCAATTAGATACACCATCTTAGTTACACTTCAACAATTTACATAAATATTATGCAATGAACAATTAAATACAACCCCTGTACATCGCTCTAAAATTGTAAGCAAGTTATTAATGACTTTTTCGTTTACTTTTAAATTTTAAATTTCACTCAACCACCAATTCAGGCTACTAAGTTTGGGATGACCTAAATTCGGGCCCGTACCCTCTTTATTTAAATCCGTCGATTATGGACACAATTATTCTTTTGAAGTTAATAAACTACAAGTTGCAATTTGTTAGTACATTTTTTTTGCGTGGACATGTGTTGACTTAAATTAAGGTATATATATGGGGAAGTCAAAAGGGAACTATGAAAAGAGTAATTGGAATTTTATCGAGTCCATTTTGGACAAGCTAATGGCCTTCGATTTTCTCATATTTTTGTTCACCCAAAATGTATTATTCGTACCAAATCTGACCCGTAAAAAGGTATATCGGTTTATAGCATAGAGAATTTGTAGCTGGGTCGTCGTCACACGTCAAATAGCTCGTGATTTTAACCGTGAGCGAGTTGTACATTTTAAAAGGTATATATGCATGTTCAGATGATATATGTTGAAGGAAAAGTGGACAACGTTACATTTGGAAAATATTAAAAAAGTTGGTTCCAGATTTGAAAATGAGAAAAAATAAAAGTAGCATGACGTTAATGTGGCACCAGATCCGTTACAAATATCTTTGACATTGTTAACCCAATGTATTTAGGTCCGGTGTTAATTTTTGTACCACCTTTTAATGAGTATTTACATTATTAACATTTATTTAGTAGCTAGATGATCTATATAGTCTGTGGATGGATACCATTAATGAAAAGAAAATTTCCTGTTTATTACGCATGGAGGCAGATTATTTGGAATTTTTTTATGGCCAAGTATTCAAAGACCAAACATTCTTAAGATTATACTTGGCTACTTGGCCTTTAAGAGCATCAGTTCTAGTGATCAAGCCAAAACCTCAAAAAAATTATCACGTCATGCAATTTCTGCATTTTACCTTTCACTTTCTTTCTTATCACTCACACATCCAAAAACCATTTCATTATTTACTCAAACCAAAACCTCACTTTTGAAACACACCAATTTATTTTATTTTATTATTTTTTTCAGACAAACTAATTTTTCATTTATTAAAATAAAAATACAAATTACATAAAAAAAATATAAATAAAAAACAAACAATAACAAATATATTACAAATAATAAGAATTAATATAAACAAAACCAATACACATCTACAAGTGGCTAAATATGTTAAATTCTATTTCATGAATATTTGATTAACAAACATTATAAAAAAAGAAACAAAAAGTCTTCTTCCTCTGTAATGCCTGTTGCACATACATAAAAACACACATACCAAACATAAATATAACACAAACCCAAAATAAAGGAAAAAACAAAAGACATTTAAGCTCTGGCGTAAGCCAGTGGCTTCACTTACGTTATGGAGGGTCGGTGTGGTGACACTGGCTTGGGACCATGCCATGTGAGAGCAACGCTGATGTTGCGTGACTACATCCAATACTCTAACATCACCAAACTAACAGTCATAATATTATACTTGCACCCATTTTGACCGGTTTTGAAATTTTTACCAAGATGACTTCATTTTGTGACGCATATTTTTTCCCCCAATTTCATATTTATTTTTTAAACTTGAAAATTTCAAATTTATTAGCATTGAATAATCCGTATGACTAATTATTTGTAAACTTACTTGTAACTTTTTCTAATTCTGCATAGCATGCTAAATTTTTTCTTCTTGATGTATCGTATTTTTGAATTTCGTCTTTTTAGTGTATCAGATTTTGGTTGTGTTTTACTTTGACCATTTTAGCCTTAACCCGGTTAGTGTGAGTGTGTAAATAATAGGTGTAAAATGGTCAAATAATACACACAACTGTAAAATGGTCATATAATTACATTTTTTCCACATTGACAAGTGACAACTCACTTAATGACTTAAGAGTTATTTGTAGAATGCATATCGCAAAGTGAATGGTTCTTTTATAATGGCAAAATATCAAAACAATTATCCAAACTAAAAATTTATCATCTCAAAATGGTTAGTTTAGTAAACTAGTTTTAGTGGTTTGGGTATATTGTATAACGGGTAATCATATTTCAATAACTTTGCTTTGAAGTTAAATAATGCGACAATTCGTAAATTTACGGTTTTGTAATGTTTGAGGTTTTTTTTTTTTATTATTATTTTTTTATTTTTATTTTTTTTATACTTATATAATTAAAAAAACTGGTACACGCAAGAGGTTTACATAATGTTTTCATTATGTGTTAATATCAATTAATATTTTATATAGATTTTTTTTGCACAAAGGATTGACTTTGTTTAACTGCATGTGTTTAAGTTGATATTGTTTAAATTTAACTATTGATATCATGTTCTATACATTATGTGTGTTTATTAGCACACTATGACCTTGAAAATATGTGTTGTTGACTTGTTGGTATATGTAGAATCTCGTCTATCTATTTTGATCTCACAGTAACGTGTGAGACCGTGCATTTATTTTGATATTTATATTTATATTAATAATAATTTAAGCCGATTTTTAAATCGGTGTGCGAGCTAAACTTATAAAGAAGAATAACATGAGTTTTTATTGTATGTACTTAGTTAAAAAAATAATAATTTTCATAATATCCTTACTAAATATCATAAAGAGGAATGAGTTGTTCGTATATGTATAACATCGTGCATTCATTTAGATGTCGCAATAACTAGTGCTTTCTTTTTTATATTTATAATTTCGTGCAAATACATTAGTTTAAAATATATTGATAACAATATTCATAAGTAACAAGATATTGTTATATATTTTCTTTTGTATAAAAAATTAGAGTAAACTGCAAAAAATATCCATGTCGTTTTTTGATTTTGCGTGTTTGCCCATTATTGTATAATATTTGAAAATTATGCAACTACTGTTTACTTTTTGCTGCAAATTATGTCCCTCATCCTAACGATCGTTATTTCATATTGTTAGTTACTGTTATACACCATGCGAAATGACTATTTTACCCTTGTCCACCCAACTCTCATTTTCATTTGAATACACGGTTTTATTTTTATCCCGCCACATCACCCATCACTTTTAACCATTAATTTCAATCAAACTAACTTGATTCTGATCACAATAGCATTAAGAACACAATTATCAACTAAATTTACTTTAAATCATTACCAATTCCACAATCTGCAAGCACATTTTTTCAAAATCAAAAGGGCGGGAACTAACAAAACAACTTCAAGAAACACAATGAAAAAAGAAATCACATCTAGTTACCCATTGTTTTTCTACAGCAAACTAATGAAAACATATAGATTTGAAATTTATAGATGTTCTAAAAACATATTACATAAACATAGTAAAAACTGAAATCAAGGCAAACTAAAAGTCAACAAAATAAACTGAAATTAATACAACCATATCTTGAAAGATAGATAGGAAAGCTGTCATGGTTTTTGACTCGTTCCTTCACGAGTTGCACAATATAGTTGTGAATCAATGTCCACATGTGGCGCGCCTCTTTCTTAAACACGCGTAGTTCCTCACGACCCTAAAATATATTTTTGAAACATTGAAAATTATATGCATGTGGTTCTGACATTGGTCGAACTGGTGGTTCAGGGTCACCGGCGTGATACCATTATGAAGATCCTTATACTTTTATTGCGTAACGGGCCGCATGGTTGTGATTGTTAGTTTTTGAGTTTGTAGATTGTGCATCCATGGTGAATTTCTTTGATGAACAAGATTTATGAGATGAGAGTTAAGAATGTAAATGTAGTGTGCTAAAGTAAATAAGTTGTAAGAAGTAAATAAGTTGATGAGATAAAATAGGTAGGTTTGTGCGTAAGTGTGAGAAGTAAATAGTCCTTTATCTCACAACATGAAGGAATATTTTCTTCACTAGACAAGTGTGTACTTTTTAAATCTAATTAGTCATCTGCTCTTTATAAATCCATCATGCAAACAACCCTTTAACGCCAAGCAGGAAAATTTTAATCTGATTCATAGGCACTTGTAGGAAAATTTTAATTTGATTCATAGATACTTGCCATCTTTTACTTACTTCATTAGTTTTTGTAAGCTTCTTTACTTTTAGGCAGGCCAATTTAAATCACATTCAACACCCTTATCCATCCTATGAAATACTCATACAACCAACAAGTATGCAGACAATCTGATACACATGAATAGGGGAATTAACAAATTTAACCAAAGAAAGTTGCATTACTAAAGGGTAAAAAAGATAAACGGTTACAAAAACTGCCATCCAAATACATAATTAAAAACAAGCTAATATAGCCATATCAAAAGATAGGAGGAAAGGTTTCATTGTTTTTTGACTCGTTCCTTCATGAACTCTACGAGATAGTTGTGAATGCTTGTCCACATGAAGTGCGCCTCTCCTTTAAACAAGCGTATTTCCTCCCGAAGCTAAAATGTATTTTGGCAACACAAACAATGAGAGAAATGTGGTTCTAGCATTAGTCAAAGTGGTGATTCAGGGTGACCGGTGTGATACCATAAAGAAGAGCCTTATACGGTTCTTTTGATATCATAAGGGTGTGTTTTGTGGATTGTTTTGAGTTTATGGATTTCGCATTCATGGTGACTAAATTTGATGTTCAAGGTTTATGAGATGGGAGGTAAGGATGTATGTGTAGCGTGGTGAATATAAAGTATTAAAGGGAGATACCTTTGACTAGTGAATGGGTACGTTTGTATGTATGTGTGAGAAGTTAATAATCTAAAACCTGGTTTAGAAGCTTAAATGACAACATTAATGACACTGCAGTTTCTAATGCAAATGAAATGGTTTGACTGCCATCTGAAAACTATACAGTCTACTATGAATAGGTAGACATTCTGAAATGGTATGCATTCTGCACCGGTATTTGTTGAATTTTAAAAGTCAAAATGAGTAAGGTGGTGTTTGTTTTTTAAGAGGCTCTGAATCTGAATCTAAACCGCACATCTGAATCTGAATCTGAGGCGTAAATGTCTGAATCTGACCGCATCTGAACGGGAAAAAAAACTCATGTTTGAACCGCACATTTGTTTGCTTATACTAATTTTTTTTTTGGTTATTTTTGTGTCAACAAGAGGCAACAAGAGGCATTAAGACACACCTCTCAGGTCTAGACCATTAAGATCTTACTGCCTCTGACTGCGTCTGAACCCGAAAAAAAAAGCAAACGGTCTGAACGGCCAAAATGTCTGACCGCGTCTGAACGAGTCAGATTAAGAGGCTGTTAAGAGGCAGTTTTCAAAAAACAAACACCACCTAAATCTAAACACCCCCTAAACTGAAAATGCAAACACAAAATGCAAAATGCAAATGCAAACAAAATATATTTAAAATTTTTAAAGACAGTTTGGTTACTCATTTTTTGTGACTTTTAAAAGTCAAAATTGGTAAATCCAAACGCCCCCTAAACTGCAAATGCAAATGCAAAAACCTAAACTTGAAATGGAAATACCACAAACTGCAAATTACTAATTAAAATAGCCCAGTTAAATTAAGAATATACAAGAAAAAGGAAGACATTCAAGATCACATAGTCTATTACATAAAGATGTCTTAAAATGCTAACCTAAAGATGTCTTAATAGATCCAATTACATACAAAAAGACAACACAAAATATGGACCTTTTTTGGCAACCTCTTCTTTCAACTTTGATCATAGGCCGAGAACGCAACATGTTACACTTAGAGGCCTTCCCTTCCTCTAGTTACATAAAAAGGACTTCCATTCCTCTTCAACTATGCAACCACTACTGGCACCTTTATCTTTCAACTTTGATCTTTGCATCTTAGAAGCAATACTGATACCCTGTACTTGCAACCTTGCTGTTTGTGTGCTTTTTCCTCTAAAGGACTCATCCTCACCAGCTACACTGTCAGTTGATGACACATAAAGAGTTTCATCATATGATGTGGTGCAATTACCAAAAGCAACAATATCATCATTTGATGACACAAATAGACTGCATCATCAGATAGAATGATCACTTCAGGTTGCCTTGACTTGCCCTTGGACTTGATATTTGCAAAGATCATATAAGATAGGCAAACTGTAATATTCACTTCAAAAAACAATGATTACATCATAAGCATCTATAAGGGAGAAAGAAAATGCAAACACCCCGTTAAGAGCTTGAATACTTTTACCTTTGTTCCCTTTTATTTTATTTTATTTTTATTTTTATTTTTTTTGTCCTAAAAAAAGAGCTCATCAAGAAACCCATTTATATTTTCATCTGCGATGGTCTTGTATGGCCCATATTTCGCTTGTATCTCATCCAATAATTCATCAATCACTTTTATGTTATCCCATACTTTTTTAAATCATCCAAAATTCCAATCACTTTTTGATTTTCTTTGGATTTGATATCTGCAAAGATTATTCAAGATAGTCAACCTATAATACACACTGTAATATAAACTTCAGAAACAATATTTACATCATAAGAGCTTGAATAATTTAACGTTTCAATAATTTTCCTTGTAAAACACATCTTCAAGAATTTTGACAATGTTATCCAGATCATCATAAATCACATTCATATTTTCATGCGTCATGTTCTTATATCCCTCATTAAGTTTTTCCTTTCCCTTATCATCTATAAAGATAACCAAAATGAAATAAATAATAGATTGTTTTACAGTGAACAAAGTATTTAGAAAAAACTACTAAATAGGATCAATTATATAGACTGAAACATGAAACGTAACACAAGCAACTGCATACTATTGTCAATCATTCACTTAACGCTCAACAAGACTAGATATACTCATGGAGTATCATAGGGCTGTTAGACAATCAACCACATTTCCATCTTATTGTCACCAATGTCTACAAAAATTAGAGTATCATTCCTCACAAGCATATACACAAAGTGAACAATAACTTGGCATCACTCACAGTCAATAGTAACCCATGAACACTTCCAACCTATACATTTCCTTTTAATCTTCATGAATTTTGCCAACCTATATGCAGTTTCATTCTCACACATATGAAAACATAACAAAGTAGATAGAGGAACACCTCCCAAAACCATAATGCATAAAAACATGTTAGTACAACATGCTACAATTAGCAAAATCAAACTAAGCCAACACGTTAATTATTTAACAAGTTTGCATAATAAAAGTGATCGATATCATATAACTACATCATTAAGCCAAGGTCAAATGACACAAAAGGCACTCAACTTAGGGTCTATTTCCAATCAAGGTACTTTACTTTTTTTCATACAAATAAAGGCGCCCAACTTTTTTTTAGCCGATTTAGGTTTTTTTTCCCTAACTTTCGTTAACCCACTTCATTAGTAAATTACATGTTTGGTCCTTGAGTTTGTATAGTCATTTCATGCACCATCCACCACCACAACCAACCGCCGCCACCATCACCAATCGCCGCCACCACCACCTACCACCACCAGCAGCAACTACCACCACCGCCGCGACCAACACCACCAACTACCGCCACCATCACTACCCACCATCTCTACCACCCACATCCACCACCATCATCCGTCGCCGCAACCAACCACCATCGTCTACCACCACCACACCGTCCACCACCATCACCAGCTAATGGTGGTGACAATGGTTGTTAGTGGTGGTGGTGGAAGGTGGTGGAGGATGTGGGTGGTGGTGGCCTCGGATGGTGATGGTGGAGGCGGTTGGTGGTGGTAGTGGTTGGTGGTGGCGGTGACGGCTGGTGGTGTTGGTGGCGACGGTGGTGGTAGCTAGCGGTGGTAGTGGTAGAGGTGGTAGGTGGTGGTGGCGGCGGTTGGTGATAGTGGTGGCGGTTGGTGGTGGTGGTGGATGGTGCATGAAATGACTATACAAAATCAAAGATCAACATGTAATTTACTAATGAAGTGGGTTAACAAAAGTTAGAAAACAACCTAAATTGGCTAAAAAAGGTTGGGCGCCTTTATTTGTACGAAAAAAAAGTAAAATACCTTGATTGAAATATACTATAAGTTGAGTGTCTTTTTGTGCTATTTGCCCTTAAGCCAATATAAAACACATAATGAGCTAAACATACCAACATCCGGAAGCCGTTGCTTCCTTCCATTACCATTAGGCCTTCCCCTATTCTTTTGTGGTGTGGGTGTACAGGGGTCAAGCGTTGCAACCGAAGGCACATGTATTGGACCGTATTTTCTAGGCCTCATTCTTTTTTACTTTACAACAAACTCGTTCTCGCTTCCACTTCTACCATCCATGTTAAAACAATCATGGTTTGTGCAGTCTAATAAAGCAATTAGGGTTTATGTTTCTATCATGTTTTTGTGTGTGGAACCAATTAGGGTTTATGTTTGTGTATGTAGAACGAACAGAGTATGTGTTTGTGTTTATGTTTGTGTCAGATATTAGGTGAAAACCAAAAGGGATAAAGACAAGGGTGAAATAGTCATTTCACAGTGCGTAGATTAGTAACTAATGGAAGAAAATAACGATTGTTAGACCGAGGGACATAATTTGCAGCAAAAAGTAAACATTAGTGACATAATTTGCAAAAATAGAACAATAATAGCAAAATGTGCAAATTCAGAAAACTACAAATGACATTTTTGGCAGTTTACTCAAAAAATTAAGTATAAGAGGTATAAAGTCTATAGAGTATTTATTAAATTTATAAAGTTATTAAAAGATATGAAAACTTATAAGATACTTAAGTTCACATAATTTACTTAAAATTGACAACTAAAGTGTTATTAATTACCTTTTATTTTTCTTTTCTTTTTTAACAAAATTGACACGTGTTTTATACGTATTTATTTTATTGGGTGAAATTTAGATGGGTTTGAACAATTGAAGCCAATTTTGACTTTTATTGGCCAATAAAAATGCTCAATTTTGCCATGTAAGTAGAATGGTGCATTCCCATTGGTGCAATTGAGTTTTTAACTTTCTTTTTCCACTTTTTGAAGATGTCTTGTTGCATAACTAGTTTTAGAACTCGTGCACACATGAGATTTGGGCAGATAGTTTAAGGGTAATAGTGCTTTATCAACTTTGTTTTAAAATTAAATATTGTGACAATTCATAAATACATGTTTCTGTAATGTCTAAGATTTATTTTATAAAAATAAAATAAATCTTTTATACTTATATAGTTATAATATTCGTGCACGCACTCGTTTTGACATAACTTTCTCATTATGTATTAATGATTAATATTTTGTATAGATTTTTGTTGCGTGAAGGATTTGACTTTGTTTAATTAACATCGTGTTTAGATTAATCTTATTTAAATTTAATTATTGATATCATGTTCTAGACATTATGTGTGTTTAGTATCACAAAATAACTCTTGAAAAAATATGTGTCGTTGCTATATGTACAATCTCGTCTATTTATTTTCATCTCACAGTAACCCGTGAGGCCGTGCATTCATTTTGATATTTATAATTCTGTTAATAATAATTTAGCCGTATTTAATTTTTAAACCCGTGTACGCTCGGGTTAAACTTATATAGGGGAATAACATGAATGGTAATTGAATGCGGATAGTTAAAAAAATACGTTTTCGGATATCTGACTTAATCTTATAAAGAGGAATAACATGAGTAGTTTGAATATATATAATCTCATATATTCCTTTAAAGTCACAACAACTTGTGTTTTCATTTTTATATTTATAATTTAGTGCAACTACATTAGGTTAATATATACTACAATAACATATATAAATAACGACAACATATTATTGGTTTTTTATATAAAATATAAAGTATATGGAGTATAAAGTCTAGGGATATTTATTAAACTTATAAAGTTATTACAAACATGAAAATTAATAATTATCTTAAGTTTATATAATTTATTTAAAATTTAACAACTAATATGTTATTAATTACCTCATCATTTCTTATTTTTCTTTTAAAATTCACATATATGTTTTTGTAAGTACATTTCAATAAAACGAATAAAGAGTTTGACAAAATTAAATTTCAATGTTGACTTTTATTGGCCAATATAAATGCTCAATTTTACCGCAAAGGCATAATGGTACACTCAATTGCAATTCTTGACATTCTTTACCACTTTGTGGAGTTTCTTTATTATATAAAAGATACTAGCTTAAAGACCCGTGGATTCACGGGATTTTTTATAGAAATATGAAAATGAAATAATAATAAAAAACGAAAGTAAACATGTTCTATGTATAAAAATTATAAAATGAGACAATACATTCGTGAATACATGATTTATACGACAATCAATTAAGTTACTAAGAATTAAATGAACAAACATGGATGTTGTTGTCGTGTCAAAATTTGATGGTCTTGAATAGCAAAGGGCGTGTGTGAGCAATCATCAATTTGGTTGGAAATGCCAATTCCATGCACACCTAACAATACATACACAATATAAGTAAAATTATTTGATACATGATTTATAATGCATTATAATCTAAAAAATGATACCAAAAACTTATAACTTGTACATACCTTTTTGATCTTGTTCATAGGCCTTGAAGAATTTCTTTGTAAACGACATTCGTAGTGGTTTTACACATATTTCCTTCTTCATCACAAACTACAACCTTTAAACCAGTCTTACTTTTAACTCTTAAGACAGCAACGTATAGCTGTCCATGAGTGAAAACAGGTCGGGGGAGATACAAACCAACTTTTGATAACGATTGACCCTGGCTTTTGTTAATTGTCATTGCGAATAAAACTGAAATAGGAAATTGTTTCCTGACAATCTTAAGCGGTAAACGCTTATCAGAAAGAGTTATTTTCAGCCTTGGTATGATTACGGTTTTCCCAAAGTTGGTTCCATTAATGATTTTTGCGTGAATAGAAGTTCTCGTTAATTTAAGAACTTGTAGTCTTGTTCCATTACACAATCCATTGGCTTGATCAATGTTTCGCAACAACATAATGGGGACTCCTACTTTTAAACAAATTCTATGGTTTGGAACACCTGAGAACTTCAATCCATTGATAAATTCAGGCGAGAAAATGGACTGATCAATAATGCCACCAGTTTCACTTTTGTCAACACTGTCACAACTTAGGAAAACCATTTCTTCACCTGGAAACATGTCCAACATATGTTCATTTATGTTGTCCACCACTTCATTTGTTGGAGCAAGGATTGCCTTTTCTTGAAAGTAGGCAGGATCATGTATGTTATCCAAAAAGTTTGGATAAGTGCAGGCAATAATAGATTTAACCGGGTCATCTGAGACATCTATTAAAATTTCTTGTGGTAAATCTATAGAAACCTCTCCGTCATTCGGTTCTCCAAGCTCTCCGTCTCCGACTTTCAATATCCAATCTGCAAATTCTCGTATCTCATTGACATCTTCAGGTCGTGATCCAACAGTTAGTCTCATGTTCGCAGTCAACTTAAGAACTTTGCAATAATCCCACAGATATGATTTCCTCAACGAAGCAGTAACAATGTCTTCCCGGGATCCCTTTGGAATAACAGGTAGAACCTGCCTAAAGTCGCCGCCAAAAACCATGGTCATGTTTCCAAAAGGCTCATCGGACATTTCATACCTGCTCCTACGAAGTATGTCTCTCAAAGACCGATCTAATGCTTCAAAACATAGCTTATTTGCCATTGGCGCTTCATCCCATATAATAAGTTTACATTTCTTTAACATTTTTCCAAGATCGCTTTGAGGACTTATAGAGCAAGTAGAAGTCTCATCAACGTTGATAGGAATATGGAATCTTGAATGAGTAGTTCGGCCTCCCGACATTAACAAAGAAGCAATACCGCTGGATGCCACATTCAAAACTATATCACCTTTTCTTCTAATACCGGCAGCAAGAGTCTTCCATAAGAATGTCTTACCCGTACCTCCGTAACCATAAACAAAGTACACTCCTCCCGTTCCGGTGTCAACTGAGTGTATTATGGTGTCATACACACCCTTATGTTCTGTGGTCAAAGAGCCGTACAGGCGTTCGTACTCAGTTTGCAACTCGACTGGATTATAATTAGTCTCATCGTGTATAAGTCGGTTACCAAATTGACTTATGTATCTATCATCCGGATAAGACATATCACGCCAATTCCTCAATGTTGAGTTTCTTGATCTCAGCAGCTGCTCAATATAGAACAAAGCAACATTTTTTTTCCTCGTCACTGATAATCAAATCTGCATTAGACCATAGTAATGCAACAACTTAATAAACAGATGAGTGATTAAAAGATTAGAAATAATATGGTTAAATAAATGTATAAGGAAACATAAGTAATATTTGATCAGTGTATAATTACAGATCATAGTCTATAAATATATCTTATGGATGTTACCTGGAATTTGCAAAATCTGCCTCCTCTTATGTTGAACATCTTACGCAAGCAAATGCCATGTTTGTAACCAAACAGTAAGAGGCGTGGTAAGTTCATTTTGCGAAAGCAATGTCACAAATAACTCACGAAGATGTTCAGGGCTTGCCCAATGAGCTGCGTCTTTAATACTTTCAACATACTCCTTGTCGTCCTCTAAAAGTCCTGCTGCGTAGCAAGCATCTTTATAAGTTGGATACACTGTGCCATTAACCTTTCTAATGTCAGCGTGTGTCTTGCATCCTTTTGCACTGTTTAGCAGCATTCTGCAATAGTAAGCGTCTCCGGTTGATATTGGAACGCTATGAATTCTTCCAATCGATCTTCCCTGCTTTCTAAGCGTCCAAATTCTATTAGGACCGTTCCATACATATTTTGTAGGAAACTCAGCATACGTTAGCTCCCTTGCCTCCGGAAACCTTCGATTCATTCTCAACCAACCTTCGAACATATCAGCACCAGCGGTCGGCTTCTCAACAGCTGTTTCGAGATCAGCGTCTTCGTCATACACAACCTGATGCTCGCCTTCAAGATGAAACGACAGCCTCTCAACAGAAGGTGTTCTATAATGAATCTCAAAACCAAATATCCTCCACGCTGCCTCGCAAGCAGATAGGTATCTGCAATCTAAGAAGACCTTTATCTCGTCAATCGGTTTATCAATTTGTTGACCATCAGCAGTTGTAACCGGTTCATACAATTGGGCCGACACTCTATCCGGACCTTTGTTTATATACTTAAACAAATATTTTATTGATCCCGTTTGGTTGCACCATTCAACATTAATGTGGCATTGGTAACGTTTTAGCAGCTGAGCATTATAAGGGATGGCATAACCGTTATGTAACTTATGGCCACTCTTTTCGACATATCTTCCACTGTCAGGTCTTCTATATACAGGGTAGCCATCCGCGTCGACTGAACTGCGGTGGGTGATTTTTTTTGGGAAATGTCTGGTACATTTACCGTCGGAACTACAAACCTGATTTGGGTCATCCGCACCGCACGGACCATGCATCATGAAATCAGAAACTAACTTGAACAAATCCGGGTCATTTTCTTTATCTGGTATCTCGGCAGATATGTATTTGTCAATCTGTTCAGCGTTTGGAACCTTGTCATCCCTATGCAAGAACAAACATACATGCGCGTGCGGAAGTCCTCTTTTTTGAAACTCAACAGTATACACAACTACACATATTATAAACATTATGTACATGTAATAATACCAATGTATATGCAGAAAGTTGGTTATGTAAGAAAAAATATTAGTAAAGTTTATGTATAGTACCTGCTTGAACGCGTCCAAATAAACGCAATTCTTTCAAATCAGTCATCAACTGGTCAAGTTTCATTTTGAAAACTCTTGTAAGCACATCGGGGCGATCTGAAGATGAAAGATTATGCTCTTGCATATATCTTGCAATCTCCGGCCAATTTGGATTGCATGTTACTGTTATGAATAAGTCCGGACAACCGTACCATCTACATAACGCCATCACATCCATATAGTTTTGCTTCATGTACCTTGGTCCTCCGGTAAATGTAGAAGGAAACACGACCGGCTTTCCAAGGGCGGTTGGGTATGTGTTTCCGGATGCAATGCTTGCACGTATGTTTGAGTAGCTATCACACCTAAGTTTTGATTGTTTTGCTCGATTGAAATATAAGGTCTCAGTCTCAACCATAGTGTAACCATCCACAAGAAACTGCTGAAACAAACGACCTCCACGCGTAAATAAATTTTCTTGATTAGGACGGTCCTGTATTTGGTAGGCAAACCACTGCCGCATTGTAATTGTTTTGTCCTTCTTATCTGTCGCCGGCTGGCCAGGTTTCTTTATTAGTGGAATTTCCAAATGATACCCATCTTGCGCACGTGGCATCAACAATGGGTACTGCAAGGGAAGGTACATAGGATGAAAAATATTTATACGTTGCAACCCTTCACTATACTTGTCTATGACAATATCTCTTTGTTCCGCTAATGAATCGAAGTCGCCAACAATAAGGCCAGCAACCTCATTGGCAGTGGGAAGATTGTAATTGCGTCCATCTTTTCCACGCTTTGCAATAAGCTTTATTTTTATATTCTGCTCGCTATCTTGTGTGTAAGAGTCACGCGCCCTTCTAAATGTTTGTACCAAATCACTTGAAGTTTCTAATACTTGTCTTACGTCGTTGATAATGTTTCTATCGATAGGATGGTTAGACTTCGAAGGAACGGAGGATGACTTAGAGTTGCTGCATGTTATAATTTGAACAGATAAAACATAAATTCAGAATGATGCACAACTCATTCTTAAAAAACATGGTATTGACGTAAATGGAAATAAAGAAAAAGTTAATATACCTTAATGCTCATTCTCTATTCTCATTTTCGTTTTCTGTGTCATATATATACAACTGTGCAAATTTCGGTCGAGCACCTGGTTCAGGAAGCAAACTACCAATACTATGGTATGTTTGTCCATGTAAGCGGAAAACATATGGAGCACGACCTCGTCTGTTAATTGAATCGTCGACCTTTCCAACCATTGATGTAAAAGCAAACATGCTATTGTATGTTCGAATGTTGTTTTTGAAATTTTGGCTTTTTGCATCCGTATTATAAAACAAATCGTGTAACGGCTTAGGAGCAGGAAGCGGTTGTTTAATAGCCACTTTCCCTTGCTACAGCATAAAGTATACGGTTTGTTTGTTGGATCACTTCTGTATCCTTTACTGGCCTCCGCTTTCCATAGCAAAGCATGACATTCTGTGCACTCAAAACACGGATCACCATGGTCGTAGTAGTCTGCAAATTTATGTTTAAAAGTTATTCATTTATGTTTAAATATTACTATTATCCTGTTTACTTGAATTGACACCTAACGTATAGAATTACCTTCTGATATACCACTGAACTTGTCGTATACTTTTCTGACAGTTCCATCGTCGTCATTAAGATTAAATCTAACTGGCGATGGTCGTTGCAAAGCAGTTCTCTTAGATCTTTTAGGTTGCGTTGATGACTCACCCACTTGGTACGTTGAATTCTGAGTTATTATAGCTGGAGTGGTGGTTCTAACACCAGACGTCGTAGATGTATTGTTAGGACATTCATAAACGTGAGGAATCTCGGGCGTTTGGAAACAAACTGAAAAGAAATCATTAAAAGAATCATGGAAACGCATTGACATGTAACGATGCTGAAAACATGATCATATTTCTGATATGCCAAAATTACCGTTGGAAGATCAGGCAATAGAGATTGTCCTTGCCGTGTCGTTTCAACTGGAGTTGTTTGGTGATTAATTGTTGGCACATATTTACGTCTTGTTCTACCACGATTAACACTGCTAACTGTGTTTATAGGAAGTGGAGTTTGCAACACTATAGAAAACCACAAATAAGTTATAAAGAGTATAAATATGACAAAACCTACGTATGCTGCAATGTTTTTGGGGCCAATATGCTAATTCTGATATGTCAAAATGATTATAATTGTATATGCTTTAAAAAAAGGGTGATTTTCAAACTGTTGTTGAATTACGGATATTGATACCTATTATAAGAATGGTTTCCCAATAATGCGACAAATAGGTGTATTAATCTACATCTTGTAAGTAACTCACAGTTAGTAACGTCTGTAAGTGGTGTGTTAAAGGAACTCTTTTTTCGGCCGTCCGACACTCCGAGAAATTGGAACTAAATAGAAAATGTAAAAGAATAGGAAAAGCAAAGGAAATGGCATCACACTTTCTATTTTGAGTTAATAAAAAGAGTAGAATAAGAATCCCGTATAACATATTTAAAGTTCTAATCAAACCTTTACGGTTAAATGCTTCTGTGGACAATGAATTGCTTGATTGTGATGTAGGCAACATTGCTGAGAGAGGATCATCTAATAGACAAAAAAAAAGTGACAGCATCAAATGAAATAACGGTTATAGTAGGTTCTTCTGTATACATAGACAAACATACATGACAGTAACTCTGCCAAAGAAACTCTTTTGTTAGAAGGTGGCGTGACTGTTGCTGATGCTTGCATCGGTATATATTGGTTGTTAGTAAGTAAGCCTGAGGAAGTCGCAGTTCTGTTGAACGCATTAGAAGAATGCGTGTTTGAAACATTTTTTGGTTGATTCGATGTATTTGTAACTGGACATGCGGAAACTGTAATGACACATGGTTTTGGATGAATAACTCTCTTACGAATATAAATTACAACTAAAATCATTGTACTTTTGACGTAGCATGTATAATAAGATATGAGAGTTCCCAGAAGTACCTTTTGAAAAGTCATTCAAAGAATGTTGCCGTTTCCGTGTTGCATCAACTGAAGCTGCTTGGTTATCACTTGTTGGCAATGAATGAGGCGAAAGTGAACCAAGAGTTTCATTGGTAATAGTGTTGGGAAAAATAGTCCTTTGAGATACTATAAAAGAATAACATAAACGTGTTATAAACAACGGATGTTATGTATGCAAGAAGTACATAATAAATATATAGCATAGATATATATAGATATATGGCTCTAACCACTTGAAATAGCTGAATTTGGAGTTTGTAAAAACCCAAGAGCATTAGAAGATGTAGCCAAAGTTGTTTGTTGTTGTGGTACACGTGAAATACAGCCTGTAGATATTGAGTTAACATTTGTAGGTTGCGTAAAATTTGTAGTTACACTCCGACTCAACGGTGACAATCGAGTTTGTAACGTCGGAAGAGTATTGTTGCCAAATATGGGGTTGGTTGTCTGTGAATTTGCTCCTAAATGTATATAAAAACAGTTTAGCGATGTTCATGTAGGTATAAACATAAATGGCTATAATCTTGACAGGTCATGACTTCAAATTACAGTGTAACGTACATAATCTTTAAACTGGATACCTTGAAAAATAGGTGAACCAAAAAATGTTGTCGAGTTACCAATATTGTGTACGGTATGTAAACTTGGTCAAATAGCTGTGTAACATTAAAGAATGAAAAGTTTCAAAAACTGATACGAAGTACTAACACTGATAAGAAGTTATAAAATAGATTGTTTATCATATGTGATTATGTAAGTAACTCACAGTTAGTAACATCTGCAAGCGGTAGTCTATTAGTAGCTCCTGGTTTCGATCTTATCCTGTAACACCCCCTATTTCGTGATACGCAGCAGAATTCAAGCTGGGTGTTACTTCATGGCTCAACAGTTACAATAACAGAAAACGAACTCTAATTGTATCATTTTAAAAGATTTATCATTCGATTTATATAAATATCAGAGTTTATAAAATGAGGTCCCAGTGGTTTTACAGTTTATTAAATAAGTTATCGAATGATAATATAGCCTTCTTGAGTATCCGTGCCCCTTCCATGCCATCCTCGTAAATTATGAACCTGAGATAAACATGCTAAAAAGTCAACACAAAGGTTGAGTGAATCCATAGTGTTTGTAATGTAATCGGTTGAACACAAGATAAGTAGTAGTAAAAGCAGTAATATTGCAGTACAGTATATTCAGTAGTTGCAGCATTTGTATCATTGCAACATAGTGTATATTGCCTTAAGTCTCATGAAACGCAAATCTTAACAGTACAGCATCATAGTAATTAACTATTGATGTAAGTTACTGACACCATAGAGATGATGTGAGCAACAATGCCCTCTGTAGGAGTTTGCCATTCTCCTAGTAATTTCAAATAAAGTGCATTTGGTTACCTATCCGGCTAACACAAATGGGGCGTCAACTGCCAATAGATCTATTCACGATATTCGCGTTCACTCGCAAGTGATTAATGGTTCATGATATGAGGGACTTTTAGTGGCATCAGTAGGTAACTTAGGCAATATCATTCAGGATAGCATACAGAAAAATACTTGTGTTCGGTTTTTGTAGCATGTATCTCCCCACGAGTTTAGGAAACAAATATGTAAAAGTGGGACTATGAACTCACCTTGGTGTTATCGTATTCTGGATGGAAAACAAATTAAATAATATGAACAAACTGCTCCGACTCTTGACCTGAGTTAGTATATCATGTATTTAGTATTCGTATTCAAGTTTATGCGACGGAAATGTTCTATGGATAACATGAAGTCTCTACAAAATTTTAATATACTTATCATACTTATTATTATGACTTAAATGATTAATAATAAGTTTTTATCAAAACCAAAGTTGTTAAATAATTTATGTTTCCAAAATATTATATTTTACAATTTTTAAATATTTACAGTTTTTACCCTTGTACTTTCAAAAATGACGCTTTAAACCCTCAACTATGGGTTATTGACAAAATCAGTCCTTATATGACTAACTTTACAGAATTTACATTTTTTTAGTCCAAAGGAACTTTATCTTACAAAAATTATCATTTTTATGCTTAAGATTTTATAAGGAAATTTTTACTTGTTTTGGGTCTAAATGGACAAAAGTACGGGTGTATAAAAACGAGGCCTTAAAATTTTTTTACTACTTCTTGATCCTTTCAAGAGTTTTTCCGGTGGTCTTTCTAATGGTTCAAACTAGAGGTCTTAATCTTTTACCGTTTGGTCGCAACGATTGTACAAAGTAAGGGGTTTATGTGCTTTTTGTTGTTTTTGGGTAATAACGGGGCTAAAAGAGGGCCGCTTTTACACGAGGCTAGCTAGTGTCTCTACATCGCATTTGACCCTTCAAACACTATGCTGTAAGCTCTTCTAAATGGTATAAGTCTCACGCCCTAGTTCTCTTTGATTAGAAAGATACAAGTCCACAAACATGGCCACTTGGCCACAACGGATTTTATGAAAATTTGAGTTTTAAACTATACCTTTTGCATGTGACTTTATGAAATATTGTTTCATCCATTTCTAATGTTTCTCATACAGTTCCTAACCAAATTTATCAAAAATCCCATGTTTTCCCATATATTTGTTGTAAAAAGCTTTTTGGCATTTATGACTTTTGACCAAAATGATGGCTGTTTTTAAAGATAACGACTAGGCTTTTTAACCGGGTTATGGGGCTTTTTGTAGTATCCCAGGTGGTGTTTACAACGATACCTTGCTTGACCCTAATGTCTCTAACATGAAGTAGATAAAAGAGGGGCAAGTAGGGGGTTAGGCCTATTTTTGTAACTTATACATAACAGCTGTTGGGATTTTTATTAAATTCTGGCTTCGTTATGCGTTTTCTAGACCCGTGCCCCTGAATTTTTGAAGAAAACGTCGTTCCGGACAACTTTCGTGTTTTAACTTTTTCATGAAACGGACCAGAAATGCCTCGTTTCGTGTGCCCGAGTGTTCTGTCCACAGAAAGTTCGGACATATTATTGGCAACTTGTTTAGACCATAACTTTTGACTCATGTACTCGTTTTAAGTGATTCAAATTGCTACGTTTTCCTTATAAAATCCTTTTTAACATTATGCAATTGTTATTAAAAGTTAAAACGAACTAAGATGAGTTTAATAGACTTACTTGCTTGGGATTTTGACAAGAACCAGAAATGAGAATAGATTGGCTCTCTAATTTTGAACAAGACTTCTTCCTTTCACTACTTAGTATAATTTTTCAGAATGTATTGGTGAATATGGGAAATGCTTATGGTGCGTGTGATGTGTGGGTGGTATGGTATGATGTGTGTGATAAATGGGACTCAAAGAGAAGAGTCATGGGGCGTTATTTATAGGCTTGTGCATGCATGGTTTCTCAAGTGATATGTCATCTTGTCTAGCAATAGGTGGGACAAGGTGATGTGTTGAAATACACATGAAAGGTGCATGTGATCTCAAGGTAGCATGTAATGGTGTGGTATAATCTCATCCAAGTAAACTTTCTACATCTAGGAGACATGCATATGTGGAAAATTAAGGTACCAAGTGAGTGTCTTGTGGCTAGGATTTATACAAGTAACACTAGGTAACTAATGGTAACTTTGTTAGTTCAATTTTAACTAGGGTAATTAGGGGGGGGGGGGGGGCGTACGCTTTAGTGGGTAGTAACTAGGGCTTGCATTGTAGTACATAGTGTGTAAATGGTATTTACATAGTTAAGTTCTTAATTTACTTTAGGTAAAATATATTTTAGGTTAATTTTCATGTAAGTAATAAAAGTAATGAGTTAAATTTGGTGCTTTATTATTGGTACACTAGCAATGTTTAGTTGTACTTTCTAAAAATAAAATATATTTTTAAGACTTGTGTTTGAAGGATTTGTACAATGTGTTTGAAATTAAGTACACTAAGATTTATAATGAATTGTAGCTTATGTATATTAAATAAGTAACCTTTATGCATAGGATACTTGTACCACAAGCATTAGAGAGTTGTACATTAGGTTTGAAAATTTAGGAAAGTCAATCTTAAGGGCTTGTGCAATATAGGTTTGTATCATGTGCTTTAAGGTAGGTACATTGAGGTTTATAATGTGATTTTATGTAAACATTAAGCTTTATGCATTAAGGACTTGTACCCATGCTTAAAAGACTTGTACATTAATATTTTGAAAATATATCATGTACATAAAATCATTAGGGCTTGTAACGGAAATTAAAGTATAGCTAGGTTTCGTGCTTTAATGACTTGTACCCTAGGTATAGAATGTTGTACTTTAGCATTTATGAAAAAGCGTAGTTATAATAAATTAGGGTTTCATGTAAACTCAAATAAATGGTTAACGTTTAACTTGAAAGTTTAATAATTGTACGTTAACGTAATAACGTACAGTGACAAATTGAAAACCTTTATACTTGACGTAATAAGAATGTTTATTATGTATATGAGTTACGTCACATTAGTTAGTTGTTGTGATCAAATAAGTGGATATCGTTTCTTAAAAAAAATTTGGACGTAGAAAATGCATAAGTATTCTTTCGTTAGAATATTATATTAGTTTAATACGAGGTAAAATTTACTGGTGGTTACATCCTTTGCGCAACTGAAGGTAAGAAACATAAAAAAAATATACTATGTCCTTGAAACGACATGGCATAAGGGGTGGTAGATTCAGTTAATGAAAGGACAGGTTACAACAATCATTATAATTTCATTTAAAGTTGCGATCAAACCTTGAAGATTTTCTGCTTGTTTTGAAGACGAATTCGTTGACCGTGATGTAGGCAATGTTGTAGTCAGAGGATCATCTAATAGATAGAAACATAAAAAGTTAAAATAACATATGAAATAATGTTATACCAGGTTGTTATGAATACATATTAACACATACATGTAAGAATCTCTGCCAAAGAAACTATTGTGTTAGAAGGTGGCGTGAATGTTTCTGACAAAGGGAGTCTTTGATTTGAAGGTTGAGTTTTTTTATTGTTTGACACCTGTTTCATACGCTTTCTGGGAAGTCTTTCATTGTTTTCATCCATGGTAATAGAGTTTTATGACTTTTGGTGATTTTTGGAAGACAAAGAAAGTTTATAAATGTGATGTAAAAGGCATGATAATACCTTTGGCTACTGATTGGTTATCAATGGTATGTTATGATGTGTAAATGTTTTTTTGAAATTTGAATTTATATAGAAACTTCTTTAACCACCATGTAAAAAATTATAACTGATATGCAATCTTTTTTATTAATGCTAAAATTGAATGGCATTTATCATTGACTATCTCATTAATGGTAATATTGATTGAGATAATATTGATTGATATTAAATGCGAATTGAATACTAACATAAACTCATTTGATAATCGGTCTATGCTATCAAGTATCAAGAAAAGTGATAAAGGTGTTGTCTTATTTTGGCATAGTTTTAGCAAGCTAACGTATTCAAAAATAATCTTCATGATGTTAATGACCGGTATAATATCTTCCCATCGATTCATCATCATCGGAAACATAAGGTTGTTGTAAATTTTTTCCGGCATCTTCATGAATGTAGTTGTTATCAATATCTAAACAGTGAAAAGGTTCATGTGGAATGTTGTTGATATTAACCCACACACCATCGTCGTTTGTGTTGTTATTGTTTTCAATATGTGCATATGCTTCTTCATCAATAAGAGCAAACTTTTTTTATTTTGTACCAAACAAACTGTCTTGTTTATCAAGTAAATGTTCGTCATCGCTAAAATCGTCCAGATGGTATACATGATCATTAGAATGAACAAATAGTTTGTCATCCTCTTTATCAGCTTGTTTAGACTTAGAGTAAATTGAATTGTGGAATAGCCCTGAATCATCATTCGCTTCTTCTTTCTCTTCATCCTTTTTTCCACGCCTTTGTGCAGACTTGCTTTTGCGCTTTATCCTCATTGGTTTCTCATCATCAGATTCCTATCAAGATGTTTAACCATGAATCATAGAAGTTGGTACTATGTAAACACAATTTAGTAGTATTGTTTCATATTGTTCATACCTTTTCTAATACGTGTGCAACTTTTTGTAAATCGTTATCAGAAGTAACACGTCCCACAACAGGGTTGCCATCTTTGAGTAGTCTTCGTCGTTTTTTGTGACGGAAATCCGCTGAAAGGAACAGAAAAAATAAAATTTAGTTTGTAAATGTAAATGTCTTAAACGTTTGAATTTTATATAATAAGAACTGAATACAACATTCGATGATGATTTGCTATTGAACATGCTTTGATACTCGTATATGTTTTTTGTTAATGAATTGTATGAATGAGTATGGGATTTATGTAGTTTCAATATTTTAAGTATTATAGGAAAGTATATCAAGATATATTCTAAACAAATATGTGTTATTATGATAATATTTGATTTGATTATATTGTTTGTAAATTGTTTTTGTGTATATCTTAATTTTGAACTTAAAGTAGGTATTCGGAAAGGATAGTAGAAACGATTTATGGCCATTAAAGTGTGAGTTTTTTAGACAATGGTTTGATTGTTTAAAAGTAAGAAAATTGATTCAGCATAATTTGTATCATAATCATAATCATAAATAGCTTTGAAAAGGTAAAGACAATTATTCTCATTTGCAAAATTCAACCGAAATTATGCCGTTGGAGGCGAGCAATATGAGCATTCGCATTTTCCAGGTGGGCATTTGCAAGTTCCTGAACAAACAGGGCAATGACAGTTCTCCTCAATTATACTTTTAAGTATATATGGATCACCGCAATCATATGGATCTACGGAATCATAGTATGTACTATTTCCAGGTTCAAATGATTGTGGTTTTTGATCGTCGTTTCCTATCATAGGATCACATACAAAATCGTTGTCCAAGATGGTTGATGTTTCATTTTTCTTGTCATGAACGACTGATTCTTCAAAAAAACAAATAATATCGGTTTTGTCTGCACCATGTTCCTTGGCAGATTCAGTGTTTGTTGGTGCAACACTTTCTTTAACAGATGCAATTTTTTGTCCTATAATACATGCAAACGAATAGACTGTATTATTGTTTAGGCAAATAAATGTTTCGTAAACAAAATTTATATAAATTCCGAAAAAAAGTTCACAAAAATATGGATTATGATTGTAACATACCTTCATTTTGATGCTTTGAGTTTGACATTCTTTTTTTCCTCCTTAACTCCGAAAATGTTATAAATTAATAATAAATAATTTTCATACCTACATTTATAGAATATGAAGGCGACAATATATTAGGAAATGATTTGTTGTATAATTTATTTGATTTGTAGACAACTTATTTTAAAGTTGATTACACTAAATATTTGTTTGTATACATATTGTTAATTAAAATATAGTTATTTTAAAATGTATTTGTGGCGGATATACATGGAGTATATATGTAAAACAATGATACAATAACGATGAAACGCAAATAGTTGCATAAGTATTCGGAAAGGAAAGTGACGTGGTTGTGTAAACGTATAAGTACTAATTACAATTAAAGTTCGAAAGCGGCAATGTTAGATTAGTTGTTGGTTGGATGTGTGTAAAAGAGACAGAGGAAGCTATCATTTAAAAGAATAAAGCATAATTTTTCTTTTAACATAGGATGAATGTAAAAAATAAAGTATTCGTTTACATAAAGATGAATATACGAACATCGGTTCCGGAACATTGTCTAAACAAACAAAATAATAAGAGTGAAACGATATATATTTGTAAGTAAAGGTCTTAGTTACTACAAATTTTGTATACATATTGTTATTAACTAAACTATAGTTACTTTAAAATGTATTTGAGATCATATTGATGGAGGATATATGTAAAAGAATGATACAATAACTTAGTGTAGATGAAACGCAAAAAGTTGCTTAAGTATTATGAAAAAATATCTATATGGTTGTGTAAATGTATAAGTACTAATTACAATTTAAGTTCGAATGCGACAATGTTGGATTACTTGTTGGTTGAATGTGTGTAAAAGAGACAGATGAACCTATCATTTAAAAAATAAATCATAATTTTTGTTTTACCATGCAATGAATGTAAAAAATAAATTATCCGTTTAGATAAAGATGAATATACGAATATGGTGCCGGAACATTCTCTACAAAAACTAAAGAATAAGAGTGAAACGATCTTTAATTGTAACGGAAGGTCTTGGTTACTACAAATTTTGTATACATATTGTTGTATACAAAATTTGTAGTAAAAAACATTTTGCATTGAGTTTAAAGTAAATTGACTGATGCATGTGATTTGATTTGGTTGGATAATACTTTAGTAAATAATATGATTATGTATGTGTGTACTAAATTATTTTGTTAGCATATAAAAAGTTTACATGTGTATTTTATGCGTATGTGTATAAAGTGTAGTTGCAAATAAATTACCTATACACAACGTGTTAAAAATAAACATGGTTGGTCTCCAAATATATATATTAAAATAAACATCATAAGATGTAAAAAAAATGTAACAAAATAAAAGAAATAAATATTCAACTATAGCTCATAAAAAGCATAAACATCATCTGCCTCATCCATAGAATCTTCAGTATTACATGAAAAATCTTGTAAAGTAATGACATATTCGTGATCGGTAACTTGCTTATAGGTATTGCTAATATGAGTCCCATTATCTACAATAACATTTTGAAGGTCATCATGTGTGTGTTGGTGACCGGAAATTGATTTTATCAGAATGTCATTAGAATTTTGTTTTCAAGAGCAAAAATAACATACGCATCATCTGTCACAGATGAACATTATCGTGAATGTCATGATTGTTCACATTGCTTAGTAAATGATATATAATCAACCGGGAGATATAGACAATTAAATGGTTTAGCAGTTCATCTTCATTGATTGGCTACATTAACAAAAACTTTCAAAAAATTGGGTTAACGTGTTTTTTTTTTTAATTCTATATGACAAAAAGCAATGTTTGCATGTCAAATGTATTAAGTCCAAATTTGAATACAAAACAAAATGTTGCATCACTTTGTGCAAATGTATGTATTAAATAGAACTTGTCACTAAACATTTAAGTGATAAAATGTTACAAAACAATAGTTGTGTGCTTTTGTGGAAATGTAATTTAATTAGTTATGCAAAATAAAAATAAAATTTATAATTAACTACTTATCAATATAACTTTTGATTACTTATGCATCGGAAAAATTAAACACAAACCATCATGACTCTGAGTAAAGAATATAGATATGTGTGATCCGACGGCTGGGGTATGATTAACGTTTAACTACCCCAAGACTTTCACAACACACTTTCAAGTTTATCTTCTCCAACTCTCTCTGCAAGAATACAGGTTCTTTAAAGAATTTTTTTTCTTGAATGTAACTGCATTAATAATGCAGAGATTAAGCACCGATCAAACTATTTTGAATGTTTGTGAGTATTGTTAGATTGCAAAAGTAAGGAAAAACAGGGTTCTGTTAAAATGAAATACCGATTGACACTGCATGTGTGGTTAAATGATATGAAACATATAAAAAATATAAGATAGTACTTTTAAAGATATGTATGAGTTATGTTAGCATCGATTTAGTAGGACTTTGTTAGATAGTTAAGAAAAATCTTCTTATGCATCTTCATATAGGTATTAACATTGTATCAAATTATGGGGATAAGTTTGGCTAACATTTGTATAGTATAGATTAGTTGTTGCATATGGTTTAGGCCGTGATGCTGTATCAAAGGTGGAACAGCTAAAAATACTTATACTGTAAAATGGCTATATGATTAGACACTATGAGGAACAATTTCAGAATGGATGTGTAGTTAAATTCTATGAAAATATGTGCGAACTTGAAGTTAGTACTTATAAAGAAATGATAGTTTAAGATATTATCCATTTACTAAGACTTTGTTGCATAGATACTGAATATGTACTTATGCACTGAATATCGGTATGAACATTGTTTCTAAGTATGGCGGGAACGTAGTTTGGGTAGATTGTCGATTAGATTTTGCATATGAAAAAGCGCGTGATATAGTATACTATGGTGAACAGCCAAAAATAGGTATTCGTACGGTCAAATGTTTATATGATTATAGATGTGTGCAACAGTTTAGTATGTAGTAACATACTCTTCATTTTTTGTTGGACCTCAACTTGAATTATCATTTTCATATCACACAATTTCAATGTTTATACGAATGTGCATATATTTGTTGATGTGAATACTTGTTGATGTGAATACTTGTTGACC
Organism: Chrysanthemum seticuspe; assembly: GCA_019973895.1. Lineage (NCBI taxonomy): Eukaryota > Viridiplantae > Streptophyta > Magnoliopsida > Asterales > Asteraceae > Chrysanthemum > Chrysanthemum seticuspe. Next base: position 310,344,346 of record BPTQ01000008.1, read on the forward strand.
CTTTGAACGTGTGTTGTTTTATTAAATAGAATGATGATGCAGTTTCTGGTTGAGGCAAACCAAAGTAACATTCGAACATTACAGGTATGTTGTGGTATGATCGAGTTGTTTAATTGAGTAGTTTATTCGAAACTCTTGAAATTAATACATGCAGCATGTTTTTCAATTACAGCTACTTCCTACTATGTTTACGGGACCACTGAAACCCAGGAACAATTGGATTTACTTAATCCATAATGGCGGAACGAAACATAAAGTTTACATAAAGATGGCTGGTGGGAAGCGTTTTAAGCTGTTCGAACGTGAGTGGCTAATATTTTTAGATGACAGCAACTACAGGAATGTCGGGACATTCCATTTTATTAAGCAAGAAGAGGACTGTTACTACGTTACATCGTATAACAATGATGGATATGAGTGCAATGGATACGACCTGAATGTTGTAGCTTACAGACAGCGAAGATGCTTGCTAACTTTGCAACAGCTTGAACAATCACCGGTAATTACTAAACTCTAATCATTAAATTGCATAACTTGATTGGAAATCTCATAAAAATCCATTTAGTAAATAACACTTTCTTTTGTATAACACTCTGTTACGTAGGACATTCCTTGCGGTTTCCTAACTTCAACCGATAATCCTCGCTTCCGCGTTCTTGTGAGTGGAGTGCTTGTAGCAACTGTAACTCATCGTAAGATTGTGCTGGTGGATGAAGATAGACATGTCCATGTATTCGGCGGTCAGGGATGGGATATTTTAGTTCACGTAGAAAACCTGACTGTTGGCAGAAGATTTGTGTTGACAAACTTGCTAAACAATGCTGTTTCATTCATGCCATTTGACGCAGCTGGTGTGCAGATGCGTCATGATGTTGTAGAACGTATGTACCTGAACTGGAGAAACCCTTTGATGAGAAATCCGATTGACGAAGGTATGTTACTGAAACTGTTGGAATAATATATGTACTTATTTCTCAAGATAAAAACATTTGAATATGATAATTATTTAAAGTAATTTTGTTTTTGATAATTTGAAATTTAGATAAGAGGATGAAACATATGTGTGAATGGGACGGACACACTGAACATGACAATAAGAGGGACTGTTTCTACGCACCGATATTGGCGTACGTTACGGACAGAAGGCGGTTGGTAAGTGATTGATTGATATTAATTAATATATACTTTATTGTCTTCCATTAAATGTTAGGTTATTCTTAACATTACTTCTCGTATTAATGCAGAACATTCCTCATGACTTTGTGAAGGCGCATGCAATGTGGCAGTACCACAATGCGTTGCTGCAATATGAAGAAGAGGAGTTCTACGTTGATTTGGAACGCCACAATGACAGACCAAAAAGCAAAAATCATGTTACAATCAATTGCAACTGGACAGAGATTGTTAGAGATTGTGATTGGGAAGATAACAAAATGGTCCGGTTCAAGCTTGTTCAAAAAGTTCCAGACGTCGGCGTCTCTTTGCTTTCAGGTAAGAAAGTTGAAATTCCTGTATTCCACATGTGTTAAGACATCCGCCATCTTGCGTCAAGAAACTTTGTGTGTGTTTATGACTGCACATGTTATGTCTAAGTGATGTATTGATAGAAATTACGTTTGGATTGCTTATGTTTAATGTTTTGTGTTTTGGAGTGGTTATGAAGGCTGGCCGTATATGGCATGAACACTATGATATAATGATATGCTATGTATGTAATGGTAAGTAGATAAAAGTTATGAACTGATGTGTAAGCGTTTGTAATATATTGCAGCGTACATTCTATTTTATTGTCAACATTTTTTTTAAACTTGTATGAAAATAAGTGTGCATAGTTTAATATGTTCAATTTTTTTCATCAAAGTTAATAGCGTAACAACTGTATTGGTCTAATATAAGAGAATCATAGCTTTTAGATGCGTCTTGTTTTGATCCAGTTTGTACTTCTACTGCATTGATTACTTTATAAATGAGATGATATGTTGGTTAAATGGCGATTTGAAATTTGAATTCTGAATTGGAAACGCTATTAGGATAACACGTATATAATTGACACTCCTATCATCTTCCTCTTCATAAACATAAACATAGCTTAATTATACATGATTATAGTAACTAAATTTTGTTATTATTGATGATAAATATGTACACAAATAATTATTTGAACCTCAAACACTTTTATAAAAATAGACATAATATTGAACCCAGAAATGGTGTTACATGAAGATAATTTGTAAGCCCTTGAACTTCAAATACTTTTATTAATAAAAGTGACATAACATAAACATGAGAAGTAAACTTTGATGATGACAGTTCAATCCTCGTCGAAGAAGTTTAAATCGACAATGTAGTCATCAGTCAAATCATGACCCATTGCCCGTAATTCATTGATCATAGCTTCTGTTTTAAGGACCTTCGACTTAACGGCATTTAGAATCTTGGCTTGTTCTTCAGGATCCCCACCATGTACTTTAAGCCAATCAAGAAAAACGGATGTGTCTAACTCACCTGGAATAAGAAAATTACATTAGCCAGTATAAAGGAAATATGTATGACGATTTTATATATAAGATGCTAACGCTACTAATATGACATACCATTATCATGTTGAGAAGACGATCCTTCTTCAAAAAGCGATGCAAGAAATCTCATTGCATCATCAACTTTGTTATTCGAATGTTTCCTCTGCCCATCACGCAGTGCAGGTTCAACATTTGGTCGAGTTGCAGGATCGACATCAGCAACGGTTGGAGGATTAACGTTCGCACTTGTTTTTGCCGTATTTGAGTTTCCATGCTCAAAGTTTGTAGGGTTTGATGATGCCATGGGTAAATTCGTATTGGAAGATGTATTTCAATTAGGAGTATTTATAGAGATTTTGTGAGTATAATTATGTATTTTACACATGTGATCCTTCATGATTGACTAATATGTTAAATAAGCTTCTACAAATCAGTAACATATATAGAAGTTGGTAAAAAACTATATATAGAAATTGTATCATCACAAAATATATATGATCTCATTAAAATCCTTCCTGAGTTACTCCAAATGACAATTCCAACGTGAATAAGAATATCAATGCATATGATATCATTAAAATGCATATACTTTTAAAAATTAACATAGTGAATAAGAATATCAATAGTCAATTAACATGTCTTATTCAGAAAACATCATTTTTTTTAAAAAATTAACATACTTTTAAAAATTAACATGTCTGATTCAGAAAACATCATTTTTTTTATAAATATCCAAATCTTTGTGTATCAAAAATCGTCGTCATTACTGTCATCATCCGTAGGAAAAGGAGTTGCATCCTCGTCGTTAATAAAATCGGCCAAATCATCATCAATATCATCGATAGATTCATCAATATCGGTATCAAGATCTCCTAAACTTATTCCATCTTGCTCTTTATTATCACTACCATTACTAATCGTATCGCTAATGGGAATAGAATTATCTTCAAAGGTAATGTTATCAAAAACTTCATCCGTTTCTACGTCCATGAGCCTACATGGAAGTGCATTAGATGAGAAAGTCTTGTTTTTTTTGTGATCGACTAAACGTTATAGGTCCATCGTCATCATCTTCCTATGTAAAATGTAATGGAACATGATATTAGTGATATATTGTATATGCATAAACTGAATAATTGTAATATCAACACAAATATAGTATAGATGATCAATTCATACCACATTATAATTGTGTACAGTGTCATCAACGGTTTCTTTCTTTTGTGTTAATGGCTGAACATTTTCATCATCAGAAGAAACAATGTGAACAACATTGTTATTCACAGAAACAACTTTTTTCAACAATCTTCCACATTTGTGAGATACGGGGCAGTCCTTGATAATGTAATAATCGGTTAAAAATTGTACGAATTATTTTGTTTCAATTTTATTGCAAAAATGTAATATTCATTTTTAAAAAGATAACATATGCATGTTGAAATTCTTACCTCATTGTCATCTGATATGTCGATATAAGATATATGTTTGTCGGATGAGTCCAAATTATTTAATGCTTTAGTGCCTTCCTCTTTGTTGGGAGCCTACATACGAACAAACAGATAAACTAAAAGTAAATCGAACAAATTTGCTTCTAAATGAATTGAAAAGTTTATTTAAGTTTAATCAAATGGTTTTCTATCTAAATTTCATAAAATACATACGAACCTTGGGTGAGTCGTTGTTGACCATAATGTGATTGTAGGAGATTAATTGTGTGTTTACATCCTCCATTGGTGGCACTTTTTATATCATTTGTAGACAAAGGTAAGTTAAGAATTGATATCTAACATATTCTAATTTTCTTTTTAAATTACATAGAATTTGTGACTTGATTTCATGAAATCATTTAATTGTATAAGCAAATGTAAAAAAGGTAATATGTTTGTAAGTATAATAGAACAAAAAAAGTATTATACGTGGGTAAATATAATTAGTAAGTAAATATTGCATTGAAATACTCTTGTGGATACTCAAATATTGTACATGGTTATAAGTTGTTTGTGTAACACGAATATTTTTGTGCAAATCCTCCTACGTTTTGTGACTTGACTAACATTCGGTCATTGGTTATTCAGTTTTGAACAAATATTACAAAGATACGGTAATAAAATAGCATTTATATTAAATTTGTATTTTCAAAGGTAATGATTGTATTGCCTAAAAATATCAAGTTTACCTTGATAAATGAAACGGCGGTAGATGATTTATCACACACACCTCATTGATTAAGAAGCAATACTGTAGCTTTAGAAGCAAGAAGAGGTAAAGATCTCAAACAAAATAAAAATGTAATAACTTTATTCTTAGTTTTCTTTTGATCTGCATGTAAGAAGAAAGTGTAGTGTTGCTGTATAAGTTTTATAAAGATGTTGTGTTTATAGTGTATTAGAAATTAGTAGTAGGTACAAAGTAATCACGTAAGACATATAGTCAATCGATTCAAACGATATTTTTTTTGCAATATATACGATATGCGAATTTAAATTTATGATATACGCCAGGCGAATTTATATTTCTGAAGTGATTGGTTTGTTTTAAATATGTTGTTGTTTAGATATTTGTGTTATGCATAAAGTATCACTGCTTATATATGTTTAGATTGTTGTTACTAAGTCAGTCTTTTAGCTAATATATGTTCATTAGTGGTCTATGGTGTATGACCTTTATAAAAGTTTGTTGAAACAATAAGACAATATGTCCATCATTATTTTGTTAGATGGTATGTATGATATGAATTATTGGGTGAAATCATATAGACGAAAGTTTACGGACAAACAGAAGATTAATGTTAGTCTATACCTTTTATAAAGGCGCTCTGTTTATAATCGAAACAGAAAGTAGTATTATATATAACGTAATCACGTATGACTGTCGTGAATCAACGGAACCATTTGTGTATTTATGACATACGAAATGCGAATTTGTATTTGTAAAATGATTCATATGTTTTAAAATGCATACTTGTTTTGATATTTGTGTTATGCATATAGTCTGATTGCGTAAATTTGTTTCCATTGTTGTTACTAAATGAGTCATTTAGCTAACCTATATGTTAATGATAATTTGACAGGATGAGTCTTCAATTTGTGTTTGCTGTAAACAAAGAAAAGTTTGCGAAAAGACAGGTATGCGCATAAGGTGATAATTTAAACGTTCTAGATTGTTTATAAGAGAAATAATTGTTTTATATTGTTTGTGTTGTTAGCGTTTACCATCTCTGTTCACTAAAAGCTTCTACAATGGAACGCCGTGGCCGTACTTAATACACAATCGTGGAGCAAAACACAAAGTCTGGATCAAACAAACATCAGAAAACCATTACAAAATGTACGGAGATGAGTGGGTCAAATTTGTGGAACACAGCAGGTATACAGATGTGGAAATGTTGCACTTTATAAGGGAAGAGGAAGACACTTATTATGTAACTGCCTACAACCATGCTGGGGCTGAATGCGGTGGATATGACAGCACGAAGATAGGCAGCAGGCAAATGAGATGCTTAGTATTTCAGGGCGAGAATCTTGGACATTCTCAGGTAAGCATACACGAACTAACATTTATTTTTTAAACGTGTTTTTTGTTTAAGTTGACATAACTATTGTTTAGTATGTGAATATGTTGATTATTTATAATTGTATGTAGTTGCTTCCCGGAGATTTCCTGCAAGATATAGTGACTAACGAATTTGATATTCGGATGGGAGGAATGAATTTAGCAACTGTAAACCATCATCGTGTTCATATTCGAGGAACATCACATCCGAAAAAATATGCAAACTTGTTTTATGGAGATGGCTGGAACACTGTTGTTGAGAGGCAACACCTGGTACCCGGGAAACCAATGGTTTTCACAAATCTTGGTGGTGCAGTGCTTAATATGATTACTTTTGGAAGGGATTACCTTGGTTTAGGATTTGAGGACATCCCCAGAACAGAATTGGATTTAGCTTTTCCTATCTGCCGAGGTCCCCTGGACAAAGGTATCTTCCGATATTTATGGCACATCTAAAAATATATATGATTACATAATCGTAATTTTTTGTGTTTCCAAATTGCAATATAGATCCAAGGATGTTTCACATATGCGACTGGGAAGGACATGATCAGCACAACAACGAAGATGCATGTTTTTACACACCAATGTTGGCCTATGTCCTAGATAGAAACCGTTTGGTAACTAGATATAACTTTTGGTTATGTTTACTTAAAAATAAGAGCTTATTGTGGTTGATATATAGACTGTACCTGTCAAGTATGTTGATAAGAGTGAACTGTACACTTTTGACAACGCAATTGTTAGACACGGTGGGATGGAGTTTCCGGTTGACTTGGTGACTATAGGCACAAACAGACCCGGAAGCGGAAGGTGAGAAAGAACCATCTGACCATGATTGCAAAGGACAAATGGAAACATATCAAAAGGCAATGCCGTTTCAGGAAAGATAAAATGATACGATTCCAGCTGGTTGACGTGATGACAGATTTGGTGGAGACTGTTGATCCAGAGTTTCCTGTTCTTGTTCCCATCTTTGATATGTGTTGAATGAAGGGTATTGAAGCGAAGACGTCTTTTGTTTTAAGGCTTCAGTGGGTCAGTGTGTTTTCAATCTATGTTTAATATCAAGAATTTAGTAGTTTGGTTATATGTTAAGTTGAATAATGTCTGGATACATGTCAATGAATGGTATCTATGATCCTACTACGATTAAGGTGTTAACGGTCTGCAAATAACTCTTTCGTATGTTGACAATCAGTTGTTATTGGTAATGTTGTTGAATCAACAACTTTATACTAATGCAAATTCACTACTGATGTATTATATGTAGTCATATGTTAATTAGCTTAGTTCCCTTTAGGAGTGTATGTTATTGTTTAAAGTTGGTTGCTTTTGTATGTAGTAAGCATTTTAGTTCGGTTACATCCGATTTAAAACTGGATGATAGTATCCCGTTCAAATACAAAAGTCCAAAAGGAAGACTGATTTTATTATTAGTTTTTTAAGATGCAACATATGCCAAGAGAATGAGTTATTATGAATGGATTACTGAAGCTACAAATGTTAACATACAATGTTGACAAAGTTTCGTAGGTATTGGCTGATGAAAAGTGAGTTTGTGGTAGTTATACTAATTGAAAAAGTATCCGGCTTGTACTTCGAATTTCATCCACATGACCACTTATCATTCCGTTTCTTTCCCAACGTCTTTGGAGCCATGTTTGACGATTTGGGTCAATAATAGTCGGATACGTACAATGACCCAAATAAATATCCAATGCATGACCATCTTGAATTTCAGATAGCCATGAATCTATATGCCATTCATGGTCTATCTTAATCAGACTATAATCTTCTTCCATTTGGACATTCGGAACACGGAAGTAGTATGATCCTACGTCAGTGTAATTAGATAAATGTTGTGCTACTAATTGTCTAAGTGACGTGTATGTTATGTTGTCTGTTGACACATTGCATATCATAAGTTCATCGCCACCCCAATAATCGTAAAGAACATTTGAAGTTACAACTCTACCACCATGATGAATGCAAATGTCAATGGTGGGAGGAGCTTCACCCCATTCACTGTTAGAAGGAAACATAATGGAGTTATATAAGATGCAACATATGGTAGAACATGAGTTATTAGTACAAAAACGATAACTTACTTGGCAGGCATAATCCTACGGTTACCAGTGTTCAATCGTAGAGGCATTCTTGTGTAAAATAGAATGGTGAAGATGAACTTTAGTTTCTCAATTTATATCAACGACAATCAATAGTAAAGCTAAAAATTATTTAGCTTTGAAGATTCAACAACCGAATTTGAGTTGGTAGTTAATACATCAATTTCAATAACAAATAACAAAATCAAATCATATTTTTATTTAACTGATTTATGATTTCATTTTAAGAAGAGATATATGATTTCATTTATGTAAATTTGAAAGATTAGTTTGTTGGTACATTTTAATGTAATGTAACTTTGTTGAATACACAAAATTGCAATTAATGTACGTGACCTAATCTTAGAAAATGAACATGATTGATAATAAGTATCCGGTAAAAAGCAAAAAATATGGATAACATGTTCGATTGAGATTTCATAATTTTGTTCTTTACACAAATAGGAATTGTAGAAATTGATAAATGCAAAATATTACTATAATGCTACAATCTGTAAGGATATCAAAAGTGCTGTATGCTCATTCTGAAGCGAAAGCGGTATTTGGTTGTCATTCACACCGAACTCTTCTCTCAACCAAAGGCTTTTAAGCTGTCACCATTGTGTGTCCACGTTCAGCTCATCTTTAAACTTGAAAAGTCAATGCCTGTTGAAAATGAAACAAAAAAAGAATACCAATTCTAACCCAAGAATGATTAGTATGCAAAGATTAAAAATACTAACCAAATCCATTATCCAAAGTGGTGCAAACAACTTTATGGGACTCCCCGCACTAAATCTAAACCAAAAGTAACTGTTGTGAATGGGACTCCTCATCCAAGAGCAAAAAACTTAATGAGACTCCCCATTAAAAATTCAAACCAAATTGATAGAACATGTTGTGAATGGGACTCCCCATTCAAAAAATTCTGAAGAACATATCTTAGAAAAATGAAATGTTTGTTGCTTTAGTTTAGTGTAAACCCTTTAATCTTTCAAACACGGGATCAATAGTCACGGATTTTTCTCTTGCTTAATGTCCAGTAGTTGCCTTTTGGTATTTGAACACTCAGTTGCTGCTTCCGAATTCGAAGAACGTTTGCCGCTTGTATTTTTAGCTGGGGGGCTTGTAGCAATACTTTTCAACAGGTTGGTTGGTGTCACATTTTCATCGGTTTGAGACTCAAGATCCTGCAATGAATATTGTAACATGTCAAAAAATTATTGTACACGGAATTTATACCACTTAATTGGACATGTCGTAGTTGACTCTTACCAATGAAGATATCCCAAGAACCTTAGTACTTGTAGCCTCAGTGTCCTATTAATACAAACAAATAAACAAAGAAGGTTATTATGTCTTAAGAGAAGGAGAGAAAGAACAATTTATGTGATACCTTTAAAGGTGTAAAAGATGCGGTGAGCGAACTGATAATTTCAGTATCATCCGATAGACGCAAGAATGAATCATGTCGTAGTTGACTCTTACCAATGCAGTGATCTCACTTGGGAAGACTTGTTGCTCAGCACTCTAAATTCCAAGTATGACATTATTAGGTAGCATTCACTGATAATTATCATGTTTAACAGTAGTTATGAATGAATCATAAAACATATTACCAAAACATTACCTTCAACCCATACTTTTCGCAAAGTTGGTATGCTGATCTACCACCCATCAACGACTGGACTTCGTCATTAAACAAAGAGAGGGACATCGTGCCAGAATCATCTTTAACACGCACTTGGAGACGAAAACTACAAATGTACATATATGACAATTATCAGTTAATGAGGTCGCGTAGTTATATTTAATATGTACTGTAAAAAAATGTAGATATGTACATTGACTTAATGTGTTTGACAATCTCATGGCATTTAGTGCATCTCTACTGATCAGCAGCGTTTGCTGATTTCATTGATGTATCATCATCCAGATCAACAAACTCGCTGTCTTTCACCACTTTTTTGTTACACTTTTTGCAACCCAGGTACCACCAGCCCTCCTCTTCTTGTATGGCGATTATCGTTCCAACTATAACCGAAGCTATATTCTGTATATAAGAATTTCAGACCTAAATTAGAATTGGAATACTGGACCTTTCTTTCTTAAACTGTATGTGCATTTTATTACAGATGCTTTAATAAAATGGTCAAATACTATAATATGTATAGATATGGTGTACCTTTTCAACATCAAGAAGCTCAACAATGCTTTTTACCGGATACTTATTGAGGAAATCATCCTTGGTTGAGAATTTTGAGCCAGCAGAAATACGCGATGCTGTGTTCTCAGACGCATCCGCATTTACAGAAGAAAACAACCTACAATCAGAGTATATAAAATCACTGACGATAGACTTGTTTGTATACCAACTTGGTCATGTATAGAAGGGTGTCGCATAATTACCTTTTGCGATAGGCTTCAACAGCTTTGAATTCCTCTTTCTCAATAGTTTGACAGGCATTAAAAAGAAAGAGTTTTGTTCCATGATATCCGTTCTGGACACACATTTTACCTGTCCATTAAAATACATTAATTAGATTTGCTTTTAATCAGTTAAAATGGATAATATTGTACCACACATTGTAAGAATTGTTACCGTCCCAAACTTTCATCATTGCCAACTGAAGTAAAATCATGATTTTACCATGATCTTTGTTAGCTTTCAAAAAATCATTAAACTGTTGTGCAAATAAGCCCCATTGAGTACACTTAAGCTCATTCCCCCTACAGAATATATGCATATATGACATCAGATTAAATTGTACTAATAACAACTCAAGAGAGTTATTTGTTTGAACAATCAACAACTGATTATGATTTGGTACTTACTCATCATCATTAAGAGTCAACGGTTTCTTTTTGCCCTTGTTCCCGTTCTTATCATAATTATCCAACTCTTCACAGGCAGTGACATGACCAACAACATCTGATAACATTTAAAAATGGCATTCAATTAATAGTACTAACAATGTATATAAAGAAAGACATTTACACAATCCATATATAAAGCAATTTTAACATTATAGCATAAGGATGAATCCAAGTACATACCAAACCGACCATCTTCTTCTATCTGTAAATCAGTTATGGATTTGTAGTTTCTGAAATCAAATCCATAGACTGACCCAACAAAATCAGTACATGGTTCAACCACTGTATTGCTCAAGAAACTGAGGCACAGAGCATTGTTAACCATCCTATATTTGGTGACGGTTACGCCTTCAAGCAACTTATGCTTGAATTGATTGACCAATGCCATCCTGCAGGTGGCCTGCATCTTCGTATCCTGTAACAACAAAAATGATCCAAGTGTCAGATACAGCTATGCAACAGCAGAATAACACAAACTGTTTCTTAATCAAACCTACTACTTACATTTTCATCCATCAGGATCAATTCGAGATTTTTAACATGAGGTTTATTATACAATTCTTGAATCCAAGCTCTTAAAACTCGGACTCTCAAACTAATGTTATCTTTGACAGCAGATAGATCTTTGATATATCCTGAAACAAAGACAACCATAGCTTGGTGAATTAGAATGAGACAGAGAAGAAAGAAAGGGTTGATGTGTGTTTCGAAAACCTAATCCATGGCATTATATAGGCAGGTATCACCGTGTTATCATTCCTAAACCCTAATTTAAATTAGGCAATTCATCAATAATTAACAATTTTTATTAGTAACAAAAAAATAACAATAGCCTAATTCAAATTATGATTATGATACTTACATAGCTGTATCTGACCCAATTAGGTCAGATATACACCCAAAAATAACACGAAACGCTCCGAGACATCAGTTGAACAACTCATAACCGATTGAATCATAATCAATGATACGCTCCTCTTTACAAAAATAACACAAATTCCTTCTTGGATGAGAAGACAAAGTCCGCAACTTTAATGGGAGTGAATACCTTCCAAAAATAAATACATTGATTTGAGATTGATATGCGTTTTGAATTGAGAGGAGCGTGCATCATTAAACCGGAATAGGAGTATCCTAAAATAAGGTTGAAGAGGGGTTTGAATATTGACTTTGTGTGTGTGTCGTGTAGGTGTGTTTGTGTGTGTTTGATTTAATGTCAATAGGTGCTTTAGGGTGTTGTATCTTGGTGCTAATTAAGGTAGTGTTTTTAATAATAAAATTTAATGTTCTGCTGTAAGGTGCTTGTACAAAACCTTGTTTTATTAGTTAAAATAGATATTATTATTGCATATGTCAGAAATTTATGGTTAAATAATTAAGGGAATTCACTTAACTTTCATTATTGATCTTTAAACATCTCTTAAAAACCATGCTCTAGATAAACACCTATAAAGCCACCTAAAGCAAAGGGTTCCATGCAATTCATTTTCTAGCTGAACTCAAATCAATTTCATATATACTCATCAAAATGATCATAATCCCGTATTTAACCGCTTTATCGGCTTACTTCAGCTACGTTTTGCTATTCGTTTTTGGCCAGTTACGTGATTTATTTCGTAATCTCATTGATTGGTGGAAAGCTAGTAATGTTCAGGTATATACATCATAATTTTTTGCATATATATTTTTTCATAAACTGTTGTTGGTATGCTAAAATGATCACTGTATATAATGTGTTACCAGGGTTATGCACCAATATGCTTAGGACTTGAAGATTTTTATATTCGACGATTATATCACCGTGTTCAGGTAATACTAAGTTACAGATACTTTTTTATAAGAAAATGGACAAAAAAATTATCCCACTCCCACTGTCCTACACACTGTGACTCTGAGAATTTTGTGGATGTGTAATTTTATTACATGTATGAACAAGCAGGATTGTTTTCAACGACCTATATCAAGCCCACCCGATGCTTGGTTTGATGTGATGGAGCGTGTTTCCAATGATAATAACAAGACACTCAAGTGAGTGTTTAACATATGCTTTTTGTTTGCAGTTTATAAGTAGTGTAATCCTCTGGTTTTTTCTTGCTATTTAGATTCTCTATAGTTATCCTACATTGGTAAATTTGTATATTTGCGCAGGCGGACTAGAAAGGTAAGCAGGTGCCTTAACTTGGGCTCGTACAATTACCTTGGATTTGCTGCACCAGATGAATATTGCACACCTCGTGTGATTCAATCCTTGGAGAAATACTTTGCAAGCACATGTGGTTCACGTGTTGAGGGAGGTAATTTTCGGGTTCCATATCTATTTCCGATCATGTTTTGGTATGTAAATTGATATCAAGTTCAAGATCTATTACCTTTACTTGGTAAGGGTATTTCCTTTAGTCGTTCTAATTTTATTTGTACATCTAAGTCATTCAAGGATAATCTTGTTCACTTTTGCCATTGTATATAATAGAACACTTTTAAATATCTCTCAAATTTGAAATTTGTCTTGAGGGATTTATGGTACATAGACAAAAATGGGACGCAAAGTCATCTTTAAGTAACTCAAATTTAAACAACTGTACAATGATTAAAACGGGTCGAATGAAAAAGTAAGTTTGGAGTTTTATGCAGATAACCGTGTTTATTATGATGCACTCAGGCACAACAGCACTACATGACGAATTGGAGGAGGTCGTGGCTAAATTTGTCGGGAAACCGGCTGCTTTAGTTACTGGCATGGGTTACGTCACCAACTCTGCTATTCTTCCTGTTTTGATTGGAAAAGTATATCTTCCAATTAATGAGTTATATAAGCAACGTGTTTAAGTTTCTAATTTTTCAAGTTTCTAAATTTTCACTTGCCTATCCGCAGGGAGGGTTGATAATCAGTGATTCTTTGAACCATAACTCTATTGTAAATGGCGCTCGTGGGTCGGGTGCTGCAGTAGGAGTATTTCAACATAACAGTAAGTTTGGCCACATTGATTAAATACATTCAGGATCCCGTATGCATATGTTTACTTTTATACGCAGCGCCTTGCCATTTGGAGAAAGTATTGAGAGAACACATTGCGGCTGGACAACCAAGAAAAAATAGACCGTGGAAGAAAATCATTGTTGTTGTGGAAGGGATATACAGCATGGAAGGGGAATTTTGCAAGCTTCCCGAGATTGTTTCTATCTGTAAAAAATACAAGGTGATGCATGTCAGCATTTTTGTGCGTGTGGAAATGAAGCCTCTTTTTTATTATATAATTTTATTCTATATGTAAAAGGCATATGTGTACATGGACGAGGCTCACAGTATTGGAGCGGTTGGAAAATCAGGAAGAGGTGTCTGTGAGCTTTTAGGTGTCGATACTGCTGACGTGGATGTAATGATGGGGACTTTCTCAAAATCATTCGGTTCCTGCGGTGGTTATATAGCAGGATCAAAGGTCTGTGTTGATTCGATCACTATATACTGTTAATTTTTGTTTGGATCTTGTTTGATAACATGAAGCATGACGATATACATGTTTTGATAGTTCTATTTGTGTTTCAGGAACTTATTCAGTATTTGAAGCATACTTGTCCTGCTCATCTATATGGAACATCCATATCTCCTCCTGCCGCGCAACAAATTATATCGTCCATAAAGGTTATACTCGGAGAGGATGGTTCTAGTCGAGGTAATAGTCATATTTTAATCAGATTTAACTGATTTATCCGCTTTGAAATGGTTTAATTGATTTTTTTCTGTCTTTTTTTTAATAAAGGTTCTCAGAAGCTTGCTAAAATTCGTGAGAACAGCAACTATTTTAGATCAGAACTAAAGAAATTGGGGTTTGAGGTTTTAGGGGATAATGACTCACCAGTAATGCCTATAATGCTTTATAATGTGGCAAAACTTCCTGCCTTTTCAAGGGAGTGCCTCAAACAGAATGTATGTCTCATATCTCCTTGCACTTTTTGTCATTTAACTATGACGGCAGGGTAATGGGTCAAAATGTTAGATGGTTATTGGTTAATTTGTGTACGGGTCAAAACTCACCTTAAACACTTTTTATGTCCAAATTTCCTTTTACAAACTGTTAGCATGCTAAAATGTGGTTATAGAAGCTATATTGTTGCACACTAATTTAGTTTTACTCAATAAACGATTTAAGTGATTGTATGCATAAATTTTACACTTTGAGCGACATTTACATGGTTTCCAGTTTTTAGCTACTTTTTTTACTAAACTCATTTGACCTATTCGTTACTTAATTCACCTCCCAGTAACCGAGTAGACAAGTTTTAATACCTATATGGTTCGTGTTGATCATTCAACATTTTAAAATCTTCATGCATTATGTTTCTTTAAGGAGATTTCGATTATAAATTTGACTACTAATTCTATGGCAACAGTTAGCGGTAGTCACTGTTGGTTTTCCTGCCACCCCTCTGCTGTTAGGTAGAGCACGTATTTGCATTTCCGCTGCTCATACACGCGATGACATGGTGAAAGCCTTAGAGGTAACAACCTTACCTTTCACATTATTCTTTTCTCTAATCTTTCTTTCTTTAAATACAAATACAAATATACAATATAGATCATATTGACACCTTTTAATGTACATGACTTGGCACTAACCAATAACCACCTCTAGTTAGAGAACTTGGAGAATATTTGTTTACACACTTTACCTTGTCTTTGAGTAACAAACTGGCCTTTTCAGGTTATAAGTAGAGTTGGTGACATGGTGGGAATTAAATACTTTTCAGCCGAACCCAAGAAGCCACACCTTGAGGAAGCCAGAGTCAAGGTGGAGTAGAGTATTGGTTTTCGGGTTTGGTCTAAGCAATTTATCTGAGAAATCTAGAGAACGATATCCAATTTGGTAGGAAAACTCAGAGAAATGGAAATGAATTTTAGTTACTACTCCACTATAACCTTATTAGTTTGTGTGTATATCATAAGTATCAGTGAAGCGTAATATTTTTGTAACAACATTTGACATTAAAGACATAATATCAAAATTCGACTATGATATATTAATATACTAAGGGGGAGGGAGTGGGGCTCGGGTAGGGAATCGGGTTGAGGTACCTGATCGGCAACACCGCCCCGTGGGGCTTGGGTAGTGAATTTCGGGTATGATTTCGGCTTCCAAGCCCGATCGGTGAAGGGAGAATTTTTTGAATATTCGACCGTTAGGGAACGGCTAGCAGCAATAAAAAATAAAAAATAAAAAATTACCCCCACATTTTAAAAAACCCCCACATTCACATTTTAAAATCACAACCAATTTTTCACAAAATCATCTCAACCCATCTTTCAATTTCTCATAAAATCCCAACCTTTTTATCATCAAAATGTCTTCCGAATTCGAATACGTTATTCCGTCTTCGTCCGCCGATCTATCCACGGGTAGCTCGATGCAACTTATGCTACAAGCGGCTCAGTTTCTTGAAGACACGGCAAGCTCTAGCCGTAGTAGCATAGATCGTCATTGGGAAATAGGTCTTCAAACTCTAGAGAATGATTGGTTCGTTGAAGCACCAAAGTACAACGAAGATTACTTAAAAAAAAATTCGAATGGAGAAAAGCATGTTTTTGAAAATAGTGGGCGACATTGAAGCGAGATACCCATATTTTCAAGAAGGCTATGACGCGCGAAACAAAAAATCACATCGGCCGTTAGGCAACTCGCAACCGGCAATCCCCCCGATGAGTATGATGAATATTTATGCATGTCTGCAAGAACGTCACGTGAAAGTCTTGATTATTTTTGTGAGGCCATCATTGAGTTGTACGGTCGAGAGTACCTACGTAGGCCGACAGCACACGACCTTGCACGCATTTTCCAGGCCCATGAAGCGAGGCATCACATCCCTGGGATGCTTGGTAGCATCGACTGTACACACGTCAAATGGAAAAATTGTCCTAGAAGTTTGAGAGGGCAATATACGAAAGGTGACTATGGTGTTCCCACTATTATGCTTGAAGTCACCGCGTCACAAGATATGTGGATTTGGCATGCTTTTTTTGGTCCCCCGGGGTCAAACAACGATATCAACGTATTGAATCAGTCTGACTTGTATCTTACAGATCGAAATGGAACGGCGATGAACAGTTCATTCCACGTGAATGGACGCTTTTACAAATGCGGCTACTATTTGACAAATGGAATCTATCCTAAGTGGTCCACATTTGTTAAAGCATACCCGTATCCAACCGAACCAAAGGAAAAGAGATTTAAGAAGTTACAAGAGGGGGCGAGAAAGGATGTCGAGCGAGCTTTTGGTGCTCTCAAAGGAAAATGGAAAATTCTCAATCGACCTCTCCGAGCTATAACCAAAGCGAAGATTGCCAATCAGGTTCATGCGTGTGTTATTTTGCACAATATGGTTATAAAACGTGACGGGAGGGCAATCTCACCGGTTCATATAATGGATGAGCCGGTCCAGCCAGTGTTCGACAACAGTGTGGTAGCGGAGTTACTAGACGAAGTTCTCCATGACCGTCTTCGATATGATCTCACGGAGCACGTAGCACGTCAATACTTGCCGCATCTCGATGATTAGTGGGTTTTTTTTAATCTAGTTTTTTTTAAGTATGATATGTTTCTTTTTTTAAGTATTATGTAATGTTTCTTTTTTTAAGTATTATGTAATGTTTTTATTTTTAATGAAATGGTATGTTTTTATTTTAATATTGTGTGGAAAACTAGAAGGGGGGGTTGAATAGTTTTACCAATTTAAAACTTCCCTTTTAAATATTTAGATCGACTTATGTCAATCTATTTGATTGTTTATGTTGGACGTTGTAGATGGATATATAAACGTGAAATGAAATATAAAGAGTAAGAAGCACATCACCACAACACAAGTTATTTATAGTGGTTCGGCTACAAGGACACCTTCCTTGCCCTACTCCACTCCCCGAGTCACCTACTCGAGAGTTCGTAAGCACTACACCAACTCCTTGTGGCGGAGAAGCCTTCACAACGTCGCTTAACCTTTTTCCGGTACAAAGCTAAATACCGAGTTCTTTCACACCAAGGCGAACCACACCTAACACAATGTCACCTACCCTTTATACGGTGCTAGGCTAACCACTGAGTTCTTTCACACCTTAGGAGAACTAATCCTTCACAACGTCGCCTACCCTTTATTAGGTACTAGGTTAAGCACCTAGTTTTTCACACCTTAGGTGAACTACACCTTCACGACACAACACCTAATCTCAAGGAGATCTACTCCTTGTTACAACACCATCAAGGATATCACCATCCTTGTATATAAACAAATACATATATGTATAACGATGCACCTCATCGATTATACGACCTAGGCATTCTTCCCAAATGCTACTTGATTTGATTCTTTTGCATCCTTCACTAATGCCTTTGACACAACGCTTGGCACCCTTCACTAATGTCTTCGTTTTGACACCTTTAGCATCCTTCACTAATGCTTTGACACGGATGATGAGCACCTTTCACTAATGCTTTCATCTTGACACTTTCGGCATTCTTCACTAATGCCTTCAACCCAACATCTATGGAGAAAGGAAGAACTATAAACAAGAGAACCTTAGTAGTCTTGATGATGACGAAGCATGTCAACTCATGGACTTCGAGCTTGCACGTCTTCAAGAGGTGGTGATCTCTCCTTTAAGAGGAACCTAGTAGATCACACAAAAACAAAAGGCAAACTACATAGATCACTTAGATCTGAGGTTAGAGGGTTAGAATACTTTTGGGAAGTATGTGTGTAAAAAGCACTCTAGAGAGGAAGAAATGGCTCTCTATTTATAGAGGAAATTCTCTTCTGTTTCCCGGATCCCACGGATCCCTACCACAAGGGATCCGGCTAGCACAACGCTAGGGATCCGTGGTCCGCTCCTCTTTGCCCATGGGTATTTTTGGTTATGGGTCATGGGTCATGGGTTATGGGTTGATCCGTGGTTTTCTTTCTAGATACAATGAACTTGGTTAAGTGGTATATATAAAACCATGGGTTATGGGTCAAAACCATTTGCAAGTATTTACCCATTTAGTATATACTTGTATTTACCCATTTTAGCATACACTTAGTTTTTACCCATTTTAGTATACTTAGTTTAAGTATATGTTTAACCCAATATGTAAACACTAGTTGTTGTACATATGTATCTAAATCATAAAATCACTTATACTTGTTTTAGTGTTTTATGTGACAACTTAAGTGTGTTAGAAAACTATTAACTCAAACTATTTACGTACTCTATTAGTTTCGTTAAAATGATTTTACATTTGTTATCGACAAAACATTTAGAAGATCGTAAAATATAAATAAACGTTTTTACGGCTTATTTGTATTAACAATCTCCCCCTTTTTGTTGATGACAAAACATAAAATTATTTTAAGGAAAAAGCTAAAATTCGTAAAAATTTGAATTTGTAGTTTTTACTTTCTTCTCCCCCTTTTTGTCGAAACAAAAAGTGTTAAAAGAAACTAACACAATTTTTATAAGAAAAAAAATGTAAAAATGTAAAGAGAGCAAGTGACGGGAATGGTACTCGTCTTAACTCCCCCATGACGAGTCCATCCCTATGTAAGGGCGTCAAGGACATAACGTAAAATAAACTAATTGTGTTTGCAATTAAGTTTGCAAATGGTTCGTCTAAGTGACGAGAACGTGCTCCCCCTTGAATATTGCAATGTTGCAATGGGGTGTCATGAAGTGTAACCAAAAATTGGATTAAGTTTGCAAATGATTTTGCAATGTCGTTTGACACAAAGCTCCCCCTAGCTTTATGGTGTCAATATCTTCATGTGTATTTTGAATAACTACAAAACAAAGGTTAGAAAAACAAGAGTATAGTGCGTAATTTCCTGCAAAAGAGACTCAAGTTAGTATAAATTTGTGCTCCTGTACCACGGATCCCACGGTTCCCTTTAAGGAGGGATCCGTCTAGTTATCTGGAAGGGATCCGGCTATCTGTTGACAGTATCTTCAGCAGTGAAGAAATGTCAAGGAATGCTATTTTGAGAAAATGAGATATATGTACAATATATCAAGCACAACAAAGATAATCATAGCATATAAGTATTCATTCAATAAAACAAGAGATACACAACCAAATCTCTAAAAACTAAGAGAATGAACTTTAGCCATATAAGCACTACTAATGCTAATCTCATTACAAGACTTAGAATGTGACAATGTGCTTAAGTCTAGGGATGGGTGGACTTGTTGAATTGATCCAACTTTGCAAGAAGATGATTGAACATGAACTGTATCTCATTTCGTACTTCTTGAACAAGTCCTTGAGTTTTTAGACAATTTGAGCAAATATTGTCTTGGTTTGTCCCTGAAGGGAAAGGGATATTTTGAGGGGGCTCAATGTGTGTTTGAGGGTCTTCATTTTGAGAAGTTGGGAGAGGTTCTAAAAATGAGGGTGGTAATGGAACTTCTTCCATATTATCAAGGTTGTTCTTTGTCTCCCATGATGGGCTAGTTGGTGTTGTAGGTGGTTCCCAATTTAATGAAAAGGTTGGTGAATGGGAGGTTCTTGGTGATGAATGGAACAATGAATATATGTTTGGATGAGGAAGAGGCTCATTCAAGGAGTGTAGTCCATTCTCAATGAATGAAGGTTTTGATGGCTTGCTAGAACTAGCCATGTTTGGTTTGGAACTAGATGATCCTTTTTCTAGTTGGAAAGGTTTGATGCTAATCCTTGCGGTTCTCTTAGCTTTTGTTGGATGGGTTTGATGAGGTGGGATTCTAGAGTCATTATCTCTAATGGGAGATGTTTCGGTGGATGAAATTTCATGGATCATTTGACCCTTTCTTTTGGATGATCCTATGTTTGAGGAGTTGTTGCTAAGAGCCTTAGTCATGGTGATGAAGGTGCTAATGTGAGTTTCTAATTTCTGATTTTTGAAAGGTAATTGAGGATGGTGCCATAAACCTAAGATTGTTTGGTTTATAAAGAGTAATTTGAATTTGGGAATTAAATTCTTGACCACTTAGAAGACTAAGCATGCTCTTGAGATTTTGATCAGCTCTAGGAAGATAACTAATGTATGCTAAGAGTGGTTAGAGAACCAAAAAGTGACATGAGTTTGAATATAGGAGCTGATTTATGTTCTCTGCATCTACGGATCCCGCGGATCCTTCTCAGTAGGGATCCGCCTGGTTAAAGACCAGGGATCCGGATATCAGACATGGTCTAGGTGAAATAATTATGCTTTTGTAAGGTTAGTTATTAATGGATTTCGAGAGTTTAACTTAATTTTGAAGTCTTTAGCTGTTGGATATCTCAAACCCTTAACCATAACAAGTAATGGTGTTTAATGATGATTTTGGCCAAGAAAATTTGACTTTGGGTAGTCTAACTATATGTTTGACAATGATTCCATACAATTTGATGTGGAGAAGTGGTGATAACAAGTCCTAGAACTCAGATGATGTCCTAATAGGAATTTACTAAAATCCTTAAAAAATAAAAAGAATTGAAAAACAATTTTTGGCCTTAATTTTGATTAAAAGGTGATTGAGATTAATTTGCTAAAATTGAAAGATATACCTAACTAAGTGCTATCAAAAGTGATAGATAATGTGTGAGCGTTAGAGCGGAATTATGGTGAGTTTTGACTAGTAGAAAAATCAAAAATATTTCAAAGATGTATCCTAGATAGGTCATGGATGAGAGTGAGATCTTCAACTATTTGAGAAAAACTTAGTTGGCTCTAGTATCTTATGTTTGACTTGTTGGAGATGATCTAATAGAATGTTTTGATGTACCTAAATCTGTATTGCATATCAGATACCACGGATCCCACGGTTCCCTTCTGGGAGGGATCCGTCTAGTACAAATGCTGGGATCCGCCTACTGCAGATCAGAAGGCTTTCAGCAAATGTGCAATTTTGCACTTCTTAGTAAATGCTCTTCCTAGTGGTTTCTATGGGAACTAAATGTACGAGCACAACTACTATGATTTATGGCAAAGTAGAGAAAGCTAGAATTCCTAGAATGAGTGACGACGACCATTCAAAGGGTCGTAAAATCTCATTTTCCAAGTACCTACGTTAGAATTGTTTAGTGCCATGATATGGCCATACCTACAAACTACAAGCATAATTTAAAATGTTTACAAACCATTGTTTGAAATTGTTCATCAAAGTTTGATTCTTCAAACCTTACCTTTCTCCTCCTTCTTCACTTCTTCACCCGTCCTTCACTCTTTATCAAACTATCTTCACTTCTTCTTCTTTAAGAAATTGGCGAAGCATTTGAAGATTCCCTTGGTTTGTTGCCATTCGGGTGATTGATTTGGGATGTTTGGCAATTGATTGATGTAGTCCAAGGGGTCAAGATCGATATTTGCGAGTGGGTTGCTACTACTCCCTTCATCTCCACCTTCTCCTTGCCTTTCCCTTTCGTCCGAGGAGTCCGTGGGTGGGTGTGGTCTCTTGCCTTCCAACATAAACCTTGTTGTTCTACCTTCGGTCAAGGGTACCATAACCTTATTGCAAAAGCTATGATCAAGGGATTGTGGAGAAGGGTCTAAAGCAAAGATGAATTTGGCAAGACGGGTTAAAAGCATTGCGTACGGAAGCACCATCTTGTCCATGCTTCTAACACTTGCCATTCTTTTTACCATGTAGTAGGCAAGGTTGAATTGAGTATTGGTCACTAGGCAATAGATCATGAAGCTTAGACATGCGTTGGGGTGGTCCTTGTTCCCTACTAGGCATACCACATTTTCTCTTATCACATCCTCCTACTTCCTATACAATGCATACATTTCCGAAAGCTCCATTTGAAAAGGATCCCTATGGATCACTTTTGACTTCTTTGTGACTCTTGATGGTGAGGCTCTTGGCATGAACACGGTGTCCTTCACCGTGGTTGCTTCCGGGATCAAATTGTAGTAAATATCATGATGATCAACCATTGTGTGTAGTTGTTCCAAAGACCATTCATTCGAGTACATACAAATGCCTTGAAATGGAACTCCTATAATTCTTCCAAACTCTATAAGAGAAAGACTAAACTCTCGCTCATTGATGGTGAATTCAATTGAGATGGACCCGTCATCATTTCTAATTATTCCCATTGTCTTGTAAAACTCAAGCACAAAGACCGGGCAAATTTGTTCGTTTATATCCAATAAACAATCAAACCCAATAGTTGCAAAAACTTCCCTTATGTCAGTATTTGCAAGAAATGATGGATCAACAACTCTACCTTCATGAAAGAGTCTCCTTTCGAGCAACTTAAAGGCTTTTCTATCGTCCGGACTTAAGCCATTTTCCTATGATACATGGGTATGTAGTGAGCGGTGTCTTGGTAATCTTGTTGCTTGTTGCTAGGCATGATATTCCTAAACAATACAACCCAATGTGGTGTTAATGATGAATAGTAGCCTAGAGGGTTTGATCACAATTTTTCTCTCATCATCTTTGTTGAGTTCAAGAAATGTGTTTAATTTGTATTAACAATGTTAATTCTTTGATTTAGATTATCTTAGAAAACAATGTGGTGACAAATTATAATAAACCCAATTTGAACCCAACTCTTAAAGATGAAGAAATTGTAATTCTAAGAATCAAGGAATTAAAATAACAATGTAGTGAAGATTACACTTACACAAGTGATTGTTAGACTTGAGAAGAATGATCAATTTGCTCCTATGAACAGTACCTGGGTTTTTGTTCGTGAGTCTTTGAGGTGAGTATTATTGTGGAACATCCACAGTGATCATTCTTGATCATATACTGTCTTCTGTTGCACGGATCCCGCGGATCCCTCTCATTTGGGATCCGGCTAGTGTAAACCGAGGGATCCGGCATAACAGCAAAAATCAGCTCAAACATTCCTTGATAACTAAGGTTTGGGAGTTCTAAACAACCTAATGTTTTGGTGTTTAAGGTTCTAAAACTTGTGATTTGAGGTTTTTGAAGATTCAGTATTATTCCTATTAGACGAGGTTCCCCTTTTTAAGAATTAGTCATAATTCTTGGGAAACTTTTCAAACATTATAATAAAATCCCATTTTATTATAACATAAGAAATTTCACATGAAAATTTATAGACATAGATGAAGTGTCAATAAATTCTTTGTGATGAATAATGATAATGGTTATCAAATAACCAAAATGTCATTATTACGAAATCATAATGTAGTTTCTGCAAATAATTCGAAGAATACTATTTTGATAATGACTTTAATATAGAAAACTATTAGAACAATTACTAATAAATCATGCAACTATGATTTCAATAATAAAATTAAAAGCAAGTGATTAGTAATCATACCTTGGCTAAATATTCTTTTTGCGAAAGGAAATATTTAGATAAGTTCTTTATGCTCTTCTTGGTAGCTCCAAACTCAAGTATGGATAATGCTAAAAAAAAATGTTAGAGCATTCTATCATTGTCCAACAATAAACAATATAGTGATTTTAAAATATGATGAAGATAATCCTTCTTTGTAGTTTTCAAACATACACGGATCGTATCGAGTCTTTAAAGTACATCATACTTTAAGAAACTTGGTAACGAAGCTCTGATGCCAATTGTGGAAAACTAGAAGGGGGGGTTGAATAGTTTTACCAATTTAAAACTTCCCTTTTAAATATTTAGATCGACTTATGTCAATCTATTTGATTGTTTATGTTGGACGTTGATAGATGGATATATAAACGTGAAATGAAATATAAAGAGTAAGAAGCACATCACCACAACACAAGTTATTTATAGTGGTTCGGCTACAAGGACACCTTCATTGCCCTACTCCACTCCCCGAGTCACCTACTCGAGAGTTCGTAAGCACTACACCAACTCCTTGTGGCGGAGAAGCCTTCACAACGTCGCTTAACCTTTTTCCGGTACAAAGCTAAATACCGAGTTCTTTCACACCAAGGCGAACCACACCTAACACAACGTCACCTACCCTTTATACGGTGCTAGGCTAACCACCGAGTTCTTTCACACCTTAGGAGAACTAATCCTTCACAACGTCGCCTACCCTTTATTAGGTACTAGGCTAAGCACCTAGTTCTTTCACACCTTAGGTGAACTACACCTTCACGACACAACACCTAATCTCAAGGAGATCTACTCCTTGTTACAACACCATCAAGGATATCACCATCCTTGTATATAAACAAATACATATATGTATAACGATGCACCTCATCGATTATACGACCTAGGCATTCTTCCCAAATGCTACTTGATTTGATTCTTTTGCATCCTTCACTAATGCCTTTGACACAACGCTTGACACCCTTCACTAATGCCTTCGTCTTGACACCTTTAGCATCCTTCACTAATGCTTTGACACGGATGATGAGCACCTTTCACTAATGCTTTCATCTTGACACTTTCGGCATTCTTCACTAATGCCTTCAACCCAACATCTATGGAGAAAGGAAGAACTATCAACAAGAGAACCTTAGTAGTCTTGATGATGACGAAGCATGGCAACTCATGGACTTCGAGCTTGCACGTCTTCAAGAGGTGGTGATCTCTCCTTTAAGAGGAACCTAGTAGATCACACAAAAACAAAACACAAACTACATAGATCACTTAGATCTGAGGTTAGAGGGTTAGAATACTTTTGGGAAGTATGTGTGTAAAAATCACTCTAGAGAGGAAGAAATGGCTCTCTATTTATAGAGGAAATTCTCTTCTGTTTCCCGGATCCCACGGATCCCTACCACAAGGGATCCGGCTATCACAACGCTAGGGATCCGTGGTCCGCTCCTCTTTGCCCATGGGTATTTTTGGTTATGGGTCATGGGTCATGGGTCATGGGTTATGGGTTGATCCATGGTTTTCTTTCTAGATACAATGAACTTGGTTAAGTGGTATATATAAAACCATGGGTTATGGGTCAAAACCATTTGCAAGTATTTACCCATTTAGTATATACTTGTATTTACCCATTTTAGCATACACTTAGTTTTTACCCATTTTAGTATACTTAGTTTAAGTATATGTTTAACCCAATATGTAAACACTAGTTGTTGTACATATGTATCTAAATCATAAAACCACTTATACTTGTTTTAGTGTTTTATGTGACAACTTAAGTGTGTTAGAAAACTATTAACTCAAACTATTTACGTACTCTATTAGTTTCGTTAAAATGATTTTACATTTGTTATCGACAAAACATTTAGAAGATCGTAAAATATAAATAAACGTTTTTACGGCTTATTTGTATTAACATATTGTATGTGATTTTATGTATTAAAAATATATAAAAAAAAAAATAAAAAAAAAATCGGGTACTAGGGTACCACTCTCTCCACTTAGGGTAGTGTTAGGGTAGAATTGGGTAGTTTTGAGTTGGATGGTTTTTATTAGATAGAGGTGATGTGGCAATTCGGGTACTAGAATACCACTCCCTCCCCCTAACCTCTGTGAGTGTTGGCAAAAAGAAGCAAATAAACACAATTTGTAATTCAAAGTTTCAAAGTCGATATTTGCAAACAGTAATTAATGCTTAGAAGGCTTAAAAAGTTGTGTGTTTAAATTTAGGAAAAATTCTGAAAGTAGATCGGTCGCCGTAGTTCATATCACTTTCTATCATCTTTTTGTCAAAAGTGTAAAATACACCGGATGCGACTCTTGTTTGGGGCAACTCGTGTCCATGTTTGACACGTGT
The DNA here is from genome assembly GCA_019973895.1 of Chrysanthemum seticuspe. Lineage (NCBI taxonomy): Eukaryota > Viridiplantae > Streptophyta > Magnoliopsida > Asterales > Asteraceae > Chrysanthemum > Chrysanthemum seticuspe. Next base: position 310,371,041 of record BPTQ01000008.1, read on the forward strand.
CTTTAGTAACCGAATAAAAATTAATTCACGTATCCTAACCGGACACTTTTTGGCTTATGGTTGCATTGTACAAGTCGCTCAGTTGTCCGGTCTATTTTGGACTTTTGAAAATTTAAAGCCTAGAAAGTGATATACACTAAGACGACTAGTCTACTTTCAGAATTTTCCCTTAAATTTATTTGTTAGCGATTTATTTATTTGTGGGAGTGATGGTCTCTTCTGCAACAAACAAAATGCTACTCATAATACATAGATTTAGAAACAAAATTAGTCAACTTTTAAACATATTAACCATTCACATTTGCGTATATACATAGAGTGTGAACTAATATTTTATTTTGTAACCAATTTATGGGGTGTTTGGAGTTTGCCTTTAGAAGGCCGACTGGCTATGACGATAATTTCTCCATGTCAGCGTCACGTTATTGCTCATTCCTACCAACTCTCATCACCTTACCCTTTAATCCTCATGTTCCTTGCCATTTATTTACACTCATATAAAAAAAATGGTCAATGACTTAAATAGATCAAGATAATTTTTTTTCCATCACATAGACCATTTTCTTTATTTAGGAATTTTTTTTTTCAAATATAGATTGCTCAACTTCACGACTACTTGACTCTAGTTTTATTTTTTTCTCGACTTAATTTTTTTCACTCGACTCTAATTTTATTTTCTACTTGACTTCACTTTTCAGAAGAAAAAAAAACCGTGAAGTGAAAATCAAGTTTTTTTTGTCTGTTTGGGTCATTATTTTTAAAAAACCCCACAACACACTTACACACACGTACCAAAAAAACTTTCAATCGGTGGTCACCACCGCCGATTCACCCCAATTTTCTAGCTCTTCACACGTGATACATTCATGTCGAATCAATCACAACACGTGAACCACGCTAGAGAGGAACATTACTACTAGACCTCATCCTTCAACACATGATTTCTAAAGTTCTCTAATAGCTTGGCAAACACCATACATTAATGAAAAACCAAAATCCAAACACCTCCTAAAAGTGAATAAAGAAATAATTTTCCATGATTCAAACATTGGTTTTGATGAAACACAGAATCTTAACATATCGCAAAGGACTCGTAATGAGCCTGATAGATACTATGGTTTTGTAATAGATAATGTGGATCTCTCAAAACCTATTAACTGTCGTGAAGTAATTACTGGGAAGAAATCTGCGCAATGGCAGGATGCTATGGAGAATGAGATGCAATCCATGTATGATAAGCAAGTTTGCGAGCTGGGTAACCTACCTCATGTAGGTAAAGCCATAGAATGTAAATGGGTCTTCACAAAGAAGATTGACATGGACGAAAATATGAAAACTTATAAAGCAGGGTTGGTTGCGAAAGGTTTCACCAAACTCATGGCATTGACTCTGATGAAACTTTCTCACCATTTGCTATGCTGAAGTCCATAAGGATTATGATTGCCATATTTGCATACTATAATTATAAAATATGGCAAATGGATTTCAAAACCGCGTTTCTTTAATGGTAGCTTGACAGAGGACGCGTATATGGAACAACCGGATGATTTTGTATATTTTAAGAATCCTAATAAGGTTTGCAAGTTGCTTTAATCCATTTATGGTTTAAAGCAAGCATCAAGGAATTGGAATCAATGATTTGATGATAAGAGAAAACAATTTGGCTTCATCAAGAGTGATTTCGAGTCATGTATTTATAGAAAGTTTGTTGGAAAGGATGTGACATTCTTGGTTCTTTGTGTCGATGACATACTGATCATTGGAAACAATACGAAGACGCTGACTGGAGTTAAGAGTTGGTTGAGTAAGTTTTTCCAAATGAAGGATCTTGGAGAAGTCACATATATCCTAGGGATTAAGATAATTTGGGATAAAACTAAGGGGCTGATGCGAGTATAGCGCGTTCGGGGTCAAAGAAACTTCCTTTTCGTCGAGCAAGTTTTTCAACACCCTCGACAGTGAACCTAATCGTTGTAGTGTAGTATTGGGTAAGCCTCGGGTATTGATATCGTTCTCTAGGGGAATAGGAATGCTTGTGAGAGATGTACTACGCTAAGGTTTGAGGTTGCGGAAGATTATTTTTTATCTTTTTATATTTTTTATAAAGCTAAGGGTAAAATCTCGGGGTTTGGATTTTGGGGTTTGGTACTTCTACCGATTACTTCTACTATCTAATTATCTAAACTAAGGGTAGTCTATGTCTATTGATGTGTACTCGTATGATGATTAAAATTGTGTCAACCTAGACACTATTATTCCCTAGTTATCTTTTATTGGTGGTTGAATTGTCACGTCCTTATTCTTAACGCGTTGTGTCTTCTAAGGTCGTAGGGTATGCTTTTATCCCTAACTCTTTGAGAATACCTTAAGGTTATTGCCTACGAAACTCTAGGTTTCATAAACTAACTCTAAGGTTATCTTTGGATGTTTAGCCTACAACTCCGCTAAGTGAATATAAACTAAGGTTCACAAAGATTACTCAAGCATTAAAAACACAACGATGGCCTAATGCACTCCTAAGCCAATTACAATTAAGATAAGAGACAACCAATCAATAATTAATAACTAGGTTTCATAGATCTAAGCAAACACACAAGAAATTTAGCCGGACATGTTAAACATGCAAGCATACACACATACAATGGAAGACATAATGAAATCAATGAAGTAAATTACTTATCTTGATGTAAAATAGGGTATGAGAACCCTAAGATACAGTTCAAACCGGACCAAAATCATTTTAGGTTTTTACTCCACAAGTCTAACTCCCAAAATTCTAAAAATTCGATTTCTATATATAATTTTACATCTGCGACGGCGTCACCTTATAGGTGGGACGCCGTCAGATTTCCGTCGTTAGGGTTTCGTCTTAGCCAAGTAATAGTTGGGACGGCGTCACGTTGTGGTTGTGACGCCGTCAGTCTTCAGCAGTGACGTTGTCTGAATCTAGATCTAGGCCGTCTGAGAAGAAAAGTCTTCGTGACGCCCTTACTCTTCAAAGCCTGACGCCGTCAGGTGCAAATTAGCAAAATCGCTACTGAGTCGTCACAAATTCAATTACATAAAGAGGGACGGCGTCGCCCTCTGTTTGGGACGCCGTCAGGTGTAATTCCAGCAGCTTGAGTGTCTTGATTTTGACTTAGCCATTTTCTTCATATATTCACTTCTTTTCGTCCAAAAATGCATCATTCGAGCATTTTGCTTCCAAGAGACCTAAAAAGTGAAAAGGAACGAAATTAAGCAGTAACAGATATAAAAGTGCGCGATTAAGGGCTTAAATGACCCCTTCAAGGTATACGTTTTAAATCCTTATCAAATATCCCTACACTTGGTATTTGCTTGTCTTCAAGCAAATGTGCTTTTGGCCAATCAATTTATGAGTTAGGGAGCATAAAGCATTGGTTTAGCATAATTCACAACAAGTAAAAGCACCGCAATAGTCATAACAAGCACGTAAATTATATACTACCACCTCACAAGTGGTGTTTGGACTCTCTCATCTCTCGGGTGTATATGAAATATAGTAAATGGAAATGGAAGATAAACACTCATTAACCGGTCATAGTACATAGATTACCATACGCTTGAGACTAGATCAAACCTCCACCGCTTTGGCGTAAGCACCTAGGAACAACTATCTAAGAGGTCTTTTAAAGGGTTGTAACGTTAGGCTTACGGTTAGGGAAACAAAGGGTTTGGTTAGATAGGCGATTTAGTGGTGGCAAGTCAAAAATCTTATGTTACAAGCATAAAAAGAATGGCGTTGCTAAGCCAAGAATCGACTCACTAAACTCTAGATAAATTGAAACAAACAAACACAAATATAAAGATAGATGTAGGATCATAGCCTTTTTTTTTCCTTTTCTTTTTTTTTCGATTTTTTTCCATACACTTTTACTCTACCATCCTCTACGATAACATCAAAATATAAAGGATTTATAGGAGCATCCCTACACTGTGTACAATCATCCCAAAACTGTGTACAAAAGATATGACTCGACTTAGCAACCATGCAAGTAACTAGATAATTGAACTAAGGGTTTAGTATGATAACAATAATGCACTAAAGGTGAGTGCATAAAAGGTAGGGTAATGCGATTTGGGTGTACATTTGGGGGTGGATTGTAAACAATGCTCTTCATTGATATTCAGGAAAACCGAAACATCACGAGAACCGCTAAAAGGATAGGCTCTGAGGGGTTAACTAGGGGTATCGTGTACTAAAGATGAGTACATCGCAAGGGTGTGGGGGAATTACTCAACCGATGTAGAAGAAGTAATTATAATACGGGTATCAAACAAGGGTTATCCTAATGCCTCTCGGGATGAATTACTCAACCGATGTGGAAGAAGTAATTATAACAAGGGTTATTCCTAACTACACAAGTGTAGTCTCACTAGCGATCTCGGGATGCATCACAAAACAAGTTCTAGAATCTATTATACTACCGGTACACTCTTGAAGCATTAAAGGCGAATGCTTCAATTCCTATAGATCTAGGGGCAAACCTCACACTTTTGGGGTGGAATTTGAGTGGTAAAAGGTTTTTGTGCTAGTCATATAACTCCTATCCATGAGACGCTTTATTAAGACTAAAGTCCCACCCGTACATGTCATGAAAATTTTTAAATTTGGCGCTAAAACTGCCCTAACAAATATCTCTCATGGTTTATTACACAAATGAAATAGGACAAGACAAATGCTTAAGGATAAGCATAGTTTCAAAGTTCTCGTTTTATTCTCCCTCCTTACACTTAAAATGAACATTGTCCCCAATGTTCCCCAAAAGTATCAAAGCTATGATAACGGAAGGTAATTAAAAGATAAAGAAACTAATACTCCCCAGATTAGCTAGGTAGGATCCGTGTGAAGTAGTGGTTAAATTCTTTCCAAGAAGAATGTGTGCGTGATAAGCTCCATCCAATGCTATGTTTCTTCTTCTTGATAAATAAAACCTGCACACTATAAGAAAATAGACGAAACCTTCACGTAAAATCGGAGGTAAAATTATATATGACTCTACTACACTAGGATATAATGCTTGTGAAATAGGTGTTTGCATATTTTCAGAAAAATTAAGACCTGATAATTTCCAAAAATTTATAAGTAGCACAGAAAACGAGAGAAATTAGATAAGCTGTTTCTGCTCCTCCTGACGTCGTCAGGTTGTAATCCTGATGCCGTCAGGTTATCCTGACAGAAACTGGTCTGCTGCATTTTTTCTGGAAAAAATCTGGAAAAATTACACCTTTAAAATCTGGAAAAAATTACACCTTTAAAATCTGGAAAAAATTCCTGCAAAACATCCATTATGACTCGATACAAGCATTTGACTCTAACAAACACACATATATATCATTTTCATTAATCGTAGTTCTCATGTTCACGTTCTTTTCCTACACTTATCCTTTTTGTAAAATACCTTTATATGTAATTAAGACGAGGTTAAAGACAAAATAAAACATTTTCACAAGTTCAAATATGAGAACATACAATAATGAAAAGATATATGACACAAAAACAAGCAAACAATTAAGCATGGGTTGCCTCCCACGAAGCGCTTTTCTTTATTTATGAGTCTTGTAGCTAGACTCGAAGTCGTGCTCCTACGTGACTTCATTTCTGTCTTATTTTCTTCCACTAAGCCCTTGTCATAAGGTTGTAGACGTTGTATGCTCACCGTGAATTCCCCTCCAACGTCGTCTATTATGATAACGGTTTTATTTTTTAGATTAGTTTCTTTCACCGTATAAGGTCCAAACCATCTTGGCTTTTTCCTTCCTTATAATGCTTTTATTCTTGATTTATACAAAAGCACCTTTTCTCCATTTAAAAATTTTCTAGGGTTCTTTTGAGGCTGTGGCTTTGTCATGTTTATATTTCCTAATTTTTTATCACATTTCCACAATGTCGCATTTAACTCATGACCCATGAATTCTCTAAGCCCTCTTTCCCATTCCTTAGTTTTCTTCTTAACGGTATTATTGGAGACCTGTGAATTCTTATCATTTATCTTCTCCATAATCTTCAACGGGTATCTCAAAACAATAGGTATCCTAATGTACCCTTTGCCACTTTTGAGTATCATGATACCCTCACCGCATTTGATGGTTGCCTTGGCGTTGGCCAGAAAAGATGTTCCAAAAATGAGTGGCATGTTTCTAACTTCCTCAATGTCTATGATCACGAAGTCCACCGGATAGACAATATTTGCCACCTCAATTAAGACATCCTCCACTATTCCTATGGGATAAACATACGTGTGATTTGCTAAGGAAAGTCTAAGATTGGTTTTGGTTGGCTCATCCTTAGTCAACTTACTATAGACTGATAGCGGCATTATGTTTACATCGAATCCTTGATCGGTTAAGGCATTTATATTCTCGATGTCGCCTATGCTACATGGTATTACGAAGTTCCCCGAGGCTTCTCATTTTTTAGTTACTGGTTTTCTCAGAACCAACTCGTACATAGGTCCCATAGGCATGGTGTCATATTCTTCTTCTTTTATTTCTCCTTCGAGGGCTTTCCTAAGAACCTCATTGCACCTAAAGTTGTTCACTTGGTTAACAATTATTTTCTTATTAATCTCATGCTTAAGGTAGTATTCAATGATCTCGGGTTCATTATTAGTTCCAGCCTCCTCCTTTTCCTTACTATCCTTGCTGCTCTCAGTCTCCTACTTCTCAACTACTCCACCTTCATCGGAAACAATGGAAATGGCATTAACAAACAAAGTGGGGGGGGGAGGGTGATCATCGTTCCTTACCAGAACCTTCTCGGGAACCTTCGTCTTAGTATATTCTTTCACCAAGTTCATCATCTCTGTCATTTTTGCCTGCATTTCCTCCCTTTGCCTATAAACCTCTTTTTCAAATTTGGCTAATCTTTCCAAATGGGCTGCCATGTACTCTCTCATTTGTGCCTTGAAGCTTGGTGAGAGTGGAATTGGAGAGGTTGAACGGAAGCGTCGTACGGAATTAGGGTTTTGCTCTTGGCTTGGTAATTCAAAGAGAGGTGTTGGGTGATTGGCGGATTTAATGGAGTTAACTGATGCTCGAGGGATTGGTCCAAGTACTCTCTTTTGCCTTTCAATTAGATAGTCGATCCTTCTTTCAAGAGCACTCATTTGCTCTTTAGGAATGTTGGACGGCTCATGAGGAATTGATATGGCATTAACCATTCTCACAGGGGGTTTCATGGGATTCACTCCAATCTCTGTAGCTTTGATTGGCAAGCTCTTCTATTATATCCCATGATTCTTCTGCATTGAAATCGCTGAGCCTTCCACCGGCCACTCGATCAATGGATCGCTTGGTGAGAAAATTGGTATGATCGTAAAAGATTTGGACTTGAAGCCAAAGATCAATACCGTGATGTGCGACTTTATAGAGCAAGTCCTTGAATTGAGTCCATGACTCGTAGAGAGATTCGCCTTGATGTTGTTGGAGCGTCAAGATGTCCTTCCTAAGTTTAGTAATTATTCCCGGTGGGAAAAATTGGGCAAGGAAACGAGTAGTGAGATCATCCCAACTTCAGATGGATCCGGTGAGAAGTCGCTCAAGCCAATTACTAGATTGGTCCCGTATAGAGAATTAGAAGAGACGCAAGCGCGTGGTCTCCCGTGTGGTAGCATCAAGGTCGATGGAATCAACGATTTTAAGGAAGTCCTTGAGATGCTGATTAGGATCTTCAGAACGAAGTCCATGGAATGCACATCCGTTTTGCACCAACCGGATGGTGTCGGATCGCAGGGCCGTATATTAAGCTTGATCGGGGAGCTCAATAGTGGTCCTATAGCCTTTGTGGCTTGGTCTAGAGTATTCACCAAGAGTACGGCCTCTTGGCGGGTCAATGATTGGTGGATCAATGAGTGGAGGCGGGTTATCACCTTCCATGATGAAAAGTGATGGGATTACTAACAAAGGTCACGAAGAAGGGGGATAGACTACGAGAAAGTAAAAAAATGAGAAAAAAATCTTACTTGATAGGAATCAAGCAAGGAAACCTAAACGAGATAGAAATATAACTATCTATTCTATTCCCCGGCAGTGGCGCCAAAAACTTGATGCGCGTATAACGAGTTCGGGGTCAAAGGAACTTCCTTTTTGTCGAGCAAGTTTTTCAACACCCTAGGCAGTGAACCTAATCATTGTAGTGTAGTATTGGGTAAGCCTCGGGTGTTGATATCGTTCTCTAGGGGAATAGGAATGCTAGTGAGAGATGTACTACGCTAAGGTTTGAGGTTGAGGAAGATTAAATTTTTATCTTTTTATATTTTTTTATAAAGCTAAGGGTAAAATCTCGGGGTTTGGATTCAGGGGTTTGGTACTTCTACCAATTACTTCTACTATCTAATTATCTAAACTAAGGGTAGTCTATGTCTATTGATGTGTGCTCGTATGATGATTAAAAATGTGTCTACCTAGACACTATTACTCCCTAGTTATCTTTCATTGGTGGTTGAATTGTCACGTCCTTATTATTAACGTGTTGTGTCTTCTAAGGTCGTAGGGTATGCTTTTATCCCTAACTCTTTGAGAATACCTTAAGGTTATTGCCTACGAAACTCTAGGTTTGATAAACAAACTCTAAGGTTATCTTTGGATGTTTAGCCTACAACTCCGCTAAGTGAATATAAACTAAGGTTTACAAAGATTACTCAAGCATTAAAAACACAACGATGGCCTAATGCACTCCTAAGCCAATTACAATTAAGATAAGAGACAACCAATCAATAATTAATAACTAGGTTTCATAGATCTAAGCAAACACACAAGAAATTTAGCCGGACATGTTAAACATGCAAGCATACATACATACAATCGAAGACATAATGAAATCATTGAAGTAAATTACTTATCTTGATGTAAAATAGGGTATGAGAACCCTAAGATACTGTCCAAACAGGACCAAAATTGTTTTAGGTTTTTACTCCACAAGTCTACCTCCTAAAATTCTAAAAATTTGATTTCTATATATAATTTTACATCTGCGACGGCGTCACCTTATAGGTGGGCCGCCGTCAGATCGCCGTCATTAGGGTTTTGTCTTGGCCAAGTAATAGTTGGGACGGCGTCACGTTGTGGTTGTGACGCCATCAGTCTTCAGCAGTGACGTCGTCTGAATCTGGATCTAGGCCGTCTGAGAAGAAAAGTCTTCGTGATGCCCTTACTCTTCAAAGCCTGACGCCGTCAGGTGCAAATTAACAAAATCGCTACTGAGTCATCACAAATTCAATTACATAAAGAGGGATGGCGTCGCCCTCTATTTGGGACGCCGTCAGGTGTAATTCCAGCAGCTTGAGTGTCTTGATCTTGACTTAGCCATTTTCTTCATATATTCACTCTTTTTCGTCCAAAAATGTATCATTCTAGCATTTTGCTTCCAAGAGACCTAAAAAGTGAAAAGGAACGAAATTAAGCGGTAACGGATATAAAAGTGGGCGATTAAGGGCTTAAATGACCCTTTAAAAGTGTACATTTTAAATCCTTATCAAGGGCTCATTGGACTAAGCCAAAGTACATATGTAGACAAAGTTGTAAATAGGGTCAAAATGAATGAATCCAACAAGGGGTATGTCTTGGTGAAGGTTGAGGCTCCGGTTTCGAAATCGTCACCACTAGTGTAAAAAAAGTGGTCACCAACTTTTGGTGCAATATTAGACTCCTTTGGTTGATCAGATTGTTTTGGCTGTGTAGCTTGTGGGGTTGTGGTGGTGGAGGGTTTGACCGATGGTTGTTGAAGTGATAATGATCCACCATCCTTCTTTTGTTTCTTCGTGTTCGGATTAGGATCGTGTTCATCATCTTTCCTGGGTCTCTTTTCTGTGCTCGCATCTTCCTTGCATGATGTTCTAAGTTGTTTTGCAACTAGAAGATCATAGAGGTATTCATTTACTTTGGTCATCTGGGCTACTCTTCCAGCCATCTTTGTCACAAGTTGAGCAATGAGTTCTTCTTCAGTGACGACTGGGGCTTAACCGTCATCGTTTGCATAACAACCGGTGTTGTGGTGACAATTTCCTTGATCATATGCTTAAGCATTGGTTGCAATTGTCTTTTCATCGATTCCTTAGTGACGGCAGGGATGTTCTGAGTGAGGAATTCCTTAACATAGTTGATGATAACTTTCTCCATTTCTCCTTGAACGTCCCTGGAAAGGAACTTTTTGATTGCATCTTTGGATTGTTGGAAAGTTGAAATTTGTGCCGTTAAGTCTGTGACCAAGCCCGAAAGTGTGTTGACTTGTTCTATGGGTACTTTTTTCATCAATATCATACGGTTTGGTCAGAATCTAGTCGAAAATGAAAACCTATCAAATGTTGACTTGTTCTAGGTGTCGGAGTGTGTGTGTGAGGTGAGGGGTGATAAACTTATCAAATGAAAACCCTAGTAGGGTTTTATGAATGTGCAGGGACCAATTTTGCCCAAAAGGAAAGTTTAGGGTGAGGCGGACGTAACTTAACACAGGGACCAATTTTTCAATTTTTGTGTTCTTTTATAATAATAGGGTATGGGGCCCATTTTAGTAAGTAAACAATTGATTCGACTCACGAAATTTATGCCTTTGTGTCCGAAATAATTTTTCAATTAACATTGAGTATTCACACGACACATTTCTCGTAGATAATATAATAATTAATTTTGTCTCTGGCTTTGAATTCTTTACGAATCCTAAACTTTTTATCATGATAAGCTTTGGTTCTAGCTTTGTAAAGTTTAGAATTCTTATAAGCTTGGAGTCTTAACTCATCGAGTTCATGCAATTGCAAGAATCTCTTTTCTCCAGCTAAGATCAGTATTACAACTTCTGAGGGCCCAGTATGCACGATGCTCGATTTCGAACGACAATGACAAGTTTTTCCATACAGAAGTCTGTAAGGAGTTGTGCCAATTAGAGTTTTATAAGCAGTACAAAATTCCCACATAGCATCATCAAGTTTTTTCGACCAAACTGAAGGATTATCCTTCATCGTTTTTTCGAGTATTCTTTTTAAAGCTCTGTTGGTATTTTCGACCTGGCCACTGGTTTGTGGATGGTAAGATGTAGCAAAACGATGATGAACTCCATATCGTTTCATGATTTTCTCCATTTGTCTGTTACAGAAATGTGCTCCTAGATCGCTTATCAACGCTTTAGGAATTCCATAATGAGTGAAAAGCTATTTGAGAAAATTTATAACAACTCGTGCATCGTTTGTAGGTAAAGCCTCGGCTTCTGCCCATTTAGAAACATAATCGATAGCAACGAGAATTTATTCGTATTTGGGCGATTTAGGAAATGGTCCCAAAAATCTATTCCCTAAAATTTCATTAGCGTATTTAGATTGATTTTTAAAAATGCCTCAGAGACTTTGCGAAATTTGTAATCCTAGGAAAAACGACATTTGTCCCATCATAGACATTTGAAATTTTGAACTCATCTAATTTGAAAAACAGTCACATTCCATTTGATCGGTTGAGGCAAATATGATATCATCAACATAAATAGTGTAATTTCCAAGGTATACTAAGTGGAAGGACTTGGTCACAAATTGTTCTCTGTTGGTCAATTATGTGATTCCGATCTCGAAGTAGCTTTCAGAAAACACACATGCTTCGTTAGAGAATTGGATGGTGATGATCTTCTTAAAGGCTCACGTGGCACTAATCTATACACCATCTTGGTTATGGTACCGTCGTTTAAATCACTTGAACTTTGGTACCATCAATGATCTTGCTCGAAAGGACCTTGTGCACGGTCTACCTAGATTAAAATTCGAAAAAGATCATCTTTGTACGTCTTGCCAACTGGGCAAAATCAAGAAGTATGATCGCAAACCCAAAACTGTCAACACCATCATGGAAGTTCTTCACACCCATCACATGGATCTATGCGGACCAATGAGAGTGCAGAGTATATATGGGAAGAAATATGTTCTTGTTGTGGTAGACGACTATTCTCGGTTTACATGGTTGAAGTTTTCGAGAACCAAGGAAGAAACTCCAGAGGCTACCATTAAATTGATCAAGCAATTACCAGTCAGACTCAACAAAACCGTCAGATTCATCCGAACATATAATTTTATGAGAGCATTGGCATCAGTCACTAGAAAAGTGTTCCACGTACTCCTCAGCAAAACGGCGTTGTTGAAAGACGAAATCGTACTCTTGCGGAAGCTGCACAAAGATGCTAATATTCTCTAAGGATCTAATGTATCTTTTGGCGGAAGCCATTGCTACTGCTTGTTACACCTAAAACCGATCTTTGATACATACTCTGCACAACGAAACTCCATATGAGCTGATACATAATCGGAAACCAGATCTCTCTTTTCTACGTGTGTTTCATGCTCTATGCTACCCAACAAATGATAGTGAAGATCTGGGAAAGTTAAAGGCTAAAGCAGATGTTGGATTCTTCGTTGGGTATACACCCGATTTTTAGGGATACCAAATCTACAACAGACGAACCTGATAAATTATGGAAACCATTCACGTGACATTCGATGAGCTGACTGAGCAACCGGCTCCTCGTTACACCAGTTCTGGTTCCAACACTAATTTTTTGTCACTTGGGCCAATTAGTTCAGGTCTTGTACAATATCCCACTCCGGAAGTTCCATATGTACCCCCTTCAGATGAATATTTGAAGCTCTTGTTCGATCTGATGTTTGATGAATATTTTGAGTCACTAACTGGTGATACTCCAACATTACCGGCTGCAGCTACTCCTATTCCAAACAGTGTTAATGGTCCATCTGTGTCTACATCTATAGGTCAAGATGATCCCTCTGCAAGTCAGTCACCATCATCATCAAATCTTCAATCTTCTTCGGTACATCAAAGCACTGCAGTGGAAAATTCTTTAGAAGTAAATCCTTTTGCTCCTCTTGAAGATGCTCCGTTCAAAAACATATTTGCTCCCGAATCCCCATTTGAGACATCTTCTTCAGGGGATCTAAACACAGCTACCTCAGTTCCCTACCCTCAACCACATGAACATCTCAGAAAATGGATTAATGATCATCCGATTGATAACTTTATTGGGAATCCTTCTCGTCCGGTATCCACTCGAAAGCACTTGCCACCGATGCCTTGTGGTGCTTCTATAATTCCTTACTATCTAAAGTCGAACCCACAGATTTCAAGACCGCTATTGATGAGGACTGTTGGTTCAATGCAATGCAAGAAGAAATTCATGAGTTTGACCGAATGGGGTAAATGGTCTCCGATGCTACAACTGCAATGAGAAGGGTCATCTGGCTAATGCATGCCCAAAGCCGAGAACAAGAGGCAGCACTTATCACAAAGAGGCTTTACTCTTGGCTCTCAAGGATGAAGCTGGTGGAACACTTTTCAACAAGGAGCTGAGCTTCATGGCTGATGCAGATTCTGATGATGATATGGAGGACTTGCAAGCTAATGCAGCTGTGATGTTAATGGAAAACATGCAAGAGCTCCACATGAGTGACACAGGTCCAGTGTATGAAACTGATGGCTTGTCTCAGGTACCAGATCAAAATATACCCATTAATGATCTGATATCTCCTCCAACATCTGCATCCGACGAGGCTCTGAGTGTTCAACATGAATCCTCTACATCTCATTCCGACGATAATAAAATGGATCCCGTAGTTAAATTTGACGATCAAGATGACCTTATGGTTAATATTGATAATCAAGTTGACTCCGTTGTCATATTTGAGGATCTAAATAATGATTATGTTGAGACTCAAGTTGAACAAGATGAACCTTTGTCTAATCTAGATCTTGAGCTCATGACAAACTTAATTCAGACCACCCAATCTCAACTGGAAAAGTGCAATGAGATCAATAAGAAATTGCAAGATAAAATTGCACTGTTAACTAAGGATAATGAATGCTATAAGTTCCAACTCAACATTTTTGAAACTAAAGAGAAACGTGAAAAAGGTTTTGAAGTCGCTTTTGCAAAATCATACCAAAATGAAATATCTTTGGAAAAATAGATATGTGATCTAGTTGCATCCAAGAATGCATTGCTTTCTCAAATAGAACAATTAAAATTTGATCATAAACAACAACTTAACGCTCTCACTTCGGAAACTCAAAAAGCCAAGTCTGAGTTGTTAACTTGTCAAAAACAGTTTTGTGAGTACAAAAAGCGTTCGAGGAGACAAATAGATGACTATCTTGATGAAATTGTCGACTTACAACACAAAATCAAAGAGTTTCGAAAGGTTGTTTATAAACATGGTGAGTCAATCACAACAATTCAAAAGTTTACTTTTAAACCAAATCCAAATGGATATGGACCAATTCTTGTTGATTACAAATCACTTTTTTAACATAGAGCATTCAAACCAAATCCTCAAGTTTACAGTGTAGAACATAGAATTGATGATTCTATTATGAGTGTTGTTGAATATAATCGTGCTGAGGAATTAAATGCAGAAGACGAGAGTCGGTTAAAATTGGAAAATGTTGTTTATTGCAAACCATTTAACTATTCAAAATCCATAACTTTCGTCACACAACAGGATAATTCTAACACACCGTTGGTTATCACACCTAATCCTGAGTCCTCCTCTCTTGATGGTCCCCTCTCCAATGTTGCACAAATTAATGGTCCTTTACCTTTTTTCAGTGAAATAAAGCCATTAGCTGAACGATGTCAATTTCTTAAATATTTTGATACATTAATGTCTGACATCAAACTTTTGGAACGTGAAATTGAAGTTCATTCTAAAATAAAAGCTGAATATTTTCAATTGCCACAAGCGCGAAATCAACGAGATATTTTTCAGAAAAGACTTTTACCACATGTCCGAAATTTGAAAATGTGTGCAATATATTGGGAACGGGATCTTCAGAAGGAGATTGGTCTTATGAAAACAGTTTCGAGAAAACAGAAACATCGATTTCAAATACTAAACGTAAAAAGAAAATGTTAAGAAATCATGTTGACCGACTCTTGGAAGATGTTATCTGTGCTGATACCATAAATGTTGTGTTATTACATACTGTTGCATATGCATTTGATCATATTGATGTTGACTTTGTTGATAATGTTGAGAATATCGATAATGTGTCACAAATCGAGACTTTAAAAATTGAAAATGAGCGGTTGTTAAATGAGCTTTCAAATGCAAAACGTCGTCTTCAATGGTGTCAAAAAGATTGTCAAAATCGAGAACTTGCTTTGCAAAACAAAATCAACCAGTTGCATGCAAAATCTTTTGATCCAAAAATAGAACAACTGGATGATGAAAACGTGTCTTTAAAATGTCAAATTTCAAAATATGAACAAGAACTTGCCAAAGTCAAAACTAAATACGGTGTCATATTTTATTTACTCAAAAAGACTTGTGCTAAAGCGTCAAAAGATGCTGATGACCATCTTGCATATACCAAAGAAGTTTTACGAAATTATGGAAACATTCACTCTGAAAATCAAGATTTGTTACACACTATCATTGACTTGAAAGTGGAGTTGGTGAAACTTAAGCAAGATAAGATTAGTAACACATATGTACTTGCCCCTAGATTGCTTAAAATTGACACTAGAAAGCCTAATGACACACCATAAGATACTAATGTGCTTCCTTCAACTAAAAGAGGAATAGTTGCCTCTTTTCCCAACGTTAGCACTTCACAGATTAAGAGCAAAAACAGGAAGAATAGGAAGTTGCAACGTAAGAGAAGAACAATAAAGACCTCTGAAGTAGAAGAACACCTTAGGACTTTGAATAAAAATAATGTTGCACCCACTTTAGACATTTCGTTAGACAAATGTAATAGCCAAAGTGATGTAACGAATACTGAACCTTTAAATAATTTGAATGTTTTGTTTAAAGCATCTTGTGTTGGTTGTCGTAAAAGCATGTTCTCTGGTTGTCATGATAAATGTGTTTCTAAGTCTATCTTATCTCGCAAGCGGAATAATAGAAAATGGATTAACCCTAGGCCCACTAATGCTTCTAAGTCTGTGCTAGGTAAACCGCCTTCTAGTGTTTCTGCAACTGTCATTAATGTACCTATAGAACCCACTTCATCTCCTAGGAAGAAATTATCACTTAGTGCATTCACTAAGACCAAAGCAAAGACTAGTTGGACTTGGCAGAGATGGTTACAAAACATACCAGGATTTAAATGGATTCCTAAAATCATTAACATGTGTGTTTCAACGGTAACTGTAACGGAACCCTCTAACTCTTCGGGTTCCACCTCTACTTTTATTCCACCTGTGTCGTCTGTGTGTAATACAGGTGATACAGATCATCCTCTGGATTGTTGATAGTGGATGTTCCCGACACATGACAGGCAATCTCAAACTGTTATCAAACTTTGTTTCAAAGTTCATTGGCATTGTCAGGTTCGGGAATGATCACTTCACAGCTATCATGGGCTACGGAGATTACATCAATGGGAACATCGAAATTAGCAGAGTTTATTATGTGGAAGGTCTCAGTCATAATCTCTTTTTAGTCGGTCAATTTTGTGATGGAGATTTGGAAGTTGCTTTTAGGGAGAAAACTTGTTTCATTCGTGATCTATAAGGAAACGATCTTATGTCTGGAACCCGCACATCAAGCCTCTACACAATCTCAATGCAAGACATGATTGCTTCATCTCCCATTTGTCTACTTTTTATGGCAACGTCAACAAAATCTTGGCTATGGCACCGTCGACTTTCACACTTAAACTTTCAAACCAAAACCAATCTTGCACGATACAAACTTGTTGAAGGTCTTCCAAAATTTCGGTATTCAAAAGATCATCTATTCTCAGCTTGTGAACAAGGGAAAAGCACTCATGCTCACTTTCCTTCAAAGGTGGAACACAGCTCTCAGCATGTGCTTCATCTTCTTCACATGGATTTATGTGGCCCGATGCGTGTGCAGACGATTAATGGCAAACGCTACATTCTAGTAATTGTTGATGACTACTTAAGATAGACTTGGGTTTATTTTATTCGAAGTAAAGATCAAGCTCCACAGATGATCATCACCTTTCTCACAAAAATACAAGTTCAGCTCCGGAATAAAGTCAGACAAATTAGAACAGACAGAGGAACTGAATTTGTTAATCAAACTCTTCGGGAATACTATGAGAAAGTGGGAATTGAGCATCAAACATCAATCGCACAAACACCAGAACAAAATGGAGTTGTTGAAAGACGAAACCGTACGTTAGTGGAAGCTGCAAGAACGATGTTGATAAATGCAAAAATTTCGGATTACTTGTGGGCAGAAGCCGTGTCAACTGCATGCTACACTCAGAACCGTTCTATGATCACCAAACGCCACAACAAAACACCTTATGAGCTTATCCACAACCACAAACCAAATCTCAAACATTTTCATGTATTTGGCTCTCTATGTTACCCGAATAACGATCGTGATGACTTTGGAAAGCTCAAGGCTAAAGCTGACATCGGTGTCTTCGTTGGTTAGTGTGAAAACTCTAAAGGATACCGAATCTGGAATCGTCATACAAGGGAGATTATGGAAACGATTCATGCTAATTTTGATGAGCTTACAGAAATGGCTTCTGAGCAAAACAGCTTGGAACCCCAGACATAACCGTCTAAACTTCCCCCAAACCCTATAATCAGCTGAACCAAGCTTTCAGCTTACTCATCGTAAAATGGAACATCTATTTGCTCCTTTGTTTAGTGATGATATTGATCAATGTGCTGCAGATGTATCAAATGTTTCCGCTGCTCAACCTGATAATACTCCAATACCTGATACACCTGAAACAACAACAACTGTTACTGATGCACCTCCAATTGATTCTACAACAGCAGCCGAACAAACCGCATCCAATGACGCTGAACCAGCTGATGATCTTCTGAATCATGATGTAACTACACCCGCAGATTATGATCCAAATCCGTTCTTTAACCCTTTCGCTAATGAAACTGCCACTTTAGATGTTGCGGAATCATCTACAAGCCATTTAAATCCACCTAATATGCATAATGTATATCAACATCAACCCTACACACATCGTTGGACTAAAGACCATCCTCTTGTGAACATTATTGGAAACCCGAATCAACCAGTCGTTACTAGACAATGCATTCAGACTGACGGTGAACATTGCATTTATGCACTTACCGTTTGTCAATCTGAACCAAAGAACATTAAAGAAGCAATGAATTATGACAACTAGATTGAATCCATGCAAGAAGAACTTAATCAGTTTAAACGTCTTTAAGTATGGGATTGGTGGAACGACCAACAGGGGTCTACGTCATTGGTCTTAAATGGATTTGGAAAAACAAGTTAGATGATGAGAGTACGGTCATCAGAAATAAATCACGTCTGGTGGCTAAGGGTTATAGACAAGAAGATGGGATTGACTTAGAGGAATCATTCGCACCGGTTGCTAGACTTGAGGTTGTACGGATTTTTCTGGCATTCGCGGCTCACATGAACATCACGGTTTATCTGATGATTGTGAAAACCGCTTTTCTGAATGGTAAACTAAAGAAAACGGTATATGTTAGTCAGCCAGAAGGATTTGTTGATCCAGAGTTCCCTAATCACGTCTACAAACTGAACAAGGCTCTCTACGGTCTCAAACAAGCCCTTCGGGCATGGTATGATGAGTTATCATCCTTTCTTCTATCCCATAATTTTGTCAAAGGATCGGTCGACCCAACACTGTTTATAAAATATCACGGGGCACACATTTTAATCGTTCAAATTTATGTGAATGACATCATTTTTGGGTCAACCCATAAAAATTACTCAAATGCTTTTTCAAAACTTATGAAAACACATTTTGAAATGTCAATGATGGGTGAAATTACGTTCTTCTTAGGACTACAAGTTCATCAATCACCCCGTGGTATTTTCCTAAGTCAGTCAAAATATGCTCTTGAAATTTAAAACAAACATGGAATGCAAAGCTGTGATACCTATGCCACACCAATGGCACATACCAAAAAACTGGATGTCGATTTTCATGGGAAATTGGTTAACCCTACCAAATACTGAAGTATTATTGGGTCTCTCATGTATCTAACAGCCAGTAGACCTGAAATTGTATTTTCTGTATATCTTTGCTCCCGTTATCAGTCGCGACCAACTGAGACACACCTCTCTGAGGCTAAAAGAATCCTCCGATACATCAAGGGAACCATTCATTTGGGGATCTGGTATCTGAAGGATTCTGGTTTTGAACTAATAGCTTTTTCAGACGCTGATCACGCAGGTTGCTTAGATTCTCAGAAAAGCACTTCAGGTGGATTGCAATTCCTTGGTGATAAATTGGTGTCATGGCAATCGAAGAAGCAAGATTGTACATCACTGTCTTTAACCGAAGCAGAATATGTAGCCATGTCAGAGTGTTGTGCTCAAGTCATTTGGATGAGAACACAACTCAAAGATTATGGTTACGTATTTGACAGAATCCCGGTGTACTGTGATAATCGAAGTGCTATTGCGATCTCGTGCAACACCGTTCAATATTCGAAGTCCAAGCACATCGATCTTTGATATCATTTCATCAAAGAGCATGTGGAAAAGGGTACCGTTGAATTATATTTTGTGGGTACTAAACACCAACTGGCGGATCTTCTCACCAAAGCCTTAGCTCTGCTAGGTTTACTGATTTGATCCACCGGATTGGCATGAGGTGTTTGATTCCAGAGGAACTGGACAAACTTTTAACACAATCTTAAAATCAGTCAAACACCAAAACGTCTTTTGTAAATAAACTTTTCAAAAACAAAAATAGAAAAATATAAAATCTGATAAAATACAAAAATATTCTTCTATCTAAACTCTTTCAAACATTGCAAGTACAAATCTTCCGTCAACACTTTGTTCTATCAAAACTTTCATTATTTTCCCAAACAAGTGTTGAGGGGGAGAATGTAAATATTTTTCAGTCTCATAACACCTTGTACTTGCATGTTACCTTAAATTGGTTGTTTCTTTGATAATGGTGGATACGTTTCTTGTTTCACACTCTTTTCGGACTCAAATTTGTAAAATTTCACTATTTCTAAAGGCGAGGGGGAGTGTCATCAAGTTTCTTTCCAAACAATCACGTTTTGCTTAACCAAAGTGGAAGCTATGGGTCTTGGTTGTAAATGATTGAGGTGGAGGGGCTATACTTGTCAAAAGTGAAAACTTAATTTTAAACAAAAACTCCACCTAACATCACTTACACATTTACTACCCTCATTAATATTTCAACCACCATAATCCACGCATAACATTCAAAGTAAAATCCGTGCTTTATATTCTGAATTTGTAAGTTGTTTTTGCATCTAAGCATCATTACAAACATAGGTTTTTAATCTTAAACGATTTATGGTTAGATTTTCCAAACGAGTGATTTTGTGTTCATACGCTTACGCGTATAAACATGTTCTTGGAAAATGATGTTATGATGGAATGGTTAGTGTTAAAATGGTTAAAATCAAGACTTATAATCATTTCCATCAAAATTTTCCACCCAGAAATCGTTTTTAAACCCATTCGATTTTTAGGGTTCATATGTGGATTTGGGTACTTTCTATTGTGAGTGTTTGAGGATAATTAGATGCTTGAAAAATGTTTGATACATGTTTAATTAACCTTTAACACCTTTGAATCATACCCAGAAACATCAAATCTTAAGAATTAAGCTTTAGGGTTTATGAACGCGTAAAATTGGGTATTTTTTATTCATGGTACATTTGATGTTAAAACATGTTGAAAAAAACTTATTTAGCTTCTAAGACCTCCTACAAAACATTTGGTGGATTTCCCATGGTTGAAACGTTTACAAGTAGGATTTGAATGCTTAGGGTTTAAGTCTACGCATAACACTATCTTACGGGTAACTGGATTGAACTAGTGATACCATGTGATGTTGAAAGTGATTGAATAACTTGTTAATATGAGTGTTATGATTAAACTATTTCAGGCTTCTACGCGTACCAGAATCAGAATCAAGGTTACATGGAACTTACGCTTAAGGATCACCTTATGCGTAGATGTTACGCATAAGAGCAATCTTACGCGTAACACATACGCATAAGGTTCTACAATGGACTACGCGTATCCTGTGAAGGATATGCATAAACTTGGACTTCTACACCTAAGGGATACTCTTACGAGTAAACCTTACGCGTAATTCCTTAACATAAGCTTACGCATAAGCCTTATGCTAAGAATCCACTCCTACGCGTAAGCCCTCCTTTTGCCTAAGGGTGATTCCTACGCATTAGCTTATTTCTACGCTTATGGTTACACTGTTTATGCATAAGCTTACAAACCTACACTTAAGCCAAATTGTAACTAAATTTTTTGAAATGTTACGCGTACAAACTTGTAATAAGATACTCATAATGTCACAAAACAAAAATGTCACTAATAAACTACAAAAGTTAAAATGTTGTGTGATTAAGTAAACTTTGGACTATAACTTTCAAAACTAACATACTTACGTAACTTATCACGTCAACTTTGGACTATTGGACAATATGTGACTTTGGACTCGTAACATTCATAAACATAACAACTTCAATAACTGGACAATAAAATCAACTTTTGACTAACGTAATGTCTTTTGATATGTTGGTACGTTTGTCTCAATACCTTTTAGATCACGAAATGGACGTCATCATGGAAAATGTCAACACACCAAACGAACTCACAATGGAAGACATCTTCCCAACTGATTACCGCAAGACGATTAGAAAGAACAACCTCAAGGTCGATTTTGAGAACTTCACATGCTCAGAGTCATCATGCAGGATTGTTGTGGATATCCTCAAAACTCATCCCTACAACAACATGCTAACCAACTCTGCAACTGTACCGCAAAACTACATTCATCAATTCTGGCACATGATGAAAAAGGTTGATGGTCAAGATGTTGTCACTCTGACCCTCAATCATAAGGAAGTCACCATCACGGTAGGAGATCTTTGAACAATTCTTCTTCTCCCTGCTATTAAACCTGCTGACTATGTAGCCACTCCAATTGAAGAAGCTACAATGCAATTCATGGTCGACATTGGCTATGATGAAGCTGCTAGAGTCATTACCAAGCACTCAACGGTCGATCTTAAGAACATTCCTTAACCGTGGAGGACTTTGTACATCATGATCACCAAGTCGGTGTCTGGAAGAGACAACGGTCATTAGCATCCTAAACTCATGCACCTACAAATATTCTGGGGGATGGTCAACAAATAGCATATAGACTTTGCAAGTCTGTTATGGGAAGATATGATGTCCCACCTCAAGAAGCCTAGAACAAAGGTTCCCTTTATCAGATACACGAAGCTGTTGATTCAGAACATTCTCGGGAAACATTGGGACATCCCCTTGAGAATCAATGACCCCAAGAATTACTCTGCGTTGTATGAGCCTACATTGAACATTGTCAGATTTAAATACTCATCAACAAAGAAGCAAGGTGCAGTGTTACTGGGATGCCTTCTCACTGACGCAATCAAAAGTCTTCCATCGTATCGACGATATCAAGAAGCAGTAAGTGCAGGCAAAGTTGGCTTTATGAATGAAAAGACTTCAGCTGTTCCAGTCAAGAAGAAAAGAAGATCAGGCAGCGCTGAAAGCATTGAAAGCACTGGGAGCGCTCTTAAGTATCTAAAGAGGTATCCAAGCTTCAAGAAAAGAATCCCTTCTCATGTCGCTCATCATAATCCTAAAGCAGAACCAACTCCAGAGGATGACGACTCTGAAGATACTGAGTCTGAAGAGGTGGTTTACCACTCCGAAACTGCTACAGATGATACTACCTCAACAAGGTTAGAAGATAAACCACCAAGTCCCAAATCAGACAAAGGGAAGACACCAGTTGCTGAAAAAGAAGAAGAGCATTCTAATGAAGAAATTGATCCAAAGGATGAAGAGAGAGCTTACCACAAAACCCTTAAGCATCTGAGGATACAACATGCTGCTACGGAATTCAACCTTCAACAATCCAGAGGCCTTGGAGGTTCCAACAGTGGATATCTCATTACACCAGTCCTTGATATGGTTAATCAACCCGATAAGGGAACTGGTGCCACTGCTAAGGAATCTATGGAGCAACAGCAGCAAGAATATCAGGTTCCATTTGATTTTGAGGAAGAAGAGCAAGAAAATACTGAGAAGATAACACACGAAGATGTAGAGAAAGCGGCTAAGGAAAAGGCTGAAGAAGAAGCTCAGGCTAAAGCTGATGAGGAAGAAAGGATTCGAATTGAAGCTGACAGTTTCATCCAAGACAATCCTGAACATAATCCTGAACAAACTTCTGAGTCGTCATCTCATTCCTCACCACCACCATCTGATAAAACAACCTCCAGATCATCTTCCAAATCAATCAAGAAACCCTCTGACACTTGGGCATCTCGTGCCAAAACCAAGATCGTTAAGGCTGTCAAGCAAGTAAGAAAACGAAATGTGGTTAACAAAAAGTTGAATCAGCTGGCTGACATGGTTAACTTACTCGGTGATATGATGAACGAGTTCTTGGAGGAAAGAGACCAGATCAAGCAATTCCTCAACAGGGATATTCAAGGTGAAATGGACAAGACGATTAGGGACTACACTCATCAATTCCTTCTCCAAACTGTCCTTGGAGTCAAAAAAGAAATGTTCGCAAGACAACTCTATCCATATCTGATGTCATTGGTCAAGCAAACACTTTCAACTACACCAGCAGTTATGCAAATCCGTCCAGTTCCGCCTCCTCTTGTCACTGAAGCTGATTTGATTTCAAAGTTGATTATGCAGATGTCTCCCCGATCTCCAACTTTCACTTCTAATGAATAACTTTTAGAGGCATTGCTTGCATATCAACTAAATACAACTTGCAAGGAAGGAGCTGGTCAAGAAAAGCGACCAAGAGACGATGATGATGCGGACAAGGATTCAGAGCCTAAATGTAAGAAGAAAACAGGCGAATCCTCATCTATGCCTCCACCACCACCAAAGACCACCTCCACTACTCAAACATCTCAGAAGATTTCTACATCTGATAAAGCTCAAGAGTCTGAGTCACCACCACCACTGGAGAAAACTAGTGATCACTTTGAATACATCGGTGGTGATGATGAAGAAATTCTCGAGCCCCAGCAACAGCCATCATCTACAACATCAACTAAGTAGCAACTAGAAACATCATCCAAACCAAAGAAGAGGAGATCCAGCTCTGTCGTCTTCTGGTTAGATGAAGATGAAACAGCAGAATACGAATGGTTTAGCAAGCTTGTTGATGCCACTCCTCGATTACCGAAAGGCCAAGAACCGGTTGATGGTCGTACTATAGAGCAAGTTAAGCTTATCCAAGATAAATTCAAGATAAAAAAGATGACAAAGAGGGAGTTACGCCAGAAAAAAACGATGCTTTCCAATTGCTAAAGGACAGATCCGGCAATGCGGTTGAAGTTGAATATCATCTCGACAACATCGCACGAGCTATGTCTAACAACATTAACTGGCTCAACCCCGAATCAAACGTTGACTTCACCAGAAAAGATATGACTCCATATTATACTGACTGGACCAAACCGTTGCCAACCATTGGTTGACCAGATCAACCTAGGATTCCCTATCAATACTTCTTTAACAACGACCTAGAATTTCTGCAACACGGTAGCGAAGTTAGCAAGAAATACGCTACATCACTCACCTTTAACATCCCAACATCAGTCTTCTCCAACAATGCCGCCATCGAAGAAGAATCCACAATAATGTTCATTAACAACGTGGTGAATTATGACCTTGATGCACAATATGGCATTCATCATTGGCCAAAAAGGAGAAGACTATACTACAGAAGCTGCCAAGTTCTTAAGTCAAACAAAGAGGTGTTCAGTGACAAAAGGATCGTCGCTATAATGAATGTCACCTTGGCTACAAAGTGGGATTACTCATTCCTGAAGAAAATCACAGTCAAACACCAAGACGAACAGGAATATGACTTCACTAAGGCTGATTTTCCGAGATTGTCGCTCAACAACATTGAAGACATGTATCTTGCTAAGGTACAAGGTCGGATGAGACAATTCTCCACCAACATCCAGCTTCAGTTCATCACAGCCTTGTTGATATTCATTCGAAGCAGAGTGATCCAGGAACGTGTTGAAGATCTTTAACTTGTTGTGGAATCATACCAGAAACAAGTCATTTTCACGAAACCGTTGCTGCATTTTTCCGACATCAACCAACTATCTCAGTACACCATTATGAAGAAACCGAAGTTTGGATTTATTTACCGAAGTGAACTTCACCACAACTGTTTCATGGCGTGCAATGAGCTTCACAAGTTATGCTATCACACGTTGAAGTTGGTTCGTGATGGGCTAGCATATCGGTTGAAGGATATACAACAAGGAATTGGGTCAAAGAAACGTTGGAATTCTAATGAAAGGAGGGATGCTAGGAAGATAATCACAAGGATAGATGAGAGGCTATTTCATTGGGATCAGATGCGGAGGCTAGAGAGCTTTGTGGGTGGAAGAGAGAGTTTCCCTCTTACGGGTTATCAACGTCAAGAGAGAACTCCCGGTCTTTTTGACGAATTGCCTGGTACTCCTTAAACTATTTCATTGATTGAACATTTGGATTATTTGATCTGTATATTGACTATGGCTTGTGCACATATAACAGTGTACAACCCGTACTTTTAATGAAAGGACCCTGTGGTACGCATCAGTGCCACAATCCTTATAAAAGGAGCGAAAGCTTCTTACTTTTGAGTAAAACTTATCAAAACTTTCATTTTTCAAAGTTTTGCTCAAAAGAACAAGTACTTCCCCTTATGTTTTTCAAAACCTCAAAAGTTAACATTACTTGTTGAGGGGGAGTACTTGCTAACAAATCTTTGTTCACAAAACGTTCTTCGTGGAAATCTTCCCACAAAACTCAAAATGGTTATATTCGATATCAAAATTTCATCAAAAATAACATGTATATGCCATTTTTGAGGGGGAGAAAAATTGTGTGATACAAATATGTTGAAATTGTGATTGAATCTTCGTGTGCTAAGACTTAACCCATGAATTGACGAGATCTGAACTGTCATACATCGAAAAGATTCGTCTTCCAAGACTTATCCGAGTAGATCGTACCTATTCGAGAAACTCTTGATAGACATGAACCTTGACGGGTTTGACAACCTCTCGAGGTTTGTCCACAACTTCAAGGTAATTATTAAAGCTAGTTGTCACCTTAAAGCTGTCAATGCAACTCTTTAAATATGCAACGTAACTCTGTCTCGCGGGGAATTGTCTATCTTGATTCGATCAATTCAAAAGTGCGAACTCTACCCTCACTGTGCAGATTTCTGTCAAAACACTTGAGCACATGTGGAGGGGGAGTATTTCTGAAAATACAAAACTCTCGAAGTGTTATAAAATGTTTTCACTCATAAACACTTTGAGAGATTTTCAAGAAAATGTTTTAAGGCAACATAGGATAGTCATGGAGTTATAAGATGACTAAGTTTAGGAATAAACGTCCTATGATCCGCCAGAGCCGGAGGGATATACCCAAGGACACCACCAATAGTTAGAATTTAGAAGTCATTAGGTATGATTATAAAAAGAAGAAAATGAGAATCGGAGAAAGAAGGAGTTGAAGAATTAAAAAGAAATGTAAAGAAAAGGGTGAAAAGAAATAGCCCTCCAAATTATTCAACTTAGGGCAGACACCGGGTTCAATACATATGCTACTGGTTGTCACTAGATGACACCGGTATTGAAGATTAAAGTCATCATGGACCCAGTGACACATGCACTAAACCTTCTTAGCCACTCAAGTTTCTCCCAACAGAAGCTTGTTTCATTCTCACAGGGAACCCTACGTAAACTATCGGCTTTCTCTTAGAGATTGCTGGTATTGAAGAATGAGACCTTCTCCCTAGTCTCCGCTCAGGAAAACCAAAGCGCACTATTGAGTCTAGAGCCACGAGATTCATCAAAAGATCTCTTAGGAACACTTGACATTTCATCACTTGTCGTTCAACATTAAGGATGAAAGTGATACATTATAGAGTCCTACACAGATCTTATCAATCTGTCGAGAACATTTATGAGGGGTTCACAATTGTGATCCTCAGTGATTGAGTGGAAACTCCTGCCATGGTCAACATCAAACAGCCCTGACAGCAGGTCACTTCGGTAACTCCTCGTGGGTTACGCTTAGTGTTGTCTCAAACGGTCTACAGTCGTGAGGTGATGCTTCGGTGTACCTCAGTGACTCACCTGAACTGTAGGTGTACTTCGGTACATCGTGTTATCCTACTTAAGGGACTCCAGTTCAGGAACAACCTTTGCTAGAATTAGAAATGTGTTTTCACACTATGTTGTTAACACGCTGGAAGTTTGAACTTGTAAGTGCTGGAAATCCCGCTAAGGAGATTCCTTTCAAGAATCGAGTCCTGAAGATGTGGGTCATTACTTGAACTTGTTCAACGTAATGCCAACTATCCCTTATGGGATTCGGACTGCTAATTCGCCCGACCAAGGTGAATGGAATCAAGACATTCATCAGAAGAACAATCGTAGTGGTCAATTCTCTAAGAAACGACCATAGTGATCGATTGGTGTCTATCACTAACCCATTCTTATGTTTTCTTCTTATGGATGCTCTTGGGAGATGATCGTGCTGATTCTCCACATGCTCATACCAACAACAACACAAATTGAAGTTCTCTAGAAAGGCAACACAAAAGTCAGAATGATTCTTCTTCTAAAGCCAAAGAATCTACAAAGTATAAAGACTAAGAGAACTACATCATAACTGAAATCCAAAAGTCAAAGAGCGTGTGAGCATGTTGGAGAAGGAAGTGGAGACACCTGAGCAACGAAGCCGACCTGATGCAGACAACAACAACATAACATCACCATATCCACACCTGAACAAAGAACAAAGAACAATGATTTCGAAGACGTCAAAGCTGAAAACTTTAAAAGAAACAAGATCCTTACACTGGGGAGATTGTTGGAATCAAGGCATTTCTTCTCACAAGAAAGAGGAATGTCAGAAGACATCAAGGAAACTATTGCATCAACACCAACAACTTTTCAAGATTGCTGGAGTCATCATTTATTAATTACCAACACTTAGAGGGAGATTGTTGGAATCACTCCTAACTTATATTTCAAGTGTTAGTATTTAATATGTAATAGATTGCTTAAACTAGGCTTTTATGTTAGTTATTAATGGCAAGGCTTATGTAGAAAGCCCATAAGCCTTGGCCCAAGCCCAATAAGGAAGGAAGGGACTAGACATGTTGCCCTAGCTCCCTTCCCTATATAAACACATGTAAACCTTCTTTTGAAGGTTGGTTGTTCACTTTCACTTAATATCTACGCCTAAACATTTAGTATTCATACGTGTGTTTTGTGTGTGTGTTCAACCAATCTATATTTCATCTTATTTCATACATATTGATCCTTGAGTTAACATATGGTGACCTAACAATGATAGTCTACCAAATGGAAGTGAAGATTGCCTTTCCAAATGGCAATCATATAACAACACTAACTGATCACAACCAAAGCACTTTTACAATTTTTCAAGCACAGGAGGCCCTATTCGTAAACAACCTTAAACCTTAAACCCTTAGTTTATGAATAACATATTTACAAGACTGATGCATGTTATGATTATTTCTGTGTGTTCATGTGGTGTATTAGAGTGACTGGGAACAGTTTTTAACACATTTCATCCATAGAATAAAGATCTAAGTTCTGAACATGTCCTTAAACCCTAAACATTCAATGTTGAATTATAAATTTTTTCTGGTCTAATTCATATGTTCAAACAAGTTTCTTATCACCTTAGAACACTTATTTACTAACAAATTTAAGCCATAACATCACAAAACCAGAATCCCCAAAATTGAACCCTAATTTTCAAACCCATCAATTAATGTTTCTTGATACGATTGAGTTTAAGAAACATGTTTGGGATGTTATTAATAACATTTCCCCACAAAAATTTTCAACCAGTTACTAAAGAAAGTACTGCTGCAGGAGAGGAAACTACTGCTAGTATTGAAGAACATGATGCTAGTGCAATATTACCTACTGTTGGATCTGCTACTGCTCTAAAAGATTCTACTGCTACTCCTACTGCTGGTACAGAAGAAGTATTTGATGATACACCATTGGCTAAGGCAAGGATGGAATTAAAGAAATCAAAGCCAATAACCAAAGAATCCTCTACTACAATAGTTAAAGCTACTTAACCTACATCACAAACAACAAAGGCACGTGTCAAAGGTGTAGTAGTCAAAGAACCTATCTTCAAACCCAAGACAATCTCTCAACAACCACAGTATGAAGGAAAAGGCAAAGGAATGTTGGTTGAAGAGAGTCGTGTGTAGTGTAGTATTCGGTAAAGCCGATGTCGTCCTAAGAGCTATGTACAAGGATCCTAATTTAAGTCTAATGTCACGTTTTAAAGGGGGGTTTTGCTTGATTGATTAATTAAACAAATAAACATAAATGAAAAGCAGAAATTAAATTGGTTTGAATTCAGTAGAGAGAAAGTGTGCTAGCCTAATCATTCTTCCTATCACGCAATGACTATGTTTTCTAATAAACCTTCTATCACTTCAAGTGGGGAATAAGTGTCACTAGAATCCTATGGTCAATTAGCCTAGCCTATCTCCCTATAATCCTTTCCAGAACCAAAGGTACTATCCTCTCTAGTAAGCAAAAGTACGGTAGACTAGTTTGAGTCATTAAGTGCCGCTACATGCTAGATTATTTCTTTTTGTGGCCCGGCCAGTCAGAACTTAGGCTACACATCTAACTTCTTAATTTCATCCAACCTGGAGAGTGATCCTATGGTCAATTCGCATACAAGGTTGTCAATCCTTGCAACCAATCACACTAAGGTCCTATGGTCAATTCTCCTAGTGCAAGATATATAACCGGTCTTCAAAACTACCAAAACTAGAGGATCTATCAAAAAAGGATGCATGTTCACACTAGAAGCAATAATAAAAGCATGAAAACATAATTAAGACATTAAAGGAATCATAACTAGGCTAGCACCAGAGGTGCTTAGCCAATCATATTAATAAGAACACAAGATTCTATGTTTTGCATGAAAGTGAAAGACATGGAATCGTAAATGTAATTAAAACAAGAATCGCTAAAACTTATTGATGTTATCGTGTGATTTCTCCCTTAGAAATGGCTCCGTATGCTGTTGTAGATCTCCCTTGTAGAACCCTACTTCGTTCTCTGGTGTTTTGTGATGAAAAGGATGTTGTAAAATGCTAGAATTAGGGTTGGTATTTATAGGCCCGACATAGCTACGACATAACCTTGGGTTGTGGTTACACCGTAACTAGTGTAATCATCCACGATCTTATCCAAAAATAGATATCTATGGCGTAACTAAGATGGGTATTTATAACGTAACCGCCTAGGGTTTCATATACGCGTTGTCTTCATTCTTGGCTACGCCGTAATCTCGTCAATTTCATGAGCCACGTTCTGTTCCCTTTTTATGCCGTAACCTTATACATTGGTTACGGCGTAACCTTCATAGGCATTAGAAATCTCTAATTCTTCAAAATATTATGGCGTAACTTGATGTGGTAGTTACGCCTTAATCATTGGTTAACGTTGACTTAGTCGTTATATTTGAAATCATATTTACGGCGTAAGTGGAGAGTAGAACTATGATGTAACTTCTTCTCAGTCAATATACTAAATTTTGTATCTTTGTAAATCTTTTTCTAATTCCGCGTCTCTTCAGTTCCTATGCTCATTTATAACCTAGAAACGAAATATAAAGAAATCATAACATATATCCATATAAATGATACAAATAACGAGCATAATCGAGGGAAATTGACACTAAAATATCAGGAGTATTTGATGTCATCAAATATCCCCTAATTAAACTCTACTTTCCCTCAAGTAGACCTTATTAGAATCATTTCTAAAAATATATCCACCAACTTTACTCGGGAAATATGAAATTAAAAACTTCTTATGCTAGAATTTTCAAAGCCGAACACCTCACGAAATGGGAAACAAACACTTATACTCTCTCTAATCTAAGTGTCAATTTCAGGGTGATCACTCAATGTACAGTCATAGCATGTATTCTTTCATAGGCTTGGCGGTTACACAAATCTCCACCACTAGAGCTAAGGTCAAGACAATCTTTGAAGGCAATATTGGGTGAACAATTTATATAGGCAAGGGTGAATTGTCATTACTAACGTGTCATGGAAAAGTGGACAAAACCACTAATACATGACCAAATCCATGGCCAAGACACCAGTGATTGCTCGCTTCATTACCTAGACACGCTTCATGACTAAAGGGTAGAGTAAGACATGGGATGCACATAAATGGTGTAAAATAAAATAAGAAGCAAATAGTCTTATCCTATAACCAAGTTTTCACCGTCGACTGTTCATCCAAAATCCAAGCTTCAAAACCTAAAAACCGGATCATAATACAACAAGTAAGTGTGCCATTAGCGGATGTCATGATCAGCACACTACTTGGTCTTAAATATATTGGTGTAAATACTTCACTAACTCTTTCTTAAAATGTGATCGAAGTGGCCTCCTCGATACTAATCCATACAGTTTATATCACTTTAGTGCTTACATATTTTGCACTATCACATAACCATAACACAAGATAATTTTTTTTTGGAATCATAATACATAGAATAATAACATCCCCCCACTTGAGATGAATCATACATGAGAAATTTTGGGGGGTCTTCAATGATCTTCAAATATATGTCTTTAACGTAGTCATAATTCCCGAATCTCTCTACTTGGACCTTAAATTTAAGCAAACGATGACTTCCCAATCATGAGCTAAGACTACACGGTAGGCTAAGGCAAATAGGTGTATTGAAAAGAATATTGATAATGGTATGAAATGAAAAGATTGGCTCGAAAGGGTGTATCTAGGGGTATCTTGCACTAAAGATGAGTGCAACCAAAGGGTTTTAACACGGGGGTCGAAGATTCGAGGTGACTAATCGATAAACTCACACAATTATACATATATGGGCTATTTGGGGTGATAATCCTAAAATATTTCCTTCTCGAATTGCCTCTCCCAAATAAATCAAGCTAACTCAACACACTACTCATCTATGGTCTCGAAATGATGTAAAGCCCAAGTTCCAAAGTTTACAAACTACCGGCACACTCAATATTTTGTGGATTGGGTAAATAAGGGGAAATGGAAAGGCTAAATCTCACCATGGAAATCAAAGGTTATAATGTGCTCGGATAAGGTCTATTCTAGTTAGGTTAGGAAAAATGATAACATCAAATAGTCCTGACTTTTTAGTGTCAATTTCCCCCGATTATGCTCATATTTTATGTCATTTATATGGATTTATGCTTGTATTTTTTTATATTTTATTTTCAGGTAAATTATGAGCATTGAAGCTTAGAGACGCGGATTCGGAGATTTTCCCTAACGGTTTATGACAGTATGCTACTTATGAAGAAGCTACGGCGTAACTCATTCTCTCACATTACGCCGTAGCTAGTGTTTTACCTTGGATTGCCTACTCAACTGCAGTTACGGCATAATTCCCAACTAAGTTTACGCCGTAATCATCTAGGTCATGAAGAATTTCGCGCCTCCATCAACTACGCTATAATTCCTCACAAGCATTACACCGTAGTCTACACAACGAGAGTTATGTTTTGAAGATAATTAAATTATGGCATAAGCCGCATCTACTATACGGCAGAGCAGCTAACTACGGCGTTCCCTATTGTTACACCGTTGTCTATTTAACGAGAGTTATACTTTGAAGATAATTAAGTTACGGTGTAACTCTCAACTCAAGTTACGCCGTAACTATGATCGTGCCTATAAATACAAGCCCTAAATTCTGCATTTCAGATCATTCACTCACAACTCACAGGCGGAGAACGTGAAGAGGGTTTCAAAGTCAGATCATACGGAGCATAGAGAGCCATCTCCAAGGAAGGAATCACTCCATATCGATAAGCATTAGCGATCATTCTATATTTTACTTTAATTCATGTTTTTCATTATGTTAAACATTGAATTTATTGTTTCTTTTAATATGAGCGGCTAAGCACCTTTGGTGCTAGCCTAGTTATGATTCCTTGAATGTATTGTTTGTGTTTTCATGCTTCCATATAATTGTTTCTAGTGTATACATGCATAGTTTGATGGTAGTTACCCTAGCTTTGGTAGTTTTGAAATGTGGTCATATCTAGTTGCTTAGGAGAATTAACCAACTGACCCTAAGTAGTAGGTAGAGTTTTGAAGGGTAAGAATTGACCAACTACCGACCCTTTCTCTCTTGTGCGAACTGACCAAATGATCACATGTCGTACAAATGAACTTAAGAAGTTTGGGATGAGTGTCTAAGATGCTAGCGCCCGGGCACTCATTATTTCGAATCTTGCATGTAGGGTACTTAATGACTTGGATTAGGTAACTTAAGACCCTCGACTCCCCTAAGGGTAGACCTTTGTCGTCGGGTAGGTGCCTTTGTTTCTAGGTTAGGATGAATTGACCAAATGCTGTCCTAGCGACTTAAACCCCCACTTGAATGAACTGGAAGTAATTTAGAAAACATAGACATTACATAATAGAATGATTAATTAGGTTAGCACACTTTCTCTTCATTGATCACAACCTCTATTTACTTTGTACGTTTTATTTCATTTCTTAGTTAATTAATCATTTCAACCTCAAACCAGTTTAAAACAAGTGACACTTAGACTTAACAGGATCCTCATCTACATAGCTCTTGGGAATGACCTCGGCTATACCACCTTCTATACTATGCACGATCGGGTTCACTGCTCGTTAGTGCATTAGGTAGACCTTAGGTAGACGAGAAATATAAATATTAAATCCTGGTCGGAAATTCGGCATCAAAAATTTGGCACCGCTGCTGGGGAGCTATATTAGGATTATTTGTTAAGTCTTTTATTTTTGTTTTTGTTTATTTAATTTTTACTTTCTCACGATTTTCTTTAAGTTTCAGGTACCGTGGCAGTTGTGGACATTGATAACCTCACTCTCGAGGAGTATCTGGATATGACTAGGGATGAACAAGGGGCGGGACTTGTTAGGCCAGCTATTGATGATGACACTCTGTTCGAAATCAAGCCACAATTCATGAGGGATCTTTGTACGAATCCCTTTTCCGGAAGCATTACCGATGCTGCTTATGAGCATGTGGATAATGTTGAATACATTGTCAGCCTGTTTAAATTTCCGAGAGTCTCAAACGATGCTGTCATGCTACGTGTGTTCCCTATTACACTAACTGGAGCTGCTAAAAGATGGGTCGACAGATTTCCCGCCGGGACAGTTAATACATGGACTCTCATCAAAAGGTATTTCATTCAAAAGTATTGTCCTCCTTCTAGGACGGCAAAGCAACTCGAGGAGATCCATAATTCCAAGCAAGAAGGTGACGAGACGTTCTACCAGGCTTGGAAAAGATACAACGATCTCCTTTACAAATGCCCTACTCATGACCTTAATAGCCAGCAAAAGGTAAATGTCTTCTATAAGGGTATAAACATCTCTACAAGGCAGATGCTCGATTCGCAAGGGCCAATTACTGGAATGAATCCTATAAGAGCTTTGGACGCTATTCAAAAGATGGCTGACCACTCTCATAAGTGGCATAATGGAGGAAGCAATAGAAGCATAAGTGGAAATATGGAGGGCATTGCAACAATAAATAATAAACTTGAAAGTCTTGGTAGGGACATGAAAAAGCTAAAAGAAAATGTGCACTCTATACAAGTTGGTTACAATTCTTGCAATGGCACTCACCTTGCTAAAGAATGCCCACTTAAAGAAGAAGTCAAGAGAGTTGATGAAGCAAAATATGGGAATAGTAGGCCTTTCCACAGATATAATGGTATTGAAGCTAAATACCATGAAGGACCCCTAGGATATTATAAAAGGATTGACAACAAACCTCCTAAAACCAGTCTTGATGAGTTGGTTCATAAACACATCAAAGAATCTGCAAGAAACAATGACAGGTTCAAGGAATGGATGATCAAAGTAAAAGAAGACACGGATATAAACCTGCGAAACTAGGATGCCGCAATCAAAAACTTAGAAACTCAAATTGGGCAGCTTGCTAAGAATTTCAGAACTAGGAAATATGAAGCTATTACATGCAAAGTCATATTTGCACAAGATGAGCCGGAGGAAGAGCAGCGTACTCCTACCGTCACAAATGACCTTTGTGGGATTAATTACCTGAGAGAAGATGACGGATCTGAAAATGACGAAAGCTTGTCGTGCCAACTCTCAGAAAAAGTGCTTTATCAAGAAAGCTTTCTATTGCCTTGCACCATCGGTAACCTAAAAATTCCCGCTTTAGCTGATCTAGGAGTTGGGGTAAATCTTATTTCCACTTTATTGTTTGATATCTTGAAACTAACCAATTTGAAAAAAAAAACAATGATGATTTAAATGGCTGATTCTTCTAAGGTTGTACCTCGGGGGGGGGGGGGGGGGGGTTGTTGATAACGTTTTACTGAAAATTGGTAAATTCCTCTTTTCCACTAATTTTGTGGTTATTGACATGGACGAACGGGAGCATTTCAACTTAATTGTTGGGAGACCCTTTTTAGCTACTTGTCGCGCTCATATAAAAGTTTTTGAAAAGCAAATTTCTTTAGGAACTGAGGGGGAACGAGTTATTTTTTATATGAATGAACAATTGAAACCTCATCAGGAATTTTCAAAAAAAATTAACATTGTCAATATACCATTACTTGATCTACCTTTGTTAGGATTTAGTAAATCCAGTTATTAAAGAGTCGGTCACCTCAAGTATATGTAATCGTTAGAAAGCTCGTAGTCGTAGATTATTTAATGTTTAGTAGTATTTAGTTAAGTAACACCGTGGAGGACGGACGGGTCTTTACCCACTGTATGCCTGATCCACAGCCCGTAGGTGGCAATTTGTGTAAGACTATAAATACTCTCTACCTCCCAAGGTAGAGAGTTGGAGCTCATAATAATACTTTCATTTTCTCTCACTAAGTTCCCAAACCTCTAACTATTTCTCTCTCTAAAACCTTCAAATTATACGCCCCACTTGATCATGCTATGATGTGTTTGTGAAATCCAATATGTTACAAATGGTATCAAGAGCCATGGTTTGATCATCTCTCTTACAAATTCTTGGATTTCTAGTGGTTTTTATTGGTTTTTAGGTTTGAAAAAGTTGAGTGGTTTTTTCATCATTTGGACAATTTCTTGTGTTAAAGTTTGGATTTTGATAGTACTTTTGTGTTTAGGATCATCATAAGTGTTTAGGTTGTGATTTGGAAGGCTTGAATCACTGTGGATAGATTGTTTTTGGATTAAAGCGATTTGTCTCTCGGTAAACAGTTTTAAGTGAGCGATTTGTCCTTGTTTTGGAAGCGATTTGTGTCAGTTTCGAATCACTTATTTAAGCGATTTGTCCAGATAGTGGGTGTACTTGTGCGAATTATTCAGAGTAGCGACTTGTCATTCTTCTGCGACTTGTGCTATTTAAGCGGTTTGTCATTTTAGGCGATTTGCTTATTGAAGTGAATTGTATGCTTAAGAGATTTGTCTTGGTTAAGTGGTTTGTTTTGATCAAGCGACTTGTTGTGATTTAAGCGATTTGGTAATAGAGGCGACTTGTCACTTTTGAGCGACTTGTTGACTGTGAGATTTGTCCTGTTGAGCGATTTGTCTCTTGTGACTTAGTGTTTTTCTTCTTGATTACATTCTACGGTTTTCTCTTGATTTAGTAAAATCCCATGAAAGAATCTATTTCCCGGTTTAATCATAGAGTTATAAAATCCCGTGAAATCTGTAAACATGTCTACCAACGTGCCTACAATCATTTCTACTGTAGCTGAGGACGTTCAAGCAGCTGGTTCAGATACTCGTCCACCCATGATTGACAGAAATGACTACGACTCTTGGGTTCAACGAATCAGATTGTACTGTCTTGGTAAGGAAAATGGAGTTAACATTCTCAAGTCAATTGATGAAGGACCGTATCAGGTTGAGACAACCAGAGACATACTTGACACTGCTGCAGATGGCTCTGTGATATTAGGACTGGACAGACCTAAAATGTATGATGAACTGACTGATAAGGAGAAGAAGAGATACGATGCAGACATCAGGGCTTCTAACATCATACTTCAGGGTTTACCTAAGGACATTTACAAGTTGATCAATCACAACACTGAAGCTAAGGCTATTTGGGATAATGTCAAGATGCTTCTCTCGGGGTTCTGAATTGACTAAGGAAGACAGAGAATCACAGCTGTATGATGAATTTGAGCACTTCAAGATGAAACCAGAAGAGAGTATCTATGAATATTATGTGAGATTCCACAAGCTTGTGAATGATATGAGGAATATCAAAATAACTATGCCAAATATTCAGCTGAACTCAAAGTTTGTGAACAACATGAATCCCGAATGGCATAAGTTTGTCACCTCTGTGAAACTAACCAAAGGATTGAAGAATACAAACTATGAGCAACTATATGTCTTCCTTCTTCAGAATGAGAGACTTGCTATGTTTGAAAAAAGGATTCTTGAACAGTTCAAAACAAACCAGGGAGAAACAAGTTCGTCAAATGACTCTACAGCTTTTTACACCAATGTTGGAATTACCACCAAAGCTTCTCAAGTCATACCCATGGGTAATGGTAATTACAAGCTCATCCCTGATCCAACATATAAGCCTCCTGACCCAAACACATTCATAGAAAACTTCATCAATCAACTGTCTCTCATGGTTAGTCAAAACATGAACTCTCTACCACACACCAACAATAACCTCAGAATAGCATCCAATCCACACAATCAAGCTACTGTCAGAGATGGGAAGGTTATGGTGCAACCAGTTCAAGAAAGGCAGTATGAACAGGGATGAGGTGGAGTTGGTAGAGGATATATGGCAAATCAGAATCGTGGAAGGAATCCAAATCAAGGACAAGCAAAGCCAGTCAAGTGCTACAACTGTGGTGGTGATGGACATATAGCTAGAAACTGCACATCTCCAAAACGCCCACAAAATGCAGAGTACTTCAGAGACAAGATGTTACTTGTGCAAGCTCAGGATAATGGAGCTGTGTTGGATGAAGAGGAGCTGTTGTTTCTTGCTGAGGGCAATGCCAAGACATATGACTCAGATGTGGATGAGCAGCCAATTCAGGAGATAGGTCATAATCATCAGAATGCCTTTCAAGTTGCAGACTGTGATGCATACGACTCTGACGTCGATGATGAACCTACTGCACAGACAATCTTCATCGCAAGTGATACGCTTACACAGCGCGTTCAGGGTCAAAGGAACTTCCTTTTCGTCGAGCAAGTTTTTCAACACCCTAGGCAGTGAACCTAATCGTTGTAGTGTAGTATTAGGGTAAGCCATGGGAATTGATATCGTTCTCTAGGGGAATAGGAATGCTAGTGAGAAGTTACTACGCTAAGGTTGGGGTTGAGGAAGATTATTTTTTATCTTTTTATGTTTTTTAGAAAAGGAAAAGTACGAATCTCGGGGTTTGGATTTGGGGGGTTGGTATTTCTACCGATTACTCTACTATTACCTAATTATCTAAACTAAGGTGGTGGTAGTCTATGTCTAATTATTGTGTGCTTGTATGATAGTTTAAAGATGTGTTTACTTAGGTTTTACTACTCCTTAATTATCTCCTATTGGTGGTTGAATTGTCACGTCCTTATTCCTAATTGCGTTGTGTGTCTAAAGTTGTAGGGTATGCGTTTCTCCCTAACACTTTGAAGTTACCAAAGGGTCTCGTCTACAAAACCCACAAGGGATGATAAACTCTAACTCTAAGGCCTCTTTGGATAGTTTAGCTTACAACAACTCAAAGTGCTATAACCTAAGGTTCACAAAGATTAATCAAGCATTAAGTACACAACGAATGGCCTATCGCATTACTAGATCATTAATCAACTAAGATAAGAAACAACCAATCAATATTCAATAATTAAGTTTCATATTCCCTAAGCAAACACACAAGTAAATTAGCCGGACATGGAGAACATGCAAGCATACACACAAATAATTGAAGACATAATTAAATTAATGAAGTAAACAACTTATGTTGGTGTTAGATAGGGTTTAGAACCCTAAAATACGACCTTGGTTCGGTTTAGGTTTTACTCCAAAAGTTTACCCAAAAGACTACTCTCTAAAACTGAAAAATTCGGATTCTATATATAAGATTACATGTGCGACGGCGTCACCTTATGATTTGTGACGCTGTCGTGTCGCCGTCATTAGGGTTTCGTCTTGGCCAAGTTAATCTTGCGACGACGTCACCTTATGCTTGTGACGCCGTCCTCTTTAGCTTCTGACGCCGTCTGGATTGAATCTAGGCCGTCTGAGTTGCGACGGCCTACTCTTTTAAAGCCCGACGCCGTCCTTCAAAACTTAGCAATTTCTCTTCTGAGCCGTCACAAATTCCTCCGACGGCGTCGCAGATTAAGCAGTGACGCCGTCCCCTTGTAATTTAGCAGCTTGAGTGTCTCGATTCTTGACTTTGGCCATTTTCTTCATATATCCGCGCCTTTTCGTCCAAATAAGTGCCATTGCAGCAGTTTGCCTTCAAGAGACCTAAAAAGTGAAAAGGAACGATATTAAGCAATAACGGATACAAAATTGATCAAATAAGGGCTTAAACGACCCCTCAAAAAGGTACATTTTAAAACCTTATCAAATATCCCTACACTTGGTATTTGCTTGTCCTCAAGCAAATGTGCTTGTAGCCAATTAATTTATAAGTTAGGGGTCATGAAGCATTGGTTTAAAATAGTCCACAACACATATAATCCCCGCAAAAGTCATAACAAGCACGGAAATTACATACTAGCACCTCACATGGGGTGTTTGGATACTCACATCTCTCGGGTGTATATGAAATATAACAAATTGGAAATGGAAGATAAACACTCATTAACCGGTCCTAATACATAGATTACCATAGGCTTGAGAATAGATCAAACCTCCATCGCTTTGGCGTAAGCACCTAGGAAAGACTATCAAAGAGGTCTTTAAAGGGTTGTAATGTAAGGCTTACGGTAAGGAAACAAAGGGTTTGGTGGGATAGGCTTTTTTTAGTGGTGGCAAGTCAAAAATCTCAATGTTACATGCATACGAAGAATGGCGTTGCTAAGCCAAGACTCGACACTCTAAACTCTATATAACTGAAATAAACAAACATAAATTCAAAGATAGATGTAGGATGGTAGCCCGTATGTTTTTTTTTTTTTTTTTTTTTTTTTTTTTTTTTTTTTCATACACTTTTACTCTACCATCCTCTACGATAACATCAAAATAATAGGGATTTATAGCACATCCCTACACTTGAGTTTTTATTACTCTAACACTAATATGACCCGAATTGAAAAGATCAAAACACTTGGGGTACATTATTACGCAAATAAGGGAATTGGCGTTCCCTTTTAGTCATTTAAGACTTTAACTTTTCCCATGAGTCCCAATCGTCCCAAAACTGTGTACAAAGGATATGACTCAACTTAGCAACTCATGCAAGCAACTAGATAATTGAACTAAGGGTTTTGGGTGATAACAATAATGCACTAAAAGTGAGTTCATACAAGGTAGGCTAAGGCGATTTGGGTGTACATTTGGGGGTGGGGTGTAAACAATGCTCTTCATTGATATTCCGGAAAAACCGAAACATCACGAGAACCGCGAAAAGGATAGGCTCTGTGGGTTTAACTAGGGGTATCGTGTACTAAAGATGAGTACAACGCAAGGGTGTGGGGGAATTACTCAACCGATGTGGAAGGAGTAATTATATTACGGGTATCAAACAAGGGTTATCCTAATGCCTCTTATCATTTAGTTATTCCTAACTACACAAGTGCAGTCTTACTAGCGATCTCGGAATGCGTCACAAAACAAGTTCTAGAATCTAATATACTACCGGTTCACACTCTAAGCATTAAAGATAAATGCTTTAATTCCTACTAATCTAAGGGCGATCCTCACATTTTGGGTGGAATTTAAGTGGTAAAGGGTTTTGTGCTAGTCATATAACTTCCTATCCGTGAGACGCTTTTGTTAAGACTAATGGCCCACTCCTATATGTCATGAAAAATTTTAAATTTGGTGCCAAAATTACCCTAACCGACATTTTCTCATGGTTTATTACGCAAATGCAATTGGACAAAGCAAATAATCAAGGATAAGCATAGTTTCAAAGTTCCCGTTTTATTTTCCCTCCCTACACTTAAACTGAACATTGTCCCCAATGTTCCCCGAAAGTATCAAAGTTATGATAAAAAAAGGTAATCAAAAACGAAAGAAACTAATACTCCCCTGATTAGCTCGGTAGGATCCGTGTGTGAAGTAGTGGTTAAATCCTTTCAAAGAAGAATGTATGCGTGAAAAGCTCCTTCCAAGTTTATGTATCTTCTTCTTGATAAACAAAACCTGCACACTTGAAGAAAACAAACGAAACCTTCGTGTAAAATCGGCGGTAATAATATATATAAGACTCTACTGAACTAGGATATAATGCTTGTGGAATGGATGTTTACAGAAATTCTGGAAAATTAAGACCTGGAAAATTCCAAAAATTTATAAGTAGCTCAGAAAACGAGAAAAAAGTAATCTGATGTTTTTACTCCTTCCTGACGCCGTCAGGTTGCAATCGTGACGCCGTCAGGTTATCCTGACAAAAACTGATCTGCGATTTTCTGGAAAAAATTCTGGAAAATTTACATCTTTAGAATCTGGAAAAATTTCTGCAAAACATCCATTATGACTCGATACAAGCATTTGACTCGAACAAACATGCAAATATATCTTTTAATTAATTGTTATTCTCATGTTCACGTTTCTTATGAAAACGTGTGTAATCCTCCCTACACTTATCCTTTATGTAAAATACCTTTATATGCAATTAAGACGAGGTTAAAAACAAAATAAAGCATTTTTACAAATTTAAACATGAGATTAAACAATCAATAAAAGATATATGACACAAACAAGCAAAAAATTAAACATGGGTTGCCTCCCACGAAGCGCTTTTCTTTATTTAAGAGTCTTGTAGCTAGACTCGTAGTCGTGTCCCTACGTTACTTCATTACTGTCACCTTCTTCCTCATGACGGTCTCCAGTGGGTGGTTCCATGTTGTAGAAGTGCCCTATGATACACCTCTCTAAAAGTTCGTCCTCTCCCCACTTATTTCTATATTTCGGTCCTAAGTTTAGGCAATCCTTATAGAAATTGAAAATCTTGGCCATTACATAATCCACTCCTTTCTTTTTATCCTCTTCATTCCTATAATAGACCGACAATTTAAGTTCCTTTTCATCATTAGAGAGTGATGAAAACTTCTCGATCTTAAACGGCATTTGGTAAGTTATGTCTTCAGTCTCATCTTTGAATCGCACCGTTCCTAACGAGGGATCATAGGTCATCCCGGTGCTTTCTATGAAAGGTCTCCCTAGAATAAGGTGGGATAAGCTAGGATCTATGGCCGTACTAATATCATCCACTATTATGAAGTTCGTAGGGAATGTGAAACTACCTACAAAAATGGGCAATCCCTTAATTCTACCAAGAAAATTGCAACTAACCTTAGGGTTTTCGGGATCTTGCCTAGTTGGGATAGGCTTCTTCATCACCCAATTGTAGTAAGTGCTAGTCATTATGTTGATTGGAGACTTGCGATCAATGTAGGCCTTTGCCACGAAAAGACGTCCTATGCAACATGGTATATTGAGGTTCCAAAGGTTCCCAAACTTGATCCTAGGGCTTTTCCTAACATACATGTGGCGGAGGTCACGCACTAAGTGAGGGTGGTGGGATAGCTCTTCTTCCGTAGGAAACTTATTGAAATAGTCATTGTCTACTTCAATTGTTCCCTTGGTCGTTTCATTCGTCGGTGTTTCCTTAACCTCAAGTATCATCTCATGGCTCGCTTCGTCATTTGTTCTATTAGGTTTTACTAA
The DNA here is from genome assembly GCA_019973895.1 of Chrysanthemum seticuspe. NCBI lineage: Eukaryota > Viridiplantae > Streptophyta > Magnoliopsida > Asterales > Asteraceae > Chrysanthemum > Chrysanthemum seticuspe. Next base: position 310,414,012 of record BPTQ01000008.1, read on the forward strand.
AGCTATGGTATTGACAAATTAGACATGCTTAGCCAACTTACTTGGGTCCTTGATCTCTACACCGGAAGTTTCGGGGGTTGAGATAGAATTAACCTTCCTATCACTATTGGTTATGTCTTTCAAAAGGTTATCTATCTTCCTATCCATATCGGCTTGTTGTTGGTTGAAACGGTCCGAGAGCTTAGCTATTTGGGCTTCTTGGGATGCGACAAGTTGTTGCAACATTCCTTCAATGTTTTGGCTAGGGCCATGATATAAGGGTAATGAGAAATCATTAGAAGTGAATTCTTTGGTTTATCCCCAATAGAAGTCGGGCTTGCCCTTCCATGCTTCTCGGGTGTCATTAAAAGTCCTAGGTCCGGGTGTTGCAGGGAATCTTCCTCCCGTTCCATTAACACGCGAGGATGCGTAGTCAATGGAAGCATGTTCGGGGGATCGGGTGTAAGTGCGCGTGTTATGAGGATCACTACACGGCTCACACGAGGAGGAAACTTTGTTCACATGGCGTGAAGACTTAGGATTTTCGTAAGAGCTCATAAGGAATTTTACTTGATCTTCAAGTTCAAGCATCCTATGGTCGGAAGGTTGTGAGTCAATTGGAGGCAAGGAGATTGCCTTAACAGTTTTGGGCAACTCACGGGGGTCATTCCAACTTTCGTTGTCATAGAGAGCAAGGTCCTCTATTATACCCCATGATTCTTCCGCGGTGAGATCACTAAGTTTTCCACCGGCCGCTTGGTCAATGGATCGCTTAGTGGGGAAGTTGACATGATCATAAAAGATTTGGACTTGGAGCCAAAGATCAGTGCCGTGATGAGGGACTTTATGGAGTAAGTCCTTGAATCGAGTCCATGCTTCGTAGAGAGATTCACCTTGACGTTGTTGGAACATCAAGATGTCATTCCTAAGTTTTGTGGTTCTCCCCGGTGGGAAAAATTGAGCAAGGAAACGAGTGGTGAGATCATCCCAACTTGAGATGGAGCCGGCGGGAAGTCGCTCAAGCCAATTACTAGATTGGTCCCGTAGAGAGAATTGGAAGAGACGCAGACGCGTGGTCTCCCGAGTAGTAGCATCAAGGTCAATAGAATCGACAATTTTAAGGAAGTCCTTAAGATGCTGATTAGGATCTTCGGAACGAAGTCCTTGGAATGCACATCCATTTTGCACCAACCGGATGGTGTCGGATCGCAGGGCCGTAATTTGGGCTTGGTCGGGAAGCTCAATGGTGTTCCTATAGCCTTGGTGGCTAGGTCTCGAGTATTCACCAAGAGTACGGTCTCTTGGCGGGACAATGATTTGAGGGGGGTTTTCACCTTCCATGATGAAAAGTGATGGGGTTACGAACAAAGGTCACGAAGAAGGGGGATAGACTAAAAGAAAGCTAAAAATGAGAAAAAAGTTTACTTGATAGGAATCAAGCAAAGAAACCTAAACGAGGTGGACTACTAACTAGCTATTCTATTCCCCGGAAACGGCGCCAAAAACTTGATACGCTTACACAGCGCGTTCGGGGTCAAAGGAACTTCCTTTTCGTCGAGCAAGTTTTTCAACACCCTAGGCAGTGAACCTAATCGTTGTAGTGTAGTATTAGGTTAAGCCACGGGAATTGATATCGTTCTCTAGGGGAATAGGAATGCTAGTGAGAAGTTACTACGCTAAGGTTGGGGTTGAGGAAGATTATTTTTTATCTTTTTATGTTTTTTAGAAAAGGAAAAGTACGAATCTCGGGGTTTGGATTTGGGGGGTTGGTATTTCTACCGATTACTCTACTATTATCTAATTATCTAAACTAAGGTGGTGGTAGTCTATGTCTAATTATTGTGTGCTCGTATGATAGTTTAAAGATGTGTTTACTTAGGTTTTACTACTCCTTAATTATCTCCTATTGGTGGTTGAATTGTCACGTCCTTATTCCTAATTGCGTTGTGTGTCTAAAGTTGTAGGGTATGCGTTTCTCCCTAACTCTTTGAAGTTACCAAAGGGTCTCGTCTACAAAACCCACAAGGGATGATAAACTCTAACTCTAAGGCCTCTTTGGATAGTTTAGCTTACAACAACTCAAAGTGCTATAACCTAAGGTTCACAAAGATTAATCAAGCATTAAGTACACAATGAATGACCTATCGCATTACTAGATCATTAATCAACTAAGATAAGAAACAACCAATCAATATTCAATAATTAAGTTTCATATTCCCTAAGCAAACACACAAGTAAATTAGCCGGACATGGAGAACATGCAAGCATACACACAAATAATTGAAGAAATAATTAAATTAATGAAGTAAACAACTTATCTTGGTGTAAGATAGGGTTTAGAACCCTAAAATACGACCTTGGTTCGGTTTAGGTTTTACTCCAAAAGTTTACCCAAAAGACTACTCTCTAAAACTGAAAAATTCGGATTCTATATATAAGATTACATGTGCGACGGCGTCACCTTATGATTTGTGACGCCGTCGTGTCGCCGTCATTAGGGTTTCGTCTTGGCCAAGTTAATCTTGCGACAGCGTCACCTTATGCTTGTGACGCCGTCCTCTTTAGCTTCTGACGCCGTCTGGATTGAATCTAGGCCGTCTGAGTTGCGACGGCCTACTCTTTTAAAGCCCGACGCCGTCCTTCAAAACTTAGCAATTTCTCTTCTGAGCCGTCACAAATTCCTCCAACGGCGTCGCAGATTAAGCAGTGACGCCGTCCCCTTGTAATTTAGCAGCTTGAGTGTCTCGATTCTTGACTTTGGCCATTTTCTTCATATATCCGCGCCTTTTCGTCCAAATAAGTGCCATTACAGCAGTTTGCCTTCAAGAGACCTAAAAAGTGAAAAGGAACGATATTAAGCAATAACAGATACAAAAGTGATCAAATAAGGGCTTAAACGACCCCTCAAAAAGGTACATTTTAAAACCTTATCAGCAAGCATTTCTCCAATGGTCTCTCCAAAGGTCTCATCATCACAACAAGCTGATCCATCCAAATAATCAATCATCTCAGAGGTATTAAAACTATATGATGATGTTGATGAGCAAAAGATGCATAATAAAGTACAATCTCTTGAAACTTTTGAATCAGATATTGATGATGAGGGTAATAGAAATATTGTCCCATATGATCAATATGTGAAGCAAAGTGAAAGTGAGATTGTACCAAGTAATGCATCTTCCGCAGTCAATGATGACTATGCTTTTGATGAATACACTGCCTGTGCCCCTGATGATTCTGTCATCTCTGAACTAAATGCCTATAAAGAACAAGTTGCTATTTATGAACAGCGTGCTAAGTTTGAGCTAACTACCCGTGAGCAGGAAATGGATGACCAAATGCGTACAATTATTAGAAAAAGTAATTTTAGAGAAGAAGTGATAACACAAGAGTTAAAATCCTTACAAGAAAAGCTTTGTAAAACTGTTAAGCAAAAGCAAGAGCTGCAAGATAATGTTAAAGTGCTTAAACAAGAATTCAGTGCTAAGGAATCAAAACTTTTGAATGATTTTTCTAATCTAAAAACCTTGAAAAACAAGCTTGAAAATAAGTTGTACGTACAAGGGAATACCATTCAGACTGCTCACATGATCACTAAGCATAGAATTCTCAGCGATAAGCATAGTATCCCCATTATAAAGGAATCCAACCCTGAGTATGGTAAGAAAGCAAAAGCTACTCAAAATGTAATCTATGATGGCAATGAGATTCTTAAACCTAGACAGAAACCTAGTTGCATTGAGTGCACTAAGGAAGATAGAAAATTAGATGATGCATCTAGGGAGAAAATGGATATGAAGCTTAACGATCCTGCGTGTAAAGAGAATAACATAACGATCAAACCTCATGATTAAACTAAGGAAAATTGGATATCCTTAAACAAGTTTAAGCCTCATACTCTATTAACCCTTGAACAAGTGTTCTGGAAAAAGGATATGGATATGCAAAAAGCTGAAAATCTTGTTGAAAAGAATCCCCCTAGTAGGAAATTGCCTCAAGCAACTGTGTATCCTCCTAATACACCAATGCATTTAGTTCCTAGATCTATTGCCACTAATAGCAAGACCTTAATCAACCTGTATGTTGTTTATCAGCTGTTTGTTGACTTTGAGAAAACGTGTAAGAAGAGAATCACACCTACAGGGATAACTGAGGGGGAAAGGGGTTTTGAGCAAACTAAAGAATGTTATTTAACTGAGGTCATGCCCTTCTTTAAACAATTAAAAGGTCAATTTGAGAGTCTTCAAAAAGAAATTAATTCTGATATTAAAGAAATGGAAAAGGAATTTGATGCAATGATAGTTGAGGTTAATGATTATGAACAGGAACTTAAATATAATGAAGTTGAAAGGAAGAACTTGCATATCTTAAATGAGAATTTGATTTCGAGTTGTGTGGCTCAAGATGTGTTTTATACTGTTACTAAGCACTCTATTACTGCTTCTCGATTTCATGAATTATCTATTGCATTGAAAGTTTCTCATGATCGTGTTAATGAGCTTGAAAACAAAAACTCATAACTAAATGAGAAAATTGATCAGGATGATCACAATAATTTGGTAAAACATCTTTCTAAACTAGAAGTTGAACATTTTGATTTGCAACTAAAATATCAACATCTTAAAGAAAATGTCAAAACCTCAAATATCAAGACATCCTCAGATGTTCCAGAGTTTGATCCAGTTTTTCAGATAAACAAACGTGACGAACATATTCAATCTCATTGTAACATGATCAGAAAATTGAAAGCCCTAATTTCACAATTAAAGGGCGAAAAGAACAATGTGACTGGCTCCCAAATGCCTCCTCCTTTAGATTCTCAGTATTCTAAGACTTTTCATCTTCAAAACTTGGTTAATGCTTTACAAAAGGAAAACGAGGGTTTTCTCGAAGAAAATGAAAAAGTTAAACAACACTTTAAAGAGTTATATGATTCAATTAAAGTCACTCGTGACAAGAACAACGAAAAAATAACGTCTTTACAAAAGGAAATTGAGAATCTGATGAGAGAGGAAAAAGGGAAACTGCCACTTGTCTTTAATGAGAATGTTGCATCAAGATCATCCTCAGACTGCAAATATATTGTGACTGTTAAATACATTCCTCCTCATCTTAGGAATAATGAACTTGTGTTTCATAACTATTTTGCTCACCTTAAGGATAGTCTAGAATGTCTCCGTGAGATTGTGGAAGAGGATTTTATAAATAAGCCTCTTGACAGTGAAATTAGGTTTGCGTGCATTCAAGCCAAATGATCTCAGGAGCTGCTAGAATGTTTAATAGCAACATGTCCTAAATCCTTAGGTGCGAAAGGTAAAGTTGTGATGCCTTGTTCTATGCCTAGTGCTAAGCATACAAACCATTCTATGCCCACTATTAAGAAAGTGAACTCTAATGTGCCTTCAAGTAGTTCAGATCCCTGCACTTCTAGTTCAGGAATGCAAAAAGTAGCAAAACCAACTAATGTTCCAATTCCCTCTACAGGAGTAAGAAGTGACACCAAAGCAAGCGGGTCAAAGCCTCAAGGCAACACAAAGAATGATAGGACCTTGCATGCTAGGAATGTTCAGTGGAAGAGAGTAGAAGATCACCTTAGGGAGAATTTGAATAAGACGAATCGTGTTGATTCTAGTGTTAGCTCTAAACGTACTGTAATTAATGCGAATTCTGCTACTTTTGGCAAAACATGTAATGATGATTGCGTGGTTTCTGTTACTAATCTTGAATGTGGTGCGAATGATTTGTCTAATGTTGTCAAATGCCCAGTTAAAATTTTTAATGTTAAACATCAAACTAAGAAGGCTAAAAGGCAAAGGCGAAAGAAAGTTAGAAAACAGTGGAAACCCACAGGAAGATAATTTAGTAATATAGGTTATCAATTGATACCTACTGGCCGTAAGATTAATGAGCTGTGCCCTAAATTTGCTAAGTCAATGCCCACTAGAAAATGGATGCCTACTGGTAGAACTATTCCCTTAAGAAGTGAACACACTTTGAATAGATCAAATACAGACACTAGCACTGCATCTATTTCTGATGATTCTATTGCTTCTACTTCTGATGTGGGTGTTCCAATCACTGTTACTAACCAAATGGAACCCATTCTTGCATGGGGATCCCAATTATCCAGTTATCCATTCTTGTCTGTGTTCAATTGCAGATCGTTCAAATTGTTCTGTGGTACATGGACTCAGGCTGTTCCAAGCATATGACTGGAGACCGGTCACGGCTCATGAACTTCGTGAGTAAATTCATCGGAACTGTGAGATTCGAAAATGATCATTTTGGTGTTATTATGGGTTATGGAGATTACGTGGTTGGAGATAGTGTGATTTCCAGGGTATATTATGTTGAAGGTCTTGGACATAATCTATTTTCTGTCGGACAATTTTGTGACTCAGATTTAGAAGTGGCCTTCAGAAAACATACTTGCTTTGTTAGAGAACTTGATGGTGTGGAACTTCTCAGAGGAACTCGTGGTTCAAACCTATACACCATCTATATCGAAGATATGATGAAATCTTCACCCATCTGCTTGCTGTCAAAGGCTTCCAAAACTAAGTCATGGCTATGGCACCGTCGTCTCAATCACTTGAACTTTGGTACCATAAACAATCTTTCCAGAAAGGACTTAGTAAAAGGATAACCCAGATTAAAGTATGAAAAAGATCATCTTTGTTCAGCTTGCCAATTGGGAAAAAGCACAAAATATGCCCACAAACCAAAACCCACAAACTCAGTAATGGAAGTTATTTATACCATTCCTATGGATCTGTGCGGACCAATGAGAGTGCAAACAATAAATGGGAAGAAATACATTCTAGTAGTTGTTGATGACTACTCTCGATTTACTTGGGTAAAGTTTTTGAGGACAAAAGATGAAACTTCAGATGTCATCATCAAACTTATCAAACAGCTTCAGGTTCGACTCAACAATACTGTTAGAATTGTTCAAACAGACAATGGCACAGAGTTTGTTAACAAAGACTTAATTCAGTTTTATGAAAGTGTTGGAATCAGTCATCAAAGAAGTGTTCCACGAACTCCTCAACAGAACGGTGTAGTTGAAAGACGAAATCGAACTCTTATGGAAGCTACAAGAACAATGCTAATTTATTCAAAGGTTCCAATGTTTCTATGGGCTGAAGCCATTGCCACTGCTTGCTACACCCAAAATCGTTCCCTTATTCACACCTCTCATGGAAAAACTCCATATGAACTTGTCCATAAACGAAAACCTGATCTATCCTACCTTCGTGTGTTTGGTGCTTTATGTTACCCAACTAATGACAGTCAAGATTTAGGTAAACTAAAAGCTAAAGCAGACATTGGAGTATTTGTAGGTTATGCACCAAACAGAAAAGGATATCGAATCTACAACAAGAGAACCCGAAATATCATGGAAACAATTCATGTTACGTTCGATGAGCTGACCGGTCAAATGGCTCCAGGACAATCCAGTTCTGGACCCGCATTTCAACCTTTATCAAGTAGTCCTATCAGTTCTACTCTTGTTTCTAATCCCTCACCAGCAACTCCTTATGTACCTCCTTCAGAAGATGATTTGAAGAAATTATTTGATCCAATGTTTGATGAACACTATGAGCCAAGTGCTAATAATATGTCAGTTCCATCAACATAGGCTGCCTCTATCCCTGTCAATCAAGTTAACCCTTCAGTTTCAATGTCATTAAGTCAAGAAGCGCCTGCTGCTGATCACTCTGTCTCATCAACAAATCATCAATCATCGAGTGTACACAATGGAAATGTTGCTGCTGTTACAGATGATGAAAACCCTTTTGCTCCTCTAGAAGATGAACCCTTTGAAAACATATTTTCTCCTGAGTCATCATCAGAACCATCTTCTTCAGTAGATATCAACTCTGCTACTTCAGTTCCTCAACAACAACCACATGAACACCTTAGAAAATGGACACATGATCATCCATTGGACAACATCATTGGAAACCTTTCCCGTCCAGTATCCACATGGAAACAACTTGCAACCGATGCCTTATGGTGCTTCTTCAACTCCGTACTCTCAAAGATCGAACCAAAAGACGTGAAAACTGCCATGAATGAAGACAGCTGGTTCAATGCCATGCAAGAAGAAATTCATGAGTTTGATCGACTAGATGTATGGGAATTAGTACCTGCTCCAGATTATGCAATGATCATTGCTCTAAAGTGGATCTTCAAAGTAAAACTTGATGAGCATGGTGATGTTTTAAAGAACAAGGCTCGATTGGTTGCAAAAGGATACCGTCAAAAGGAGGGTATTGACTTTGAAGAATCATTTGCTCCTGTTGCTCGTATCGAGGCAATCAGAATCTTCTTGCTAATGCTGCAAGTAAGAACATGGTAGTCTATCAGATGGATGTAAAGACGGCGTTTCTTAACGGAGATCTTAAAGAAGTCGTATACGTCAGCCAGCCTGAAGGCTTTTTGAATCCAGAGCATCCTACTCACGTCTATCGTTTTAAGAAGGCTCTTTACGGTTTGAAGCAAGCTCCAAGGGCATGGTATGATACGCTATCAAAGTTTCTTCAATCTACTGGATTCAGCAAAGGAGCAGTTGATCTGACATTGTTCACCAGAAAGTCAGGCAAACATTTAATTTACGTTCAAATATATGTTGATGATATCATTTTTGCCTCGACTGACCCCAATGAATGTGACCATTTTCAAGTGAAATAGGTTCCAAATTTCAAATGTCAATGATGGGACAAATGTCATTTTTCTTGGGATTACAAATTTCACAAATTCCCGGAGGCATTTTTATAAATCAATCTGAATATGCAAATGAGATTTTAAAGAAATTTGGATTTGATTCTTGTGACCCTGTTGACACTCCCATGATAGAGCGTACTAAAGTGGATGAGGACCACTCAGGGATCATGGTAGACCAAACGAAATATCGTAGTATGATTGGATCCCTGATGTACCTCACAGCCAGTAGACCTGACATTCTGTTCGCTGTTTGCATGTGTGCTAGATATCAGGCTAAGCCTACCAAAAAGCACCTTGAAGCGGTTAAACGAGTCTTTCGGTATCTCCAAGGAACCATCAATATGGGACTTTGGTACCCTGAAGGACACCGGTATGTCACTAACAGCCTATGCAGATGCTGATCATGTAGGATGTCAAGATACACGTCGAAGTACGTCTGGAGGTGCTCGGTTTTTGGGTGATAAGCTTGTGAGATGGTCTTCAAAGAAATAAATGAGTACTTGTATTTCCTCTACAGAGGCTGAATACATAGCCATGTCATCTTGTTGTGCTCAAATCCTATGGATGAGATCCTAATTATCTGACTAAGGCTTTGAATTCAACAAAATTCCTCTGTACTGTGATAATAAAAGTGCTATTGCTCTCTCATGCAACAACGTACAACACTCAAGAGCAAAGCACATCGACATTCGACATCATTTCATCAGGGAGCAAGTAGAAAACGGTGTGGTGGAACTCTATTTTGTGAGGTCTGAATACCAGTTAGCAGACATCTTCACCAAAGCTCTTCCTAGGGAACGTTTTGAGTTTATCCTCCTACGACTTGTTCTAAAGAGTCTACAACCGAAAACACTCAAACGTCTTCAAGAGGAAGACGAGGAGTAAAGGTCTTTCTTCATCCATCTCTTGTAAATATTTATTCAAAAAGCAAATAGAAAAATATAAAACTCTCAAAAATCCATAAAAAATTTGAAAATCTTGAAAAATTTCAAAAAAAAATATAGTCTTTTTGTCATGATTTTTCTCGATTCGATAATATCTACGGTCTTTGTGTTGTCATTCAAAGAATGACACGGGACTTTAGATGTTGTTCGAATGTTCTTATAAAAAAAATCAAAAATATTTTTGGGAGAAAGTGAAACAATGGTTTATTGTCATTTCAAGCAGTAACCCGTTTTTCTAAGAAAGAACAGAGCCATGCTTTATCTTATTTTTTCAAATCTCATGCTCTGATTCTATAAACAATTACTTACTATCCAATGAAAACTAATTGCTTTGAAAAATAACTCGGACTCTATTTTTGAAAATCATCTGGTCTTAACGTTTGTCAAAAATATCTATCTCTCATCAACAACTTATGTCATTGATTGAGGGGGAGAATTATTTCAATTAAATCAAAAGGTTATTCGTCATACAATTGTTTTCAAAAAGATAATCATGCATGTTTAATCAATGGAGTTTAAAGTTTCATAATCCGATCCTTATCAGTTAAAATGTTTTCATAATAAAGTCACAATTCTCCTCAAAAGCTTTCAAAATCAATTTAAATCTACAGAGATCACAAATCTCAAATGATTAGAAAATTATGATCGGGGGAGAATTTGTGATTTAAATTGGATTTAAACTGATGATTCGATAAATGGTTTAACAAGTGTTTTGCAAGCTTTCCTCCCCACATGTGCCAAACGATTTCAAATTTTCCATGCACATGTTGAGGGGGAGCATCTATTTCAAACCACAAAGAATTGAAACGTGATTGATTTGTATCTAAGTGCATATTTCTTCTAATATGTGCAAAACTCTTTCAAACCTCGAGGCACATATTAAGAGGGAGCAAACTTATGAAAACCTCATCCTTCCTCAATATGCTTTATATACTTGATTTGATCAGGGAAGTGATGTTGATATCTTTTAGAAAATGGTAATCAAAGAAGTTAATTCTTCCTCTTGCCTCCGTGTGCTAAAACGATTTCTAATACATGATGCACATGTTGAGGGGGAGCTCTTTTTCTAAAAATATCAAAAACAATTCAGGTACAAAATGATTTGATAATATATCACAAGTATCTGGATTGATTTTCAAATGGTTTTCAATTGGTTCCAACGACAGATGAACAATACCAAATAGACCGACCAAATTTACTTTATGTATGGTGATATAAGGATGGTTAGGTTAGGTATTCATTCCCACGATCCGCTAGAACTGGAGGGATCTACCCAGGGACAATCCACTAGATAGTGTAGAGTCCTTAGGTACGATGAAAAAAGGAGAAAAGTGAGATATGGGAAGAGTGCGGACTGAGATAGAGCTAGAACTAGAATAAACCCAACAAGGTTCTAGTTATGAAATCTCGGTAAGAACTGAAGAGGTTGAAGAATGAAAAAGAATTGAATGTGAAAAGGGGTGAAATGAAATAGCCCTCCAATAATTCAACCTTAGGGCAGTAACCGGGTTCAATACATATGCTACTGGTGTTTACTAAGGTAACATCGGTATTGAAGACAATACGTCATGGACCCAGTGACGCACTGCACTACAACTTCCCAAACCACTCAAGTTCCTCTTAAAAGGGCTTGTTTCATTCTCACGGGGAACCGACATTATCTATCAACTTTCTCTTAGAGTTTGTTGATATTGAAGAAGGAGACCCTCTCCCTAGTATCCGGCATAGGAAACCAAATGTGCACAATTGAGTCTAGAGCCACGAGATCATCAAATAAATCTCATTATGACACTGTCAATGAAGACTCTCTGTTTCACACAATGTGGAAAGAGAGATTATATCTTATGAGTCCTACGCATTATCCTTGTGGTATTTCCAGAACATCTGAGTGATATGCAAACATATTCACAATGAAGATGGAAAGCCTTCTGGAGCTAACATCAAACAAGCTCCTGGTGGGTGGCATGTGAGATCTATCTAATAGATCAACCATGTGACAACTGAGCAGAAACAATGGGGCGATTCAATCTTTTGAATCAATCCTGGTTCAGGTTATGGGTTGACGAATACCTTTGAAAAACCGGTCTTTGTGCTTAAAAACTATTTTCTTTAGCACATCGACTATGTACTAACATTTCAAAATAAAAGGTGTTTATGATTGATAATTGATTTTCATTAAAACCTTCGTTGTATTGCAAAAACAATTTCTATTGAGCGATACACGATTGTTTTTCAAATCTCTTTTCATCAATCAGTGAATCTCAATTCGCTGGTTCACTCACTCCGTGTTGTCTTCTTTGAGACATTCCGGTTTGAGAACAGCTAGAGCTGCTGCGAAACCCTGTCAAGGAAATTCTTCGGAATTATACCTGATCACAGGCAGTACTTGTACTGATCAACGGGGAACCGTGGGCCGTGTACCTCAATTCAACGAAAGTGATCAAAGACACTTTTAGTGCACTTTATTGCTAACTATTGTATGTAGGTACGCCCGACGTTTGCAGCTGATCAGAATGAAGCGGTCAATCCATAGCCGCATGCTCACTCAACACATTCATTTCTAAAGAAATCATGATGAAGTGCATCAACGACTCTGATATTTTCACTCCATGCTTCTGCTACGCTGCTGCAAATATCATGAATCAACTAAAGCTTCCGCTACTCTGATAAGAAGAAATCATGATCCAGAAAGTGAGCATGTCAGTCCAAATGTCACAACATCACATAATACCAACACCACAATGGAAGAGTCAGAGATTTATGTTAGTTGATGATCTCAATGCTGGCTCAAAACTCATTATCACGTGGATCAGTTTAAGACCTCCACTTGGATTAACCAAACATGCAAAAATGAAGAATCAATGACTACGAGCTTCAGAGCAAAGAACATTAACAAGAATCCAAGAACAATCTTATTGTAATATCTGTTTGTATTCAATGTAATTTTGAGGTGACCTCCCTTAGGGGGAGATTGTTAGGATTTAGTAAATAATCCAGTTATTAAAGAGTCGGTCACCTCAAGTATATGTAATCGTTAGAAAGCTCGTAGTCGTAGATTATTTAATGTTTAGTAGTATTTAGTTAAGTAACACCGTGGAGGACGGAAGGGTCTTTACCCACTGTATGCCTGATCCACAGCCCGTAGGTGGCGATTTGTGTAAGACTATAAATACTCTCTACCTCCCAAGGTAGAGAGTTGGAGCTCATAATAATACTTTCATTTTCTCTCACTAAGTTCCCAAACCTCTAACTATTTCTCTCTCTAAAACCTTAAAATTATACGCCCCACTTGATCATGCTATGATGTGTTTGTGAAATCCAATATGTTACAACCTTTATGCGATGAACTCATGTCTAACAATTATGAAAAAAAACATTGATAGTTGTAAACAGGAACAGGGAACAGCTGATCAGATCAAAGACATCGAAAAGGCTCAGGATCTTAACAAGCATTACTGCATTCCTATATTAGCCGAGCAAAATGGATCTATGAAAGCATAGCCCACGTGTAACCCATTTCATGACTATTACAATGGGGGTTATGATAAAAAAGTAGAAGATTTTGAATGGACATGCCCCCATGAGATTGAAAGACATGATATCAAGTTTGGAAATCTATCCTTCCAAGATTGGTACAAAATTATTGGGGACTCTAATGTCAATATAGAACTGATCAAAAGGCTTAAGATCGATTACGACGAATATCATCTTCAGGATAAGAAGATCGCTGGTAAAGGGTCAACCAAGAATGATGTCTTCTATAACAATAGTTCTCATGATTTGATGGTTGAAGACGACGACTACGGAAAGTCGTGTTTATCTATCAACGAATAGCTTTTGCATAAGTTTGGTACCTCCAGCGTCGGCAATACTGTCAGAAAAAAAGTTTTTGCCGAATGGATGATTGATTGCCGCCAGAAAATATGAGAAACTGAGAAGAATGCATAAAATTTATTGAGCACCACTTCTGGTGGTGGTTGACATAAAGCCTCATGGCTTTGAGTCTAACTTAAAGACTCGATAATAAAGAAAAGTGCTCTTTCAGGAGACAACCCGAATTATCCCTTTCATTTTCTAGTTTCTTTTTATTTTTATTTGTTGGGTTTTGTGTTTTTAACATTTTTCTAGGAATTGGAGACGAATTCACTGTGATGAAGTTACGACGTAACTCTTCCTAAGGTTACGCCGTAACATCTCTTCAGTAACTGATTATCTCTAGGTTTTTAACTATTACGGTGTAATATCCATCCATTGCTACACCGTAACAGTCTTCTGTATACAATTTCCAGGTTTAACCAAAATTACGACGTAACTCATCCTTATGGTTATGCCGTAATTCTTCCTGCAGTCTAAAATTTTCCTATATTAGCACAATAACCTTGTATTAGTTTTAAATGAACTTTGTGGGTATGTTCTCTGTAAGCCCTCACGAGACTACACTCGTCCACTTGGGACACCAAGTTGTTTAAAAGGCTTGTTGCATATGCTAAATGCAACCGTGATTCCTATGAAAGTGAGTTAGATTTCTTTTGTTTTTCTTTTTGTTAGAATTATGCTTGTTGGTTAGTTGTGATTTCAGGGATCGAAGTTTGCTCAAGATGCTTAATGAAGGCACGATTTCCTTCGTGGGCCCTCTTTCTTTTTAGGAGCGAATTTTAGGGAAGTTCTCGCTCTAATTCTACTTTCTCTTCACCTTTATTTAAAATTTCCCTCATTTACTTGAAATTATTTTCCCTCATTTTTCTAGTTTATTTTGAAAAATTATGCCATTTTTAAAATTATTGCATGTTTTTCTTAACTTAACTAGATTAGACCTTAGCCGAGCACATTATAACCTTTGATATTTAATGGTGAGATTAGCCTTATCCGTTTCCACTTATTTATCCAAATCTACTATATTATGAGTGGGTCGGTAGCTTGTAAACTTTAGAACTTGGCCTTTGCATCATTTCGAGACCATAAACGAGGTATGTTGAGTTCGCTTAATATATATAGAATAATCAGTTTGAGAAGGAAATATTTTTAGGATTATCAACCAAATAGCATATTTTTGTGTGTCTATCGATTAGTCTCCTCGACTTTTCGACCCTCTTGTTAAACCCTTTTGTTGTACTCACTTTTAGTGCAAGATACCCTTAGATACACCCTTCAGAGCATTTCCTTTCATTTTATACCCTTTATGTTTGTTTTGTTACACCCATTTACCTTAGCCTACCATGTAGTCTTAATTTGTGATCGGGAAGTCAATGTTTGCCCAAGTTCAAAGTACAAGTAAAGAGGTTCAGAAATCACACTTTCGTCAAAGACTTATATTTGAAGATCATCGAAGACCCCCCATATTCTCATTATATGTTCATCTCAAGTGGGGTGATGTTATGTTTTTAGTTTTGTTATAATATATATATATATATATATATATATATATATATATATATATATATATATATATATATATATATATATATATATATATACACTAGCCGTTTAAGCCCGCCCAAGGGCGGGCACGACTTGTGATTTGTTTTTTGATAAATTCCAAGTTTAATTTAGTTCCCGGTTTATTATTTTTTCATATTGTAGATTTATTTTTTGGTTGTCTTTTTTAATTAAATAAAGTGTATAGAGTTACATTCATATTAATAGATTAAATGATGACTATATGATTGATTTATATTTTTTTCCGGATGAATAATGTTATGTTTTTTTTTGGAATAATAATTTTTCAGTTTTGTATTAAGATATTTTAATTTCAATTAATATCATTTTTTTATGAATTGTTGTTAAATTTTTTGTTTATAGTTTTTTATTGTTTAAATAATATGGTAGTGTTTTTATATTATGATATTATTATATTGTGTACACCTAATTTGTATTAAGATATTATTATATTTGTACACCTAATTTGTATTATATTTAGTTTTAATGTTTCGTTATTTTATATTTAACTGTTTAACTTCCTAGGATCACGAAGTGCAAATCATCTCCACGAATCCAATTGTTATTTTTGCCAATATACAATGTTAGTTTCTTTACCAAGATTGATTTTTATTAGTCTGCATTAGTCTAATTAAAGTTGAAATTTGTTTTTTTATTATGTTTCCTTTTTTTGGTGTTAAAAACGAACTTTTAGACTGCATGTTTTAATTTAATATTATGTATGTGTTTGTTGGTATATGTTGTTTGATGTACATGTTTTTTTTGTTATTGCATGGTTTATTGTTGCTAATTTGTAAAACCCCCAATTATTGTGCCTCATTTATGTTAGATTCTTGAAACCAGAGTTTAGAGTATTAATGTGAATGGTATTTTGTGTGTTTGTAGTTTAGATATACTTTTTAGTCTGTGTTTTCCTGCATTTTTTGTAGTGTGTTTGAACTCCTTATTCTGTATTTAATATCATATTTAAGTTTTATCTACATTTGTTAAATAGCATATGATGAAGCGCGTGGGTGGGGTTTGGTTTTTTTTGGTTGTGTTACTGTGCGTTTTTTATTATGTAAGTTTATTTATGTTATTTTTAAGAAGTTTGTTATTGCGTTTGTCTCTGGTGATTGTGTTTATGTACATATTATGGTTTTCGGATGTTTTGTTACGCATACAGATGCTTTTTAAATAGAGTTTGTAGATGTTGTTGTGAATGGTAGCAAAGTTATTATGAATTGTGCACTAACTGTAATTGACACTATTATTAATGTTAGTTTTGGAAAGAAAATATTGTGTTTGAGTTTGGTTTTTGTGTCCATGTCGTATGAATAATTTTATGTTTGTTAAACGTTACAGATGTCGTTTTTAGTTACATTTAAAAATGGTGATGAAAATGGTATCAAAGTCTCATTAAAGTTGTTTGAGCTAACTGATCGTAGAGGTTGTGAATAGTTATTTGCAAAGTTTGTGAATAAGGTTTATGATTTTAAGATTCGTGCTGTTGATGGTGATTTGGGCATGATATATGGTGAACAATGGGAAAAGTATGTTGAAGAAAATGAGCTTAAGCATGGTTGGAGTGTTTTATTTGATGTAAGAAATGCTCAATATGTTCTTTTGAGTCATTTTGATGAGCATGGCAATAATGGTTATGGTTTCCTTAACATAGAGGGTGGTCACAAATTAGGTAGTTGTGTTGCAAAGAGTACGGAAATGAGTTTGTCGAGACAGGTACATTCTGTATTTGGTTTAGTTTTGTTGAAGGGTTGTTATATTTTGTTTTTGCAATTCCTGTCAATTTAAATATATAATTTTCTGGTTTCCTGTTTGCAGAAGGTGCCAAAAAGTTTGTTTAAAGAGTATGTGTTTAAGAAGAAGACTTTGTATAGTGTTAGGACATGTGATGGTTGGATGAGGGTTTTATTGGAATTTGATGGGGATGAACCATGTGGTTTTCGCGGGTTTCAATGGGAACAGTTTTGCAAAAAGCATATGATCGATGGCACTCAAACGTTTGTTTTGTATTTTCTTGCAATCCATGATGCTACTGGGTTTTGCGAATATCCCCTATTTGAACATAAGTTGTTTTCCCCGCCCTTTTTATTGTTTTCGTTTGTAGTTTCATTGTTAGTATTATTGTTATTGTTATTGTTGTTGTTATTGTTATTGTTATTGTTATTATTATTATTATTATTTTTACTGATATTTTTTAAGAAATATTTTATTTCCTATTGTGTACATGTATTTTTTCTTTTTTTTTTTATATATAATTGTGTATTAGATTCTGAGTTTTGGAAGAAAGCGCGGGCTAAGGCAGCTAGGAATCAAAGTTTTGGTTTGAATGCCCCTTTGTTTGAGATGGTTAGTATATTTAGATACTTTTATTTTTTCATATGGTTTGTTCGTCATAGTGTTTTGATAATCATTATATTCTCATGGTAAATAATTGTAGGGTCCGATTCGTGAGTTGGCTGTAAAAGTGGAAGATGATGTTGCCTCTGTTTCTGAGAAGTATGTTGAACATGAACAGGTTGTTCTATCTTCTAAAAGGACAATAAAAACTCATGTTGCCAAGAGTTTGTTGAAGGTATTTAAAAGTTTGTTAAATTTATTTGATATATGTGTTTAGTTTTTCATTCCTTTATATAATTTTAGGAGCACGGGAGTTCAAGCACAACAAATACATGTTTGTCAAACAACACAGATGATGATGGGTGCAGTATTTTTAAGAAGATTGGGGCAACTGGTTTGAAGGATTATGTTGTAAGTTTATACTTGATGTGTATATTGTTTATCTATATATTTTTGTTTAGTTTAAATTTATGATTGTGTGTTGTATACATTTGAACAGACAGTTCCAGCTGGTTTTGTTCGCTGACACAAGCTATACAACTTTTCTGGTCTAGACGATACAACGAAGGCCAGATTGTGTCATCTGAATTCCTCATTTGAGAAGGACGTTGTCTTTAGGAAGTACATTGACAGAATAAGAGCCAAGTATTTTGATGACCATGTTGTTATGCTTGGAGAATGGAAATCCATCATGAAGGAACTGAGGGTTGATGAGAATCAGATGCTCAAGTTTACAATAGATGTTGAAGTATTGAAAAGCGGGGGGGATGTTGTTATGAAAATTGGATGATATTGTCATAGTTTAATATGTGTTTAACTTAAAACGATTATTAATGGGTTATTATGGGTTTGCATTTGGTATGCTTTTGGTTTATATAACTAACTACTCTACGTAATTATAATGTGTCTGAATTAGTATCTTTTGTATATGCGTCTATGGAATATTGGTAAATGATATTTAGGTATTATGTTTTCACTTTGTGCTGCCTAATTTGTTGGTTATTTAGCTGTTAATAATTAGTTTTGTTTGCTGGATGTCATTACATTGTATATTCAAATGTTATGTTTTCTATGTAACTAACTGGGCTGCCGTTTGGGATATAATTTTTTGAGTGTGATGGATCAGTTCTGTAAATGTCATTTGGGCTGTTTGTAAGATATATAACTATATAAGTTGGCTTAATGGATTATAATCTTTAACATGTAATGGGCTTTGTTTAGTTGATATTTTGTTTGTTTGATTATATAATAGTTCAAAATCCATTTGGGATTTTTTTTTTATTTTGTAGCAACTAACACTACAAACATATCAAATGATACATAACTTACTCTATACACTTTGTAGTAGCTGACACTACAAACATATCAAATCATACATAACTTACTCTACTTAATAGTGGCCAACTTGTCTTTCATCTGAATCATCATCATTAATTTTGGACTTGTTTTTTTTCGGCCATCTGCTTGAAATAGGTAATGCAGTTGGTTCTTCATGGTTGTGCCATATTCTATAGTTATAATCCTATGCATTTGTTTCGCAGTTGGTGTTGTTTTGTTTTTTAGTATTTTATTGTTAAAATGTTATTATGCTAAGTTTAATTGCACCAAATACAGGTTCTCAATTAGGCGAAATAGTATTGGAGTCTTGGTTATCATATTCTGTTTGAAATTGCCAGGTTTAGTAGAAAGTCAAAACCCTAAGTTTAATTGCACAATGATTTACCCTCATTGGTTGTTTGCTATAATTTGTTACTATATTCATTAGTTAAAATATTTATAAGTTAATAAGGCCATTTACAGTTCTTGAACTATTGTTTGTTTTTGTTTTTATTTGTAATCATGATTAATAATAATTTCACAGTTACACAATACGGAGTTATTGCTCTTGTTACCTTTGAAATGTTGTTATGTGGATATAACAATTTTTATTTTACCATTGTTAGCATAAATTTAGTTTCGCGTATAATTTTTGACATGTTTGTTGCGTTTCTTTTTTAATGTTCTTTCTTATTCATAAAATTAGTATAGTTTTAATATTTTGTAACTATTTTAGAAGGTAATCATGCCAATTGAGTTTGTGGTGCGACCAGACATAACTGTGTACCCAGGGTTGCTCGAGCTTCCTCAAGTATTTGCTGACCTTGCTTTTAATGGGAATCGACATTTATATTTAACTGGGATTCAAAGACAACGTAAAAAAGTAACGATGTTTGCCCCGTTAGGAGGTCCCATTAGGATTTTAGGTAACAAATGGGTGGAATTTGTTCATGAAAACATGTATACGGATGTTCATATCTTACACTTTGTTCAAGAAGGAGATAACTCTTTTTACGTAACTGGCTATGACTCTCATGGGTTGGAAGTTGGGGGATATGCTGGTGTAGTAGGTCGTCATTTAAGGTTTCAGAGTTATAGGTTGCCATACCCTCATATTCCATAGGTGATTTGATTTATATATTTATAAGAAATACATATTTTTGTTTACGTTTTTTACCAATAAGTGTACTTTATTATGTGTTATAATTGTGAATCATGTTGTTGTCTCAGACATTGCCCGTAAATTTGCTAGCTAGTATAGGGTTGGAAGCTACCGTTGTTGTTGAAGGAATGGATTTAATGTGGATGTTAATCTTGTACATGAAGGAGGTCATGTTCATAATGTTGTGTATGTTATGGATGAGGAAATGTGGTTGACTGTTGTTCAATATTCCGATATTGAGTTTGAGGATGTTATTGTTTTTACCAAATTGAGGAATAATATCTTGAATATAACCGTGTTTGGTGTTGATGGTAGGGCAAAGATACAGGAAGAGTTTATGGGTGTGACTCAGTTGCTCTTTCAACAACATGATCTTAATAATCAAGATGGAGGTTGTCTATGTAGTTGTTTCTGTGCTTTTTGTTTGTTATTCAGTAATCTCATAATCACATTCGGTTGTTATCATTAATTGTAAGGTATAATATGTTTGAACATATAGCTTTATGCTTTACTTTGATATTTTTGAAACAGGGGATGAGCGGAATGCAGCACATCTGCCAATGGTTTGGTCACCTTGATCATTTTGGCGAGAGAACTAATGTCTTTTACAAAAGGTCTTCTGAAATTCTGGCGTTCTCTAGACTTGTAAGTTTGAGTTTTGTGTTTACTTTTTTGTATGCATTTATAGTATAATTGGTAATTCTCTTTTTTTGGAAATTGTTAAACACCAGGCTATACCAACTGATTTTCTTGATGATCATCCTATGCATTTTTTTTTCAAGCTGCACTGTTTAGGCATGAGACAGTATAATACATGATGCAAATTAAGATGGATTATCATAGAGAGAATCCATACCGGGTGAATCATGTGAATGCATTAGGTGATTGGAAGTACTTTTTTGAAGATTGTTTGTTTGAGTATGGAAAGATGATAAGGTTTAAGTTGATGTTTATAGATTCTGATGATGATTTGGAGTATCCTGTCTTCCATGTCTGTTAGAAAAAAGTATATGTTTCATGAATGACATTTTATGGTTGTCTTTTTGGTTAGATGCTTATGTTTGGTGACATGAGGACACTTTTAGTAGTGGGTGTATATATAGTTATGAATTCTATTAAGAATGTATTTTAGGTGTGATATTATGTGACTTAAATACGTTTTGGTTAATCTTATGTCAAATTTTGATGTTTAAGCTGTAATTTTGTGTTTTATTTTATGGTGTGTTATATTGTGTTTTGTTTTATATTTAAATATGATGTTTGTATATATAAACATAGTCGATAAGTTGTATAATTTTTCCAAACTCAATGGTATGCTTTGAAGTTGTTAATTTCATATAGCAGGATTGTAAATACAACTGGCAATATTGATGGATCAATAAATATATATGAGATAAACTTTTAAAGACATGTTTTCATAGTAAATCTAGAACCAAACAATATCCAATATTTAAAAATAATCCATGGGAAAATCATTTAAACAATATTCAAAACATGTTTTGTTGAAGATAATTAAATACACTACTCCAAAATGTTTGGTACAATTCTTTTTGCTAGGTTGTTTTCTTCATGCTCATCTTCTATCCCACTTTCTAATTTGCGTTATGATTTTTTCCATCCTGTAACAATATTAGTCAACAAGTTCACAAATTCAGATTTAAACTCATGGTAATTCATTGTGTCATAGTTTTATAAAATTCTGTTTCTTTTGTCGTAAACTCGTGTGTCTCCTCGTCGTCTTGAAAATCATATAAACCGTCTAATGCTTCTTCGTTGTTGTAATCCACATTTTTATTCGAAATTTCATCTTCATCTACTACATGTTGTTCACATGCGGCCTTTTCTTCACTAATATGTGAGTCCTCTGTTGCATCTTCATTTTCTGATTCTGAATCTTCTAATTCATTCTCAGCTCCTTGTAACTCATCGCCAGAATCCTGTTTTGTAACATATGAAACAATGTTATTTTTTAAATAATATTCCAAAAGTGACAATTATTTTGTAATTATAACCATTTTCATGTGTTTATGTTTACAAAGAATATGTTAAACCTCGTCACTTAGAAAACCATCTTTGAAGTGATTGATTAATTCTGCATCTACCGTGACTTCCTCACTTCGATATATATGCATGTTATTGTTGTGGTTAAATTTGGTGTATTTGATTTTTGAACAAATACGGTTTCCCTATTATTGCATTGAGCTCATTTGGAAAATATTCATATGTATCCATGCCTTGTTGTTCCATAATCTCCCATGCTGAAAACCCAATCATCATATGGAAATTCTTGTAAAAACAAATACTTGTGCGGAGCCGCTTTCATCGAATATTCGAACAATGATTTTGAACCTGCACATGTATTGATGATTAAGTTGTTTTGTTTTTAAAATACGATAATTGAAAACATCTTACAGCCTCAACAATATATTTCAACACAGTGTATTTCGTACATGGATGCAACTGCGTATGTTTCTCCGTGGGTTCTGCAATGCCATAATTTATTCTTATTATTTGAACTGGAGCTTCCTTTCCCCGTTATTGGTGTTACTTTTGTATTGCATACTTTGCAACCAATGTAAGTCCAACCACTCTCATACTGTATGCTGTGAACAGTTGCGTAAACAACGCAGCATGTATCTTGCTTGTGTTATTAATGTTAGATAAACATTGTTGATGTTTAAAGAATGCCATGTTTCAATTGGAAACACCTAAATCAATAATCAGAGTAAAATTTCCAGACTTACCGGATCAATGCTGCGAATCAAGCCTACCAATCTTTTCACACATCCTTGCATGAATTCCGTTGGTGTAACTACATGGCCGACCTGGTCGTAGGATTCAATCTTGAATTCCCTAGGGTCATATCCCTCTTTCGCTTCGTAGCTGTAGTATGTATGAATTTTATTAACTTTAAACAAATTACGTACTTATTTATATAAACTCTTATTCTTTACGTTATCTTTTCCGGAATGAAACCAACGGCGGCAGATCCATGTTAATAAAAATCTTCGTACCAAATAAAGCGTTATGTATAGATGGCGTATCTGCGTTATGTGTACGTTTAATGAAATCATATGAATGAAAAAACATAATTATTTTAATGGCGGTTATGGTGCGTTAAATTAAGCAAACAAATAAAAAAACTTACTAGCCCAATATTTGACTTTCCCCAACACCATTAGAAAGTCTATATGTCCAAGTTGATCAAGTTTCTCTTAGTAATCATTCCACAATAATGCCCAATTATCCCAAAATGTACAATCAAGCCTGAAAGACCTATGTGGAGTGAAATAGGTATATGTTTATTTAAAATTTAACAGCACCATTAAATAATATTTTGTGAAAATAAATACGAATAGCATATACTGAGCATCTTCAATCACAACACTCATGCGGATCTTCCGGCCACCATGGCTATTGATAGGTACAATCTTTCCAATAGCTACTACTGTTCCTATAACGTCTGCCAACAATAACGAAAATAAGGAAGATTAAAACATCACCTTTTGAATATAAAATTACAAATTTTTATAGCAATCAACACATACCTACACAATCATGTTCATGATACTCATTATCTATGTTCAAGATATGTGTGAATGACTGATTAATGAAACCAACATAATTATTGTCTATGTGCTCAACTATGGTCACTTCCGTCCCTTTGTAGAAACAAACTTTGTATCTATGTGGTAACAACGGTAATCTACCACCATTTTCGACCACTCCAAATTTTGAGATGATATAACATTGGCCCTCTTGTAAAAGTAGTTCAAATTTAAACATCAGCTCTTTTTTTATGTAGACTTGGATTCGATTGGACTGTTTAGACGTTTACAAATGTTAGAGTCTATGATCAATACTTTTCAATATGTATAAATTATGCGCGTATAAATTCAAATTACCTCCGTATCTTGCAAAACAAAATCCAAACTGTATGGATCATGTTCTTCATTCAACTTGTGAGAATGCCAAATAGATATACATCTCCCTTTTATTACCATGCTAGTAATCATGGGGTCAACATTTTCTAAAGGAGTTATTTGTTGTTCATGTATGTTTACTCTTGTAAACATTTAGACATATATTTCTTGGTAAATATATTTATAAACCTTGCTATTTTTAATAGTAATAAACAATATGTATACATCGTGAACTGCTTTGAAAATTGGAACTCTTCCTTTGAATGTTTCTTTCACCAAATGGAGATCTCCCTAGAATAGAGTTATTCACTCTAGAACTTTTGTGGCAGTCTTGCTTAACTTCTACAAAATTTAAAACATAAAATATTAGGAGTATATTAATAAAAAAACTATGTATAAACAACATTATATAACTTTAAATAAAAGCAATTATTTAATTATGAGTTAAATAGTATGGAAAAATTACCTTGATACTTGAAATTAGAATCATGAATGGTGCTTCTGGTCTTCCCAGAACTTGATTTGGGACGTAAAGAAGATGTTTGGTTACCAAAACTCATTTTTGAACACATTATTAGGCAGTGGGAAATTATATAATACATGCTAAACCGTTGCCATAACAAACACAATTAAAATGACAATACCTTCCTAACTCCTTTCCATATTTTAGAGACTGATTCTCAGGTGTGCCCTTTCTACCATTGGCATACCCAAAAGCGTCGATCGAGTGTTTCTTGTTGAACATGTTGCAGAAGATGAAGAACGCTGTTGTAACATCTTATTACTGATTGAAGCATCTAGCATTTATAACCGAACAATA
Organism: Chrysanthemum seticuspe; assembly: GCA_019973895.1. NCBI lineage: Eukaryota > Viridiplantae > Streptophyta > Magnoliopsida > Asterales > Asteraceae > Chrysanthemum > Chrysanthemum seticuspe. Next base: position 310,438,663 of record BPTQ01000008.1, read on the forward strand.
CAGGATTCCAAATTAATACAAAAGTATAGCACGGCAAGCTAATAAATCTAAATTAAACATACGCCTTTGGTATCTAAAATAATATTTAAATAACAATATAAATTACACAATAATAAAAAAAATATTACCCTCACATAATGTTGGCACATTCCGCGAATGGCTTTGAGAGTTCCTTCCTAATGGATTACTTTCAAACACAGTTTTACCCATACCAATTGTTTTCTTACTGCGACTTTTATCAGCTGTTGTTAAAAATATAAGGAAAACATTTTGTATTAATTAAAAAAAACAAATCCACTCAAAAAAAAAGAAATTTACAAAATAATACATGAACCTTGTCTTTCTGGTGTGTCACTTTCCAATATAGGAATTTTGGTTACATTGTTTTCCTTTTAACAACAACCTCCTGTAAATATATTCATCTCAACTAATTTACCAAACAATTACAAAAATAAAACAGCTTCAGTTAATAACACTGGAATGATTAATAAGCAACAAAATAACTTTTGAAAACCCTTTGTCACTTTTTTTCAGGTTACCTTCAATCATACTTTTACCCATGACATGTTTTTGCAGATGCCCAATTTTAGCAGCTTCTGAGAAAAAACCAACCAAAAATATATGTTAAAACATAAAAAACAAAACTACGAAAAAACAAAACATAAAACAATTAAAGAGCGAAAATACCCTGTGGGTGATTTGGTGAATCTAAAGCATCAATTTCTGAAACAACAATTGGTATATAAGTTATACAAATACCATATAAACAAACACACATTACTAATGAAAATTGATTGACGAAACAACAACATATACAAAATAACTACAATACCTGTTTGTTGATTTCCTGATTTGGCTGATTCCAATACCTCAACATCGATAGTTCTAGCTTTCTTATTGGTACGTGAATCTGTTTTAAAACATTAGATACCTTTAAACGCCAAACAGTAATACAAAACATCACAATAATACAAAAATAATACAAACAATACAAACATAAAACATCACAATAATACCTTTTGAAACAGAAGCACCACTCTTCATCTCTTTAGCTCGTGTATGCCTTTTAGATTGTCTTTGTGTCTGTATATTTGAATAAACTGTGTGTATATATTGACTCAAAAATTATTGAATACATGTGTATGGAATGCCGATACAATATATTATATATACCTTACAGATTAGGATAAACTTTTATAGAATCATGCATATAATCAAATTATTAACCGGCCCTAAATATAGGCCTATAATATATCACCATATATATTCCTAATATATCCACATATAATTAAGGAGATAAATATAAACAAAAAAGAGATAAATATTTATACCATTACAAAAACAGTCGTGTATATAGATTATGATTTGGAGTATGTAACCAAAAGATTAATTAGCCTAGTTGGTTTCATTAATTGAGGCGTTTAAAGTGTATCAAACAGATGCAGGTTCAAACCTCACTTGTGTCCATTTTTTGGATTATAATCTAACATGCATACAAAGTGGCGAAGGCCTATGCTACAGTAAGGAAAAAAGTAGGTTTCAGTTATGAAGTCACTTAGTCGAACTATAAAGAAAGGGAGGCTAAGGTTACGAAGTAAGGTCAACTGGTTAAGGAAAGCTCATGTTATGAAAAAGTTTAGCCGTTAATTAATTAATTAAGTAGCAGTGAGACGTCGGTACGGAGTTGCGTCAGCTGTGGATATAGACTAGGCTAAGGGGCGTGGCACCCAAACTAAACATTGCCTAGGTGGAATTGACGTGGCATTACATGGCATTGACGTGGTATTACATGTAAATAATGACATCATACACATCCTGATATATATATATATATATATATATATATATATATATATATATATATATATATATATATATATATATATATATATATATATATATATAGTAGTTTTTTGTTTATTGTTAAGTGCAATGTTATAAGCACTTTGATAGGAGCTCATCAGATATAAAGCATCGAGGAGGCCACCTAGATCACATTTGAAGAATTGAGTTGGTGATTATATTACGCCAACGGTTGGAGAACAGGTAATGTGCCCATCATGACGTCCGCTAATGGCACATCTACTTGATATATCATGATTCGGTTTCTTCACCTTAAAGCTTGAACTTTGGATGGATGGTAGGCGGTGACAACTTGGTTATAGGTTAAGACTATTTGTTTTGTCATTTTTACACCAATTATTTCCCATGTCTTATCCTATCTTTTAGTCATGAAGCGTGTCTAGGTAATGAAGCGAGCAATCTTTGGTGTCTTGGCCATTGATTTGGCCATGTATCATTGATTTTGTCCACTTTGCCATGACACGTTAGTAATGACATTTCACCCTTAAACCCATGTTGTGTCCACCTATATTGCCTTCAATGATTGTTTAGTCCTTAACTATAGTGGTGGAGATTTGTGTAACCGCCAAGCTTATGATAGAATACATGCTATGACTGTGCTTTGAGTAATCACCCCAAAATTGACACTTAGACTAGATGAGAGAATTTGAGTGTTTGTTCCCATTTCGTGAGGTGTTCAGCTTTGATTTATTCTAGCATAAGGGATTTTTAAACTCATATCTTCCAGGTATTGAGGGATATCTTTTTAGAAAATTTTCTAATAAGGTCTACTTGAGGGCAAGTAGAGTTCAAGTATGGGGATATTTGATAACATCAAATAGTCCTGACTTTTTAGTGTCAATTTCCTCCGATTATGCTCATATTTTATGTCATTTATATTTACGCTTGTATTCCTTTATATTTCATTTCCAGGTAAATTATGAGCATTGTAGCTTAGAGACATGGATTTGGAGATTTTCCCTAACGGTTTATGATAGTATGCTACTTATGAAGAATCTACGGCGTAACTCATTCTCTAACATTACGTCGTATCTAGTGTTTTAACTCGGATTGCCTACTCAACTGCAGTTACGGCGTAACTCCCAACTAAGGTTACGCTGTAATCATCTAGGTCATGAAGTATTTCGCACCTCCATCAACTACACCATAATTCCTCACAAGCATTATGCCGTAGTCTACTTAATGAGAGTTATGTTTTGAAAATAATTAAGTTACGACGTAACCCACATCTACTATACGGCGGAGCAGCTAACTATGGCGTAACCTTTCCCTATTGTTACACCGTAGTCTATTTAACGAGAGTTATACTTTGAAGATAATTAAGTTACGACGTAACTCTCAACTCAAGCTACGTCGTAACTATGATCGTGCCTATAAATATAAGCCCTAAATTCTGCATTTTAGATCATTCACTCACAACTCAAAGGCAGAGAGCGTGAAGAGGGTTCGAAAGGCAGATCATAAGAAGCATACGGAGCCATCTCCAAAGGAGGAATCACTCCATATCAATAATCGTTAGCGATCATTTCTATCTTTTACTTTAACTCATGTCTTTCATTATGTTAAACATTGAATTTATTGTTTCTTTTAATATAATCGGCTAAGCACCTTTGGTGCTAGCCTAGTTATGATTCTTTGAATGTATTGTTTGTGTTTTCATGCTTCCATATAATGTTTTCTAGTGTATGCATGCATAGTTCGATGGTAGTTACCCTAGATTCGGTAGTTTTGAAATGCGGTTGTATCTAGTTGCTTAGGAGAATTGACCAATTGACCCTAAGTAGGTAGGTAGAGTTTGGAAGGGTAAGAATTGACCAACTGACGACCCTTCCTCGCTTGTGCGAACTGACCAAATGATCACCGGTCGTACGGATGAACTTAAGAAGTTAGGGATGAGTGTCTAAGATGCTAACGCCCGGGAACTCATTATTTTGAATCTTTCATGTAGGGTACTTAATGACTTGGCTTAGGTAACTTAAGACCCTCAACTCCCCAAAGGGTAGACCTTTGATGTCGGGTAAGAGCCTTTGTTGATAGGTTAGGACGAATTGACCAAATGATGTCCTAGCGACTTAAACCCCTACTTGAATCAATTGGAAATAATTTAGAAAACATAGACATTACATGATAGAATGATTAATTAGGTTAGCACACTTTCTCTCCATTGATCACAACCTCTATTTACTTTGCGCGTTTTATTTCATTTCTTAGTTAATTAATCATTTCCACCTCAAACCAGTTTAAAGCAAGTGACACTTAGACTTAATAGGACCCTCATCTACATAGCTCTTGGGAACGACCTCAGTTTTACCACCTTCTATACTACGTACGATCGTGTTCACTGCTCGTTAGTGCATTAGGTAGACCTTAGGTGGATGAGAAATATATATATTAAATCCTGGTCGGAAATCCTGCATCAAAAAACTTGTGAAAATTTTAAAAATGGCATAATTTTTCAAAATAAACTAGGACAATAAGGGCAAGCAAGTTCAAGTTATAATTCTACTCCCGTCCCCCCATTTGAAATGTACAAAGTCCCTTTTGTACTAAATTTGAAATAAAGGAGAGGAAAAAGTAGAATTGGAACGAGAACTCCCTTGAACTTTGCTCTAAAATGAAAGAAGGATCACGTTGAAATGCATGTCTTCATCTTATCTCCATGACCAAACTTCAATTCCCTGAAATTATAACACTACCAACAAGCATAATTTTAAAATAAAAAGAAAAATAAAACAAATAAAACCTAACTCACTTTCGTAGGAAACACGGTTGCATTTGGCGCATGCAACAAGCCTTTTAAACCACTCGGTGTCCCGAGTGGATGAGGGAAGTCTCATGAGGGTTTACAGGGAACACACCCACAAAGTTCATTTAGAACTAATACAAGGTTATGGTAAAATTAAATTTTAAATTTGGATACAGGACAGGTTACGGCGTAACCTCATTGCTGAGTTACGCCGTAATTGATGAAACCTTGGTATCGGGAAGATGGTTATGGTGTAACCAAATACTGGGGTTATGCCATGAAATCTGCAAAGTATGTAAAATTCAGTACTAGTTCAATCTTTCGTGAGCTTTACGCTATCCTTCATGCTCCAATTCCTACAAAAATTAAAAACAAACACACCAAACCCAGCAATACTAAAATAAGAAATAAAAAAGGACAATTCAGGTTGTCTCCCGAAAGAGCACTTTTGTTTATTTTACGATTCTTTAAGTTAGACTCAAAGTCGCGGGTCATCACGGTTGCCGATGAACTTGACCAAGCTCTTCCATCTCTCTCATCAGATTATGCCTTACTCATGCGACGTTTAGAGGTACGAAGAAACTCTATTGATAAGGATTTAAAAGGTACCTTTTTGAGGGGTCATTTAAGCCCTTAATTGATCACTTTTGTATCCTTTACTACTTAATTTCGTTCCTTTTCATTTTTAGGTCTCTTGAAGGCAAATTGCTGGAATGACACTTATTCAGATGAAAAGGCGCGAATATATGAAGAAAATGGCCAAAGTCAAGAATCGAGACACTCAAGCTGCTGGAACTGAAGGGGACGGCGTCAGCGTTTAACTGCGACGCCGTCGGAACATGTTTTGTGACGACTCAGTAGCCAAATTATTTATTTACAAGTGACGGCATCAGGTTTTAAAAGAGTATTAAAAAAATAATAATAAAATAAAATAAATAAAAAAAGGCTTCCATCCTACATCTATCTTTAAATTTATATTTGTTTGTTTCAGTTATCTAGAGTTTAGAGTGTCGAGTCTTGGCTTAGAAACGCCATTCTTCGCATGCTTGTAACATAAAGATTTTTGACTTGCCACCACTAAATCGCCTATCCCACCAAACCCTTTGTTTCCCTACCGTAAGCCTAACATTACAACCCTTTAAAAGACCTCTTGGATAGTCTTTCCTAATTGCTTATGCCAAAGAGATGGAGGTTTTGGATAGTCTTTCCTAATTGCTTATGCCAAAGAGATGGAGGTTTGATCTAGTCTCAAGCCTATGGTAATCTATGTACTAGGACCGATTAATGAGTGTTTATCTTCCATTTCCAACTTGTTATATTTCATATACACCCGAGATATGTGAGTATCCAAACACCCCATGTGAGGTGCTAGTATGTAATTTTTGTGCTTGTTATGACTTTTGCGGGGCTTATATGTGTTGTGGATCGTTCTAAACTAATGCTTCATGACCCCTAACTTATAAATCAATAGGCTAAAAGCACATTTGCTTGAGGACAAGAAAATACCAAGTGTATGGATATTTGATAAGGATTTAAAAGGTACCTTTTTGAGGGGTCATTTAAGCCCTTAATTGATCACTTTTGTATCCGTTACTAGTTAATTTCTTTCCTTTTCACTTTTTAGGTCTCTTGAAGGCAAATTGCTGGAATGACACTTATTCGGACGAAAAGGCGCGAATATATGAAGAAAATGGCCAAAGTTAAGAATCAAGACACTCAAGCTGCTGGAACTGAAGGGGACGGCGTCAGCGTTTAACTGCGACGCCATCGGAACATGTTTTGTGACGACTCAGTAGCCAAATTGCTTATTTACAAGTGACGGCATCAGGTTTTAAAAGAGTAGGGCGTCGCAGCTCAGACGGCCTAGATTTGATCCAGACAGCGTCAGAGACTGAAGGCGACGACGTCACAGGCATAAGGTGACGCCGTCACATGATAACGTGGCCAAGACGAAAACATAATGACGGCAACCTGACGGCGTCACAATAAAAGAGTGACGTCGTCTCAGTTTGTAACACTATATATAGAATCCGAATTTTTCAGTTTTAGAGAGGTAGTTTTGTGGAGTAAAAACCTAAACCGAACCAAGGATGTCTTGTACAGTATTTTAGGGTTCCATACCCTATCTTACATCAAGATAAGTGTTTTACTTCATTAATTCCATTATTTCTTCAATTGATTGTGTGTATGCTTGCATGTTCTCCATGTCCGGCTAATTTATTTGTGTGTTTGCTTAGGTAATATGAAACTTAGTTATTGAATATTGATTGGTTGTCTCTTATCTTAATTGTGATTGACCTAGTATTGCGATAGGTCATTCGTTGTGCTATTAATGCTTGATTAATCTTTGTTGAACCTTAGTTTAGAATCACCTAGAGTTATTGTAGGCTAAACATCCAAAGAATACCTTAGTGTTAAGTTTATAAATCCTATAGATTTTGTAGACATTAACCTTTGGTAGCTTCAAAGAGTTAGGGATAAACGCATACCCTACGACCTTAGAAACACAACGCGTTAAGAATAAGGACGTGACACATCAACCATCAATAGGAGATAACTAGAGAGTAATAAAATCTAAGTAAACACATTTTTAATCATCATACGAGCACACAACAATAGACATAGACTACCCATAGCTTTGTTAATTAGAATAGATAAGTAGAGTAATCGGTAGAAATACCAACCCCCAAATCCAAACCCCGAGATTCGTACCTTTCCATTTCCTAAAAAAAATATAAAAAAGGTAAAAAATAATCTTCCTCAACCCCAATCTTAGCGTAGTAACTTCTCACTAGCATTCCTATTCCCATAGAGAACGATATCAATACCCGTGGCTTACCCTAATACTATACTACAACGATTAGGTTCACTGCCTAGGGTGTTGAAAAACTTGCTCGACGAAAAGGAAGTTCCTTTGACCCCGAACGCGCTGCATAAGCGTATCATCTATCCTTTCAATTTTATGTACCTTGGAAAACTTTTCATCTGGTCCCAAATGATACTTAGTAATTTCAAATGCTTCTGCTACAATCGGCGGATGTATTTTGTAAGGAATACCTAGAAGTTTATATATTAGCTACTCGTAAGCTTCGTCATCTGGATCTGTGAACCCGTCATGACCTTGTAAATCAAGGTAATCCATGATTCCATTTAAATCATCATCATCAAATTCCGTACCCTTAAACCAATTGTCATCAAGCGTATCTTCAACAAGTTCACGCTTACAACACTCTTTTTTTCCTCCCCATCTAGTTTTGTAATCTTCTTTATTTTCATTACTCTTGTTATTAGGATTCTCGTCCTCACTTGGGTCTTCTTTATTCATGCGCCCCTTCCAAATCTTTCTTTAGTGGAAGTGTCCACTTTTCCGTACTTTATCGTAATCCAATCATCAAATCTCAACTTTTCTAGCCATGGTAATTCGCTTCTCTCATCGTCGTTTTTTTAGGTCCATAAAAGATCGTCATCCCCAAATCTTGCCATGCTATTTCCCCCGTTACAATCTTTGTCAAAAGGGTCACAAGAAGCCCAAAACACTTCGCCTTCAGTCCTTATCTTTTCACAACAATGCTTCCGTTCAGTTTTCCCTCTTTCATTTGCGTTAATTGTATAGTCATCAATAACTTCATTATCCGAGATTGGTTCATTTTGTGCTTCAGGGTCATCATTTATGATGGGGGTTTCACAGTTGTGAATGCGGTTCTGGTCCTCCAAAATGCTCATCTTTGCATCATTATCAACTTTGCCAAACACAATTCGTACCCCCTCGTCGAATGTTATAGTACCTTTCCACTCAAGGTTCTTTCTCTCCTTGTCATTTGTGGAAGACTGATACGCTTACACAGCGCGTTCGGAGTCAAAGGAACTTCCTTTTCGTCGACCAAGTTTTTCAACACCCTAAGCAGTAAACCTAATCATTGTAGTGTAGTATTAAGGTAAGTTACGGGTATTGATATCGTTCTCTAGGGGAATAGGAATGCTAGTGAGAAGTTACTACGCTAAGGTTGGGGTTGAGGAAGATTATTTTTTATCTTTTTATATTTGTTAGGAAATGGAAAGGTACGAATCTTGGGGTTTGGATTTGGGGGAGGGGTTGGTATTTCTACCGATTACTCTACTATTATCTATTCTAATTAACTAAGCAAGGGGGTATTCTATGTCTATTGTTGTGTGCTCGTATGATGATTAAAAATGTGTTTACTTAGGTTTTATTACTCCCTAGTTATCTTCTATTGATGGTTGAATTGTCACGTCCTTATTCTTAACGCGTTGTGTTTCTAAGGTCATAGGGTATGCGTTTATCCCTAACTCTTTGAAGCTACCAAAGGTTAATGTCTACAAAATCTATAGGATTTATAAACTTAACACTAAGGTATTCTTTGGATGTTTAGCCTACAATAACTCTAGGTGATTATAAACTAAGGTTCAACAAAGATTAATCAAGCATTAATAGTACAACGAATGACCTATCGCAATACTAGGTCAATCACAATTAAGATAAGAGACAACCAATCAATATTCAATAACTAAGTTTCATATTACCTAAGCAAACACACAAATAAATTAGCCGGACATGGAGAACATGCAAGCATAAACACAATCAATTGAAGAAATAATTGAATTAATGAAGTAAAACACTTATCTTGATGTAAGATAGGGTATGGAACCCTAAAACACTATACAAGACAGCCTTGGTTCGGTTTAGGTTTTTACTCCACAAAACTACACCCTGAAAACTAAAAAATTTGGAATCTATATATAGTGTTACAAACTGCGACGGCGTCACTCTTTAATTGTGACGCCGTCGGGTCACCGTCATTAGGGTTTCGTCTTCGTCTTGGCCATGTTAGCATTGTGACGGCGTCACCTTATGACTGTGACGCCGTCTCCTTCAGTCTCTGACATCGTCTGGATCAAATCTAGGCCGTTTGAGCTGCGACGCCCTACTCTTTTATCACCTGATGCCGTCACTTGTAAATAAGAAATTTGGCTACTGAGTCGTCACAAAACTTGTTCCGACGGCGTCACAAGTAGAACCTGACGCCGTCCCCTTTCAATTCAGCAGCTTGAGTGTCTCGATTCTTGACTTTGGCCATTTTCTTTGTATATTCGCGCCTTTTCGTCCGAATAAGTGCCATTCCAGCAATTTGCCTTCAAGAGACATAAAAAGTGAAAAGGAACGAAATTAAGTAGTAACGGATACAAAAGTGATCAATTAAGGGCTTAAATGACCCCTCAAAAAGGTACTTTTTAAATCCTTATCAAATATCCCTACACTTGGTATTTGCTTGTCCTCAAGCAAATGTGCTTTTAGCCAATTAATTTATAAGTTAGGGGTCACGAAGCATTAGTTTAGAATGATCCACAACACATATAAGCCTCGCAAAAGTCATAACAAGCACGGAAATCACATACTATCACCTCACATGGGGTGTTTGGATACTCATATCTCTCTGGTGTATATGAAATATAACAAGTCGGAAATGGAAGATAAACACTCATTAACCGGTCCTAGTACATAGATTACCATAGGCTTGAGACTAGATCAAACCTCCATCGCTTTGGCGTAAGCACCTAGGAAAGACTATCCAAGAGGTCTTTTAAAGGGTTGTAATGTTAGGCTTACGGTAAGGAAACAAAGGGTTTGGTGGGATAGGCGATTTAGTGGTGGCAAGTCAAAAATCTTTATGTTACAAGCATGAGAAGAATGGCGTTGCTAAGCCAAGACTCGACACTCTAAACTCTAGATAACTGAAATAAACAAACATAAATTTAAAGATAAATGTAGGATGGTAACCCGTTTTTTTTTTTTTTTTTTTTTTTTTTTAACACTCTATTTTTTTCTTTTTCTATTTTTTTCGAGATTTTTTTTTTCATACACTTTTACTCTACCATCCTCTACGATAACATCAAAATAATAGGGATTTATAGGCACATCCCTACACTTGAGTTTTTATTACTCTAACACTAATTTGACCCGAATTGAAAAGATCAAAACACTTGGAGTACATTATTACGCAAATAAAGGGAATTTGAATTTCACGTTCCCTTCCCGTCATTTCATAAAATTTAACTTTTCCCATGAGTCTCAATCGTCCCAAAACTGTGTACAAAGGATATGACTCGACTTAGCAACTTATGCAAGCAACTAGATAATTGAACTAAGGGTTTAGTGTGATAACAATAATGCACTAAAAGTGTGTGCATACAAGGTAGGCTAAGGCGATTTGGGTGTACATTTGGGGGTGGATTGTAAACAATGCTCTTCATTGATATTCTGGAAAACCAAAACATCACGAGAACCGCGAAAAGGATAGGCTCTGAGGGGTTAATTAGGGGTATCATGTACTAAAGATGAGTACAACGCAAAGGTGTGGGGGAATTACTCAACCGATGTGGAAGAAGTAATTATATTACGGATATCAAACAAGGGTTATCCTAATGCCTCTTATCATTTAGTTATTCCTAACTACACAAGTGTAGTCTTACTAGCGATCTCGGAATGCATCACAAAACAAGTTCTAGAATCTATTATACTACCGGTTCACACTCTAAGCATTAAAGATGAATGCTTTAATTCCTACAAATCTAAGAGCGATCCACACATTTTGGGTGGAATTTAAGTGGTAAAGGGTTTTTGTGCTAGTCATATAATTTCCTATCCATGAGACGCTTTATTAAGACTAATGGCTCACTCCTATATGTCATGAAAAATTTTAAATTTGGTGCCAAAATTACCCTAAACGATATTTCTCATGGTTTATTACACAAATGAAATTGGACAAAGCAAATAATCAAGGATAAGCATAGTTTCAAAGTTCCCGTTTTATTTTTCCTCCCTACACTTAAACTGAACATTGTCCCCAATGTTCCCCGAAAGTATCAAAGTTATGATAATGGAAGGTAATTAAAAACGAAAGAAACTAATACTTCCCTGATTAGCTCGGTAGGATCCGTGTGAAGTGGTGGTTACATCTTTCTTCAAGAATAATGTTTGCGTTAAAAGCTCCTTCTCATCTTATGTATCTTCTTCTTGATAAATTAAACCTGCACACTTTGAAGAAAACAAACGAAACCTTCACGTAAAATCGGCGGTAACAATATATATATGACTTTACTAAACTAGGATATAATGCTTGTGGAATGGATGTTAGATTTTCTGGAAAATTAAGACTTGGAAAATTCCAAAAATTTATAAGTAGCTCAGAAAACTAGAAAAAGTAATAAGCTGTTTTTGCTTCTCTTGACGCCGTCAGGTTGCGATCCTGACGCCGTCAGGTTATCCTGACAGAAACTGGTCTGCGATTTTCTGGAAAAAATTCTGGAACATTTTTATCTTTAGAATCTGGAAAACTTTCCTGCAAAACATCCATTATGACTCGATACAAGCATTTGACTCGAACAAACACACATGTATATCTTTTAATTAATTGAAATTCTCATGTTCACGTTTCTTTTGAAAATGTGTGTAATCCTCCCTACACTTATCCCTTATGTAAAATACATTTATATGTAATTAAGACGATGTTAAAGACAAAATAAAGCATTTTTACAAATTTAAACATGAGAATAAACAATCAATAAAAGATATACGACACAAACAAGCAAACAATTAAGCATGGGTTTCCTCCCACGAAGTTCTTTTCTTTATTTATGAGTCTTGTAGCTAGACTCAAAGTCGTGCCCCTACGTTGTCTCGTGCACACTTACGTGCCCATACCTAAGCCATTCGAATGTTCTCTCATTCTTCTTGTAATCATCTTCTAACTCTAGGCATTTTTTATAGTACCGCTCTTTTTTTTCATAAGTATGCCTAAGTCCACGTTGTTTATCTCTCTCACTAAGTATCGGAATGGGAGCCATCCGATTGCATGCCTCTATATCTTTGTTCTTAAACCTAGGGTGTGTACGGGGCATTTGATAGACAAAATCTTCAACTCCATCGGAGAATGTGATTAGACCATCGATCATTCGTTCATTCAACCTAATCATTCTCTTAAACGCCCTCAAAATGCAGAGTACTTCAGGGACAAGATGCTGCTGGTGCAAGCTCAGGACAATGGAGCGGTTTTGGATGAAGAAGAGTTGCTATTTCTTGCTGAGGGATATGCTAAAACATATGATGCAGATGTGGATGAGCAGCCAATTCAGGAAATAGGTCACAATCATCAAAATGCCTTTCAAGTTGCTGACTGTGATGCATTTGACTCTGATGTCGATGATGAACCTACTGCCCAGACAATATTCATGGCTAGCATTTCACCAATGGTCTCTCCAAAGGTCTCATCACCACAACAGGCTGGTCCATCCAAAGATTCAATCATTTCAGAGGTATTGAAACTATACGATGAAGTTGATGAGCAAAAGATACATAACAAAGTACAATCACATAAAACTAATGAATCAGATATAGATAATGTGGGTAATAGTAATATTGTCCCATATGATCAATATGTGATACAAAGTGAAAGTGAGATCGTACCAAGTGATGCATCTTTTGCAGTCAATGATGACTATGTTTTTTATGAATACACTGCATGTGCCCCTGATGATTCTGTTATCTCTGAACTGAATGCCTATAAAGAACAAGTTGTCATTTATGAACAACGTGCTAAGTTTGAGCTAACTACCTGTGAGCAGGAAATGGATGACCAAATGCGTACAATTATTAGAAAAAGTAATTTTAGGGAAGAAATATTAAAACAAGAGCTAGATTCCTTAAAAGACAAACTAAACAAAACTGTTAAGCAAAAGCAAGAACTTCAAGAAAATGTTAAAGTGCTTAAACAGGAATTTAATGCTAAGGAATCAAAACTTTTAACTGATTTTTCCAACCTAAAAACTTTGAAAAACAAGCTTGAAAATAAGTTGTACGTATAAGGGAATACCATTCAGACTGCTCACATGATCACTAAGCACAGAGTCTTAAGTGATAAGCATAGTATTCCCCTAGTAGAGGAGCCAAATCCCGAGTACTGTAAAAAGGCTAAAGCTTTCCATACGATTGTATATGATGGTAATGAGATCCTCAAGCCTAGGAAAACACCATCATGTATTGGAAGCACGGAAGAGGATAGAAAATTAAAAGATGCCTCTAGGGAGAAAATGGATAAGAGGCTAAAAGATCCTCAGTGTAAAAAGCAAAACATAACGATCAAACCCATGATTACACTAAAGAAAATTGGATTTCCCTGAACATGTTTAAGCCTCAAACTCAATTAACCCCTGAACAAGTTTTTTGGAAAAAAGACATGGATATGCAAAAAGAAAATGTACTTGTTGAAACAAACACTTCCCTTAGGAAAGTGCCTCCAGCTACTGTGTATCCTCCGAATACACCAATGCATTTAGTTCCTAGAACCCTTCCCACTAAGAGCAAGACCTTAATCAGCCTGTATGTTGTTTATCAACTATTCGTTGATTTTGAGAAGACATGTAAGAAGAGAATCACACCTACAGGGATAACTGAAGGGGAAAGGGGTTTTAAGCAAACTAAAGAATACTATTTAACTGAGGTCATGCCTTTCTTTAAACAATTAAAAAATCAATTTGAGAGTCTTCAAAAGGGGATAGACTCAGAGATTAAAGAAATGGAAAAAGAATTTGATGCAATGATAGTTGAGGTCAATAATTATGAACGGGAACTAAAATATAATGAAATTGAAAGGAAGAATTTGCATATCTTAAATGAGAACTTGATATCGAGTTGTGTGGCTCAAGATGTGTTTTATATTGTTACTAAGTATTCTATTACTGCCTCTCAATTTCATGAATTATCTGTTGCTTTGAAAGTTTCTCATGATCGTGTCATTGAGCTTGAAAACAAAAACTCAAAACTAAATGAGAAAATTGACCAGGATGATCACGATAATTTGGTAAAACACTTTTCTATGCTGGAAGTTGAACATTTTGATTTGCAACTAAAATATCAACATCTCAAAGAAAATGTTAAACCATCAAACATCAAGATATCCTCAGATGTTTTAGAGTTTGATGCAGTTTTTGAAATAAACAAACGTGACGAACTGATTTGAGCTCACTGTAACACGATCAAAAAGTTGAAAACCCAGATTTCACAATTAAAGGGTGAAAAGAAAAATGTGACTGGCTCCCAAATGCCTCCTCCTTTAGATTCTCAATTTTCTCAAAACTTTCATCTTCAAAACATCATTAACGTATTACAACAAGAAAATGAGAGTTTTCTAGAAGAAAATGAAAAGGTCAAACGACACTTCAAAGATTTATACGATTCAGTGAAAGTCACTCGTGACAAAAACAATGAAAAAATAACTTCGTTACAAAAGGAAATTGAGAATCTGAAGAGTCAGGTAAAAGGGAAAATGCCACTTGTCTTTAATGAGAATGTTGCATCAAAGGCATCTGAAGATTCTAAATATATTGTGACTGTTAAATACATTCCTCCTCATCTTAGAAATAACGAACTTGTGTTTCATAACTATTTTTGCCACCTTAAGGACAGTCTTGAATGTCTCCGTGAGATTGTAGAAGAGGATCACATAAATAAGCCACTTGATAGTGAAATTAGGTATGCATGCTTATATGCCAAACGATCTCAGGAGCTGTTAGAATGATTAAGAGCAACATGCCTTAAATCCTTATGTGAGAAAGATAAAGTTGTGATGCCTTGTTCTATGCCTAGTGCTAAGTATGCAAGCCATTCTATGCCGAAAGTCAATCATGTGAGCTTTGATGTGCCTATAAGTACTTCTGATCCCAGCACTTCTAGATCATAAATGCAAAAAGTAGCAAAACCAACTAATGTTCCCATAATTCCCTCTACAGGAGTAATCAGTGGTACAAAAGCAAGCGGGTCAAAGCCTCCAGGAAATACAAAGCAAGATAGGACCTCACACGCTAAGAGTGATCAATGGAAGAGAGTAGAAGACCACCCTAGGAACATTAAGTTTGATTTGAATAAGACGAATCGTGTTGATTCTAGTATTAGCTATAAGCGTACTGTAATTAATTCGAATTCTGCTACTATTTGCAAAACATGTAATGAATGCTTGATGTCTGGTATTAATCATGAATGTGTTGTGAATGAGATGAGTAATACTGCAAAATCTCCTGTTAAAACGGTTAACACTAGACAACAGGATAAAAAGGTCAGAAGACCAAGGAGGAAGAGGGCTAGAAAACATTGGAAACCAACAGGAAGAAAATTTAGTAGCGTGGGTTATCTTTGGATACCTACTGGCCGTAAATTCAATCTTAATGAGTTGTGCCATAAACTATCTAGATCAATGCCCACTAGGAAATGGATGCCCACTAGTAGAACTATACCTTTAAGAAGTGAACATACTTTGAATAGATCTACTGTTTCTACTAGCCCGGCATCTACCTCTAATGATTTTATTGATTCTATTTCTGATGTGGATGTTCCAATATCGTTTTCTAACCAAGTGGAACCCATTATTGCATGGGGATCCCAATTATCCAGTTATCTATTCTTTTGTGTGTTCAACTGTAGGTCGTTCAAATCGTTATGTGGTACTTGGACTCAGGTTGTTCCAAGCATATGACTGGAGACCGGTCACGGCTCGTGAACTTCGTGAGTAAATTCATCGGGACTGTTAGATTCGGAAATGATCACTTTTGAGCTATTTTGGGTTATGGAGATTATGTTGTTGGAAGTAGTGTGATCTCCAGGGTATACTATGTGGAAGGTCTTGGTCATAATTTGTTTTCTGTTGGTCAATTCTATGATTCCGGTCTAGAGGTAGCCTTTAGAAAACATACATGCTTCGTTAAGGAATTGGATGGTGTAGAACTTTTGAAAGGAACACGTGGAACCAACTTGTACACCATATCCATCGAAGACATGATGAAGTCCTCTTCAATTTGCTTACTCTCAAAGGCTTCTAAAACAAAGTCATGGTTATGGCATCGTCGTCTCAATCACTTGAACTTCGGCACCATAAATGATCTTTCCAGAAAGGACTTAGTAAGAGGCTTACCCAGACTAAAGTATGAAAAGGATCATCTCTGTTCAGCATGCCAATTCGGAAAAAGCAAGAAGTATGCCTACAAATCCAAACCTACAAATTCAGTTATGGAAGTTCTTCATACTATTCACATGGATTTATGTGGACCAATGAGAGTGCAGACAATTAACGGGAAGAAATATGTGTTAGTCGTGGTTGATGACTACTCTCGATTCACTTGGGTTAAGTTCTTGAGGACAAAGGATGAAACTCCAGATGTCATCATTAAACTTATCAAACAGCTGCAGGTTCGACTTAACAAGACTGTTAGAATCATCTGAAGAGACAATGGAACTGAGTTTGTTAATAAAGAACTTAGTGAGTTTTATGAAATCGTTGGAATCAGTCATCAAAGAAGTGTTCCACGAACTCCTCAACAAAACGGTGTAGTTGAAAGATGAAATCGAACTCTTGTGGAAGCCGCAAGAACAATGTTGATTTATTCAAATGTTCCAACGTTTCTCTGGGCTAAAGCCATTGCCACTGCATGCTACACCCAAAATTGATCCCTAATTCACACAACTCATGGAAAAACTCCATATGAACTTGTCCACAATCAAAAACCTGATATATCCTTCCTTCGTGTGTTTGGTGCTCTGTGTTATCCAACTAATGAGGGTCAAGATTTAGGTAAACTGAAAGCTAAAGCGGACATTGGAGTGTTTGTAGGATATGCGCCAAACAGAAAAGGATACCGAATTTAAAACAAAAGAACCCGAAATATCATGGAAACAATTCACGTTACGTTCGATGAGCTGACCGGGAAAATGGTTCGCCTCTCAACTTTCATTAAGTAGTCCCATTAGTTCCTCTCTTATACAGAATCCCTCATCTGCAGTTCCATATGTACCACCTTCGGAAGAAGATGTGAAGAAATTGTTTAATCCAATGTTTGATGAATACTTTGAATCTCATGACAACATTCACTCTACTACTTCAACAGAGGCGGCTTCTAATCTGTCCAACACAGTCAATCCATCCATCTCTATGTCGTTATCTTACGAAGCTCCTACTGCAGATCATTCTTCATCATCCTCAGCTCTTCAATCTTCAAGCGTACATAATGGAAATGTTACTGCAGTCACAGCTGAAGAAACCCCTTTTGCTACTCCAGAAGATGCACCGTTTGAAAATATTTTTTCCCCTGATCCATAAGAACCATCTTCATCAGGGGAAAACAACTCTGATACCTCAATTCTTCAACAACAACCACACGAGCATTTCATAAAATGGACACACGATCATCCGTTGGATAATATCATAGGGAATCCCTCTCGTCAGGTATCCACCCATAAACAGCTTGCAACAGATGCCTTATGGTGCTTCTTCAATTCCATACTGTCAAAAGTCGAACCAAAAGATGTCAAAACCGCAATGTCAGAGGACAATTGGTTCAATGCAATGCAGGAAGAAATTCATGAGTTTGACCGACTTGATGTTTGGGAATTAGTACCAGCTCCTGAGTGTGCTATGATCATTGCTCTCAAATGGATCTTCAAAGTGAAACTTGATGAGCATGGGGATGTATTAAAGAACAAGGCAAGACTTGTTGCAAAAGGATATCGTCAAGAGGAGGGTATTGACTTTGAGGAATCATTTGCTCCAGTTGCACGTATTGAGGCAATCAGAATCTTCTTAGCTAATGCTGCTAGTAAGAACATTGTGGTTTATCAAATGGATGTAAAGACTGCCTTTCTTAATGGAGATCTGAAAGAAATCGTGTACGTCAGTCAACCAGAAGGTTTTGTGGATCCTGAACGTCCTACTCATGTCTATCGCTTAAAGAAGGCTCTCTATGGTCTGAAACAAGCTCCAAGGGCGTGGTATGATACTCTGTCAAAGTTCCTCTTATCTACTGGATTCAGCAAAGGAGCAGTGGATCCCACATTGTTCACCAGAAAGTCAGGCAAACATTTAATTCATGTTCAAATCTATGTAGATGATATTATTTTTGCCTCGGCCGACCCTACTGCATGTGACCGTTTTTCAAATGAAATGGGCTCCAAATTTCAAATGTCTATGATGGGAAAAATGTCATTTTTCTTGGGATTACAAATTTCACAAAGTCCCGGAGGCATTTTTATCAATCAATCTAAATATGCTAATGAAATTTTAAAGAAATTTGGATTTGACACTTGTGACGCCGTTGACACTCCCATGGTGGAGAGTACCAAACTGGATGAGGACCACTCAGGGATCATGGTAGATCAAATGAAATATTGTAGTATGATTGGATCCTTGATGTACCTCACAGCCAGTAGACCTGATATTCTGTTCGATGTATGCATGTGTGCTAGATACCAGGCTAAGCCTACCAAAAAGCACCTTGAAGCGGTTAAACGGGTCTTTCGGTATCTCCAAGGTACCATTAACATGGGACTTTGGTATTCGAAGGACACCAACATGTCACTAACAGCATATGCATATGCAGATCATGCAGGGTGTCAAGATACACGTCGAAGCACATCAGGTGGTGCTTAATTCTTGGGAGAAAAACTTGTAAGCTGGTCTTCTAAGAAACAAATGAGTACGTCGATATCCTCTACAGAGGCTGAATACATCGCCATGTCATCTTGTTGTGCTCAAATCCTATGGATGAGATCCCAACTATCTGACTATGGCTTTGACTTCAACAAAATTCCTTTGTATTGTGATAACAAAAGTGCCTTTCCTCTCTCCTGCAACAACGTTCAACATTCAAGAGCAAAGCACATCGACATTCGACATCATTTCATTCGGGAGCAAGTGGAAAAAGGTGTGGTAGAACTCTACTTTGTAAGAACTGAATATCAGCTAGCAGACATCTTCACTAAAGCACTCCCTCGAGAACGTTTCAAGTTTATTCTTCCCCGTCTTGGACTCAAGAGTCTTCAACCTGAAACACTCAAACGTCTTCAAGAGGAAGAAGAGGAGTAAAGGCATCTATTCATCTATTCTTTGTACATATTTTCGTCAAAAACAAAATACAAAATTATAAAACAAACAAAAAGAAAATAGAAAAATATAAAACTTTCAAAAAATCCATAAAAATTAAAAAAATCTGAAAATTTTCAAAAAAATATTGTCATTTTTGTCTTGATCTTTTTATTCGATTTCATCTACGGTCTTTGTGTTGTCATTCAAAGAGTGACACGGGTCTTTAGATGAAGTTCGAATGTACATAAATTATTTTAAAAAAATAAAAATAAAATAAAATAAAATATATATATATATATCTATACATATATATGAGACTACATTTGACACGTCATTATTGCTTACATGGCACATTAATGCAGACATGGAGCATCATTTGATGAGGTGGAAATGGTGACTAGGCACAACATCCGGCTACATAATTAAAAAAAATTGTCACTTGCAAGATTCGAACTCAGGTTTACACCTCTAAAGACAAGCGACTCAACCAGTGGAGTAGGTCACAAGTTGTGCTATGAAATTGCATTCCCTAACTGATAACCTACGTCTCCTCATCAATATCAGTCAAAAACTTTGTAACTGACTCCCCTTTTCACACGCATTTCCTAAAAAAATCCCCAAATTACGCTTCTCCTAAAAATGAATACCATGTTTAGGTCGTTTCTTTTGGATATGATTGTAATGATAACAAAAGCTGCCATTTTCTACGCTAAAAAAATGCAATTCAAATTCAAGATCCTGCATTATCTCAACACACAAATATGAAACGTCCGATTCAAATTAACCATCCTCAATCATTCACACAAAACACTCACAAAAACCTCTGGCGATCGAAATATGTAATTATCAAATCAAATTCAAAACCCTAAATCATTCAAATCCCTCATTTTTATCCACTATAACCTAAACGTTAAACCACATCTTCCTCGTATAGGGTTTTGATTAGCAAGTCATTGTTTTTCAATTCGCTAAAATGAAGGTATTTAGGAGATTAGTTATGACTAAATGAAGGTAAAATATTACTTTTACGTTTGTTATATAATGTGGTTTTTTTCATTAACAGCAAACACAAAAGTTATGGTTAGACAAAATAAGCAATATATGTGTTTTTTTCATTTCCATTAGTGGAGGACTAATTATTTTGTGCTATGCAGTGATGGTAGCATGATATGTTTCGAGCACCTTAAATATCATGTAATAACGTGCCTTTCAATGGGGAACATTTGTTAGGTATCTAGACTATTTTCAAAAATTACTGACGTGCTGAATCTCATCTTTTTTGTACGTATATCAAGTATTTGGCCTTACTACAAAAACACATCATGTATATGATATTGCAGCCCATCATGTTCATGTATCGAGGTAACTTTGATACAGTTTGATTTATTGAGTTATTTTCTTACACCATCATTTAACTGTTTTATAGGTTGTAATGGTATTGTGGATTACAAAGAGGCTGTTCGTGGTAATTAGTTTTAAAAGGGTCAGTTGCATTGATACCATTAACAGGTTTATATTTTTTATGATCATGATAATTTTGTCTCAATAAAAGCTAATTATGTTTTATATTTAGTTTGGTATGATATGAATCACAGGTCCATGTTCTTATGATGATTATGATGATATGATATAAATTACAATTTGATTCTATGATGATGATTATTGTTGCTTGAAAACCGAACATCTACCTTTTGAAACCGATTCAAGTAACCGTATTTTTGATCTTTTCAAATGTATAGTCTCAAGAAAATTCAAAAAACAATCTTATTCATAATTTTTTGTAACAAAAAACACGTAGCTTTTAAAACATTTCTGTAATTTTAGCTAAATTTTATATTTTTTTGAAACAGATATATCAGTTCCCTAATCATAGTCCAATGTTATGCAATTTGGAAAACAAGTTTACTTTCTGTGAGACAATACCAAACAAGATCATAATGATAGCTTATTGTAGACATGCCTTCCACGTGTTTGATGTAATCGTATGCTTACATTTGTTAACACTTATTTGCTTTTCAATATATTGTATTGCCATTCGGTGTTGTTTGATGGACTACGTTTATTGATTCGTTTATGTTGTATATCTAAACCCATTGATTTTTTGAGCAGGAAATGGGCAAGATTGTTGAGGATAAGGAAGAGTGGTAAGGATGAGACGATAAGTTTTACCAAAGATCAAAAGTAAAAGGCTGTCATTGCACTAGAAACCGGGAATTTATTCAAAAAAGCAGAGCATGTCCGAGCTCCAATCCAATGTCAATGGCTAACAGGCCTTTAATGAGGTAGGCTATTAAGATATGAACTTCATAGTTATAAGGAGTTAGTGAGACAGTACTAATAATTTGGGAATTAGCAGATTGTTGATTATGTCATTGCTCTGTTCCGAGTTGTCTTCACTGGAAAATGAGAACTTGCAGCGCACCAGGTTTAGCTTCTACTTTTGCTTTTAGATATTCTTTGTGCTTCTATGTGTATGTTTATAAATGACATCATTTATGCATATAATACTTATTGCAGCAAAAGCTGGATCAGATGCTCGGTTGATTGACCAAGATTGCTTTAGAATTCAACGTTTTAGAGTATATGACAAACCAATGTTCTACTTCAGTATTAAATTTAGAACGATATGGCCTTTATGTGTAACATTGATGTTTGTTACAGTCATAGCTGATCCAGGTGATGGATTATTCATCTCAGATCCAAAGAAACCAGTAGGAGGGCATGTTCTTATACGTCATAGATAGTGGAGCATCCTAAATGGACTAACCATTGCTAAAGGTAATATTATCACTTTAGTAAATATTTGAAAAAACATTGCATCAAACAAAATCGAACCAAGAAACATACCAAAAATGGTTAAATGCACAACATGGTTAAGTTTTGGTCTCAAAAAGTTTCTGATATGAATAATGTAGTTAATGCTATTAAAGGAGTTGGCAACTGGATTGCAATATCAGCGAAAACGTTGTAGATTATTTGATTATGTTATTATATCAAAAAATCATGGTGAGTTGCGGAACTTAGTCCCCTGATGTATACTTTATTTTTACAATTTCAGGGAGAGCATCATTGATTTGACCGTTGTCATTGGGGCCATGTACTGTGCTATATTTTTCATTTTATGAACAATTCTCATGCAGTCCAGCCAGTCGTCGCCACAGAACGAACCGTATTCTACCGTGTAAGAGCAGCCGTATGTACTCCTCATTACCTGATGCCATGGAACAGGTCACACTCACTCGCACATGTTATTTACAAATGATGTCATATCAAGTTTATGATTAGTATCACTCTTTTTAACATTTTCTTTTTATTCGTTGAGGTGATTGTAGAAATACCGTTCTTATTTGCTCAATGCACATATTACAGTGTTATTGTGTACGCCATGGTGTCATTCAACTGGACAGCCACCAAGTTCTTTTGGTTCTTCTTCATCAATTTTTTTTTTACTCCTGTATTGCAATGTTTCTCCAAAAGGTAAAAACTTTATAGCTGCCCAAAAGGTAAAACGTTTTTTGTCTTTTTGTCTATTCATATGAGTTCTTGGAGGACCAATCCCAAATCTTTAATTGCAAAAATCAAGGTCGTATAAATAATGTTGAATGAAAATGATATTGAAGTTTGATTACTTATTCTGTGGGTATAACTGGATAGTATTGAGGTCTTGTGCGGTCTCACGTATACAATTATGCACATAATCTAATACAAAAGTCAGAGAAGATCCCAAAGTTATATGTCAAAATGATTGCTGCAAATTTCATTGGCTAAAGGGGACATAGTAAAGTAAAGCAAAACAGAACATAGGTATATAATTTAAGTGCACTAATGTTCTTTTTTTTATTTATATAATACACAAGCTAGAAGGTTATGGTATTAAGACATAACTGCACATGCATTTTTTCGAATTGAGATATTTTATTGAAAATGTGTTAGATGTGAAGCTTCCTAACTTATATTACACTTGAACTCCTACTGTTAGCAATTTAGCATAGTGATTTTCATATAAGGGGTACATAAGCAGTTTCAAGGTAGCATAGATCAACATACGGATGAATGTTATATGGAAATCCTAATCTATTAAAATTACGCTATGTGTAAAATAATGTCTAATAAACTGTGAAGATCATTTCATCCATTTTAATTACTATCATATGTATTCAGATTTATTTTTATATGTTCATGTTCTATAGGATTCACTATATACTGAGTTTTCCTCTCTATATCTGATTTGTTTGCAGCACGAGAAGTTGAACTCATGAGGATTTGATATCATTTTAGTTACTTGGGGGCTATTGGAGCCGACTTGCAAAGGGTCAAGTATAGGAAAATGATCAGGTCCTTTATTTATTTTATACTGGATTAATAACTTATTTGGTTTTCATTCTTTTGTCTTCTTTTCATGACGTCATGGTGTCTATTCTTGCCAATTTTATCTTTGTTTGAAAAGTCTTCATTGTACTATTTATGCATACACAAAGCAATTAGTTGGAATTACTTTAGTAAAATTCCTTATTGTTAAAAATTAGTTTAGTGAATATGCATGGAAAAAAATAGTCAGCTTCTAAAGAATAGGTGGCGTAGACATGATATTGTTGTGCATTATTTAAAGTTGCACATTTTTCATTAATCTACAACATTAGTCCCATTTCTTTAGCGCTTTTGGACCGTTTAGGGTATTACTTTTGTGCCTCATTTTGCCAAAATATCAAAACGTACATTCGGTTTTAGTCTTTAGCCTTATTATTGGTTTTTCAAAAGCAAAAAGAATCATGCATAAAAGTCTAATCTTTATTGGTGTTTTCAACATATATAGTTTGTGCTTTCAACATATTTGTTGAAATGTCATTTCCACAAACACCAATCATGCATGATTTTTAGATTTCTTTATTTGTGATCTTCAGGTTAAGGTTAAGGGCCTCGAGAAGGCCGTTTATAGCATATGATCTAGCGGGTGACGAGATGCTTTAGCATTTCATGGCTGTGTCAAGCTCTTCTAGGTACTTTGATGAGTTAAAGTAGTATTAATGGTTGAATATTTGAGGGGCGTTTGGGTTATTTGCTTATGAGCTTATTTGAAATTGGAATGGCTGATAAGCGCATAAGCTTTATGTCTAGATTGTGGTTAGTAGATAAAAAGCTTTAATAAGTACTTATTGTTAGTCGATCCTTTGGTGATGTTAGGTCCTAATATACATTAGTCATATATGTAAGCAAAATCCTTTGCTGATGGCATATTAGGTTCCATCTTAATTAAATAAACAGGTGAACATTAGTCAAATAAGCAAGCAACAATATTTGTTTTATTATGTCAATTAATAAAAGTCAAACTCAAACATTGTCGCGTGGGATTGCTTACTTAGTTGACATATTGATTTAGCATTTTTTGCAGAATATGATTTTTAGATTTCACAAAATTAAATTTTACTTGCATGAAAAATAAAAATTTGGATTTGTATAATAAACATGGCATTTTGATTTTTTTGCTTTTTTTTTTATTAATGTAATAGGACCGACATTGTTCTTCTTTGGGTACTGGCTATTGCATTCTTTGGACTTGATGTCAACGTGATAAGGTTTTAAAAGGTACCATTTTGAGGGGTCATTTAAGTCCTTATTTGATCACTTTTGTATCCGTTATTGCTTAATATCGTTCCTTTTCACTTTTTAGGTCTCGTGAAGGCAAAATGCTGGAATGGCACTTATTTGGACGAAAAGGCGCGAATATATGAAGAAAATGGCCAAAGTCGAAATCGAGACACTCACAGTCGCTGAATGTAGAAGGCGACGGCGTCAGGAGCTATTTGCGACGCCGTCGGAGAATTATTGTGACGGGTCAGAACTCAAAACTCGTGTTTTCAAGGGACGGCGTCTAGTTGTGAAAGAGTAGGCCGTCGCTACTCAGACGGCCTAGATGCGATCCAGACGACGTCAGAAGCTGAAGAGGACGGCGTCACGGACATAAGGTGACGCCGTCGCAAGGTTAACGTGGCCAAGACGAAACCCTAATGGCGGCGACACGACGGCGTCACTAAACATAAGGTGACGCCGTCGCAATTGTAATCTTATATATAGAATCCGAATTTTTCAGTCTTTGTGTGGAGAGTCTTTGGAGTAAAAACCTAAAACCGAACCTAAGGTGTCTTGTACAGTATTTTAGGGTTTTTAACCCTATCTTACACCAAGATAAGTCTTTGCTTCATTAATTCAATTATGTCTTTGATTATTTGTGTGTATGCTTGCATGTTCTCCATGTCCGGCTAATTTACTTGTGCGTTTGCTTAGGAAGTATGAAACTTAATTATTGAATATTGATTGGTTGTTTCTTATCTTAGTTGATTAATGATCTAGTAATGCGATAGGTCATTCGTTGTGTACTTAATGCTTGATTCATCTTTGTGAACCTTAGAGTATGATTACCTGAGTGATTGTAGGCTAAACCATCCGAAGAGCGCCTTAGAGTAGGAGTCTATAATCTCTAAGTGGATTTGTAGACAAGACCCTTTGGTAAGTTCAAAGAGTTAGGGAGAAACGCATACCCTACAACTTTAGAAACACAACGCAACTAGGAATAAGACGTGACACTCAACCATTAATAGGAGATAATTAAGGAGTAATACAAACTAAGTAAACACATCTTTAAACTATCATACGAGCACACATTAATTAGACATAGACTCCCACAACCTTAGTTTAGATAATTAGATAATAGTAGAGTAATCGGTAGAAATACCAACCCCTCAAATCCAATACCCGAGATTCGTACCTTTCCATTTTCATAAAATATAAAAAGATAAAAAATAATCTTCCTCAACCTTAACCTTAGCGTAGTAACTCCCTACTAGCATTCCTATTCCCCTAGAGAACGATATCAATACCCGTGGCTTACCCTAATTACTACACTACAACGATTAGGTTCACTGCCTAGGGTGTTATAAAACTTGCTCGAAGAAAAGGAAGTTCCTTTGACCCCGAACGACGCGTGTAGCGTTATCAAGTTTTTGGCGCCGCTGCCGGGGAATAGAATAGCTAGTTAGTAGTCCACCTCGTTTAGGTTTCTTTGCTTGATTCCTATCAAGTAAACTTTTTTCTTATTTTCTAGATTTCTCTTAGTCTATCCCCCTTCTTCGTAACCTTTGTTAGTAATTCCATCACTTTTCATCATGGAAGGTGATAATCAAAAACCGCGTCCCCATACAAACCCCCTTAAGCAACTTAGAACCCGCAGTTCCACCAAAACTCTTCTCGAACCATTTGCAGAACCCGAAAGAGAGCTCAATAAGCGAAGAAAAGCTCTCCAGGATTCAGAACTTCATGGCACTTCAATCAATTTTGATGAAGTTACATCTGATGAAGAATCTCCTCATTCACCACAATCTCCTGAAACCATCATCATGGACGATCTGAGCCAAAATGGCGAGGAAGTCCTTACCACTCCAGCCAATAGCCCCATAAACCCTCCTAAAGCGAAAACTCTTGGGGAACACTCCTACCCTTCTGCGTCTGGATTCACCAATGCCATTGTCTATCCCTCGGAACAGATCAATGAGGTATTGCACGCATCTGATATTTGGCTAATCCAAAAGGCATGTCAATTCCATGGATCCCACAGTGAAAACCCAATTCACCACATCAAACAGTTTCTAAAAATTGTTGATGCTATCTATGCCGACGGAGCATCTAAGGAGACATCTAGACTCCGGTTTTTCCCATTTTCTCTTCAAGGGCAAGCCAAGGAGTGGCTCGATAAGCTCCCTCCAAGGTCCATTTTCACATGGGAACAACTTACAACTAAGTTCACCAGGAAGTTCTTTCCTCCTGGAAGAACTGCAGCATGTAGGAGCAAAATTCTGCACTTTCACCAATCCGATGGAGAATCTATCACCAACTCCTGGAGTCGTTACAAAGATCTTATTCAACAAGCTCCACACCACGGTATTAACCTTTGGTTGCTTGTTCAAATCTTTTACGACAATGTCTCCCGAAAGGATCAAAAAGGAATTGATTTCTCAACTGGCCAGAGAATCGCAACCCTCACTGCGGAAGAAGGATGGAACCGAATAGAGGAATATATCCAATATCAAGACAGCCATTGGAATGAGCAGGAAAACGCGTCAAGCATTTCTACTTTCTCAAGTGAAGAGTTATCCTTAGATTATCGAATTGAGAGAGCACAAAAGAAACTAGCTTACCTCATAAAATCACCAGAACCAAAAAGGCTGACTAACCCATATCTCATATGCGACATATGTGGAGGATCACATGAGAGCGATGAGTGCGATGACACACAAGAAAGCGTCTTCCTCTCCAGTCATGATATTTATGATGACCCCTCACTCCTCGCATTTTATCAAACCGATGAATGTGGTCCTTGGGGCAATCTGAAATGGAGAACGGAAGGTAAGGACGGATCTGAATACACCATCCGTGATCCTTTTGAAGAAAAACTCGGGCAGTTTACCATGGAAGGGGCTGCAATCTTGAAAGGTCTTGAGGAATTTATCCGAGAGCAGCAAGCTGAATTAGAAAGTCAGTTCACCAATCTCCACGAAAGAATGAGTGGACCTGGCATAGCACTTCACGATCCAACTTGCGCAATCACTACTCGATCAGGAACTACTACCAAGGATCCCCCACATCCCAACCGGGACCCCATCACAAGGGAACCCGAGTTAGGAAATGAGGCGATTCCCACACCTCTTCCAACTCCTCACGATCCTCCCCCACAAACACCAGCTCAGCGACCAACTTTTTCACGGATTCCCTATCCCTCTCGTCTAAGGAATCAAAAGGCTGAAGAAGACAATGAAAGAATATTGTCTTACTTGAAACAAACATCCGTTAACATACCACTCCTTGATGTATTCTATCATATCCCTAAATATAGTAGATACTTCAAGAGGTTGATATCTAATCGGAAAAAGCTTGAAGGATTGATATCATTAGGGGAAGAATGTTCAGCTATCATCCAAAAGAGCATGCCCAAGAAGAAGGAAGATCCGGGCAGTTTTACCATTCCTTGCTCTATAGGGGCGCTTTCTATGAAAAACGCCTTGGCAGATCTTGGGGCAAGCATTAACCTGATGCCTCACTCCATGTTTCTTAAGCTCGGATATTCAGGGCTTAAACCAACCAGGATGAGTATCCAATTAGCTGATCGATCAATCAAATATCCCATCGGAGTTTGTGAGAACGTTCTTGTAAGGGTGGGGGAATTCAAATTTCCAGTCGATTTCGTAATTTTAGAGATGGAGGAAGATAATTCCGTCCCAATAATCCTTGGAAGACCCTTCTTGGCTACAGCTCGTGCCATCATTGATGTTCATGATGGTAAGCTCACTTTACGAGTAGGATCCGAGAGCTTGACCTTCGACATTAAGGATTCTATGAGACATTCTTCTTCCTGCGGTCGCCCCGTATATTTAGTTGAAGAAGTTGATGAATTTGTTGACGACATAGATGGCTGCATTGACGAGTATCTATTAAACGAATTCATGAATAATGATAACAACGTAATATACGACGACAAAGAAATTGAGATGGTTGGAGCTGTGTCCTTTTATCCTCGTCAGGATGAAATTGAACCTATTGAGCTTCAGAGGCCAGGAAACCAGCTAAAACCATCAATCAAAGAGCCTCCTACCTTAGACCTGAAAGATCTCCCGAGTCATTTGGAATACGCCTTCCTTCAAGGGGAGGACCAACTCCCTGTCATCATAAGCTCCTCACTAACCGCTATTCAGAAGGAGAAGCTCTTAGAAGTTTTAAAAGAATATAAAGGGGTGATTGCGTGGAGTGTTGCCGACATTAAGGGAATCGATTCTACATTCTGTACTCACAAAATCCTCATGGAGGAAGATTACAAACCAACCGTTCAACCGCAAAGGCGGGTTAACCCTAACATCAAAGAGGTAGTAAAAAAGGAGGTCATTAAGCTTCTGGATGCAGGCCTCATCTACCCCATATCAGATAGCCCATGGGTCAGCCCGGTCCAAGTGGTTCCAAAAAAGGGAGGAATGACGGTTGTAAAAAATGAGAAGGGTGAGTTGGTGCCACAAAGAACGGTTACTGGGTGGCGTGTATGTATTGACTACAGAAAGTTAAATGATGCCACCCGGAAAGATCATTTTCCTCTACCATTTATTGATCAAATGCTTGAAAGATTAGCAGGGCACGAATACTACTGTTTCCTTGATGGCTTTTCAGGTTATTTCCAAATTCCAATTGCCCCTGAAGATCAGGAGAAAACTACATTTACATGTCCTTACGGAACGTTCGCCTACAAGCGAATGCCCTTCGGGTTATGTAACGCACCCGCAACCTTTCAACGATGTATGATGGCCATATTCCACGAGTTAATTGAGGACAGCATGGAATTCTTCATGGATGATTTCTCAGTGTTTGGAAACTCTTTCGACCTTTGTCTTTCCAACCTTAGGAAGATGTTGAAGCGATGCGAGGAAACTAATTTGGTTTTAAATTGGGAAAAATGCCATTTCATGGTAAAAGAAGGAATTGTCTTAGGGCATAAAGTCTCGGGGAATGGAATTGAGGTCGATAGAGCAAAAATTGAAGCAATTTCCAAACTCCCCTATCCTACTACCGTTAAAGCCATTCGCAGCTTTCTTGGTCATGCCGGTTTTTATCGAAGGTTTATTAAAGATTTTTCGAAAATTGCCCGGCCTATGACACAGCTTCTTGTTAAGGATGCCCCTTTTGATTTTTCTGGAGAATGCAAGGAAGCATTTAACCGACTAAAGAAAGATCTCACTCAAGCACCTATAATGGTCACCCCTGATTGGTCTCAGCCGTTTGAAATCATGTGTGATGCTAGTGATTATGCTGTCGGCGCAGTGCTCGGTCAAAGGAAGGAAAAGCATTTTCAACCAATCTACTATGCTAGCAAAACCATGAATGTAGCACAAGAGAACTATACAACCACTGAGAAAGAACTTTTAGCCGTTGTTTTTGCCTTCGACAAATTCAGGCAATATCTCGTTCTCTCAAAAACTGTCGTCTTCACAGATCACTCCGCCTTACGTTATCTGTTTTCAAAACAAGATGCTAAACCGCGCTTGATTAGATGGATCCTATTACTTCAAGAATTCGACATTGAAATTCGAGATAAAAAGGGGGCTGAAAATCTCGCCGCTGATCATCTATCACGCTTGGAGAACCCTGATCTTGAGAAGTCAGATCACACCGATATTCGTGACTCTTTTCCCGAGGAACAGCTAATGGCGATTAAAGAGAGTGAGCCATGGTATGCTGATTATGCTAACTACCTGTCCAGTAGAGTTTTGCCAAATTACATGACCAGACAAGATAAAAAGAAGTTCTTCACTACGCTAAAACATTACTTCTGGGATGAACCCTTCCTTTTCCGTATATGTCCTGATCAAATCATACGACGTTGCGTGGCCGGTAGAGAGATTGATCGAGTTCTGAAAGAATGTCATGCAGGACCATCTGGAGGGCATCACGGTGTGAATATCACGGCACGAAAAGTTTTCGATGCCGGATTCTATTGGCCTACTGTTTTTCGAGACGTTAAAAGATTAGTTCAAATGTGTGATGCATGCCAACGATCAGGAAATATTTCACGACGGGATGAGTCACCTCAGAACTATATCCAAGTCTGCGAAATATTCGACGTTTGGGGAATAGACTTCATGGGACCATTTCCATCTTCCGGAGGAAATGAATACATTCTCGTAGCTATCGACTATGTATCCAAATGGGTAGAAGCCCAAGCCCTTAGAACTAATGATGCAAGGGTAGTTATTCACTTTCTTAAAAAGCTCTTCGCACGATTTGGGATTCCCAAAGCATTAATCAGTGATAGAGGGACTCATTTTTGCAATACTCAAATGGAAAAAGTGATGAAGAAGTATGGCGTCCCACATAGATTTTCTACTGCATATCATCCTCAGACAAATGGACAAGTAGAAAACACAAACAGGGCATTAAAGCGGATACTTGAAAAAACGGTCCACCAAAATAGGAAAGATTGGGCATTCAAACTGGATGAAGCACTTTGGGCATTTAGAACTGCTTACAAAACACCTATCGGGACAACCCCTTTTCGCCTGGTATACGGAAAGGCTTGCCACCTCCCTATCGAACTTGAGCAGAAAGCATATTGGGCCCTTAAGGCCTGTAATATGGATTATTCTGAAGCAGGGTCAAATCGGTTCTTGCAACTTCAAGAATTAGATGAGCTGAGGCTGGAAGCATACGAATCATCAATCACTTACAAAGAAAGGGCAAAAAGATGGCATGATCAACGAATAAAGAATCCTAAAGAGTTTTTGGAAGGGGATAAAGTGCTCTTGTATAATTCAAGACAAAGATTATTCCCAGGAAAACTCAAATCTAGGTGGTATGGACCCTTTTCAGTAAAAAACCAGATGAGCAGTGGGGCGGTAGTGTTACTAGACCATGATGGAAGAGAATTCACCGTTAATGGGCAACGTGTGAAGCATTATCAATTGGATAATACTGAAATGGTGAACGATGAGGATATTGTTCTAGAAGAAGAAGGTGATAGTGAGGCAACGTAGGAGCACGACTATGAGTCTAGCTACAAGACTCTTAAATAAAGAAAAGCGCTTCGTGGGAGGCAACCCATGCTTAATTGTTTGCTTGTTAGTGTCATATATCTTTTATTAATTGTTTATCCTCATGTTTAAATTTGTAAAAATGCTTTATTTTGTTTTTAACTTCTTCTTAATTACATATAAAGGTATTTTACATAAGGGATAAGTGTAGGGAGGATTACACACGTTTTCAAAAGAAACGTAAACATGAGAATAACAATTAACTAAAAGATATATATGTTTGTTTGTTCGAGTCAAATGCTTGTATCGAGTCATAATGGATGTTTTGCAGAAATTTTTCCAGAATTCTAAAGATGTAAATTTTCCAGAAATTTTTCCAGAAAATCGCAGACCAGTTTTTGTCAGGATAACCTGACGGCGTCAGGATTGCAACCTGACGGCGTCAGGAAGGAGTAAAAACATCAGATTATTTTTTTCTCGTTTTCTGAGCTACTTATAAATTTTTGGAATTTTCCAGGTCTTAATTTTCTTAGAAATTCTGTAAACACCCATTCCACAAGCATTATATCCTAGTTTAAATCGAGTCTTATATATTATTACCGCCGATTTTACGCGAAGGTTTCGTTTGTTTTCTTCAAGTGTGCAGGTTTAGTTTGTCAAGAAGAAGTTACATAAGATTGGAAGGAGCTTTTCACGCAATAATTCTTCTTGGAAAAGAATTTAACCACCACTTTACACGGATCCTACCGAGCTAATCAGGGGAGTATTAGTTTCTTTCGTTTTTAATTACCTTCTTTTATCATAACTTTGATACTTTCGGGGAACATTGGGGACAATGTTCAGTTTAAGTGTAGGGAGGGAAAATAAAACGGGAACTTTGAAACTATGCTTATCCTTGACTATTTGCTTTGTCCAAGTGTATTTGTGTAATAAACCATGAGAAAATGTCGGTTAGGGTAATTTTGGCACCAAATTTAAAATTTTTCATGACATATAGGAGTGGGCCATTAGTCTTAACAAAAGCGTCTCATGGATAGGAAGTTATATGACTAGCACAAAAACCCTTACCACCCAAATTCCACCCAAAATGTGAGGATCGCCCATAGATTAGTAGGAATTAAAGCATTCATCTTTAATGCTTAGAGTGTGAACCGGTAGTATATTAGATTCTAGAACTTGTTTTGTGATGCATTCCGAGATCGCAAGTGAGGCTACACTTGTGTAGTTAGGAATAACTAAATGATAAGAGGCATTAGGATAACCCTTGTTTGATACCTGTAATATAATTACTTCTTCCACTTCGGTTGAGTAATTCCCCCACACCCTTTGCGTTGTACTCATCTTTAGTACACGATACCCCTAGTTAACCCCTCAGAGCCTATCCTTTTCGCGGTTCTCGTGATATTTCGGTTTTTCCGGAATATCAATGAAGAGCATTGTTTACACCCCACCCCCAAATATACACCCAAATCGCCTTAGCCTACCCCTTATGCACTCACTTTTAGTGCAAATGTTTGTTATCACCCTAAACCCTTAGTTCAATTATCTAGTTGCTTGCATAAGTTGCTAAGTCGAATCATATCCTTTGTATACAGTTTTGGGATGATTGGGATTCATGGGAAAAGTTAAAGTTTATGAAATGACGGGAAGGGAACGTTAAATTCAAATTCCCTTTGTTTACGTAATAATGTACCCCAAGTGTTTTGATCTTTTCAAATCGGGTCAAATTAGTGTTAGAGTAATAAAAACTCAAGTGTAGGGATATGCTTATAAATCCCTAGTATTTTGATGTTATCTTAGAGGATGGTAGAGTAAAGTGTATGAAAAAAAAAAAAAAAAAAAAAAAAAAAAAAAAAAAAAAAAAAAAAAAAAAAATAGAAAAAGAAAAAAGAAAAAAAAAAAAAAAAAAAAAAAAAAAAAAAAAAAAAAAAAAAAAAAAAACATACGGGCTACCATCCTACATCTATCTTTAAATTTATGTTTGTTTATTTCAGTTATCTAGAGTTTAGAAGTGTCGAGTCTTGGCTTAGCAACGCCATTCTTTATATGCATTTAACATAGAGATTTTTGACTTGCCACCACTAAATAGCCTATCCCACCAAACCCTTGTTTCCTTACCGTAAGCCTAACGTTACAACCCTTTAAAAAGACCTCTTTGATAGTCTTTCCTAGGTGCTTACGCCAAAGCGATGGAGGTTTGATATATTCTCAAGCCTATGGTAATCTATGTACTAGGACCGGTTAATGAGTGTTTATCTTCCATTTCCTATATTGTTATATTTCATTTATACACCTGAGAGAGATGTGAGTATCCAAACACCCCATGTGAGGTGCTAGTATGTAATTTCCGTGCTTGTTATGACTTTTGTGGGGCTTATATGTGTTGTGGACCGTTTTGAATTAATGCTGAATGACCCCTAACTTATAAATTAATTGGCTAAAAGCACATTTGCTTGAGGACAAGCAAATAACAAGTGTAGGGATATTTGATAAGGTTTTAAAAGGTACCATTTTGAGGGGTCATTTAAGTCCTTATTTGATCACTTTTGTATCCGTTATTGCTTAATATCGTTCCTTTTCACTTTTTAGGTCTCGTGAAGGCAAAATGCTGGAATGGCACTTATTTGGACGAAAAGGCGCGAATATATGAAGAAAATGGCCAAAGTCGAAATCGAGACACTCACAGTCGCTAAATGTAGAAGGCGACGGCGTCAGGAGCTATTTGCGACGCCGTCGGAGAATTATTGTGACGGGTCAGAACTCAAAACTCGTGTTTTCAAGGGACGGCGTCTAGTTGTGAAAGAGTAGGCCGTCGCTACTCAGACGGCCTAGATGCGATCCAGACGACGTCAGAAGCTGAAGAGGACGGCGTCACGGACATAAGGTGACGCCGTCGCAAGGTTAACGTGGCCAAGACGAAACCCTAATGGCGGCGACACGACGGCGTCACTAAACATAAGGTGACGCCGTCGCAATTGTAATCTTATATATAGAATCCGAATTTTTCAGTCTTTGTGTGGAGAGTCTTTGGAGTAAAAACCTAAAACTGAACGTAAGGTGTCTTGTACAGTATTTTAGGGTTTTTAACCCTATCTTACACCAAGATAAGTCTTTGCTTCATTAATTCAATTATGTCTTTGATTATTTGTGTGTATGCTTGCATGTTCTCCATGTCCGGCTAATTTATTTGTGTGTTTGCTTAGGAAGTATGAAACTTAATTATTGAATATTGATTGGTTGTTTCTTATCTTAGTTGATTAATGATCTAGTAATGCGATAGGTCATTCGTTGTGTACTTAATGCTTGATTCATCTTTGTGAACCTTAGAGTATGATTACCTGAGTGATTGTAGGCTAAACCATCCGAAGAGCGCCTTAGAGTAGGAGTCTATAATCTCTAAGTGGATTTGTAGACAAGACCCTTTGGTAAGTTCAAAGAGTTAGGGAGAAACGCATACCCTACAACTTTAGAAACACAACGCAACTAGGAATAAGACGTGACACTCAACCATTAATAGGAGATAATTAAGGAGTAATACAAACTAAGTAAACACATTTTTAAACTATCATACGAGCACACATTAATTAGACATAGACTCCCACAACCTTAGTTTAGATAATTAGATAATAGTAGAGTAATCGGTAGAAATACCAACCCCCCAAATCCAATACCCGAGATTCGTACCTTTCCATTTTCATAAAATATAAAAAGATAAAAAATAATCTTCCTCAACCTTAACCTTAGCGTAGTAACTCCCTACTAGCATTCCTATTCCCCTAGAGAACGATATCAATACCCGTGGCTTACCCTAATTACTACACTACAACGATTAGGTTCACTGCCTAGGGTGTTATAAAACTTGCTCGAAGAAAAGGAAGTTCCTTTGACCCCGAACGACGCGTGTAGCGTTATCACAACGCTACAAAAGTAACGCTCTCTAATTTTGTCGCGATTCATTAGAGCTGAGGTGAAGTGTTTTATCTTAATCACTATACCGTACTTTACATATTACTACCTTATTATTTGATTTCCAAGTAATGCAGACAATGTGTTTGCACTCTGTGAAGCTAAATCGGAGACAGTTTCTGTAAAGGCCAAACTTTCACACAAGTTGGGTTGTTTCTCCAACAACCAATTTTCTCACACGAAAAACTACATGTAGCCGTTTCAAGAGTGAAAATCAAGAAATGATTGAAGCTTTTATGTTGCATCAAAGACAAAAACTACACAAAGTGCACTTCCAACGGGTTGACAAGGAAGTTCTATTTTGGATTTGAATGAACACCATTTATTTTGTATGTTGGTATTCTTAAAAGTTGTTGACATACTCATTATTTTTCAAGCATAATCATGAAGTGAACCCGCCCATCGGTGATAGTTTGAGTTATTCAAAGTTGTATGGTATTTGGCCCTACTACAAAAACACTTCCTATTGGTGACAGTTTGGAGCGGATAATTCGCGAGTCAGTACATCATTGTTCATGTATCGAGGTTTGCATATACAAGATTGTAGGTTGTTTCTGCAAAGGCCGGCATTCTCTACGTGGCTGTTTCAAAAGCCAAGATGACGAATACACAAACTCGATATCCAACGTTGTGTACAAAGAAGTTTTATTTCATATATAAATAAGTGCCATATACTTTATTTGTTCTCATACGTTTCATTGTTATTTTTACATATATTACATCAACACTTTCCTTCTTTTTGTAACTTTTGTGTTTAAGATATTTTCCGTTTTTCAATATTTATGTACATAAGCTTAAAATCTGGCAAGTAATAGTATGAAGCTAACCCGCCCATCAGGCGGGTTATGAAGCTAGTATATAAATATATATATATATATATATATATATATATATATATATATATATATATATATATATGAGATGTAGAAAAATGGTGGCTTACTGTTATTTCAGACAGTAACCCGTGTTTAAAAAGAAAGAACAGAGCCATGCTTAATCTAATTTTTTAAATCTCATGCTCTGACTCTAAAAACCAAATGTTTGTCGGCAAAAAGACAAATGTTTCCCTCACAAATATTTTTCCTTCTAATTATTCTTCTGAAAAATATTTATCATCTAATGAAAACAAATTGCTTTGAAAATAACTTGGACCATATTTTTGAAAATCATCTGGGCTTATTCTTTGACAAAATATCTAACACTCAATCAACAACTCATATCATTGATTGAGGAGGAGAATGATTTCATTAACACAAAAAGTTACTTTTCAATCAATTGGCACGTACTCATGCAGGGTCTAAGTTTGGATAATCAAAATGAACAATGTTCTTTATCAAATGGATCTAGACCAAGGCTAATGTCATGTTTTCAAAAGATACTCAAGCATGTTTAATCATTGGAGTTTAAAGTCTCAGATTTGATCCTTATCGGTTAAATGTTTTCATAAGCAAGTCACAATTCTCCTCAAAAGCTTTCAAAAACAATTTAAATCAATAGAGATCACAAATCTCAAATGACTTGAAAATTATGATCGGGGGAGAATTTGTGATTTAAATTGGATTTAAACTGATAACTCAATAAATGGTTGAGAAAAGTGTTTAACAAGGCGTCCCTCCTACATATGTCAAACGATTTCAAATTTTCAATGCATATGTTAAGGGGGAGCATCTTTCTTATACCATAAAGGGTTAAAACGTGATGATTTGTCTCAAAGTGCAAGCTCCATCTAATAGGTGCTAAAATCTTTTTGAATCTCGAAGCACATATTGAGGGGGAGCATTTTAAAAGGAAAATAAACCTTCAAGGTACAAATATTCATATGTTTCAACATAATGTACCTTGATTGATTTTCTAATGGTTTCCGTATGGCTATATGATCGTGAAAGTGCTTCTAAGAACTTTTTCCTCTTTGTGCAAACCAATTTCAAAAATTACATGCACAAGTTGAGGGGGAGCAACTCTTTTGAAAACCACATCCTTTTCCCAAAATTATCTTTAACAAAGTATTTAAAATACTAACTTTGATCAGGAAAGTGATGTCGATATTTTTAGAAAATGTTGATCAAAGAAGTGAATTCTTAATTCTCAATCTGAATATTTTCAAATCCTCTTGCCTCCATGTGCCAAAACGATTTCAAACATACGATGCACATGTTGAGGGGGAGCTTTTTCTGAAATATCAAAAACAATTCAGGTACAAAATTCTTTGATCATAGATCACAAGTATCTGAATTAATTATTAAAACGGTTTTCGAATGGTTTCAATGGCTGAAGAACAATACCAAAAAGACCGACCAAATTTATTTTATGTGTGGAGTTATAAGGATGGTTAGGTTAGGTATTCGTTCCCACGATCCCGCCAGAGCCGGAGGGATCTACCCAGGGACAATCCACTAAATAGTGTAGAAGTCCTTAGGTGTGACAAAAAAAAAGGAGATAAATGAGAAATGGGAAGAGTGCGGACTGAGACAGAGCTAGTACTGGAATAAACCCAACAAGGTTCTAGGAAAAGGGTGAAAAGAAATAGCCCTCCATTATTTCAACCTTAGGGCAGAAACCAGGTTCAATTCATATGCTACTGGTGGTTACCAAGGTAACACCGGTATTGAAGACAAGACGTCATGGACCCAGTGACGCTCTGCACTAAACTTCCCTAGCTACTCAAGTTCCTCTTAAAAGGACTTGTTTCATTCTCATGGGGAACCTACATAATCTATCAACTCTCTCCTAGAGATTGTTGATATTGAAGAAGGAGACCCTCTCCCTAGTCTCCGGCATAGGAACCAAATGTGCACAATTGAGTCTAGAGCCACGAGATCATCAATAAATCTCATTACGACACTGTCAATGAAGACTCTTTGTTTCACACAATGTGGAAAGAGAAAATATATTTTAAGAGTCCTACGCATTATCCTTGTGGTATTGCCATAACATCTGAGTGATATGCAAACATATTCACAATGAAGATGGAAAGCCTTTTAGAGCCAACATCAAACAAGCTCTTGGTAGGTGGCATGTGAGATCTATCCAATAGATCAACCATGTGACAACTGAACAGAAACAATTGGGTGATTCAAAATTATGAATCAATCCTGGTTGAGGTTATGGATTGACGGATACCTTTGAAAAACCAATCGTTGTGCGCAAAAATCATTTATCTATGGCACATCGACTGTGTATCACATTTTCAAATATCAAAAGGTGTTTATGATTGAAAATTGATTTTTCATATAAAACCTTCGTTGTATTGCGAAAATTCTTTCTAATATGTAATACACAATTGTTGTTCAAATCATTTTTTAATCAATCAGTAAATCTCAATTTGCTGGTTCACTCATTCCGTGCTGTCTTCTTTGAGACGTTCCGGTTTGAGAACGGCTAGAGTAGCTGCGAAACCCTGTCAAGGAGATTCTTAGGAATACTACCTGATCACAGGCAGTACTTGTACTGATAAATGGGGAACCATGAGCCGTGTACCTCAATTCAACGAAAGTGATCAAAGACACTTTCGTGCAATTTTATTGCTAACTGTTGTATGCAGGAACACCTCGACGAGTGCAGTTATTCACAATTGAGGAGTCAATCCATAGCCGCATGCTCACACAACGCATTCACATCTATAGAAATCATGATAAAAGCATCAAACAACTCTGATATTTTCACTCCATGTTTCTGCTACGTTGTTGCAAATATCATGATTCATTAAAAGCTTCCGCAACTCTGATGAGAAGACATCATGATCCAGAATGTAAGCATGTCGGTCCAAAAGTCACAATGTCACATGATGGCAACAATGCAAAGGAGGAGCCAGAGATATATGGTGGCTGATGATCTCAAGGCTAGCTCAACAATTATCAACACGTAGATCAGATAAAGACCTCCACTTGAAGTATCAAACATGCGGAACATGAAGAATCAAAGACTACGGACTACAGAGCAAAGAACATAATCAAGAAACCAAGAACAATCAAAATGTAATATTTGTTTGTATTCAATGTAATTTGAGGTGACCTCCCTTAGGGGGAGATTGTTAGGATTTAGAAAATCCATGAGTTAAAGAGTCGGTCACCTCAAGTATATGTATTTGTTAGAAAGCTCATAGTCGTAGTTATGATATCTTAATAAGTAGTCTAATATGTAACACCGTGGAGGACGGACGGGTCTTTACCCACTGTATGCCTGATCCACAGCCCGTAGGAGGCGTATTTTGTAAGACACTATAAATACCCTCTACCTCCCAAGGTAGAGGGTTGGAGCTTCAATACCA
This sequence comes from Chrysanthemum seticuspe, assembly GCA_019973895.1. Lineage (NCBI taxonomy): Eukaryota > Viridiplantae > Streptophyta > Magnoliopsida > Asterales > Asteraceae > Chrysanthemum > Chrysanthemum seticuspe. The sequence goes on from BPTQ01000008.1 coordinate 310,478,983, forward strand.
TTTTTCTTTATTTCACATAGTTCCTAACTCTCTTCTCTTTCTCTCTCTAAAACTTTCTCTCTCTAAACACTTTTATACGCCTCTTTGATCTTGGTTGTTATGTGTTTATGAAATCTAATATCTAACATATATGAAAATGTAAGTGTGTTAGTAAACTATTGGCTCAAACCATTTACGTATTTTATTTGTTTCGTTAAAATGATTTTATGTTTGTTATCGACCAAACATTAGAAGATCGTAAAATATAAATAAACGTTTTTACGGCTTATTTGTATTAACAATCTCCCCCTTTTTGTTGATGACAAAACATAAGATTATTTTAAGGAAAAACTAAAATTCGTAAAAGTTTGAATTGGAGTTTTTACTCTCTTCTCCCCCTTTTTGTCGAAACAAAAAGAGCGTCGAAAAGAAACTAACACATTGTGTTTAAGAAAAACGTGTAAAAAATAATAATATGAAAAATAGAGAGTAAGAGAAGGGAAGAATTCTCGTCTTAGCTCCCCCTTGACCGGTGCTTCCCTTTGTGATGGTATCAAGTAATTAGGAAGACTAAGCGAGTGTTTTGCAATTTTGTTTGCAAAAGGTTTCGTCTTTTTGACGAACATGCTCCCTCTTGACGAGTGCTCTTTTGAGAGGAGGAAGTCAGGTAGTAATGTAATCCTATGTGAAAGTATTGCAAGCATTTTTACAATGTGTAGCTTTGACAAAAAGCTCCCCCTAGTTTAGGGTGTCAAAGTCTATGTGTATATTGAAAATCTACAAAAAAAAGGTTAGAAAACAAGTGTATGATGCATAATTTCCTGCAAATGAGATTCAAGTTAGTAATAAAAAGCTTTCTGTTGCACGGGTCCCACGGTTCCTCTTTGGGAGGGATCCGTGCAGGCAAAATTCAGGGATCCGTCTTCCTGCATGCTTATGATAGCAATGTAGATGTAAAATGTGATGTCAACATTAAAATGAGTTATGTATAAAGTCACCAAACATATTCTCAAGACCATATGGCATATAACATGTAATTTCATTCAATAAAAATACAAGAAATGACATACATATCTCCAAAACTAAGAGAATGACAAAAACATGTAGTATGATTCCTAATCAATCTAAGTTAGTCTTAAGACTAGAACACTACTTGAATCCTTAAGCTTAGGAGTGTTTAGTTTTGTTGACCTCATCGAAACGTTCAAGGAGGTGATAACACATGAAACGTAGCTCTTCACGTAGTTCATGTACTAAACCTTCAACATGTTGACAATGATAACAATCTTTGTCATGGCTTGGAAGTGATGGTGGTGGAAATAGAATGGTTTGAGATGGAAGGTTAAATGAGAAAGGTTGAGGATTCTCAAAAGAATGAGGGATTTGTGGAGGTACATTTGGAGGTGGATCAACTAAGGGTGATGGTGGTGGAATGTGTGTGGAGGATGGTGGTAGAGAGGTATCTACTTCCATGTGATCAGGTGGTTGACTTTGATGATTCCTCATAATCCAAAAGGGACTATTTGAGGGTGATATAGAGAAGGAAACCGGTGCTAGTGTTGTTTCAACACCTTGATTTTGTTGTTGCTCTATTTTCTCAATTGAGGAGAATGTTGGCAATGGTGGAGGATGAGATGTCCTAGAAGGCAAGTCCTCTAAGTTGTAGAGGTGTGGAGATGAAAGCGGAGTGGTGAATGATATGGCTCTAGGCACCAAGGGTGATGGTTTGGTGGAAATAGGGATGTTTAGTTTAGGAGGTATAGTAGTGTTTTGGCAATGGTAGTTTTATAGGAACAATCCTTTTGGGGATTTGTTTGATTGGTTGAGTTGGTTGAGGGGAAATCCTATCGTTTGTGGATTTAACGGGTGATGATTCGGTTGAAGAAATTTCGTGAACAACACGAGCAAGTTTCTTGGGTGGTCCTTTGGTGGAGGAGTTGGCACTAGGAGCTTTCCTCATGATGAAATGATAAAGATTAGTGAGATAAAGGTTTCTAGTTGCTGAGAATGAAGTAGTGGATGGTGACTTAGAAGTACTAACAAAGTGGTTTATAAAGGGAGGGAATTAGTAAGTAAATTTAAAACTTAAACCACTAAGATCCTTCAAAATGCAATGATTTGCATGCACAAGAGTCAACTTCAGAGTTGCACTGACCAAGGAAGTCAATTAAGACAAGAAGGAGTGTTCAAGTTAGCAAAGAAAGCTTGAAATGATTGTTTTAGCTAGGATTAGTTGAATCTGTGCAGCCGGTTCCCACGGTTCCCTCAAATGAGGGATCCGTCTAGGCTTAACCTAGGGATCCGGCTCTCAGCAGCCAAGAAAAAAGAAAATGATGTTTTGTAAGTTCTAGTACCTATACATCTTGAGTGTTTCAGTCGGTCTTAGGTGTCTTAAATGAAGTGGGACTTAAATGATCAAGAGAAATGATTGATGATAGCTAATGATTGCCTTTTATGGAAAGAAATGGGGCTTTATGAGTACCAATGGGTAATCAAGGATGACACTAAGAAATTTAAGAGTGTCAAGTGGTGTTAAATGATCCTAGAGATCAGATGATAACTTAAGAGAAATTTAGAAAATTCCTTAAAAATCATAAGAAATGAAAAACTAGTTTTTGGCCAACTTTGAGGTAAGGATGACTAAGATCAATTTGCTAAAATTGAGTGAAATATCAAACTAGGTGTTTTGAGATGTGAGAATACTGTGTGAGCATTGGAGCGGAAATATGGTGAGTTTTGGTGAGATGATAAATAAAAAAACACCTTGAAAATGATCCTAAGTTATCTATGAGTAAGTGTGAGACCTACTGTGCTTGAGGAAAACTTAAGTGATCCTAAAGTATCATGTTTATCCAGTATGCTGTGGTCTAGAGGAATGGATTGATGTGTGGAAATCTGTAAGTCCATTTCTATCTGCCCGGATCCCATGGATCCTTCATATGAGGGATCCGGTTTGTTATAACCCAGGGATCCGGCTACTGCAGACCAGTACCTTCACAGAAAGTGTGTAGAATTTGCATAAGGTGTCGTATACTAAAACCAATGATTTCTAAAAAATTTGAACATCTATATAAGTGAGATATCAAACGAAAAATGTTTTATTTCATGGGAATGATCATATTACAAAGATAAAAGATGAATCCTAAGGATTGAACCTATTTGTAGAAGAGACTAGGTTTCTTGTGCGTTTTTGTTTGATGGGTTTCTTGTGCGTTTTCGTTTGATGGATCGTCAAATGGATGATGAGTATTTTCGGATTCAAGAACGAAGAATGACGTGATGTAAGATGTGTTCAAAGGTTCCATCATCTTGTTCACAAGTACATATAAAGGACTTCGAAATTAAAGATGAAAGTACATGATATAATGATAAAGGCGTGTCAGGAATATTCCATATGGAATTAGTTTGTTCTTGTTGCCTAGAAGGTTTACAATTCATCTTGCGAAGAAATAGGCGAGATTGTATGGTTGTTGGGTTAGGAGATAATACATTATGTGAGCACAACAAGCGGGAAGAATTTCTCAATTTCCTCTAAGACTCCAAACATTTTCACGTAGAATGACTGCGAGAGGTTTAAGATCATCTCGGATATCACGTGTATAGATTATGTTTGGATCTGAGTAATTGGATCGAGGTTTGCATAATATGCGAGTTAATTCTTGAGGGGAAGGTATGTGTGAACAATATGGACTATTTTCTTTACGGTAGTTGAAGAGAGAATCAATAGACCAATCTTCAGTGAAGGCACATTGTCCATGATTTGGAATTCGGAGAATGTGAGCAAATTGCCCAAGAGTTAAGACAAACTTTTGGTTTTTGATCCAAAACCATAGTGATAGAGATCGATCCTCTTTACGAACGAGTTCAACTTGACGGAAGAATTCCAACACAAACCGTGGATAGATTTTCTCGTTAATTCCGAAAAGACCTTCTAGTCCTATGGTTCGGAATGAGGTATTGATACCTTCTTGGTATAGTAGAGGTGAGTCAACAATATGTCCTTTATGAAAGCAACGAGTTTCAAGATTTTTGAACCCACTGACATGATTGCCAGGTGTGTTAGGCTCAAGAGAGATATTAGGAATGTAGACACAAGTGAGTTGAAAGTCGAATTCATACTCATGAGTTACGATGAGACCTATAGAAGTGAAATGAATGATTTACATGAGTAAGTTATGATAAGAAGATGCATCAAGAAGGAGGACATTTTATAGGTGAAAATAATCTCGTAATGTTTTTATTGATTACCCTTATTTTTATTAACAATGGCAATTAACTAACTTTTGTTCTAACATTCTAGTAGGGTTTTTCCTTTTATGGTAAATTTTTATGAAGTGGTTTTTATGGTGCATGAGTTTGTGTTCCCCAGTTCCACGGTTCTCCTGGTTCCCTTTTAAATGGGATTCGGCTAGTTAAACACTAGGGATCCGTGGATCTGCAGTGTGACAGGAAAATGATCTTGACGTAAAATTGGTTCTTGCAACTTTTAGGTTTATAAAAGGAAGTGTGTTTTTAACCAATATTTACTACTTAAGCATGCATTATAGATTTTGAAAGTATGTCAAGGTTTTTGAAAGATACGAACGAAAAATATGACAAACACATTATGAGAAATAAACGAGATAAACTAAGACATTAGTAATATTTCATTTCAATGCTAAGAACAATACAAAGAATTGGATATATGATACAAATGTAGATTAACAACACAAAGTACATGTCTCCATGAGAAAACTTGATCATGGGATACACGAGAGCGATGAGTGTCAAGACGATGAACACGAAGGCGATGTAAACCATGATGATGAAATTCTTCCTTGGTTTTGATTTTTCAAAATGAGATGAGGAGGAAGATGAAGTTTGAATGAGAGGTATTTTGAAAGTGGAAGGTTTGAAAAATGGGGTTTGGTGGTGTTGACGAGCGGAAGAGGGTTTTATGGGGAAGGAGAAGTTTTTTAGATTTGTGTTTTGTTTTATTAATAGAAAGGTTTGATTTTTAGGTTAGGATAACACATAATTATATACCTAGATTTTGGCCGGAAGAGAAACACGTATGCAAGAAGGTTTCCTAAAGAAGCCACGTATATCACTAAAGCATACATTGTAGACAAGAAACTAACATTTAGAATAGCCATATAAGTTCCTATGCAAGCATACTCATACTAAGCTAATATCAATTAAAGAAAAGTCTTAAGAAGATCATACCTCTAATGCAATTTTGGGTGTCCTTTACTTTTAGAGAAGGAGTATCAATGGACAACTATGGTTCCTTCGAGATTTAGGTGGTAGTATAACGATACCTTTTTAGAAAAGATAGTCTTGTTATCAAGGAATTCCTATGGATTGATTAAAGTGAGCTTAACACGACAAAATGACAAGAAAGGTAACTGCATTTTATAAGAAAAAAATAATTAATGTTGTCATCCAATCAACATCCTACAAAAGTGTTTTTAAAACATAATGTTTGTTTTTGCAAAAGCCTTCTTTGTAGTTTTCAATCATACACGGATCGTATCAAGTTTTTAAAGTACAATATACTCTAAGAAACTTAATAATGAAGCTCTGATACCAATTGTGGAAAACTAGAAGGAAGGTTGAATAGTTTTACCGATTAAAACTTCATTTTAAACTAATTAGATCGATTTAGGTCAATCTATTAAATGTGTGTGTTGGATGTTGATAGATAAACATATAACTAGGTAATGTAAAGATAAAGAGTAAAAAGCACAAAACCACAATGCGAGTATTTATAGTGGTTCGGCTACAAGGACACCTTCCTTTCCCTACTCCACTCCCCGAGTCACCTACTCAAGAGTTCGTAATCACTACACAACACAAGCTCCTTGTGGCAGAGAAGCCTTTACAACATCGCCTACTCTTTATCCGGTACAAGGCTAGACACCGGGTTCTTCCACGAGGTAGAACCAAACCTATCACAACGTCGCCTACACTTTATCCGAAACAAGGCTAGATACCGACTTCCGTTACAAAAGAGGAACTACTACCCAACACTACACAACACCTATCCCAAAGGAGAATCCACTCCTTATTACAACATCAACAAGGATATCAATATTCTTTGACCCAAACTAATCTATCTTGTACATCGATGCACCATGTCGAAGGTACACCCTAGGTACCTTTCACTAATTCCTTTGGCACGACACCCAGGCACCCTTTATTAATGCCTTCAACACGGACCTTCGGCACCCTTCACTAATGCCTTTAACACGGATCTTTGGCACCTTTCACTAATTCCTTTGACACGGATCTTCGGCACCTTTCACTAATGCCTTCGACTTGACCCTTTAGACATCTTTCACCTATGTCTTCAACACAACACTTCTAATGGAAGAGGAAAGAAGTATCAACAAGATAACATTAGTAGTCTTGATGATGACGAAGCTTGGAAACCTATGGACTTGAGCTTCCTCGACTTCAAGAGGTGGTGATCTCGCCTTTAAAAGGAACCTAGAGAATTACACAAACACAAAACTACATAGAAAGATCCTTTGGATCTGAGGTTAGAGAGTTTACAACACTAAGAGAGAATGTGTGTGAAAGGGGTGAGTTACAATAAAGAAATGGCTCACTATTTATAGGCAAAAACAGCTACTATTCCCCGAATCCCACGGATCCCTCACTTGAGGGATCCGTCCAGTGTATTTATGGGGATCCGCCAGACGCTCCTCTTATTTGGGTTATGGGTCATAGATCATGGGTCATGGGTCATGGACTTTGGGTCATGGGTATCCAAATAGATACAATGTATGTAGAAGATGCAATGCATCTAGTCAATGTGTCATGGGTTAGCTCCATGGGTATGGGTCATGGATTTTGGGTTTTACCCAACTGCATTCAATGTATCAATGGGTCAAGTACTTAGATTTTTACCCATTACAATATATACTAAGTATATACCATATTATGTAAATACTAATTGTTATACATACGCGTTTTTATAAAATGTAAACATTATTACTTGTTTAGTGTTTTATATGAAAATGTAAGTGTGTTAGCAAACTATTAGCTCAAACCATTTACATATTTTATTTGTTTCGTTAAAAAGATTTTACGTTTGTTATCGAGAAAACATTAGAAGATCGTAAAATATAAATAAACGTTTTTATGGCTTATTTGTATTAACAAAGTGCTCGTGTGTAAGATTCTGGTCATTATTAGATTTATCTTTCTTAATGACTCACACAGTCTCTATTGGATGACATTTCCCCCTCTCATCCATTTTAAAAATGAGCTCCTTATCATCAATTTTAATAGAAATGCGCTTGTTGAAAACATCAATTATGGCGTGTGCGGTAGCAAGGAGAGGTCTTCCTAGAATTAAAGGCATTTCTAGGTCTTTTTCCATGTCAAGAATGACAAAGTCCACTGGAAAATTAAATTTATCAATCTTAACCAAAACATTTTCCATGATGTCCTTAGGGACACTAACAGTTCGGTCATCCATTTCTATGGTCATAGAGATTGGTTTTAGGGGACCTAATTTCTGTATTTTGCTCATAGAGAATGGCATTATACTAATACTAGCCCCAAGGTCTGCTAAAGCATTTTTAACACCTAAGTTATCAATAGAACAGGGAAGAAGAAAACTTCTTGGGTCCTTCTCCTTTGGGGGTAGATGATTCTGAACAATAGCCGAACTACGCTCGTTAAATCTAATCTCCTCTTCCACTTGAGTTAGTTTCTTCTTGAGCACATTTTCCTCATCAGAAGAAGGTTTCAGCAAGTTCATTTCCTCATCCTCGTTCACATATTCATCATGTTTAGACAAGTTAGAAAAATAGTTAATCTCTTCTTCTGAATACCTAAAAAGGGAATTGAGTGGTTGTCCGTCATTGTTGAATATAACTTTGCAAGCTCCAGGGTTTTCCCTCATGTCTTGCTTTTGAACATCACTTGTTAACAACCCAACTTTTGCCTCAAGATTCCTAAGGGTCTCATCATGGGTTTTGAGATTTGCTTTAGTCCCTTCCTAAAAACTCTTGAGCCAATTTTCCCGCTCAATTTACCTTTTAGCATATTCATCCAGGTATTTGTAAATCGAATCCTCAAGGGTGGACTTCCTTTCACCATAAGGAGGTCGGTTTTCCACTATAGACTAGTACCCTGGCGGTCCAACCCTGTACCTATCCCCATTACCATAGTCTCCTTGAAAAGGCCTCTTAGTTTCGCTATATTTAACCTCTTCATTATTCTTGTCTTCTTCATCCATTGGGCAATCTCTGGCCAGATGAGCTCCTCCACAAGTTTCGCATTATAGTTGAATAGCATGTACGTTCTCCTTCAGCTTCTTCATATTCCTTGTCGCGATGTTAATTGCTTTGTAGAACATGTTGACCTTCTGCTGGTTGTTAAGGTCATGAGTTGGGAACCTATAGAGAAGCTCACTGTACCTATCCCAAGCTTGGTACAATGTTTCGTCACCTTCTTGTCTGAAATTATGGATCTCTTCTAGTTGTTTTGCCATATTAGAAGGAGGGCAATAGCGTTGGATAAAAACTCTTTTAAGGAGATCTTACATGTTGATGGTTCCAGCGGGTAACCTATCAACCCATCTTTTAGCGGCTCCAGTGAGTGTCATCGGAAACACTTGGAGCATGATAGCATCGTGAGAAACACCTGAGATGTTGAAGTGGCTCACGATCTACAAGACATTTTCAACATGCTCGTGAGAATCTTCAGTCTTGTTTTCGGAAAAGGGATTTACACGTAACTCCCTCATGAATTGGTTCTTAATCTCAAAATGGACATCCGCTCCAACCCGACCCTTGCTCTTCCATAGTCATAGCTAGGTACTCCTCCAAAGTAAGCGTATCGATATCCACCATTTCCATAATATCTGAAACTAAAAGAAAAATGTGAGAAAAACAAAAATATTAAGACTTAAACAAAAATCCAAATATAGCTCTCCGGCAGCGGTGCCAAAAACTTGATGCAGGATTTCTGACCAGGTTTTAATATTTATAATGGTCTCGTCTACCTATGGTATACCTTATGCAATAACGGGCAGTGTACTCGGTCGTGTGTAGTGTAGTATTCGGTAAAGTCGAGGTCGTCTCAAGAGCTATGTGCTAGGATCCTAATTTAAGTCTAATGTCACGTTTTAAAGGGGATTTTTCTTGATTGATTAATTAAATTAATAAACAAAAATGAAAAGCAGAAATTAAATTGGTTTGAATGCAGTAGAGAGAAAGTGTGCTAGCCTAATCATTCTTCCTATCACGCAATGACTATGTTTTCTAATAAGCCTTATATCGCTTCAAGTGGGGCATAAGGGTCACTAGACTCCTATGGTCAATTCGTCTAACCTATTTCCCTAGAATCCTTTTCGGAACCAAAGGCACTCTCCTCTGTAGTAAGCGGAAGTACGGTAGACTAGTTTGAGTCATTAAGTGCCGCTACATGCTAGATTATTTCTTTGTGTGGCCCGGCTGGTCAGAACTTAGGCCACACATCTAACTTCTTAAGTTCATCCAACCCGAAAGGTGATCCTATGGTCAATTCGCACACAAGGGTTGTCAATCCTCGCAACCCATCGTACTAAGGTCTTATGGTCAATTCTCCTAGTGTAAGAGATACAACCGGTCTTCAGAACTACTGAAACTAGAGGATCTATCAAAAAACTATGCATGTACACACTAGAAGCAATAATAAAAGCATGAAAACATAATTAAGACATGAAAGGAATCATAACTAGGCTAGCACCAGAGGTGCTTAGCCGATCATATTAATAAGAACACAAGATTTGATGTTTTGTATGAAAGTGAAAGACATGGAATCGTAAATTTAATTAAAACAAGAATCGCTAAAACTTATTGATGTTATCGTGTGATTTCTCCCTTGGAAATGGCTCCGTATGTTGTTGTAGATCTCCCTTGTAGAACTATACTTCATTCTCTGGTGTTTTATGGTGAAAAGGATGTTGTAAAATGCTGGAAATAGGGTTGGTATTTATAGGCCCGACATAGCTACGGCGTAACCTTGGGTTGTGGTTATGTCGTAACTAGTGTAATTATCCACGATCTTATCCAAAAATAAATATGTACGACATAACTAAGATGGGTATTTACGCCGTAACCACCTAGGGTTTCATATACACCGTAGTCTTCATTCTTGGCTACGCCGTAATCTTGTCAGTTTCATGAGCCACGTTCTGTTCCCTTTTTACGCCGTAACCTTATACATTGGTTATGGTGTAACCTTCATAGGCATTAGAAATCTCTAAGTCTTTAAAATATTACGACGTAACCTGATGTGGTAGTTACACCGTAATCACCGGTTAACGTTGACTTAGGAGTTATATTTGAAATCATAGTTACGGCGTAAGTGGAGAGTGGAACTACGCCGTAACTTCTTCTCAGTTAGCATACTAAAGTGTGTATCTTTGTAAGTTTTTTTTCAATTCCGCGTCTCTTGAGTTCCTATGCTCATTTATAACCTGGAAATGAAATGTAAAGAAATCATAGCATATATCCATATAAATGATACAAATAACGAGCATAATCAAGGGAAATTGACGCTAAAAGATCAGGAGTATTTGATGTCATCATGTCATTAGTAATGGGTAAATATATATATATATATATATATATATATATATATATATATATATATATATATATATATATATATATAAAAAGTAGATACTGCAACTTCAGCCTAACACTTCATATGGGAATTCTAAGAAGCGTAATAGTACATGCTAACTAACAACATAAATTCATGATAACATCAAATAATCCTGATATTCTAAGTGTTAATTTCCTACTTTATTGACAAATTATGCTTAAAATATTACTGGAATCATCTTTATTTCTTCTTATTTCGTTTCAGGAATAATTTGCTATGAAGAATCGGTATTTTGACGATTTTGGGCTCAAGTTGGAGTATTCTTATATTCACAAAAACTATGGTGTAACTAAATGATGAAGTTACGTCGTAATGAGACTACGCTGTAACACAGATCAAGATACGGCGTAGTTACCACACCAAACGTAGCTAATGAAGACTACGCTGTAACTATCAGCAAGGTTACAGCGTAAAATACATTTTATGAAGACTAAGGCGTAACCATCAGCTAGAGTTACGCCATAATTCTGGATTGACATCAGTATATCCGCTTATGAAGAACTACGGCGTAAATATTTCATAGAGCTACGTCGGGTTTCACGCCTATAAATACAAGACAAATTCTGCATTTTCAAGACATCTCCCCTTTCCCAAACCTTTCTAGGGTTTGGGGAGAGCAACCACAAAAGAAGAATCATGGCTTAGGATTATGAAGAACGAAGTTCTCGTCTACAATTTCCTTTGTATTCGAGTTTGAATTCTTTTATGTTTTTCTAAAGATCATACTATGAATTCATGTTATTAATTCAAGTTTAAGTTTATGTTATTTATCCTCTTTATTACTCTCTATAGACATCTACTTAGTCTTATCATAGATCGCTATTTTCGGTAATGTTATAAGCTTGTTAGTATCTAGGGAGTTTGGAGAATTGACCAACTGACCTCAACTCAGTAGATTGCGAAGTATGGAAGGAATTGGCCATAGTACAACCATTATTTGTGTGCGAATTGACCAAATGATCACCTATCAAGTGGAGGTATTTAACAAGCTAGGGGAAATCTAAGTTCCTAATGGTGGGGTTTTCATAGATTAGGTCTAGTAGATTTGGTACTTAATGACTGTTATTACATTAATGAATGATCCCAGGTGATCTGATCATCTTGGTGAGGGGTCTAAGAATCATAGGCTATGAAGAATTGACCAAGGAGTCTAGTGATATTTACCCACTATATTGGTAAAGATTCACTCTTCTATTTCTTTGTCCTGATTTCTACTTCTGTTTAATTAGGATAATTCTATCTATTTTATCATATCACTATCACTAACTTATTTATTTTATAGTATCTTAGTTCTTTCAGATCACAGCTCTCTTAGGACGACACTCGGATTTACCTAAGGCTTTACTTCATTTGATCGGGTTCTCTGCCCATTAGTATGTGTTTATCCTAGTATATCTCAGTTTTTTAAATATTAAAGGCAGGATGAAATAGCACATCAATTCAGTTTTATTGCTACTGGTTTAATTAGATAATGCGGGTCTAAAGGAACTACTACTGCCATAGTTAGCTTTCTGCTTCACCAACAGACAATATGCATAATATCTAGTAGTATTTTTATGGTCAGATACGTGCGTAATAACTTATTTGGACCCATTAACGAAATTACGTGAACCACCTGATTAAAACTTACAAACTTATTTCGACCCATTAACCAAACTGCGCGAACCAACTAACTAAAACTTACAGAATGCTGCACAATGCACTTTGGTATGTGGTTCAAGCAGTGTTTTATCTTCTGTTTATGAGAACGGTGGTCTTTTTTATATGTATTTAACATACTCGTTATGATCCTGAACTATCCACTCCCATTCTCAGCCACCACCGGTTGTGGTCTTAGTACCACATCGCTACTTTATAGCAGTTTCTATGCTCATATCTGAAAACATACGATAAAAATGTAATAGAAGATATTACATATAACTGAAAATCTAACAAATGTGACTTATACATACCCATCATCACACTATCCATTTGTCGTAACGATTAGAGACTGACTGGAATTCTTGACCATTGTGGGCATGCTGTCATTAGGAGTGCGTTTTCCGCTTCGCTAGCTCCCTGCAATCAGGCTTGGACTTAAGCATATTCTTGAAACGTCGTCCAGCTAAAAAAATTGAAGAATTTTGGATAAAATGGCCAACACTATTATATCTAACCTAGTATTCATTGACATCGACCCCTGGAAGAGTGAAGGATGTCCTGGTCAATACGTTGCATGCATCGCGTACCTATCCAAACCAATAAAACTGTAAGCTAAAGTGACAACATTGGCTGATTATATTTTTGTATTTAGTATTTATGAAAACCAAAAATTAAAAATTAAGTTTTAACAAATGTGGTTTTCAGTTTTATCTAACCTGGCTGATTTTATCTAGCTTGTGCTGTAAAATATACCGATGAGATACTGAAAGAAGAATCTTCTCTCGACCATTAATATGCCCTACCTGTGCATAGCATGTTATCTGAGTACGTCAATAGAAAACCAAGTAATACCAAGTTCAAGTTCATATTCTTGTTTTATATTTCTCGCATATTAATAGGTACCTCAATACACTTGATGTTTCCCATAATAACAAACCGCACCTGGATCATAAGTCCAAAATGTAAGAAAGGGGTAACAAATTGTCAATGTTAATCATTATTTTTCCTATTTTACATTTTTTACTTTTGGCCATACCTTATTTTGCGAAAATCCACCCAACTTCACGAAATGTTATCCAAAAATGTTCGTGATGAGAGTGTTATCAAAGGAATGCATATGCTCGAAATATGCAAGAAGCATCTTTTTTAGTACCTTAAATATAAGTATCTATAACATTTAAATCATTGCAATGAAGTATTGAACAAACAAACAACAAATCAGGTCTAAAGTGAAAATCCAAACACCCCTTAAATCTGACCTCAAGTATTGATATGCTGATATTTGAATCAAAGCCAATAAGGTTCCAGATGACAAACTCCCTGATATCATAAGCGGAGACTGAGATACATAAGCCATTTTCGGATTTCAAAAGTATAGCATCACTTCAAATTGTTGCCCTGATGATCACTTAAAAAACAGCAAAAGAAGTTTATATTAAGCTAAGGATTTCAAAAAGTATACATGTTAACAGTCCCTACAATAAAAATAAAGATAACACATTGTCAGCGCAGTTATCATCAGCCTTTGATGGATTAAGGTAAATTGTTCATAAAGTATTAAGCACTTACGGTGTGAATAATTCCAAAAACCTTCATGTTTGGAATATTTTTTTTGTTCCCTGGGACACGTCTATTTTTCACCGACACATATTTCCCTCCTGATGACACTGTCTTCGTCACACAGTCCTGTTGCGAGCCATTATCACTTAGAGTTATGTCTCCACAACAAACATATACTTAAAATCAAATTTCGAAATATTACAAACAAAAAAGGCCAAAAAGCAAATTCATACGGCTGGCGAAAGTCATGTTTTAAAGTAACCCTAATCCCCATTCCTCCTCCCCCTGCTCCTCTGCCAAATAAAAATATCAACAAACACAATATTAAATCATTTTTATATAACAAAGCTTTATACTTTCCACAACATAACAAAACCCAAAATATGAAAACAATTGCAAAATAAGATCCGAATAATTTATCATGACAACGGTTTTTGGAGGCTAGGTTTTAAACCCCCCAAATTACTATACAATGAATTTGTTAAAACCAAATGACAATCTCATTAAAAATTAGAAAGAAATATAAAATGAGTAAAGAAAAAGTGACCTTGTGGGTGGAGGAGGTCGCCGTATAATTCGAAACTTGAGTCCCCTCCCCAATTTGTCTTGAAAACTAAGGCTTCACCTTGTTTAACAATGGTGTAATCCCCCTTTTTCCGATAATGGTACTGCTGCAAATGAACAACAATGTCATTAAAAAAATACATTACAAAATCACACCATAAGCTTAGAAAATACCTTATCATCAGAAGCTTCATAACTGAAAACCAAAAATTAAAAATCAAATCAGTTTGTGCCCGTAATCAGACAAAGAGGATGAAAACTATCAAAATCAACAATAAAAAAACACTAAATCCACAATGCAACAAAATGCAAAACCCTAAATTCTGAAGGTTAGCCCTCGTTTCTTATCTATTTTCATATATAATACAAAGAGAATAGAAAGCTTACTAACTCTGACTGCTATCTACGATGCGATCAGGGGGAATAGCGCAAGGGCTTAAGTCATCGATTCAAATCCTATCTTTTTTCGGTATGCCGCTCCGTGAGCAAGGAGCGAGAAAACAAAGTGGGATGTGAAACTTACTTGCATCAGCAAACCGTAATTATATCCGGATCTTGATCAATAGCCCACCCTATCGATTTGTAAGACGAAGAAAAAATGTGGTAAACAGATCTATGAATAATCAGTTTGTGTGTGTGTGTGTGTGTTAGAGAGGGGAAGATGATAGTGATATTCGGAAGCTTCAAGAGACGCATGTTTCTTTTTTTATTTAATACACAAATATATATAAGCGGGATGCAAAATGACGTCGTTTTGATATAACGACCATTAGACCTTATATATAACCACCATTAGCCCAAAGTTAGCCCCCCCTCCCCACCACAAACTAAAACATCAAAACGACGTAGTTTTTGATGCCAAAACTACGTCGTTTTAAACGCAATTTAAAGGTTAGTATAATTATTAGATGTAAAATGACATAAAACGACATATCTATAATTACACTTACAATAGCGAAGAAATGACCGCCTTTTGACCTTGCAAAAACGATGCCGTTTAAGTCTTGGGTTGGACCGTTTAAGACTGGAGTTAGGCCAAACGACATTGTTTAAGGGCGAAATGAAGTTGTTTAGGAATGACCTATGCCGTTTAATATGTTCCCAAAACTAAAAAACATCGTTTTGCTAGATTAAAATGTGAAATATATAGACAAAAAAAACAGAAATGCTAGCGGGAAAAAAGCGCACACACACAGAGAGACAAAAATCGAGACACACGCACACAAACTATTAGATCTAGAGCAAGAACATTACAACCAAAATCGGTTTTTGCCTGTAAGTTATAAATTTTTATCTATTTACTTGACTGGTTTATGATGTTTTGAGAATTGGGTTTTTTTAATTTCGTCGTTTAAAGTTGAAATTGTTTTGGGAGGTTTGGTCAGCATGATGAGTAAAACGCGTGATTATGCCTGACATACCATGGTTTATGTTCAATGTTTCTTCGTAAGCTAAAGTTGTTGCATGTAGTAATTTTTCAGGATTTTTTTTAGCCGTTTAGAGTTAGAATTGTTTTAGGGGTTTTGGTCAAAATGTTGAGTAAAACACCTGAGCATGCATGACATATCATAATTGTAAGCCAAAAGTGTAGTTAGAGGTAAGGGTGCTCACGGTCTAAAAACCGGACCGGACCGGCTAAGACCGGACCCGACCGAGACCGAGTTAGGCAAAAACCCTAGACCGAGAACGAACTGAATGTGGTCGGTCCGGTCTCGGTCTGTGTCGGTCCGGTCCAAATAGGCTAAATGTCCGGTTTGTATGCCGGACCGAGACCGAAATAATGAAAAATCCCAGATCGAGACAGGACCGTTGGTCCTTCGGTCCGGTCGGATTGCTCACTCTTAGTTAGAGGTGTTAAGGTTTGTGTTCACTGTTGATTCTTAAGCTAGGTTGTTGCATGTTGTAATTTTCAGCCTTTTGTAGATCTAATTTGGATGCAGTTGTTGCATGTTTTAGTTTTGTAGTTTTAAATGTCATTTTAAATAATAGGAGATCAAACGAAAGCGTTTAATCCTTTCCTAGCTATGATGATTTGTTCAGCTAGTAAATTGTAATTTTTTCGTGATAAAAACTGATTCATATAAAGACGATCTTATTTTGCAGCTAATACAATATCTTAGCCAAAACACAAATAGTAAAAAAAATCAAAAATAAAAGTAGCTTAACTCTGATGTGACACTAGACCCATACACAAATCTTAAAAGTACTAACCGAATTTTTTGTACCAGCTTTTTAATGAGCAACTACGCCTCTAATTTAAAAGTAAGCACCTAACATTTATTAAGTAGCTAGATGATCTCTACCGAAATCACATAAAATCGAATCAAAAAATTTATTTGATGTATGGTTTGGTTTAAAACCAAACAGAAATATTTAATTGGTATTTGATTTGGTATAGTTAGATAAAAATATAAACAAACTAAATCGAAGAAATCGAATACCTCAATCTACATAAAAAAAAATATAAATTTACATAGTTTGTATCTTCTCATTCTAAATAACAATCATAATATTCAACTAGGTTTGTATGCCTAAAGATGTAATATTCAAGCTAATAAGACTTCTACCTTTTGATTTGTTAATTTTATCCTAGCTTTTAGGTTTTTATTTATGTTTTCTAAATTATATTTTTATGTTTATTTAAATTTAGTTTTCTTGGTATTAACCGAAATCAAACCGAATTCTAATTTAGTGTATCGTTTGGTTTTATCCGTTCTATAATTGGTTTGGTTTGGTTTTGGTTTTAACTTTAAAAAATTTTAAACCGATAAACCTGAACCATACAACCCACAAACCCGAGAACTGAACCGATGAACACCCTTAATAGTGTGCGGTTGGAGACCATTAATGAAAAGATAAGTTCCTCTTTTATTACGTGGAAGCAAAGTATTTGGAATTTACGGCCAAGTATTCAAGACCTAACATTCTTAGAGCTCACGGTGCACTAAGCATTAGGGCTCGTTATGGACTATGCCGTGACACTGCACTAAACCTAATGTTATATGGCTTGGTGTCTTCGGCATTAGCCAAACGATCCAGCCTTTTTTTTCATATTGCAAAGGCTAGTTAGGGGAATAAAAAAAGAGATGTTGCATGGGCGTATCAACTAGCCGTTATTATTAAAAAAAATAATAAACCATTTTATTCACTTTTTTACCCTCTAAAAATCCTGTAAATACCTTTTAAATCATTAACTTTTAACACGCACTTCTCTCAATATAGTCACCAAAACCAATATAGTTCATGCACTTTTTTTTTATCTCCTTTTTTTATTTTTATATACTTATTTTTATGTCTTTTATTTAGTTAATGAAAATTTAATTGTAGTTAATATATATATATATATATATATATATATATATATATATATATATATATATATATATATATATATATATATATATATGAGGCATGAGGGTGTCTTATAACTTGAGTGATGAGGGGGTTGTTATTTAGTTAAGTTATACGTTTCAGATTATATAAGAAAAAACTGAAATGACAACACTTTTGATAGAACACTTTCATCTTGTGTTCTTATGAGTATACTTGGCTACTTTGGCCCTTAACGTCACCGAACTAACGTTCAGAAGATTATACTGGCACCTATTTTAACCGATTTTGGAGTTTTTACCGACACATTTTCTTTTTCGCACAATTTCATATATATTGTTTGAAACTTGAAAATTACATATTTATTACTTGCATTATAGGTAGGGTTAATTGTTTGAATGTAATTTACTTGTCATTTTTTATTTTTTTTAATTATGTGTAGCATATTAAAAAATTTTATTTTTGGTATATCGTACTTTTGAATTTTGTCTTTTTGGTGTATCGTATTTTAATTGTGTGTTTTATTTTGATGATTTAACCCCTAACCCTATTAATGAGAGTGTGTAAATGGTTGATGTAAAATGGTCAAATAATATACACAAGTAGAATATGATAAACCAGAAAAATGAAATACAAAAGTACGATACACCAAGAAGATTTTTTTTTTAATAAACTACACAGAATTAGTAAAAGTAATAAGTAAAATACATTTACAAACAATTACCTCAGTATGTACTAAATGATTATAGTTTCAATAAATTCGGAGAAAGATATATGAAATTACTTAGGGCATGCTTGGTAGGGGGAATAAAGGGTAAAGAATGAGAAAGATAATGAAAAAAATGTGGTTGGTAGAGTATAATGCAATGACCTTACCTAATGTAGGTAGGAGATGCGATCCTTTAGAAAGTAAGAAAAATTAAAAAGCCTAGAAAGCCACTCATAATGTGACAAGTGTCCCCCATTCACTCCTTTATTTTTTTCTTATTAAATTTGGTTAGGGGTATTTTTGTCATTTAACCCGTTTTTTATATTCCACCCCAAATTTCAAACAAAAATAACTTTCAAACGACAAACTTTTACGAAAAACCGAGTTCACCATAATTTTTAAAATTCGATTCTCTTTAATTTGGTATAAATCTTGATAAATATTTCGAACTTTTTTTTTTACATATCAAATAGTTCTTGATTTTCTTGATTTTTTTGGCATTTTCGGCCCTATTTTTTACCTTCATAAATGTCGAATCGTGAAAAACTTAAAACATACAAGTTATAGAATTTTGTTCACTATTTACCCAGAAATTTAATTCACTCAAATTCTTTGTCATATGGGTAAGATATCACACGTTAAAGATGGTGTTTTACTCATATTTGTTGCATACAATGTGTTTGATGAAATGTCTAGCTTAGATTTTTAGTGTTAAAGTTGAGCTAAATGCACTAATTTTTGTCCCACAACGCATCATTAATCATTTTATTAATATAAGATTCAAAAAGTGATGTTTTTTAATAGTTAATGTTTTTAACTATTAAAACTGATGAACTGATGAACCAAACCAAAATTAATGAACCAAACCAAACTGTTTAAAGAAAAAGCATAAAACCAAAACTGATGAACCTAACCAAACTGATGAACCAAATCAAAAACTGATGAACCAAACCAAAACTGAAACTATGATTGATGAACCAAACCAAACTGATGAACCAAACCAAAAACTGATGAACCAAACCAAAACTGATGAACGAAACCAAAACTGAAACTATGATTGATGAACCAAAATAAACTGATGAACAAAACAAAACAAACACCAACATGTTAAGCTGAAACTATGATTGATGAACCAAAATAAACTGATGAACTATGTTTGATTTCGTTCATCAGTTTTGGTTTGGTTCATCAGTTCATCAGTTTGGTTTGGTTCATCAGTTTTTGTTTGGTTCATCAGTTCATCAGTTTGGTTCATCAGTTTTAATAGTTAAAAACTTTAACTATTAAAAAACATTACTTTTTGAGTTTTACATTAATAAAATGAGTAATGATGCGTTGTGGGACAAAAATTAGTTCATTTAGCTCAATCTTAACACTAAAAATCTAAGGTAGACATTTCATCAAACACCTTGTGTGCAACAAATATGACTAAAACGTCATCTTTAACGTGTGATATCTCACTCATATCATATCGGATTTGAGTGATTCAAATTCCTGGGTAAAGAGTGAATCAAAATCAAAAACTTTTGTGCTTTAAGTATTTTATGATACGACAATTTTTAAGGTAAAAAATAGGATCGAAAATAGCAAAAATATCAAGAAAATCATGACCCAATGAATATGTCAAAAAAAAGTTTTGAAATAATTAAAAAGATTTATACCAAATTAAAGAGAATCGAATTTTAAAAATTATGCTGAAATTGGTTTTTTCTAAAAGTTTGTGGTTTAAAAGATATGTGCGTTTGAAATTTGAGGTGGAAAAGAAAAAACAAGTCAAAAGACCATATTACCCCTGGGCGGATTTTATGTATAATTTAAAGTGGGAGAAACGTGTCACACTATGAATGGCTTTCTACACTTTTTAATTTTACCAGCTTTGCAATAGATCCCCAACCATGTAGGTAATGGGTCATTACCCAATAAATTGGGGTGAATGTTTTTCTTTCCTTTTTTCTTTCATCACTATTATCATTGCCTTTCTCTTTTCCTTTTCCGAGTTTGAACCAAGCACACCCTTACTTTCTTTATCGAAAAATAAAATATAGTAAGTAGACTCGGGTGTATTTGGTTAGGGGTTATTAAAATAAAGGAATGGAATGACTTTGAAGGGGCATTGCCACTCTAGCATTAGTACTACTTATATACAAAAACATTTTCTCAATTTTTATCGCTCTTATCCTATGCTTCATCCCCACCATTAAAAGTTCTATAAACTAAAAATAAAATAAAAAACCACTAGTTCATAATAAAAACTAAGATTTTTCTAACTTATGTCATGATGATATACAATTAGAACCATTTAAAGAATATAAGTTGCCATATTTAAATATCACTTGATATTAATAATTTCTTAATTTACTTTCATTAATATTGTTCTATATGAAAATTAACATAATTTAGAAAATTATTATGTTTGATAAATATACAAAAACATATGTAATGGCAGCACATATTAGAAAATCCCAAAAAATTATATTACATTTGAGCATCTCTCTTTCATCAATAAAAGTCAAAATTTACAAAAGTTTATTTTCTTCGTCTTCAACATAATAATGGAGAATCGGATATTACGTTGAATCGGAGAATATATCTAGAAATAGTTTTGATATGTTTCTGATTTTTTTTCAATGAAACATATTACTGAACATGATGTGGAGTACATGGTTGTATACCTAATTTAATTATTGTTATTAATTCTCATCATCATCAATAAATAGTTCTTGGATCTAATTTTGGAATTTTTTTTTTTTTTTTTTTTTTTGGTTTTTCCTGTAATCTAAATTGAATGTAACTAGTTATAATACCCGTGCACGTATAGGGTTTTGATAAAAAAAATTATTCTATATTAATACTGAATATTGTGTCTTTAAAGGCAATTGCATATAATTATATAGTTATAAGTTTCGTTCACGCACGAAGTTTACACATAAATCAAATTTATTTTAACATTTTAGTTCAGTATATACACATATAAGAATTTGCCCATGAAAATTGTGATATAAGTACAACTAATACTTATGCACGAGTTTTTTATTATGCATTAATATCCATTAGAATTTGGTAAAATTTTTGTAAAAATTTGTGTTAGATAATCAAGATTTAATTTTATTTAGCTGATAAAGATGTTGATGTTGTTATTTAAATTTCACTACTGATATTATGTTGTACACATGATGCAAGTTTAATAGCACATAATGAGCTTTGATAGCACATAATTATATTCCCGTTTTCAGTAATTTACCATATTTAAAATGTAAACTCGTGTCCACATAAGTTAAACTTTTAAAAATAAAATAAATGAGTTCTTATTGAACATATATAGTAAAAAAAATTGATACTTATAATCTTATGCAAATTTATATGTTGTTATTTTAAAATAACATATACATTGTATTTTTAAGATATAAAGTATAAAGGGTATAGACTATAAGGGGGTATTTGTTTATAATCCAAAGTTATTAAAAAACATGGAGCCTTATAGTATTACACTTAACTCTATATAATTTTTAAAAATTCAACCACTTAGTTTTATTAATTACCTCATCTTTTTTAAGTTTTTGTTTTCACAAATTTTGACACCTATATTTTTTTGTGTTTTTTTATCCACCAAATTTGTTAAAGTTTGACCAAAATCAATTTAATTTTGACTTTTATTAACCAATCATATCACACAATTTTGCTTACGTGGCGAAATCGAGCTCTTCTATTGGCTCAATTGTTTTTTCAATAAGAATGAATTGACAAAATCACTCCGAAATAATGTAATTTTTTTATTATATAAAAGATGTAGAAGAATACTGACATTCAATTTTTACTATGTAAACCAGAACTTTTTCCATTTATGATTTTATGGTTTATCTACCTTTTAAAATTGAGAAAATATTGAAATCCAACTTGCCATATCAAACATTAATGTTGGAACAATCATATCTATTCTCATTCTACCCTTTTATCAAACTTATACCTTTTGTGATTCCATCAAATATACTAAACGGCGCCTTAGTGACTTTAGAGTTATTTCTCGAATGCATGTCAAATGTGAATGGTTCTTTTTTTAATGGCGAAAACTCAAAATAATAATCGAAACTACAAAGTTATCATCTCAAAATGGTTACTTTAGTAACTAGTTTTAGAACTCGTGCGTGCACGAGGTTTGTGCATTGTTTTGAAGTTAAAATATTGTGACAATTCATAAATTCATGGTTTTGTAATGTTTAGGATTTTTTTATAAAATTATATATTTTTTAATACTGATATAGTTATAATACTTGTGTACGCACAAGTTTTTACATATTTTTTTAAGTATGTGTTAATATCGATTAATATTTTGTATAATTTTTTGTTGCATAAAGAATTTGACTTTGTTTAACTACATGTATTTAGGTTGATCTTTTTAAATTTAACAGTTTTTTTGGACGGCAAAAAGATATATATAATAAATAAAGAAGCAACTAGCAAGGCACTAGAAGCCAAAGAGTACAAGACATATCTAGAAAAAAAATCTTATATACAACCCGGGGCTTTAACTGCGAGGACTAACAGAAGAGATCAAAAACTCTTGCCAATTACGAATAACCAAAACAAGGGAAAAATCCTCACCCACGGAGGCCGAGCCACCGTTTTCACTTTGGGATGTTTTTTATGCAGCCCCAAACAAGCCCCGAGGAAAATAAACAAAAATAAAATTGGAGCAAAATAAAAATAACTAAAACTCTTAGCGTAACCCGAAACACCTCGCAACAACATCGAAAGCCAACACTCGTAAGCAGCAGAGGAGACTTAAGCCAATCTAACTAGTTATAATCCATACGACCCCTGTAATATAACTAGGAGAAAGAAGATGAACGAATGTTGTCGAAAATGTCACTTTTTCTCATCATATGCGAACAAAAAGTAACACTATTACGAAACCTCCATAACCACCAAAGAGACGAAGCAAAAATAACAGAGAAATGATGCGTCTTCTCCTTAGAAGCATGCCAAGAGCCAGACCAATTTTTCCAATTATCAAGAGATTTGAAAGGAGGAAAAGGGATATCACACCAAATACGAACAAGCCTCCAAACCTCCAAAGTGATGTTGAAGTCAAAGAAAAGGTTATTATAGAATTCCACTTGCCATTACTCGAAGGACAAGAAATTGTCGGAGTGTCCATACCACGAGACGAAAAGTTCAACCTATGAGGAAGTCGGTCCAAGATCATATAAAAAAGTATTAACTTTTCTAGGAAGACTTTAGTCCCAAGCAGTAAAAGGAACCAACAAGGGAAGGGTCTTAGAATCAATAATACTTCGAAAGTCAACCACTGTAAAATTACCATCCGAACCCAACGTCCACAGGCGGGAATCTTCAACATCATTAGTATCGGCAAGACTGATCTCAATAAGCATGTCACACAAATAAGCCAAATTATGAGCACCAAGATTGATCCTTGACCAGTTCCAACTCCATTGCCCATTCTGAATACGATCAATGATGAGACAATCTTTATTTTGTCCCAAACGATAAAGTTTGTTATACCTGATATTAATAAGAGAGTCGCGCATATCCAAATATCCTTCCAAAAACGAATATGAGTGTCACAACCTACTTTGAACCGAAATGAATTGGAAGTAATGATGCTTTTCGAGTATAAATAATAAGAAGAACCCACAATCTTAGCCCACATGCCATTGAAATTGCAGCCTTAATTATAAAAACCATCCTCATGACCATGTAAAACTTTAATGACTTTATCCCAAAGCGCATTCGAGTAAGACATAAACCTCCAAAGCCACTTTTAAAGGAGGGCAAGGTCAAAAGCCTTAAGACTACCAATATTTAAACCACCTTTTTCGAAAGTAGTAGGAACATTTGGCCATTTAATCTAAGCCAACTTTCTGGCATCATAAGTATCACTCCTGAAGAAAGTTGAACGAGCTCTTTACAAAGATTTAAGAACTGTCTCATGAGCCTTAAAGATCGAAAAGTGGACTGCCTAAAACCACCTTGATAAGAGTAAGACAACCTCCTATGGAGAGAAGATTCGCCTTCCAAGAGGAGAGCCTTGAATGAAAACGATCAATCAAAATCTTCCAGTTGGAGTATAAACTTATATTAGAACCAACCAGAAGCCCAAGATAAGTCACAGGAAAAAAAAACCCGAGGCACATCCTAAGTTCCTAGCCATACCGGTCACGTCATCATTTGAAACACCAATGTCATAGATGTTGGATTTGTGGATGTTAATTCTAAGGCTCGAAGCTAAGTAAAGACATGAAGAACACGAATGATATTGTCAAGGTCACAAGCACTCCAATTAGTAGTTATAATCACGTCATCTGCATAAAAAATATGGGAAATAGTAATATCAGAGTGACCAATACTAAACCCAAAAATAACACCAGAACCACAACAATAGAGAGGACATCATGAAGACCGTCCATGACAAGAATAAAAAGAAAAAGAGATAAAGGATCTCCTCTAAGGCCACATTTAATAGAAAACTCGAAGTAGGGCTACCATTAACCAAAACGAAAGCTCTAGACGAATATAAGAAAGATCTAATCCAAGAACACCATTTCAAACCAAAATCAAGAGGAACAAGAACATAATCCAAGTACTTCTAACTAACCGAATCAAAAGATTTTTCAAAATCCATTTTGAAGATAAATAACTTTTTCTTCATTTTTTTTGGTACCAATCAATGATCTCATTGAGGATGAGTGGGCTAACAATCTTGTGGATCACTTTAAAAAGCCGGTTTGCTAAGATTTTAGCAATAATCTTCTAGTGGATGTCAATAAGAGAAATCGGACAGAAATCTTTAATGAAGATGGGGTTGCTGACCTTCGAAATAAGAGTGAAGAAAGAGGAATTGGCTCTCTACAACATTGAGCCATAAACAAAAAATGAGCTAAAAAAAGCATAATTATCCTTCTTAGTAATATCTCAATATTTCTTCACAAAGGCGAAAGAAAAACCATCTGGACGGGGAGCTTTACTACTACCACAATCCCATACCACAATCTTAATCTCATCAAGAGAGATATGAGACGCTAAGGCATCACAATCGTTGGAGCTAAGACCATTCGAATGAGATAAAGGAGGAAAAACCACTTGCGAGTCATGCGCCTAAAATTTGACTTTGAAAAGGTTGAGGAAGGCATCCTTAATGTGAATTGGGTCCGTAATCCAAACACCTTCATTCATAATTCCGTTAATCGCTTAGGATCTCCTTTTTTTATTTACAACCCGTGAAAATTTTTGGTATTCTTGTCCCCTTCAATGTCCCATTTGACACGAGCCTTTTGAATAAGATCGAGGGAGTCAAAATTGTCGATAAAATTCTTGAAGAAGCTTAACACGCATATCCCTATCAATAGTAGTGGCGGTACCATCATCAAATTTCTTTTCGATGCGACTAATATCAAGTAAAGCTTCCATCTTTCGGTATCGATCCACAACTTTAACGTTGACATCCCATTGTTTAATCTTCATTTTAATAGAACGGAATTTCACATGACACTAAAGCATATTACCATTGATATTACCTTCCAATTGATTCCATTCCCGTTAAATAAGCTCATCAAAACTGTCCTGGGAGAGCCATGATTTATAGAGTTTAAACATAGTTGGGCCAAAATCCACCTTAGTCACATAAAGAAGAATAGGATTATGGTCTAACCACAACTGATCAATACTATTAGATTTATGAAAAAACTAAGAATTGAGCATCAGGAGAAAGAGGTAAGGGACGAAGAAACAAATTTTAATACTTGGTTGAAAGAGAATTATGATAAATACTATGAGACTTATGAAGAAAAAAAACTAAGAGTTTGCATGATACGTGGTATTGGCGGAACTGGGTTAAAGATGAAAAGAAATGGTATGCTAAACCATTAAATGCAACATTTGAAGAATGGATGGATGTGATCTCTCTTTACCATGATTAGTTGACTGAAGAAACCAAGTCAGAGCTTTGGCTTATCTAGAATGACTTGTATAAGGACAAAAATAAAGATTTGGAAGAGAAATTTGATCCGTATACAGGTACGTTCGAGGAATGGTTTGAACGAACTCATGGAAATAATAAAAATATGCGTGGAAGAACTAAAGCTAGAATTTCATTTCAATGGAGTGAATTATATCAAGATGGAGAACGAGGAACTGATGAAGATCTTGATTATATGTAAGAATACTTTGAACCACAGTCTGACGCTTATTATGTTGATCCAAAGGAAGAGGTCTATAAACAAAAGAGATGTGAATTACTAGGTATGCCCTACACACCATACCCTGATATTATGATAGAAAGGTATGATATTGGCAAATACTCATTGGGTGTTATACCCCGTGACCGATTTGACAAAAAATACTCAAATTTGAAACTTTTATGCGGCAACGACCCAACTTTAACAAACATTCTGTTACTCGTTTGACAACTAAAAAAATTATACAATATTTCAGACCTTGAAACTATTTTTAAATGAAATCAGACTCAATTCACTTCAAAATGGCGGGTGGCGCGACCTGTGACGACTTACCATTTGAAAGATATGATTTTTTGAAGTTTGACAAAATCTGAAATGCATTTACCCGCAACCCAGCCACGACTAAAGCCCTTATAAGCCCCACAACCATGGCACAACCGCGACTATTTACCTCATAAGCCCTTTAGCTCCACGGCTGTGTTCCACAGCCGCGGCTAAAGGCCCTTCGACCTGCACAACACTTTTTAGTTTGTCTTTTTGACCCAAAACTCGACCCCTATGACCCGATACTTCATACGGACTTCGAGAAATCATATTAACATCATAATACACCATATTTATAATTGCACTTTGTCTCAAAAACCCATAAACATAAAATTTTATAAATGTACGAGTGTTTTGCCAAACACACATTTTAACCCGTTTTCATGAAATACGACCTTTACCACTTCATTATCACATCAAACTTACCCAAAACCATTAACATAACATAATAAACCATTTCCATAACCATTTGACCGGTTTGCAACCCAAAATGGGTATAATTACACATTAAATCCAAACACCCCTTTAGACAAAACTCGTTCACTTTAACCCGTCTCTATAACAAACCTTTAGACATACTTTACTATAACAAACCATGACATAACTTTGACCCTTGACCACATACTTACACATCATTTAAAGACTCATGGGGGCATCAACCATGACTTTGAGCTCGGTATCTATACTAAGCTCTAACATAACCCGTTACTCTTCTAATTCTCCACATTTCATTCTTTAATCCTTAAACCAAGCATTACATTCCCTTCACGCATAAACCTACAAAACGTTAGTAACTTAAACCATAAGCATAAAGCTTAGTAAGTAAGACGATATAACATAACATCATAATTCATTCACACATTACGCATCATAAACATTAATCCATTACAACATTAAAACATTAGCGCATACCTTAAACCACTTAAAGCATCAACATTCCTTATTCTAATCCACCTTTGACTAACACATCAAACTATACTTATATCTACTTTCACATAAACACATACATCCAAACCACTCAATAACCTTAGCATAGCAAATCACATAAACACATAATGTATAAAAATTATTATAACATCACATTATAACCGGTTTCTTACCTTGATTCCAAGCTAAGTCTAATAAGAACATCATCATTATTAGTATCATTCACCATCATCATAATCAACGTCGTCATCATCATTCTTCACAATATAACATCAAAACCTATTAACACATCACACAAATACTTATTTCCTCATTAAAACAACACTATCCACAAAGTTTTACCAAAACCCATCATCATCCTTATGAATACTAACTTATAATCATTATTTACCCAAGATTAGAGTTACTTACTTGTGATGGATTGTTGCTATGACTTAACCCTGGGTTAGAATACCTAAACCCTTCACAGATTCATCATCAAGCTTAGCCCTTTCCTTCATTTTTTTCTCCAAAACCGACACACATACAACACCATAAGAAAATGGTGGAAAATGCTAGAACTCTCTACACAACTAGTTAAAATTAGTCCCTCAATTCCTTTTCTTTCTACTTTGGCCACACTTAACCTTGTAACACATTTACCACTTGGCAACTCTAGTCATTTAAGTCTATTTTCATCATATATGTGACACGTCATATTTTCTACAACCACGTACATAATAATTTGACTATCGAGTTTCACTAGCCAATCACGTTAAGCCTTAGTCTCTCCAACTAATCAAATTGGCCAAAGGTGTGCGTTCATGAGCCCATGCTAAAGTTTCAACCAATTCCTGCCAATATCCACGCCAGGAAATTAAAAACATAAATCCAGTAGCCCAAACAAGATGTCCAAATAAAAACATCCATGCCCAGACTGAGAAACTATTCATACCAAAAGGATTATATCCATTAATAAGTTGTGAAGAGTTTAACCATAAATAATCTCTTAACCAGCCCATCAAATAAGTGGAAGATTCATTAAACTGCGAAACATTACCCTGTCATAATGTAATGTGCTTCCAATGCCAAATCTAGGGTGTGGCCTATTTGTATACGGGATACGGGTCTAACATTGGGAACTAGTGAACAATATGTAATTATAAAGGAAACAAGATTAAAGGGAGTGCCAAGGTTTTTAGAGAGATGCTAGATTTGAAGGCTGATGGAGCATTTGTGACAAGGTTAATGTAAGGAAGAAGAAATTCGAACTTGAACGACTCAGAAACAACCAAAAGTGCTTCTCGGAAGACAACCCGGAATGTTTTTCAAAATTTTCTTTATTTATGCTTGGAGTTGTTCATTCTGTTGAGTAGATACGGCGTATTTCACTCTCAGAATCCGTACTTTTGTTTATTTATGCATTTTTAGGATTTTTTTTTGAACCATCTATCAGGCCTTTAATACAGCGTATTCCTGTTCTGGGATATGATGTATTCAAGCCCTGACCTGTACTTTGTTTTTCCATACAAACTGTTCAATACGGCGTATCCAATCTCAGGGATACGACGTATGAACAATAGTCTGTATTACATCACTAAGGTAGTTTTACCCCATCTTGACTAATTCAGCGTATCCAATTAATGGAATGTGCCATATCGATATGCATATCTGGACACGACCTTCCTGAAATTTTTTGTAACCTAATAATGCTACAAAAGTATTTTTCTACTTTTGTTTTGTTTTGTCTACAGGTCCGATCTAATCAATGATAATATTTCTTATATTTTTTATGGGGAACGCTATATGTGATCAATACAGTGTGACAATCCAGGGAATAAGAAGAAAATTTTGCCCACATTCCAGCCATGGAAGATCATACTGATCAATATCCGGGGAGTTTTCTGTTTCTAATTCTACCCTCTTTAATATTATGTATTCATTTGATTTTACTTGTCCTATTCTACGAAAATAACTAATAATATGCTACAATTTAAAAAAATTCACATGTTTTTCGTAGATCATTAGTAGCATAACCCGCACACAATAATTTTTGATACCATTTGTGAGAATTGAAATCTTTCCGTTTCCATTATTTTACCCAAAATTCCACAGAATCATGAGTGTGCCGTTGGATTGATGTAGACTTTAGAACTTATCTTGGAATATCTATTCGAAACCTCAAAAATTAGCATTGCATTAAGGAAACTTGGTGTAATCGGCTTCAATCAACATAAAAGGGAAAATACTAGGATTCACCCAAATGGCCCATGTCATTATATATGTTTGTTTATCAACTAACTACACTGGTTAGTTGACCACTTGTTTAAACCTTTATGTTACTCTCATCTTTAGACTCTCATCTTTAGAGTAAGATACCCCTAGTATAACCTATTGAGCATATCTTTTCCTTTTGTGCCACCACTAAATATTTTTGTATCATTACACCTTTACACCTTAGCCTACCGTGTAGATTAAGTCCTTGTTTGGTTGCTAGTTGCTACATGTGTCCCATGTATTTCTTGTGTTTGTGTGGGTATTTTGTTCGATTCTTTTCTAGTGAGACATTTGTCGGGAGAATTGCATGATGCAACAGGAATGTGAAAGTATGTGTTTTGTGTCATACCCTTTTACTACTACTTTCACTAGTCTTTATTTCATTCAGATTTCTATACGATAACGAGTATTATATGATGGAGTATTATTGGTGAAAATGGTAAAGTAATGTACCATTAGTTTGATTTTCAATTTATGTTTAGTAAAAAAAAAATGAGAAAAAGAAACAAAAGAAAAATGTGAATTTCAGTATTTAGTTTAAGTGGTACGTAGACAAACCATTTATTTTAGTTTACAGTGGACGTAATTTTGCCACTATTGTATTGTATATTTTCGGATGTTTTGGGAGTTGGTAATTCGGGATAGCCAACTTGGTATGTTTTGTTGTCAATGATGTTGATCGAGGTATATTTGAGTCTTATTCATGTATCATAAAAGCATGTGTTTTCAGTATTTAGTTTAAGTGGTACGTATATAAACCATTTATTTTAGTGTACAGTGGACGTAATTTTGCCACTATTGTATTGTATATTTTCGGATGTTTTGGGAGTTGGTAATTCGGGATAGCCAACTTGGTATGTTTTGTTGTCAATGATGTTGATCGAGGTATATTTGAGTCTTATTCGCGTATCATAAAAGCATGTGTTTTCCATGTTAAAGCGTGAGTTAGTCAATGATAAATGTTTCTTTCGGGTTTTTAATAAGGTAGTAGCTAGTAGCAATTGGTTGTGTCGGACTTAATCTATTTGTTTTGTTTAGTTTCTATTTACACCAATTATAAATGTTTCATATGCCTTATCCTACCCTTATTCATTCTTTATCTTAACCTTTGATTTATTGAGATTAGTAGTCGAGAAATCTCGAGTATCGTGGTTGTCGTTACGATCATGTATTCGTGATTTTGTCACCCTTTTTAATATAGTATTATTGGAAATATTACTTAGTCCTAGACTTTAGCTTATTCGAGTTAGGGAGAGAGCAATCATGGGTATCGTGGTCGTCATTACGATTATGTATTCATGGTTTTGTCGCCTTTTCTTAAATATTGGTATCGCTAGAGATTAAAAAGAATGACGAACCCTTATGCCTTCATACTTTCAACCCATTTTTCCTTTGAAATTGGTAATTGTCCTAGACTCTAGTTGTAGAGATGTGTATCCTTGCCAAGCTTATGATAGAATACTCACCATGACTGTGCAATTGAGTGTACCACTAAATAAACAACCTAGATTATTTTCGAGAGATGAGCGAATTTCATTTCCTATTCGTGAGGTGTAATGATTATGCACTATTGGTTGAGTTAATTACTTTTATGTCTAATTCCTAAACCAAGGTTTGGGATGCTTTTCTAATTACTTAATCTAGAGTCTAGTTGAGAACAAGTAGAAGTCAAGTGAGGGGATATGTGAAAAGTCCTAATGAGTACTATACTTATCACATGATTATTTCTCACATATTGCATGTTTATATGTGAATTGATACTTAATTGCATAAGTTTTACGCTTTCAGTGATTTTGGAGCAATGTTACAAGAGACGCGGAAAAAGACATGATTTGGAGCTATTATTGATGATTTTGTATGCAAGTTATAGAAGAGCATACAATGCATGTAACTCTGGCCATACACCATATTGATATCTGGAAGAATTATAATATATATTAAGCGTGAGCTTAAACGGTGCTGTTTAGCACCAGTTTTTCCCGCCAAAACATTGGGCCACCTGCACATAATGGACTCCCATGGCCCGTTCTCTGTTCACTAAGTTTTTGTGAATACTAAAGTATACGGCGTATTTAACTCTGGCAATACGCCGTATTTGGGAGCTCTACAGTCAATGCCCAAGTCAACCATTGAAGGTATACGGCGTATGAAACTCTGGCCATATGCCGTATTAAAGATCTTATCCTCAGTCCAAGTATATCAAAGATTTGAAGGTATACGGCGTATCTCAACTGAACAATATGCCATATTTAAAAGATACAGAGAATATGCTTGGAATATGCTTTCTTCATCACTAATTAAGATATCCAGAATGCACCGTATTCCAGCCTTTGGTAGGAAACTATAAATACAAACCACATACGGAAGTTTTAAGCATCATTCACTCCCCACTCTCAACCACAACCGAAGTTCACCATTCCAAGGTCCCAAGATCAGTCCCAAGAGCTAGAAAATCAATAAGAGAATGTCTCGTATCATCACATTAGGTTTAATCATTCGATTTGCATATCTATTTCATCATGATTTCTATTTGTTCTTCATTTGAATTATCTTCTTGTGCTTTTACATACATTATGGGCTAACACCCTTGGTGTTAGCGATGTTTTGAATGTTACATGATAGTAATTTCTGTTTATTAAGGTTTAATGTTCAGTATTGTTTAGTTTATGTGTTTATCGTTCAAAACATGCTTCTTTATATGTTTAAGTCTTTTAAGTCTAGATATTACATGGACCTAGTGGATAACTAGATGTATATTACAAGAACACTTAAATTAGCATAGTGCTCTTCAATAAAGTGACCGCGTGAAAAGAGTAGGTATTACATGGACCAAGTGGATACCACAGATAAATCACCTAGATTAGTTGACACATCTTAATGCATGCTTGTAATTGAGTAGGTACATGGACCAAATGGTCTAAAAGATTACATGTGTAGAGTCTAGATGCATGGACCAAGTGGTCTAGTTTAAGTTAGATAGGAGTATGAAGATATTACCTGGACCAAGGGGATACTCTCCATACATCCTAAAGTCACCAGTGCTTTACAATTAAATCATTGCACTAATGAACGGATAGCTAGGATGTAATAAGAGTAATATGGCTAGCACTACTTTCTCTTATTGATCACAACACACGTAGAATAGTTTAGTTTCAGTTACTTTTCTTGTTTTAGTAGTTATAATTAAAATCAAATCAAAACCCCCTTAAAATCTGTAAAATACACTAGGTTAATTCTAAGCATACTACCTCGTACTTACCTCACTGGCTACATCTGATCGGGTACACTACCCATGAAAGTGTGTCCTTAGGTATAAGTCCGGAAAAATAAAACTTAAAACTTGAATAAAAAATACCTACACAACAAACACACATTAGGTTCCATGTGATTAATAAGTTTTAAGTAAGGGATAGGTTTTGGGTCAGGGAAAGGTTTTGAGTTAGGGTTTTGTTTATGGTCGTTCATGGTTGCGTTAGGGATGGATTGTGATCCGAAATTAGATCTTTGAAACCGAGAAACATATACATAAAGATGATAGTTATCAATCCAAATATTTGAAATTGAACAAAAAAAAAACGTTTGCGTCAGTAACATCGAGAAATCTTAAAAAACCAAAGCGTTTACCTCCTTTAGATAGCTTATTTGCGATAAAAGTATCCGCCAGACGACCATAAGATGCGCAATAATTCCACAACCCTCTCGCATTAAAAGAATATGGCATGTTAGTAACGTAGAATGAGGTTGCAACTTTGTCCAATTCTTTTTGAAACGGGTTCTCGATAGGTTTAGGGTTTGTGCTGTTGCGGAAAGTCCAAGTCCATCCATTTGAATCAGTGTTATGTGATTCTTTTCCCGTATTAAAGACCAGAGAAAAAGAAAGATGAAGAACGACGACGGAATTAGGGTTTTTTTCTTGGTGACGGTGGTTGTGAATTATAGTATCAGCTGAATCAAAACAAAATTAAAAACAATTAATCAAGTGCATTAATTTGTCGTGAATGAAAGGAATATCAAAGCGTGATTGAACCCGTTAATGACGATGATTTGGTGCACAGAGTGACACCTGCTGCCGTCCATACTCCTTTGCTTTTCTTTTTTTAACTATTGATATCATGATGTAGACATTATGCGTGTTTAATAACACATGATGACATTGAAAAAATATGTGTTGTTATATGTAAAATCTCGTTTATTTATTTTCATCTTAACATGTGAGATCGTGCCTTCATTTTAATATTTATATTTATGTTAATAATAATTTAAGCCGATTATAAACCGTGCACGGGTTAAACTTGTAAAGAGGAATAACACAAGTCGTTATTTACTCCAGACAGTTAATTTTTTTTCTTCATAATATGTTTACTTAATGCTAAAAAGAATAACACGAGTCGTTCGTATATGTATAATGTCTTGCATTCATTGACATGTCACATTAACTCGTGCTTTCCTTTTTATATTTATAAGGTACACGCAAATACATTACTTTAATATATACTGACAATAATATTTATAAATAACAACCTATTGGTATTTTCTTTTATATAAGATATTAAGTATATAGGGTTTAAAGTATAGGGGTATTTATTAAATTATAAAGTTATTAAAAACAATAGAACTAATAATTATGCTTAGTTACATATGATTTATTTAAAATTTAACAACTAATGTTTTATTAATTAACAATTTTTTTTTTTTTTTTAAAACAAAATTGACACATATGGTTTTTTTTAACACATTTTATAAATAGGCAAAAATGCATATATATCCCTCCCAAAATGAAGAATTGCATATATATATATCCTTTGTACAAGTTTTTTATGCACATAGTACAATGGTTTTTATGCATGCTTTGGATATATATACAATTTTACATTTTCGGGAGGATATATATGCAAAAGCCCCTTATAAATAAGATGAAAATTACAAAGTTTGACCAAATTGAATTTCAATTTTGACTTTTATTGGCAAATAAAAATGCTTCTTTTTCAATTTTAAAACTTCTTTTTTATTTTGTGGAGTTTCTTTATTATATAAAAGATAAATTATTATTGCATATGTCATAAAATTATGGTTAAATAATAAAGTGAATTAACCTAGTGATATCACTTAACTTTCATTATTGATCTTTAAACATCTCTTAAAATCCATGCTCTAGATAAACACCTATAAAGCCACCTAAAGCAAAGGGTTCCATATATGCACTTCATTTTCTAGCTGAACTCAAATCAGTTTCATATATACTCATCAGAATGATCATAATTCCGTATTTAACGGCTTTAACGTCTTACTTCAGCTACGTTTTGCTATTCGTTTTTGGCCAGTTACGTGATTTATTTCGTAAGCTCATTGATTGGTGGAAAGCTAGTAATGTTCAGGTATATACATCATAATTTTTTGCATATATATTTTTTCATAAACTGTTGTTGGTATGCTAAAATGATCATTGTATATAATGTGTGTTACCAGGGGTATGCACCAATATGCTTAGGACTTGAAGATTTTTATATTCGACGATTATATCACCGTGTTCAGGTAATACTAAGTTACAGATACTTTTTTTATAAGAAAATGGACAAAAAAATATCCGACTCCCACTGTCCTACACACGTACTGTGACTCTGAGAATTTTGTGGATGTGTAATTTTATTACATGTATGAACAAGCAGGATTGTTTTGAACGACCTATATCGAGCCCACCCGATGCTTGGTTTGATGTGATGGAGCGTGTTTCCAATGATAATAACAAGACACTCAAGTGAGTGTTTAATATACGCTTTTTGTTTGCACTTTATAAGTAGTATAATCCTCTGGTTTTTTCTTACTATCTATTCTCTATCCTACATTGGTAAATTTGTATATTTGCGCAGGCGGACTAGTAAGGTAAGCAGGTGCCTTAACTTCGGCTCGTATAATTACCTTGGATTTGCTGCACCAGATGAATATTGCACGCCTCGTGTGATTCAATCCTTGGAGAAATACTTTGCAAGCACATGTGGTTCTCGTGTTGAGGGAGGTAGTTTTCTGGTTCCGTAATCATATTTCTAATCATTTTTATGGATTGTAAAATTGATTAAGTTCAAGATCTATTACCTTTATTTAATTTTAGTCATTATACTTTTATTTACACATCTAAGTTATTCAAGGATAATCTTGTTCACTTTTATCATTGTATATAAATATAACATTTCTAAATAGAAGATCTCAGTTTTGATCCTTCTTGAGGGATTTATGGTACATTGACACAAAGAGGACACATAGTCATTTTTAAGTAACTCAAATTTAAACAACTGTACAATAATTAAAAACGGATCGAACGACAAAGTAAGTTTGGAGTTTTATGCAAATAACCATGTTTATTATGAGGCACTCAGGCACAACAGCACTACATGAGGAATTGGAGGAGGTCGTGGCAAAATTTGTCGGGAAACCGGCTGCTTTAGTTACTGGCATGGGTTACGTCGCCAACTCTGCTATTCTTCCTGTTTTAATTGGAAAAGTATGTCATCCACTTAACGAGTTATATAAACAACGCGTTTAAGTTTTTAATTTTTCAAGTTTCTAAATTTTCACTTGCCTATTCGCAGGGAGGATTGATAATCAGTGATTCTTTGAACCATAACTCTATTGTAAATGGCGCTCGTGGGTCGGGTGCTACAGTAGGAGTATTTCAACATAACAGTAAGTTCCTCTACATTGATTAAATACATTCAGGATCCCATATGTATATTTTGTACTTTTATACGCAGCACCGTGCCATTTAGAGGGAGTATTGAGAGAACACATTGCGGCTGGGCAACCAAGAAAAAATAGACCTTGGAAGAAAATCATCGTCGTTATAGAGGGGATATACAGCATGGAAGGGGAATTCTGCAAGCTTCCAGAGATCATATATATATGTAAAAAATACAAGGTGATGCATATCAGCATTTTTTTTGTGTGGAAATGAATCTTCTTTTTGATTATATAAGTTTATTCTATATGTAAAAGGCATATGTGTACATGGATGAGGCTCACAGTATTGGAGCGGTTGGGAAATCAGGAAGAGGTGTATGTGAGCTTTTAGGTGTCGATACTGCTGACGTGGATATAATGATGGGAACTTTCTCAAAATCATTCGGATCATGTGGTGGTTATATAGCAGGATCAAAGGTATGTGTTGATTCTATCACTATATGGCACAGGATCCACTTTTAGTAACAGGAAGCATGAAAACTTATATGTTTGACATATGTATTTGTGTTCCAGGAACTTATTCAGTATCTGAAGCATACTTGTCCTGCTCATCTCTATGGCACATCCATATCTCCTCCTGCCGCACAACAAATTATATCATCCATAAAGGTTATCCTCGGAGAGGATGGATCTAGTCGAGGTAACAGTCATATTTTACTCGCTTTGACAAGTTTTAACTGATTTATCCGCTTTCACCAGATTTAATTGATTTTTTTTATTTTATTTTATTTATTTTTATTATTTTTTTTTTTTAATAAAGGTGCGCAGAAGCTTGCTAAACTTCGTGAGAACAGCAACTACTTTAGATCAGAACTAAAGAAATTGGGATTTGAGGTTTTAGGCGATAATGACTCACCCGTCATGCCTATAATGCTTTATAATGTTGCCAAACTTCCTGCCTTTTCAAGGGAGTGCCTTAAACGGAATGTACATCTCATATCTCCATGCATTTTTATTCTTTTAACTATGACGGCTAACTGGGCAGGTCAACCTGTAACCAGATTGACCAATTTTAACACCTATAGACTCCTTGCTGACTACTAATTTTTATGGCCACAGTTGGCAGTAGTCATCGTTGGTTTCCCAGGCACCCCTCTACTGTTGGGTAGAGCACGTATATGCATTTCCGCTGCTCATACACGTGATGACATGGTGAAAGCCTTAGAGGTAACAACTTTTCACTCTGTGTTTTTTTAACAACCTTACCTTTTACATTATTCGTTTCTCCAATCTTTCTTTCTTTATTTACAATATATAGATCATATTGACACATTTTTGTGTACAATATACAGTTAGAGAATTTGGACAATATTTGTTTTCACACTTTACCATGTGTTTTAGTAACAAAGTGGGCTTCTCAGGTTATAAGTAGAGTTGGCGACATGGTGGGTATTAAGTACTTTCCAGCTGAACCCAAGAAGCCACACCTTGCAGAAGCCAGAGTCAAGGTGGAGTAGAGTAAAATGGTTTCGGATTTGGTCTGATTGAGGAATTAATCTGGAAAACGATATCCTGTTTGGTAGGAAAACACAGAGAAATGGAAATGAATTTTAGTTACTATAACAACCTTATCAGTTTGGTTGTACGTACATCATATCATATGCATCAATGTATGTAGCGTAGCGTAACATGAGGGCAATTTGACAAATTATTACTTTTCTAACCTTCTTATTCATACAGGTAACAAAATCGAAAGGCATGATAGTTGAACATCAACAATCATCATTTTTACATTATCGAAATTTCAATTAGAAGTTGACATGAAAGAAAACAATTTGGACATTAAAGGCATAAAATCGACATTTGACTATAATATTGCAATGCTAAACTCTGTTGGTGTTAGCAAAAAGAACTAAATAAACACATTTTTGTAATTCAAAGTTTCAAACTAGAAATTTGCATCAAGAAATGTTCGAAATACTTGAAATTGTGATTAATTTGGTGTTTGATGTGTTACTGATTTTTTATTTTTATTATTATCTCAAAGGTTATATTTTTTCATATATATATATATATATATATATATTTGGATCTACGTAGAGGTAGAAGGCAATTGAGCAACAAGCTACGCCGCTAACCCTTTTTGGAGTGCAAAACTAATTCTTTTAAAAACAACGTTTGTGGATCTAGGCGTTATAACATTACTATAAATAACTTGTTGTACTCTGTTGAGGAACTCAACTGGCTCATGTGGAAGGAAACCAAAAGTATCAAACACCTAAAGGAATAAAACATGTTGAATTTCAATGCATGTTTTCTCGTGTTTTGTCACTTTGTAGAAGTTAGCTTTCAAAGCAGCTTGTCCAACTGTAAAACCCCGGTTATTTATTTATTTATTTATTTATTTATTTGGGTATACTTGAGTTTCCGACTCGACATTGTGAGCCGACTAATTCTAGAGCGACTACCCTTTTGGATAGCCCGAAGTCGGGATTTATTTGTTTATGAAAATGTTGACACATAGATTTAGAGGCAAATTTAGTCATACTTTTACACTCTAATTGTTTCTCACTTGCGTATACGCATAGAATGCGAATTTATAGTGTATTTTGTAACCAATATAATGGGGTGTTTCATGTTTGGAGCTGCGTTTAGACTACCTCACCGAGTATGGTGGTGGTAAATACCTCAATCTCCACATCAGTGTCACATCATTTCTCGTTCCAACTTACTTTCCATCATCTTTGACACAGTAATAGGCATCACCTTCCTTACCATTTACCAAACACAAACAAACATACAACACACTCACCTAGTCACACGTACCCAAATAAAACTTTCAATCAATGGTCACAACCACCGATTCACTAGCCCTTCACACGTGAAACGTTCATGTCGTAACAATCACACCACGTGAACAAGCCTCACCAAGCGTGAGAGGAACATTACTACGCCTCATCCTTCAAACCTCATTTCTAAAGTTCTTCGATGCTTGTTACTATGGATGGTGGCGGTGCCACCACACGTCGTCCCCCATAGCAGAGACCCACCACCACGCGTGGTGGTGGGATTTTCGTCTCTTTTTGATGGTATGCACCACCTAACGTATTCCTAAGGAAAAGTGAGAGGTTTTATTATTATTTTTTGGTAGTGTGTGTGAGGTATAAAGTATGATATGTTTGTATAAAGTGAGATATTTTTATGTTTTTTTTGTGGTGACCATAACACTTAATGCTAGAGGTAATGATCACACCGGCTCACATTACATAACAACACCACCTTAACTTCTCTATATAACAACACCACCTTAACTTCTCTATCTTTTCACCTCTTCTCACCTTTCGCCCGTAATAGTCACCATTCTCCTTACATGTCATTAAAACACACACTTTATACAAAAACTCTCACAAAATACCATATACGCACTCACAAATCACCGATAGGTGAGTTGGGTAACCTTTATTCCCTTTTTTTTGCCCGGTCACGCGAGGTTTATCCCAAGTAATGAGGTGGCGCGTGAAAATGGTGTGACCGGACACACCCATTACTTTCGGTCTAAAAATGATTGGTTTTATGATGTGTTGAATAATAATATGATGTTAATGTAAAGATGATCGATTTACGACTTTATTCATCATAAATAATGGCTAGCCTAATAGGCTTGCCAAAAGACCATATAATGATTCAAAACCAAAGTCCAAACACCTCTTGAAAAGTACAACAACAACAACAACAAACCCAATCCCGCCGAGGCAGGGTATGGGGGAGGTAGAATGTAGACAGATCCTACCCCTACCCCAAGGATAAACCCGGGAGTAAGGAGCCTGCTTCCAATGAGACCTCCGGCTTGTGCACGTGTGCGGGAGAGAAAGAAGAGAAGAGAGAGCAAAAGGAAGCAAAAGGACATCAAGCAAAAGCAGACGAAAAAGGGCAGACCAAACACACACAAACACAAAACAAAAGCACAGAGCATACCAGAAAACAAAACGCAAAGGCAGGCAAACCTAAGGGAGCAAAACAAAGGAAGGCAGCACAACCCACGAGACCTAAAGCAAGGGCAAAAGGCAACCTAAGGGGGCAACCAAGAGCAAGGCACGAGACCTAAAGCAAGGGCAAAGAGGCAACCTAAAGGGGCAAACAAAGAGCAAGGCAAAAACACGCAAGGGGCCTAAGCTAAGGCAAAGGCAAAAACTAGGCACCAAGGCAAGGCATCAGAAGAGCCTAACACCTAACTACCCGCAAATCCTAATTCTATCTCTCCACGCATTCCTATCTGAGGTCACCTCTTGAAAAGTCAATGTTATAATTTTCCACGGATTCAAACATTGACACCGAATAATACACAGCAATAATAATAATCAAACAGCTGAAATAAAATCCAAATCCAAACAATCAAACAAAACAAAGCCGCCAGAACCCTCCATATCCAATCATTTCAATATCTCTGCCGGCTCCGGCAGATCTCCGATCACTCAAATAAACAATTTCTAAAAAAAAAATGATAACGATACCGTATATAACAGCTTTAACAACCTACTTCAGTTACGGATTGCTTTTCGCTTTCGGTCAATTACGTGATTTCTTTCGTAATCTCCTTGATTGGTGGAAAGCTAGTAATCTTCAGGTATTAGTATCATTACATCACATCTTATTATTATTTATTATATGTTAATAAATAATAACTGATTGATTATATGATGTGATGTTGTGGTGCTATTGTTAGGGTTATGCCCCGATCTGTTTAGGTCTCGAAGATTTTTATATCAGAAGGCTTTATCAACGTATTCAGGTATATTTATTTTATGTATGATGCGTAATTGATGTGTTTCAGTTAGTTAGTTGGATTAATAGGATAGAATGATTTACGTTTTGGATTAGATTTACGAACGTAGTGAAGTAGATCTGTGTTATTGAGCGTTGTTGATCATGAGATGTAAGTTAGCGTGTACTTGATCTTTGCTTCTGTAAGCTACTTATAGGAGCTTATGGCATTCATTTGGATGAAAATACATAAGCCAGGTAGCTTTATAAATTAAGCTCTAGCTCTTATGGGTTCCATCTTCAGTTAGTTTTTGCCAAACACATGCTAACTCCTTACGTGTTGGTTTGGAAATTTGCTATTTATATTATGTAAGGATACTTATAAATGAGAGCTGTAAGCTTTGACATAAAAAGGGATCTAGCTTTAGCATCTTAGGACATTATTTGATAACATCTATGTTCATTTGGCAAAGACTAAGTTTGTATTGATAACATCTATGTTCGTTACAATTTCTAGGATGCAATATGTCATTTTGAAAGTTGAACAACGTGTTATGAAACTTGGAACTTAAGTTTGCAAATATGAACATAACATGAACACACTTGCTTCTTATAAATAACCATTGAGCTTGAATTTTAAAACACTTGACTTGAACTGATTAAAGTGACCTTTCTGCATATTGCTCCATGAATGCTTGACGGGTAACTTGAATAACGAAGCTGGATAAAAGCGTAAAAAATAATGCTTAAATATAAAAGGACTGATTCGTTATTTGTTTCATCACCCCCAATATGCCCGTAAAGGCACTGATAGTAGTAATTTAAATGCAACTCACAGTTTTTCATTGACATCTACCAAAAGACTCTCTGAGGTCCACTATTTGAATAACTTGACTTGAATTTTGAAAGCTAGCAAGTAACCTTTAAAACCTTCGATAAGCTGTCCTTGAAAGCTAATCTCTGTTTAGCAAACAAGTTTTTATTCCTTTGTAACTAAGACCTTGAACTTTCCACGTTGAACCGGAAAACCAACATTTTAGATGCTTTAATCCGCAAAAAACTCTTCCAAGTGTGTCACTGGTGAATCTAATACATACACATATGAAAGCTTTGAAACTGGCAATATTCAATGAGGTTTAGTTAGTAAATATGTTTGAAATGAGCTGTAAGTTTCTAACAATCTAACCTGTTGAAGCCAGCTGGACATGCATCATCTTCTTGACGTTGAAACAATAAACCAACTATTGATCTGAACACCAGAAGAAAACCATAGATCAAGGTACAGAAAAACAAGAGTGGGAATGCCCACTACTGAACAAAACACTAAAATAGATTGCATAGTAGGGCCGTAGTATATCTTTGTTGGAAAACTGATTGAAGGAGTGTCGCACTATTATACCAAAAGTGTATTCATCATCTTCAACTTATCTTAGCTAGCTGTTTATCATTTTTTTTTTTTTTTTTGGCTTTAAGATCATTTGTCTGAAAAGTTAAATCTTGTTATTGATATCTATGTACATGTAGGATTGTTTTGGACGACCAATATCAAGCCCCCCTGATGCTTGGTTTGATGTGGTGGAGCGTGTTTCCAATGACAATAACAAGACACTCAAGTGAGTGCTTAGACACATATTCTAAGTTTGTAGTTGAAATTTGATAGAATACTTTAGTTCCTTCTTTATTCTCAAATCTTATGAATTAGGACATGTTATGAGGCATGCAATTATTATTCCCTTCGGTTATACTAAAGTTTTTAAAAAGATGTCCATAAAACATTTCCTAAACTGGCAAATCTATATGCTATGGCAGGCGGACTACAAAAGTAAGCAGGTGCCTTAACTTGGGATCGTACAACTACCTTGGTTTTGCTGCAGCAGATGAATACTGCACGCCGCGTGTAATTCAATCTTTGACGAAATACTTTGCTAGCACATGCAGTACTCGTGTTGATGGAGGTAGTTTTTTGGTGTCATATCCTATATTGTAATATTTTTTATCATCTTCAGCTAACAAAATGTAGATGAAGTTTTAGTTCATGATCTGTTAACTTTATTTGTACTACTGAACGCAGGCACGACAGCATTGCACTCCGAATTGGA
Organism: Chrysanthemum seticuspe; assembly: GCA_019973895.1. NCBI lineage: Eukaryota > Viridiplantae > Streptophyta > Magnoliopsida > Asterales > Asteraceae > Chrysanthemum > Chrysanthemum seticuspe. The sequence continues at coordinate 310,522,647 of BPTQ01000008.1, forward strand.
GAAGGTGGTGGCTGATTTTGTTGGGAAACCAGCTGCTTTAGTTACTGGAATGGGTTATGTCACTAATTCTGCCATCCTTCCTGTCTTGATTGGAAAAGTATGTCCTGCTATATCATTAGTAATACCAGTGACATGTATAAGTTTCTCATGCTTCTTTTAATTTTTTCACAGGGAGGATTAATAATTAGTGATTCTTTGAACCATAACTCTATTGTGAATGGTGCTCGAGGATCGGGTGCTTCAATTAGAGTATTTCAACATAACAGTAAGTTTGTACATGTTGATTCATTTTATTTAGGATGCTTAATTCTAAATGCCCTCTGAGACCTTCGTATATTTATGTATTTGTTTCCCTTTCTCAATACCATACTTTTGTTTGCAGCACCTTCCCATTTGGAGAATGTATTGAGAGAAAACATTGCTGATGGACAACCAAGAACACATAGACCTTGGAAGAAAATCATTGTTGTTGTGGAGGGGATATACAGCATGGAGGGGGAAATTTGCAAGCTTCCTGAGATAATTTCTATCTGTAAAAAGTACAAGGTGATACATTCTTTTATGTTACAGATAGAGTTTATTCTGAATCAGTGTTTTTTTGTCCAAAGATCTTTGTTATTATTAGAATGTAAACCAGATTTGCTATATATCTCTTTGCTGAACAACACAATCACATTACATGATGATAACTGCGTGTACGCCTTATTGCTCATAAATGCATGACTCTTATTTCACAGTTCATCTTGTTTTCTTTAACCTAAGTTTGTGAATAATTGGTATAGTCACGTGTCAAGCAGATCTAAATATATGCTCAATTGTGTTTATCTCTAAAACATCGAGCTCTGATCAATCCCATTTTGGATTTGAATGCTTTTATCAATATTGTTCATATGTCAATGCGGGGGGTGATTATGCAGCTTGGCAGTTGTCGCTCTTGACTTTTGTCTCTGTTTTAGGTGGACCCTGCCCTTATAAATTTGTATATATGTTACAGGCATATGTGTATCTTGACGAGGCTCACAGTATTGGAGCAGTTGGGAAAAGTGGAAGAGGTGTCTGTGAACTTTTAGGCGTGGATACTGCTGATGTGGATATAATGATGGGAACTTTTACAAAATCATTTGGATCATGCGGTGGTTATATAGCAGGATCAAAGGTCTGTTCTCATATCATCACTTTAGAAGATTTTATCAATGGCAGATCCTCATATTAGCGCTTCATGGTGCATTTACTTCTATCTTCAATTTTGAACTAATGATCACAAATACTGAATTGGGTATACTAGAGGGCAAGTTTGGTTCTTCTCTATATAGAAAACAGAGTCAGTATTACAAAAATAATCTGATAGTCTCAAACAAAGTAACAGGAGGATTGTATGGTTTTCGATTCACTCCGGGCTGGCTTTCAGCCCACTCAACCCGTTTGACCAGCTAGAGATAAAACATAACACAAATGAACCTTTTATAGTCTATAGTTCGATTGGTCGCTATACTTTTAAGCATGTGTGCCCGTCAGAAAATAATAATACTGCTGGAAATTAGTTTCTAATGCTATAACTTTTTTTCTGCATGTTTGCCCAACATTTTCAATCGCTCTTCATAGCATCAATTATGCGTTAAAGCTGTCTGGTAGCATGAACATTTTTAAGTACTAAGATTTGTATTTGCGTTTCAGGAACTTATTCAATACTTGAAGTATACTTCTCCTGCTCATCTATATGCCACATCCATATCACCTCCTGCTGCTCAGCAAATTATATCATCCATTAAGGTTATTCTTGGAGAGGATGGCTCTAGTCGAGGTCAATATTCTTGTCGAAATATATTAGATCTCTCAACACTAATCAATCACATTGGCCAGATTTAGCTGATTTGCTTCTGCTATTTTATCCAATATAGGTGCTCAGAAGCTTACTCAAATTCGTGAGAACAGCAACTATTTTAGATCGGAATTGCAGAAAATGGGCTTTGAAGTTTTAGGGGATAATGATTCACCTGTAATGCCTATAATGCTTTATAATCCTGCAAAAATCCCTGCTTTTTCAAGGGAGTGTCTCAAACGGAATGTATGCTTCATAACTCTTCAGACAACTTTTTACCTATTAAGCCCTTACTGATATTTCTATTATCTTTTATTTTTTTATGAGTTATGCTTCTTTGAGATTATGCTTTGTGATTGACTTCTAGCTCTATGGCAACAGGTAGCGGTTGTCATCGTTGGTTTCCCAGCCACCCCTCTACTGTTATCCAGAGCACGTATATGCATTTCTGCTGCTCATACACGGGAAGACATGGTCAGAGCTTTAGAGGTAACAATCTTACCATTATAATGCATTTGTTTAAGTTTGTTTCCCTCCTTAAATTGAAACTGGTCTATTTTGGCACATGTTGAAACGTGACTAGTAGAAGCTGGTTGACATGGACACTTCTTTTTGCACCACCTTTTTATAGTTATATAAACCATTTGCATGTGAAATATACCAGAGATTTTAAAACAAAACAACCTAGGAGGTTGTATGCACTAAAAGTATACTCTGGGTGACTTTTTGACACAATTGACCCGTTTGCCTTTTTAACTGCATTATTATTTTACCCTTTGATCTGTGAGAGAGAAAACATTACCCGAATCAACCCATTTATAAGTAAATGGTCGAAATTGCAACTTCTAGCTTGTATTCATGGTCCCATCTAAAGATCAATAAGTTTTCAAGCTTGTGTGTGTTTGGCAGATGCCCATAACTTTTCTTGCTTATGTAAGATCAGTAAAGTGATAATGTATATAGTATGATAGTTATGCAAGTCTGTCAGCAAACTTGCAATTGTTAATCTTCATTGCTACATCTTTTTTTCTTTGTAAATACCAATATTTTTCCTCTTGATTTGTGGGTTTCATCAAATTTGGCGGGTCAGGTGACATGTGAAAACAGGTTGGGTTGGGATGGTTCAACTTAGATACCCAATTCTATTAAAAAAGCAAGTTAAAAGGCTGTAAAATCTTTTAGTATACCTTTGACAACTTTTAAACTTATTGCCATCTTTTATTAGTCCCCTTTTTAGGTACCAAATTTTAAATTTAATGTTTATACAATCCAAAAATACACATTTCACATATAAGCTATAGTTGCCTCCTTTAGTTGCTATGAACTCCTGTCATTTTACACTTTACCATGTCTTTCGGGTAACAAAGTTGCTTTCTCAGGTTATAAGTAAAGTTGGTGACATGGTGGGCATAAAATACTTTCCAGCCGAACCCAAGAAGCCACAACTTGAAGAAAACAGAGTTAAGGTGGAGTAGAATATTGATTTTTGGGTTGAAGTAAAGCCACCAAATTCCTTAAAAAGGAGTTATTTGTACTACTCTTCCAAGTGTATCTGTATTTTTGCTGATCGTGGTCTTGAGACATTGTACAGATGCAGCTACAGCTACAGTCACACTCAACATGGTGTGAGTATGTGTTTTTAATACGTTCTTCACTTCAAACCCATGTTTGCTAAAACTGGGCATGGTTTTGGCTGGATTACAAGATACCGGCAACTATATGTTGATCTGTTTTTGTTTAATTATAGAATATTGTATTATTACTTTTGTGCTTTTATAGCTGATTTTAGTGTTGATATGTGCTGGATACAATGACGGTCGCTTTAGCCTAAAAACTTGATAAATCAGGTGGGTTGTGATAATAGAGAAGAGGTTTCGTTTATCATGTTAAAGACAGCTTTTTTTTTTTTTTTTTTTTTTTTTTTTTTTTTTTTATTTTTTAACCTCTTCAAACATATTATTTCTGAAGTAGTCTAAACATGGCATGCTTTTTAACTATACCTCTTCTGCAAACATAATTTTTGTAAGTTAAGCAACCACAAGCCTTGTTTAATAGGTTAACGTATAATTTTATGAGTCAAGTATCCTGAATACCACGTTTAATTGGATCAGTGACTCGGGTAAACGAACAAAATGAGATAGCTGGACAACAAGCTTTCGCAGCCAAACAACAATGACATAGAATGTACATAAATTAGGTTTTTAACCCGGGTTTCGCTGCGGACAGTCTTGCCAAAGAAGTATTTGGTTAAATGAACTTTCAGAGATTTCATACTTGCAAGAAGCCAATGAAGTGGTAATTGATGCAATAGTGTGATAGCTGGAAGAAGATTTAGCATCATAACATTTTTTTACACATCAAGTTATTTGTGGAGTTGTGGCACAAATGTTTTACAAAAGATGGATTCTTGCACTAACTGTATAGTATGATCAGAGCTTGAAAGACCATTACCAGTCTAGCAAGACAATTTGTGATCTTTTTTAGCAACATATAAGCGCCTTCCCGGGTTTTATCATGACTGAACGACCCTACCAAACGGTTCACAAAATTCGCTCAAATCCTACTCTTCTTCATCAAGTGTGGCGTTTGCAAAAAAATGTTGCACAATTGATTATCCCATAGCACCTATCAACAATGTAAATTAAAGTCAAATTTGAGTGTAGTTTAACGACCAAATATACTATTTTATGTTGACCCAAAAACACCACGTATACCAAGACAACTCAAAAGCACCAAATATTGTCACTGATATAGGACTGCAACTAAAATACCTAACTGTAATACAACTAATTTGTAAACCAATTTTGATATTATTCAAAATCAAATGGGCATACTAACCTACTTGGTGTACATGAGTCGAAACGGCATATGTATAATTTCATGCAGATCCAGCAGGTAATAAGAAACGTAGCAAACGCTTGGCGATTGTATTTAAGAAACTGCCACTATTGTTGACAATAAAATGGTTCTCGTAAGCATATTTTTCTATTTATGTCTGGACTCTGGAGCATTGCAAGCTTGACATACAGATATACAATACTCAAAAACTTAACAAAAAAATACCACACTTACAGCATCAACAAAGGCGGGGTTGAATGTGGTGGTGAATTCTGGTACGAAAAACGAGAGAGATCGATCTAGTTTTGGTGGGTGAGGAGTAAATGATAAAAATTGTTTAGTGTTGGTGAGGTGTGGAGTTAATGAGATTTTTTGGTACAAAACCTTTAGCGACGAAGACAACGGCATGTCGTAGCTACAAGTTAGATCAAAGTCAAATTGTTTTTTTGGGTCATTTTATTATTCTTATAGTGACAACAATTGACCTTTAATGACGACATGTCTGTCGCTAAAGGTTACGAGGGAAACAAATTTAGGCGTTCGACTCTTTGGTGAAATTTTTGGTACACGACCTATAGCGACGGCATTCCACTTTTAATGACGACATATCGTCACTAAAAAGTTTACTTTTATTTTTACTTTATTTTAGTATAATTATATAATAAATAAATTTAAAAAATACAAAATATTTTAAAAAAAATATTATGCTGATTATGAGTAGTGATTGGCATGACTAATTCATGTGCCTAATTTGATGCCTAACAAGGATCTTGGAACACATGGCAAAATCAATGGTAAATAAGAGGAGTGAGAATAAGTGAAATACATGTGTCACTAAATGAATAGATTAGGCATGAAATTAGTCACATGAATTAGGCATCTTAATCATTTTCCTTAGACTAATACCACAAGTGTTACAAAAAAACGTAACTAAATCGAAAGGTGTTGATGGAGGTTAGTTTTCTGGTTTCATCATTTGAATCGATTGTGAAGTAAAATTTATCTTCATGCTTCCAGGCACGACCTCACTCATTGCATGCTGAATTGGAAGAAGTGGTGGCTAATTTTGTCGGGAAACCATCTGCTTTAGTCACTGGCATGGGTTACGCCACTAACTCTGCTATCCTACCTATCTTGATTGGAAAAGTATGTCCTGCCATAGGTTGAATAGTATCAATGTTTTGTTTAAGTTTCTCACTACAGAGAGGATTAATAATCAGTGATTCTTTTAACCATAACTCAATTGTTAATGATGCTCGAGGGTCGGGTGCTACAATTAAAGTATTTCAACATAACAGTAAGTTTGTCCACGTTGCTTCTATTATCAGTGTCCACTGATCCATATTGTATTTATTAACTTAAATATTTAGCACCTTCACACTTGGAGGAATTATTAAGAGAAATCATTGCTGATGGACAACCAAGAACTCAGAGACCTTGGAAGAAAATCATCGTTGTTGTGGAGGGGATATACAGCATGGAAGGCGCAATTTGCAAGCTTCCTGAAATTGTTTCTATTTGTAAAAAGTACAAGGTGATGCATATAATTTGTTTTAGGAGATGAAGCTGAATTCAAATAATGGTTATTAGACCTTTACTTACATTTCACCTGAGTCCTAAGTGTCCTTATCTATTTGTTCTATATGTAACAGGCATATGTGTATTTGAATGAGGCTCACAGTATTGGAGCAGTAGGAAAAACAGGATGAGGTGTCTGTGAGCTTCTAGATGTTGATACTGCTGATGTAGATATAATGATGGGAACTTTCTCAAAATGATTTGGATCATGCGGTGGTTACTTTCAAAACAATTGAAAATATTACACATGATTCCTATCACTGTTGTTATTGATGTAGTGATTAAGTTTTCTTGAATAAAGCAACTTGGGAGGTTGTAAAACTTATATCTAATTCAGTCTTTTAAAGCATTCGACCGTTTGACCACACTTTACCATGCCTTTAACTGTTCTCCTCAGGTTATAGGTAAAGTTGGTGACATGGTGGGCATAAAATATCTTCCAGCCGAACCCAAGAAGCCACAACTTGACGAATGTAGAGATACGGGGGAGTATTTTCGGTTAGTAAATCCAGAAAGTCCTTCAGGATAAGCCCTGCAGAGTGTCTGCATAATGTAGTTTTCAAAGTGTATCTATATACTCGCTGATCTTGGTCATGAGGCTTTGTAAACATGACAATGCAGATAGAATGGGCGTTTCAGTAAGATGGGCATGGTTATAATTGTGTCTTTCGGCTCATATGGGCTTAGGATCGAGCCTGGAGGACTTTAAATTTTTTGTCTGGCTAAGTCAGGCGGCTTCATTTATCCTATAGAGACTTCCTATTTATGTTTATTTATTAATGTTATTCAAAAAGAAATGTTATTCAATATATTCTGCTATCTCCGCCCTTAACATTCAATGACATTGTTTGGGGAGAAGTATTGTCTAGGATATTGTCATGATACTATAAACAGCAAGATCGTTGTGTTGTAATAGAGGGATGGTCTTTTATTCTTTAGTCATTGGGTGGTAGTGTTGGATGGTGGTTCCTAGAGATTATTATGAGATGAAAATAAGAAGCTATGGTTTTAATATAAGATTTGGTCATTGGTGACTCTTTTTTATCAATGATAATTGCAGTAGTGCCCAACTATCCGAACTTTAATCAACTAATTTAAAAACCAAAAACTGACGATAAATGTAAATTTCTCCAATTTGAAACGCCATTTTCCAAATAAAGTTGGTCGGGGCACCTGGACCTATGGCGTGTGCATTGATAACTATGGCACTATGCTATTAAAAAGTGCAAATATGACGTCAAAGAAATCTAACAATAACTCCAAATGGTAATAACATGAGTTGAATATGCCCGATAGTTGATGTTTGGCGTCACATTAATGGGACTCCTAATATTTGGGAACACTACACTAACTCTATTATTCTAATTCTTTTGAGCATCAGATATGAATATCCAGTAAAAGTGTAAAAGACTAATGCAAGAAAACTGATTATCAAGGAGAGATATAATCCTGAAACTTACAATAATCACTTTAAGCATACATCCAAACACCCCATAAAAGTGTAGCACAACACAAACGAAACATAAACATCTAAGCAAAATCTGAAACGCAATCTTGACCTAATCTACCAGTTCCATTAACTCCTCTTTTTACCCATTAACTCTAAATTTCAACAGTTGTTATAATTCATTTTCATGAAAACATCAGCAAACTATACGAAACATCTTTAAACCATTCATTATCAAAACTTGAGCTATTATCGCCATTCAATTTTAAGACAACATCAGCAAAGTTACAAACTAATCTAACCAAAACTAAACTATACACCAAAACTAATCCAATATAAATAAACTAGAAAAAAAGTCCCAAACCAGTTTTCAGCCATCATCACGAAAACCCTTTACCGAGCTTCTGAATGGAACAAAACATCTTTCTCCTCGACCCAACGGCGTTAATCCCCATATCTTTCAAATCCTCTAACGTCAACAAAGGCAAAACCTCATCATCAACTTCATGTAGCTCAAAAACATGCGCATATCTTCCTAACCCTAATTGATTCAACCAAACCCTAACACCATTTCTTTCCAGCTCTAACCCTACTAGCCCATTATCAGAAGGTGCCCCATCTGAAACCCTAACCCTAGTCTCCTTTAACTCATCATCATCATCATCATCAAAGTTGATATCATTTTCATCATCATCCATTGCAAAATTCAAGCTTTCATTATCACCATCATCATTAATATCATTATATTGAAAAGGGCCTTGACCAAAATCTGACTTGATTCTTTTTTGAGTACCCTTTTTAGGTTTCCAGTGATTAATGTTATTGGTTTCATCTTTATATTCAAAAGGGTCTTGAAATTGTTTGGTTTTGGAAGAGGAAGATTTGGCGGGAAATTTCCATTGTTTGGTTCTGTTGTGGTGGTAGCCTATGTCGCCTAAACGGACGCTGGGTCTACGGCGTCGTTTTGGGGGATTGGTTGTTGTGGTTTGTGGTGGAGGGATGGTGGTGGTCGTGGTGTTGGTGGTTGTGCCGTTGAGCTGTGTGGTGGTTGTTGTGGTGTCTACTGGTGGTTGTGGTGGTGGTAGTTGTATTTCAGACATTTTTTTATTGGGTTGTTTGTTGAGATGTGAGTGAAGTGATAGTTTTATGTTTGTGAATATGTGTCTCTCTATGTTGTTTTTTAGAGGCAAATGATTGGTCTTTAGTTCTTTACTAATGCTACAACAACAACAAACCCAATCCCGCTTAGACAGGGTATGGGGAGGTAAAATATAGACAGATCTTACCTCTACACCAGAGTAAACCCGTGGGTAGAGAGACTGCTTCCAACGAGACCTCCGGCAAGTGCATGTGTGCGAGTGTGATATGATAGAAAAAGAGCAAAACGACAAAACAAAAAGCTAAAAGCAAAGCAAGCGTAACAAGCAAACATAGCCTATAGGGAAAAGAAATCACGCACAAGCACACGCAAGAAAGCCAAACAAAGCGAAAAAAAAAAAAAAAAAAAAAAAAAAAAAAAAAAAAGCTCACAAAAGCAGACCAACAAAAAGGGGCAACACAGAGCATAGCAAAGCAACACACGGGGCCTAAAGCTAAGGCAAAAACACGCTCCAAGAAAAACCAAACGCAAGGGCACAACAAAACAGGCAAACCTAAGGGGGCAACAACAAAGCAACGCAAACCACGCACGGGGCCTAAAGCTACGGCAAAGCAAAAAAGGCCACAAAAGCAAAAACGCAAGGGGCAAGGCAAAAAGAGACTCCTAAAAGCCAAACACCTAAAAACAACCTAGAACCACTGCGCACCTAGCAAAACTACCCGCAAATCCTAATTCTATCCCTCCACCTCTTCCTATCTGAGATCATGTCCTCGGTCAAACGAAGCTCCATCATGTCTAGCTTAAGTCTATCCTCCCACCTCATATTGGGTCTACCCCTCCTTCTCACGCCATCAACTACTAGCGCTTCGCCCCTTCTAACTGGCGCTGACTGTGGCCTCCTCCTGACATGACCGAACCACCTCAACCTTCCTTCTCTCATTTTCGAAACAATATTCTCGACCTCAAGTTTTGCTCTGAAAACTCCGTTCGGGATCATGTCAAGCAAGGTTTTACCACACGTCCATCTTAGCATCCTCAGTTCTGCCACCTCTACCCTGTTAGCATGTGCCTTATATATGGGCCAACATTCAGAGCCGTACAAAATAGCAGGTCTAATCGCCACCTTATAGAATTTTCCCTTTAACTTCAAGGGGATGTTCCTGTCACAAAGGACTCCTGACGCCGCCCTCCATCTCACCCACCCCGCTCTAATCCGGTGGGTTACGTCCTCTTCTATCCTCCCTGATTTGTGTATAATCGATCCCAGGGATCTAAAAGACTCCTTGGGTGGCAGGATCTGATCACCGATATGAATATCAATATGTTCGTGGTGACCTGACTCAATCCTCCCAAAATCACATCTCAAGTATTCAGTCTTCTTTCTGCTCACCCGAAGGCCATTGTCCTCAAGAGCCTCCCTCCAGTGCTCAAGTCTGATGTTTAACCCTTCCGCCGATTCTGCCACCAACACAATGTCATCAGCAAAGATCATGTTCCACGGGATGCCCTCTTGTACCCCTCTAGATAGCTCATCTAGAATCAAGGAGAAGAGGTAGGGGCTAATGGCGGATCCTTGGTGGAGCCCAACTTCCACGGGGAAAAACTCTGAGGTCCCCGCAGTGGACCGTACACGAGTCTTAGCTCCCTCGTACATATCCATAATGACTCTCACGTATCTCTTTGGGGTTCCTCTGTCAAAAAGAGTCCTCCAAATCAACTCGCGCGGGACACTATCATAAGCCTTTTCAAGATCAAGGAAAGCCATATGCAGGTCCTTTTGTCTTTCTCTATACTTCTCCATGAGACATCTGAGAAGGTGAATAGCCTCAATCGAGGACCTTCCTGGCATAAAACCAGATTGGTTCTCGGACACCCTCGTCTCCCTTCTCAACCTTCTCTCAATAACTCTCTCCCAAAGCTTCATGGTATGACTGAGAAGCTTAATGCCCCTATAATTGCTACACACTTGTACATCCCCTTTATTCTTATAGATGGGGATGACTTCACTGAGTCTCCATTCTTCTGGCATCTTGTCCCCGGAAAAGATCTTGTTGAAGAGGCATGTCAACCAATCTAACCCCTATCTCCCATACACCTCCAAGCTTCTATGGGGATTTGGTCCTGCCCTACCGCTTTGTTTCTTCCCATCTTCTGTAGTGCGACTTTCACTTCTGGTTGACTAATCCTCGAATAGTAGCACTCTGTTCGTTGGCTAGGGTTCTCTTGTTCCGCGCTGCCTTCAGCCCTTCCTTCATTGAAAAGAGATGAGAAGTACTCTCCCCATCTCTTCCTAATATCCTCTACGTTAACAATGGTCTGTCCTCCTTCATCTTTGATATACTTTACTGATACGCTTACACAGCGCGTTCGGGGTCAAAGGAACTTCCTTTTCGTCGAGCAAGTTTTTCAACACCCTAGGCAGTGAACCTAATCGTTGTAGTGTAGTATTAGGGTAAGCCACGGGAATTGATATCGTTCTCTAGGGGAATAGGAATGCTAGTGAGAAGTTACTACGCTAAGGTTGGGGTTGAGGAAGATTACTTTTTATCTTTTTATATTTTTTTAGGAAATGGAAAGGTACGAATCTCGGGGTTTGGTATTTCTACCGATTACTTCTACTATCTAATTATCGTGTAGATTAAAAATGTATTTGCTTAGGCTTTATTACTCCCTAGTTATCTCCTATTAGTGGTTGAATTGTCACGTCCTTATTCTTAATCGCGTTGTGTCTCTAAGGTCGTAGGGTATGTGTTTATCCCTAACTCTTTGAAGCTACCAAAGGTTAATGACTACAAAATCTCTAGGATTTATAAACTTTAACTCTAAGGTATTCTTTGAATGTATAGCCTACAATTACTCTAGGTGATTATAAACTAAGGTTCAACAAAGATTAATCAAGCATTAACAACACAACGAATGACCTATCGCAATACTAGGTCAATCACAATTAAGATAAGAGACAACCAATCAATATTCAATAACTAAGTTTCATATTACCTAAGCAAACACACGAGTAAATTAGCCGGACATGGGGAACATGCAAGCATACACACAATCAATTGAAGACATAATTAAATTAATGAAGTAAAACACTTATCCTGATGTAAGATAGGGTATGAAACCCTAAAATACTGTACAAGACAGCCTTGGTTCGGTTTAGGTTTTTACTCCACAAAACTACACACTGAAAACTAAAAAATTCGGTTTCTATATATAAGGTTACAACTGCGAGGGCGTCACCCTTTAGTTTGTGACGTCATCGGGTCGCCGTCATTAGGGTTTCGTCTTGGCCACGTTAGCATTGCGACAGTATCACCTTATGCCTGTGACGCCGTCTCCTTCAGTTTCTGACGTCGTCTGGATCAAATCTAGGCCGTCTGAGCTGCGACGCCCTACTCTTTTAACACCTGATGCCGTCACTTGTAAATAAGCAATTTGGCTACTGAGTCGTCACAAAATTTGTTCCGACGGCGTCACAAGTATAACCTGACGTCGTCCCCTTTCAATTCAGCAGCTTGAGTGTCTCGATTCTTGACTTTGGCCATTTTCTTTGTATATTCGCGCCTTTTCGTCCGAATAAGTGTCATTCCAGCAATTTGCCTTCAGGAGACCTAAAAAGTGAAAAGGAACGATATTAAGTAATAACGGATACAAAAGTAATCAAATAAGGGCTTAAGTGACCCCTCAAAAAGGTACATTTTAAAACCTTATCATTTACGCACCCTAGGTCCCTCCTTCTTCTCTCTCGGGCTTTAGCAATCCTGAAAATATCGTTAGCCCCCTCTTTGGAGTCCAATTTCTTATACATATCCTCGTACGCCTTGTCCTTTGCCAGAGCTACTGCCTTTTTCGCTTCTCTTTTAGCTACTTTATACCTCTCTTCTGCAGAGGAAATGTCAGCTTGGCTACCCTCTCGGCACAAAAGAAGCTCTCTGAACCTAGATTGTTTCTCAGCGACTTTGGATTGCACTTCCTCGCAAAACCACCAAGATTCTCTGTTGACCGATTGGGACCTCGATGTCCCTCTAGCTACCCAAGGGAATCCTTTGTTGCATCTTTGATAATGCCGGCAAGAGTGTCCCACAACTGGTCCGCGTCTCTGGCAGCCAATTCGTCCGAGTGAGTAGCAAGTCCCTCTGAGACTTTCACTCTAAACGACTCTGCCGCCTCACCGTTCAAATTCTTCCAAAGAATCCTCGGCAACCCGGTCACTACTCTCCTTGGTTGTTGCCCCTCGAAAAACACGTCAACTGCTAACAATTTGTGTTGGGATGAGCATGTCTCTCCTGGTAAAACCATGCAGTCCCTGCATGCTCTAAGATCACTTCTTCGCACCAGCAGATAGTCAATCTGGGTGTTGTGACCCCCACTCCGGAAAGTGATCAAGTGAACATCCCTCTTTTTGAAGAAAGAGTTCGCTACTACCAAGTCGTGAGCGGTAGCAAACTCTAAAATCGATCGACCTTCGTCATTCCTAACTCCGAAGCCAAACCCTCCGTGCATCTCCTCGTAACCACCTGCATCCGCTCCTATATGCCCGTTCAGGTCACCACCTATAAATAAATGCCGGTCCGACAGGCACTCCCTCACGAGCTCGTCGAGAGCATCCCAGAAGCTCTTCTTCTCTGCTTCACTCCATCCCACCTGAGGTGCGTATGCGCTGATAACGTTGACGGTCTCCCCGTTGATAACCAAAGTAATCGCCATGATCCTATCGCTACTCCAGGTCACTTGCACTACATTATCCTTGAGCCCTACCGCCAAAATAACACCAACTCCGTTTCTCGCTGACCTAGAGCCCGAGTACCAGAGCTTGTATCCATTTACCTCCCTCGTGCTTGAGCCCTTCCATTTAGTCTTCTGGAAGCACGCTATGTCGACCTTATGTCTCGTCAACACATCCGCAAGCTCAAAAAGCTTACCGGTTAAAGACCCAACGTTCCAACTACCCACCCTAATCCTTCGAGAAGACGCTGCCCTAGCAGAACCCCTACCCGCCCTAAACCCGCTCACCCTACCTACCCCGCCTACTCCTCCACTAACCCCGCCTACCCCTCCTACCCCGCCCAAACCGGCAAGTCATGACCTCAGGTTACCATCACTAGCCAAAGGGTCTATCCTAGTCCCAACAAACTAGCAGCAAGAAAGGGCGCGCAAAAGGGCAAGACAAGCAAGCACAAGGTCAAGACACAACAGAAGGGAAACACACAAAAGAAGCAAACAAACAATAATAGATATGCTGGAAGAAATCAGATATGCGGGCAGAAAAAGAAAATAAAAAATAGAAACAAAAATAGAAATAAAGATAATAATGATAATTAAACTCAGCTGGGCCGGAAAAACAAAAAATCCGGTGGTCGGAAAAAATTTTCGGCGATGACGTCAGAAATCCGGCAGCCTGCGACGGCGGGTCGACTTGGATCCGACTCAGAAATACCAGGTAAATCGCCACTCGCGGGTGGTTTAGTTGCTGGCCACCGGGAAGTCGCCGGAAAAACAAGAAAATTCCACCACTAACAGGTGGCGCGTGGGTGGTCCGGAGGAGGTCCGGCCTGTGGGGTTTTGGTCGGATTTGTGAGGTGGTGAAGTTGGTAATGTTTAATTATGGAAGAAAAGAGAGTATTGAAGATGGTGGTTTTTATTTTAGAGAGAGATAGATAAAGGGGAGAGAGAGTATTCAATGGTTAATTTTAAATTCCTAACTTATTTCTCAAAACTCGGCGTTATATCAGTTTTCTCTCTCCGTTAACTTCAATCTCTCTCTCACTTTCCACGCCCAATAGATCATTCCTTCACATTTCATTAGTATACTCATTCTTATATAAACATGCCTCACAAAATATCTCACATACAAACTCACAAATAAATTTAAAAAGGCCGACAATTGCACACATACTTATTCTCTCCATTTTTGCTTGATCTCACTCGCCACCCAACTCACCCCCTACGGGGGTCACGCGTGACCACAATCAAAAAACACCCTTACGTTGCTCATTAGAGCAACCTAAGAGCACAAGGTATCGTGACTCAAGCCAAATAGCCACAACATCACCTTACTATCTCACTTGTAACACATCAATATACCTCTATAGTCATGGCTTGAGTCATTTCATTTTTTGAGACCCACAATTTAATTTTATTTTTTATTTTTCAAACAAATTAAATTCATTCACTCAAATAAAAATACAAATTTAATTAGAATATATATATATATATATATATATATATATGAAAATAAATTATGAGTTATTTTAGGTTGAGGACACGAGGGTATACTGTCATTTCCTTCTATTTGTATTTCACAAAAAATAAAAATAAAAAATTGACGCAAACCATTCTTTCTTCCTCTTTCGTTGCACAGTGCACACATATGTTGAAACTAGGGGTGAGCAAAACAAACCGAAAAAACTGAAACCGAATCAAAAACCGATCGAAACTAAAAACCGATGGTTTGGTTTTTACTTTTTAAGAAACCGAAAAATGCGGTTCGGTTTCGGTTTTCGTCCAAAAACCAAACCGCAAAAACCAAACCGAACCGAACCGGTTTTATTATATAATATTATCTAATTAATATAATATAATTAAATAACTAAATAAAGCAAATTTATAAATTTATATTCATTTTGTGAGTAGATTTATAATATATTTATGGGCAAATTGCATAAAAATGTACTCAACTTATAGCCAATTTCAATTTAATGTACTCTACTTTTTTTTCTTCAATTTAATATACTCAACTTATTTTTTATTGCAATGTAAGACAACGGATTTCTCAGTTATCTTATGTTGAAAAAATTACAAGTTTCGTCCCTATCGTTTATCCCAATAACATTCGTGTCCCTATTTCATTTTAATTGCGCCAGAAAAATGTTTTCGTCCGCTTTTATACGTTTTCATACGTTTTGTCAATTTTTATACGTTAAAATTTTTAAAAAAATACATTTTTTTTTAAATTAATGATTTAAAAAAATTATTTTTTTTGAAAAAAATAAACTTTTATAAAAACAATAAAACTTTTATTTTTTTTTAAAAAGAAATTTAAAAAAAAATTAAAGTTTAAAAAAAAATAAAAAAGTTCAAATTTTAAAAAGAAAATTTTAAAAAAATTAAAATTTTTAAAAAATATATAAATAGTTTTAAACTTAAAAAAAATAATTTTATTTTTTTTAAAATCTGGATAAAAACTTTTTTTTTTTAATTTTAATTTTTTTTAAAACAGTAAGTTTTTTTTAAAAAAATTATTTTTTTAAATAAATTTAAAAATTTGTTGTTTTTTTTTAAAATTATTTTTTAATTTTTTTTAAATTTTAATTTCTTTAAAAAAGTTAACGTATAAAAATTAACAAAACGTATGAAAACCTATAAAAACGGACGAAAACATTCGTCTGGCGTAATTAAAATGAAATAAGGACTACGAATGTTATTGGGATAAACCATAGGGACGAAACATGTAATTTTTTCAACATAAGATAACTGAGAAATCCGTTATGTGTCTTACATTGCAATCAAAAATAAGTTGAGTACATTAAATTGAAGAAAAAAAAGTAGAGTATATTAAATTGAAATTGGCTATAAGTTGGGTACACTTTTATGCAATTTGCCCTATATTTATCTTAACGTTTATATTTATATATGTGTTTGTCGTGTCGCGTGTTTTGTGTGAATAAGTCAATAAGTATTCGATAATGATTATACTACGTGTATGTGCACTTGTATGTATATGTCTCATTTGTTAATACAAATAAGCCAAAAAAACGTTTATTTATATTTTACGATCTTCTAATGTTTCGTCGATAATAAACGTAAAATCATTTTAACGAAACAAATAAAATACGTAAAAGGTTTAAGCGAATAGTTTACTAACACACTTACATTTTCATATAAAACACTAAACAATTAATATTGTTTACATCTTATAGAAATGCATATGTATAACAACTAGTGTTTACATAATATGGAAATGTATATATATATATATATATATATATATATATATATATATATATATATATATATATATATATATATATATATATATATATATATATATATATATATATATATATATACTTTGTATATATTGTAATGGGTAAAAACCAAAGTCCATGACCCATGATCCATTGACTAGATACAATGAATGTTGTTGGGTAAAACCCAAAGTTCATGACCCATACCCATGGAGCTTGACATCATGCATGAAGTCATGTTGGGTGTTATCCATGATCCAAGACCCAAGACCCATGACCCAATGTCTAGATACATTGCATCTTGTTGGGTATCCATAATTAATTACCCATAACCCATGGTTCATAACCCATAACCATAACCCGGTTTGCAACCCGAAATCCGGACTTAAGCTGACCCAGCAGCCGGATCTCTAGGATTGCACTAGCCGGATCCCTCTGGGGAGGGATCCGTGGGAACCGTGGGACAGTGGACATTTTTGTCTATAAATAGTGAGTCATTTCTCTCTTGCTCATTACCACTTTTACACATACTCTCTCTTAGTATTGTAGCATCTCTAACCTCCTCCAAAGGATCATTCTATGTAGTTTTATGTTTTTGTTATTCTCTAGGTTCCTCTTAAAGGCGAGATCACCACCTCTTGAAGACGTGCAAGCTCAAGGTCGTGAGTTGCTAAGCTTCGTCATCATCAAGACCACTGAAGTGTCTCTTGTTGATAGTTCTTTTCTCCCTCCATAGAAGTGTTGTGTTGAAGGCATTAGTGAAAGGTGACGAAGGGTCGTGTCGAATGCATCAGTGAAAGGTACCGAAGGGTCACGTCAAAGGCATTAGTGAAAGGTGCCAAGGGTGTACATTCGATATGGTGCATCGATGTTGATGAGTGTCTAAATACTTATCATTTTTGTACCATTTAAACTGCAAAAACATCTGAAAACACTCAGAAATGCATCAAAACGATAAAAATATCACGAATAAGTGTTTTATGTATTTTAAATGCAAAAATATCAAAATCTGGTGAAAAACGTATAAAGTTTGCATAATTGGCAGTTTTAGTCCCCCAAGTTTCAAAAGTTGTCAAAAACAGTCCCTGGTAAAACAAAATAAAGAAAAATGTTATTCAAGGTCCCTGAAATATTCTAAGTTGTCAAAAATGGTCCTTGAATAAATCTTTTGTTAAATGGCAGAAAAGGTCCCTCAACTTTCAAAAATATCAAGTTTGGTCCCTGGAAATTTGAAAATGTCAAAAATAGTCCTTGCACTATTGAAACTTGTCAAAAGTGACCCTTGTGTGAACTTTGGAAAATGGCAGAAATGGCCCTTCAATTTTTCAAAAATTACAAAACAAGTCCTTATCAAATAATAACCAAGCCTTGTCAAATTCAATTGTGACCCCTGCCTTTAAACCTTTGACCCCCCTTTTTGACCCCTTCCAATATGCCCAGTCAAATAAAGTCAAACCATATCCAAACCCCGCCACTGGCTTATCCTCTTCAACCTCCACTTGCCCTGCAACAAGCCCTCTCCCATCCACCTCTCACCTTATCCCTGCAACACATATCACCCCTCATCATCACCTCTACTCATCCACCCCCCCCCTAGTTGCTAGCTCAGAGCCCAAGGTCAAAACCACCTTTTCCCGCCAAAACCAAATCAGTGGCCAAGATCAACTTTGGACATCCAATGGCCAAGAATTCAGCTGGGATACACTCAGAGGAGAGAGAGGAACTGTATTGGTGTATAAAAAGGAAGAAGGAGAGAAGGAAGACAAAGTAGTTAGTTTTCATTTTTAAATGTATGTCGTTTTTCATTAATTTAGCTTAATTAGTGTTTTAAGATGTAGTCTTCTGTTCTATTGTACTCAAATCAAGTTATTTCATCAATATAATCTGTTTTTCAAGTGTAATTCAAGGTCTTACTTAAGATTCAAACTTTCACATTCACTGTTGAGAAATTGAGTTTCAAACTCTTGTCTTAAAGCTTCTATTAGCTTATTTTTAAGCTCAACCAGGTTAACTTAAGCTTGTTATAGCTTTTGAATAGCTTGGAAAACAGGTTCAATCAATTTTCAATTTTGGTCAACAAAAGTCAACTGTAAGCTCAAATGGACATTGAAATGGTTTATGGTGTTGCAGAGCATGGATGTGGGTTGATATTGAGTTGCTTTATGGTTTAGAATAGATAAGTGGATCCTTTGTTCTTTGGCAATCCACTGTGGTTAGGACCAAATGTAAGTGTAATTTCAAAGTAGTTGCATAATTGGTATTTATGGTTTAAATCAGTTTCTCTCTGTTGATTAAGTAGTATTTAAGTCACTTAGACTCATTTTGATTGTCTGCACAAGTTGGATTAGGGTTATCTCATTTTATTTGCAAATCAGTGGCTTAAAGCTGTGTTTGGATTTGCTGTCAAATCTGCATTAGAGGCTTGTTCAGTGATTGGTAGTTGTTGCTTTAGGCTTGATAAGCTCAAATGAACTCATTCAAGTCTTAAAATTGCATCTGCTAACCTTGAAAGTCAAAATTATCTTAAATCTGTCCTATTAGCTTATCTGTTAGAATTTTCAAAAAGCAAAAGCTTGTTTCATGTTTAGAAATCACTAGACTAGCTTGCATTAGTTTTATTTCATCATATTACATCTATTTCAGTCCATAAATCTAGGTTTAAAGTTCATTATAGTCAAACTTGAAAAACTGCTCAAAAGTCAAAAATCATGAAATATCCAGTTTGAGCCCAACTGGGGCGAATTTTCTTGAGCTCATTTCTAAGCCAAATTAAATGAAATTGTAGGTTTAAGAAGTTCAACTGGTCTATGTTCTTATTACCATTTTAGCAGATTTTTGTAAATTTTCTAAAAGCTCCAAATGAGCTTGTCAAACAGGGCTCATTTGCCCTGTTCATAAAACTCAGTGAGTACTAAGTTTTCACAGTACCTTGCAGAGCTTGTCAAAAGCTCAACAGAGCTTGTCTAGGTCTCATATTTGGTTTATAAGCTCTTGGTTAGGTCTAGTTTAAGTTCCAGCTTTTGGTTTTGAGTCTTAGCTTATTGAGTGGCTTATTCTTGGGCTTAAACCTAGCATCTAGAAACTGTTTTTAACTCATAAGCTTAAATCATCAAATCATAGCAATGGGCAATTCAGATGTTTAGGATAGTTGTATTTGGTTTCTTTTGAGTAGTAATAGCTTATTAAAGCTTCTGTGTTCAGTTGGTTCTCATTTGGACCATTTGGCTTATTCAAAAGTGCTTATTTATAAGCACTTACAACTGATGTTTCATTTTCCCTCACATAAGCCCTTGTTTTCATATTTTTCTTAGATTCAATATATTATTTTAGACTTTTCCTGAATTTTTCACATTTTTCTAGGTCTGTTTGCTATTTTTCTTGAATTAAAACAGTTTTTAAGTCATTTTAATTAGCTTTTATTGCAATTAAATCAGAAAAACTTCAAAAAAATAATTTTTCAATTTTCTTAAGTTAAGATAAATATAAAAAGTCAAAAAAAATATTTTTCTAGATTTTTCTTAGTTAAATTTGTATTTTTAAGCAATTTAAGTAGTTTTAAATAGTTTTTAATTCATAGAAAATAGAAAAATAATCAGAAAAATATAAAAATAGTTTTGAAAATTCTCTTTTGTTATTTTAGATTTTTCCAAATCATAATTTCATTTTTCTAGCTTTATTTCATATTTTCTTGTATTTTAGGTCATTATTAAATAGTTAAAAATAGTTTTTAATTAATAATAATTAGATAAATAGTTATAAAAATAATTTTCTTTTTCTAAAAATTTTCTTTTATCATTAGGTTTGTAAAAATATCATTTTCATATTTTTAGGATTAATATTGCTCCAGTTTCACATTTTCCTTTGTACGTCACGTAGTTTTTAATTTTAAAGAAAAATAAAAAACATCAGTTTAAATATAGTGATAGCGTTTATTTAATATTTTTTTATCTTTTTAATTTCCTTTAATTTGCATTTAAGCCCCTGTAGTTTATGTACTCTTTCTTTAGTATAAATCAATCACAATCCTTTTCCGTTCAAATCCTCTCGATCACTATACGTTTGACTATTCTCGCACAGCTCGTTGGGACTTAACGACCCGGGAAAACACTATACTCCTCTGATCTTCATTATATTTGTGTCTGAGCTGTTTTAAGTTTCTTACGGTTGGCCATTCACAAGTGGTCAGCTTGTGTGAGAAAACTTGACGGTTCGGCATCGATCAAATTTTGGCGCCGCTGCCGGGGAGCAGTGCTAATAGTCTTACGTTTAGCAGATTAGTGATTTGAATATTCACTCCTTGTTTATACCATCTATATGTTTATATTTTCTTTTAAAAATCAAAAACCCAAAAAGATTTTCTTTCCTATTTTTGCAAAATGTTTATCCAAAAAAACCCAAAAATATTCATCTTAACCCTCTTACCCTTTTTGATTCTTTATCCCTTTACCCTCTATCCATTTGATTCTAACTTCTTCTATTCTCATGGAATCTCTCGACTGCGACGAATTCTGGGACGAAGTTGAAAAACTTCAGACTTTATCACAAATGTCAAGAATTCGTGTTGTTCGTGATGATCCATTAATTCTGCATAGGGAAATAGAACGAGAAACCGGGGTGACAAAGGATCAGGTACTTCCCTCTAATAATGGAAGTGCTAAATACGTCCAACCTACGGTTATCCAAAGATCTAATCCCTCAATTGCTCCTAAGCCGTCTAGAATTGATCCTAAACTTTCACGATTTACGGTTAAAAGCAAACATGCAGAATTTAGACCGGTGACTAGCAAGAATGACTTGCCTAATCTTCACATTTCTCAAGAACCAGAACTGGAGACCATAACGGAAGTGGTGGAAATTGCTAGCTCTCAGAGCACACCACTTGTCCCACCTCCGGATTTTTCAAAATGTTCTTCGAGACTTGATAGTCATTCGGATCACCATGTTGGTTTTGTCGATTCTTTGAATAAACAGATTCCTTCTCATAACTCTCAAATGAAATCGTTTATTCCTTGTGTCGGTTGTGGTGAGCCTCTTTTTGGTTCACCCTGTCGTTGGTGTACATGTGTACAGTGTGGTAATGATATTCGTAACGGGAGTTGTTTGTTTTGTGGTTCGAGGAATTCATTTGATTATGATCCTAATCAGAACTCATTTAACGACCCCTCAAAATTTTCCAATTACCCACCACAGCCCGACCTATCTTCATATAACCAACATAACTGCTGTGAATTTTGTGGAGGTCCTCACCAAGGATTTGAGTGTCAATCCGGAAACACGTTTGTCTATGAACAGTTCTCCGGTGATGCTCAGAACTTTGGTTATGACCAATATCCATATAATTCACCAGTCCAGACTCAACAGTTTTACTGTTGTGAGAACTGTGGAGGTTCCCATTTCAGCTCTGATTGTCAAACAGGGAATCCATTCCCTTGTAACAATTACGACTATCCATATCACGACCAACCTCCACAGTGCCAAATGAATCAAACTCCTCAACAAACCCAACAAGACACTTATCTAGAGCTTCTGGAGTCAGTGAAAAGAACTGAGAAGTTGTGTAAAACAGCATTTCATAATGTTCCCAGTTTTTCTTGTGTATATTGTGGGGGTCCTCATAATGATTATCAATGTCAACCTTCCGGTTTTGACAAATCTCCACTCCCACAATGTCCTGTCATTCAAAATTCACATAAGAAATCCATGGAAGAATTTCTAGCTGAAGAGCAGGCTGCTAAAATAAAATTCCAAATTGCCTTTGAAAAATCTATTAGGGAATCAATTGCAAAAGAAAAAACAGCCAGATCTAGCTCTCAATTTCGTTTTATTCCTGATGAAAGTGATGATGAGGATACACTTGATTCATCAAGTTCATCAGATGATATCCCAGCAGTTGAGATTCATTCTCAAACAACTGATTTCACACCCGAGGTTCACACTCACTCTCTGAGCATGGGGGACGAGCATCTTGACACTGTTCCTGAAAAGGAATCGGACGAATTCATAAAGTCTAGTGTTGAGAACCTTGTCCCAATCCCGAGAGAGTCACAGGGAACTTCTGATCATATGTGTGATTCTATTTCCCCTCTTGAGTGTTCAAAAGATCATTTTGAAACTTTCTCCGATGTTAGCGACGATTGTACTTCTTATGGAAACATCGAGTATGTTGAGGCATCACTCCCACAGTCTGATGCTGATCATCTTCTTGAGGAGTTCACCGATGAACTCACTCACATCAATCCACTTTCATCGGAAAGTAATGATAGTCTTTTTGATTTCAAAGCCGATCTGGGAGAGACTGAAAGTCTCCTTGATAATGATCGTTCACTCACTTCTTATCCCAACAGTCCAATAGAGAATATTAATCACTTTGTTCTTGAAGCATTCAAAACAACTCTCACTAATCCTCTATTTGAATTCGAATCTGAATTCACCTTAATTTCTGAGAATCCACTCTTTGATACTCAGATTGAGGATAGTGATGAGTTTACAGTGGAACAAGAATTCACAGATTTACATCTTGTGATTGATTCTCTTCACGAGGAGTTCGCCGGTGAACTCACTCATATCATATCTTCGCCGGAGTATGATAACTTCCAATTTGATCATGACACACCCGAGATTTGTCTTGATCATGTAAGCTTAAATGATGAGATTCATAATCCTGAAATTATGGATGCTCCTATGGATGAAGATGAGTTAGTCATGATGTTTATCATGATTTTCTATCTCTTCTTCACCTATCCCGTAGCTTCTCCTGTTCTTCACTCCTTCGGGAATGAAGACATTATCTTTGATCCCGGCATTTCCATGTACCATTTGTGAGCCGGGTCTGTCTGTATATATCTCATCGGTGTGGAACTTTCACGTGCTTCAAATGTTTGTCCAAACATCTTGAATGAAAGTCCGATGGAGATTGTCTCTTCCACTTACTTCCCCATGAACAAATTAATTCGGGGTCGAGTCAAGCTAGCGACTCGGTAATCAAAAACAGTAGTTAAACATGGGTTTTCACCCGTGTGTACCACCCTAGTGTGGGGGAGTTGCCCCACATGTTGTATATAGACCTAAAAAATGAATGAAAATTGTAAATATTAAAAAAGAGAATAATTGTTGTGTTTCTACACTTAGCTAGTAATGTTATCTTTTTACGTTCTAAGTTTCGGCATAACAGCCGGTACTTTGAATATTGAGGACAATATTCATTTCTAAGTGTGGGGGGGGAAATTCTGGCGAATTTGATCATAAATGTACCCTTTTAGTCCCTTTTTCCCCCAAAATGGCCAAATTTTAAAAAAAAAATTTAGTGGAAGTACTATGTACTAAACACAACAAATGGTAATCAGTCCACCATGTCTAACCCACATAAGGATTGGCTAATCCAGGAGCAAACGGCTCTTGGTAAAGATATCTCAAATCCGTTGACGGCTTGCAATTTGCCCAAAATTGTATGGTATTCAGCTCACCATATCCTTAAAAGTGAAGAGTTGGCTAGCCCGCAAGTTTATGGCTTGTGGTAAAGGCAGTGGAAAAACCATAATTGGTAATCAGCTCACCAAAGATAATATTGATAATTTATCTAAGAGTTGGCTAGTCCAGAAGCAAACGGCTTCTGGTAAAGACAATCAAATCCGTTGAAAGCTGGTGATTTGCTAAAAATCATTTGGTTATCAGTGTACCAAGGTTCTTACTTGAACTGAAACATTTGGCTACTCCAGAAGTAATGGCTTTTGGTAAAGAGATGAAATCCATTAATTTTTCTCAAAACATTGCTAGGGACTAGCAATATCTTAGTGTGGGGGATTGATGAGTGTCTAAATACTCATCATTTTTGTACCATTTAAACTGCAAAAACATCTGAAAACACTCAGAAATGCATCAAAACGATAAAAATATCACGAATAAGTGTTTTATGTGTTTTAAATACAAAAATATCAAAATCTGGTGAAAAACGTATAAAGTTTGCATAATTGGCAGTTTTAGTCCCCCAAGTTTCAAAAGTTGTCAAAAACAGTCCCTAGTAAAACAAAATAAAGAAAAATGTTATTCAAGGTCCCTGAAATATTCTAAGTTGTCAAAAATGGTCCTTGAATAAATCTTTTGTTAAATGGCAGAAAAGGTCCCTCAACTTTCAAAAATGTCAAGTTTGGTCCCTGGAAATTTGAAAATGTCAAAAATAGTCCTTGCACTATTGAAACTTGTCAAAAGTGACCCTTGTGTGAACTTTGGAAAATGGCAGAAATGGCCCTTCAATTTTTCAGAAATTACAAAACAAGTCCTTATCAAATAATAACCAAGCCTTGTCAAATTCAATTGTGACCCCTGCCTTTAAACCTTTGACCCCCCTTTTTGACCCCTTCCAATATGCCCAGTCAAATAAAGTCAAACCATATCCAAACCCCGCCACTGGCTTATCCTCTTCAACCTTCACTTGCCCTGCAACAAGCCCTCTCCCATCCACCTCTCACCTTATCCCTGCAACACATATCACCCCTCATCATCACCTCTACTCATCCACCCCCCCTAGTTGCTAGCTCAGAGCCCAAGGTCAAAACCACCTTTTCCCGCCAAAACCAAATCAGTGGCCAAGATCAACTTTGGACATCCAATGGCCAAGAATTCAGCTGGGATACACTCAGAGGAGAGAGAGGAACTGTATTGGTGTATAAAAAGGAAGAAGGAGAGAAGGAAGACAAAGTAGTTAGTTTTCATTTTTAAATGTATGTCGTTTTTCATTAATTTAGCTTAATTAGTGTTTTAAGATGTAGTCTTGATCTGCTACTAAACCGTCAAGTCTAATCACACAAGCTGGCCACTTGTGAATGGCCAACCGTAACAGACTTAAAACAGCTTAAGCACAAATGCAATGAAGTCCTGGGGAATACAGTGAATTCCCGGGTCGTTATGTCCCACGGAGACTCAATGGTGTGTCAAAACTGATTCAGATGATGGAGTGATCACTAAGGATAGTGATCAGTAAAGGTTTTGATTAGAAATATTACACTACTGATTGATTGGAATAGAATGGAATACAAAATTGGAAAGCACAACAATCAGATAAGAGAAACGTAAACGTAAGTTTAAAAACTATGTACACGTATAAAAATAAAAAGTAAAATCTAAGAAATAAAAGACCTAAAAATATGAAAATAACATTTTTGGAATCCTAAAAATAAAATAAAATTATTAGAAAAAGAAAATTATTTTTATAACTATTTAATTAATTATTATTAATTAAAAACTCTTTTAACTATTTAATAAATACTCTAAAATAGAAGAAAATACAAAATAAGGTTAGAAAAATAAAACTATGATTGAGAAAAATCTAAAATATTATAAAACTAATTTTAAAATTAAAAATATATTTTTCACACTTTTTATCTAATTATTATTAATTAATTATTATTTAAAATACACTTAAATACTAGAAAATATAAAATAAACTTGGAAAAATAAAATTTTAACTTGGAAAAATCTAAAATATGATAAAACTAATTTTAAAACTGAAAATATATTTTTTATGCTTTTTAACTATTTATTTCTAATTAATTACTATTTTTAACTATTTAAAATTATAATAAATACTAAATAGATAGAGAAAAATATGAAACTTTTTCTAAAATACTATATGATGACAGAATACTAAGAAAAATAGAAAAAACAAGATTTGCTTATTAATAAGCTGAAAAGAAAAATCAAAAAGCTAAAACCTATTAAATAAACACTATCACTGATTTTAAATTGATATTTTTCTGGATTTTCTTTTTGAAAACTACTTTACTACTGATTTTATGAAACTTTAATGAAGACAAAAATTTTACAAACTTGAAATAAGCTGTTTGATGGCTTATAAGCTCAACAGTAGGCTTAAGAGCTTATTTTGTGGACATAAGCTCAAACAAGCTTGCTAGCTGAAACAGAAGCTCAAAGTAGATGCAAACAAGCTATCTGAACAGAAATGAAGCTAAGATATACAAAGAAGCACACTGAAAAGCTATGAATAAGCTAATAAGCACTTGGCTTAAACACAGAAATGGGACAAGACAAAAGGCACTTGCAGCCCTAGCAAACAAGCTTCAAAATTAAAACTTAAGCTTGAGACTTCAAGATGACCAGGTTGGCTTTCCAAAGAAACAAAGATCACAAGATTTGACCCACTAATAAGCTCTGTGCAAGCTTTTCAAAATGGACCTATTCACTGTGCACAGGGCAGTTTTGCAGACAAGGTACCCAAAATAAGCCAAGAAATAAGTACCAAATAAGCTGATTAAGAGATAACTAGTATTTTTATATTTTTTTTAGCAACTAGACTTTAATACCCTAAGAGCTTTTAAGCTAAAACTTATTATTGAACACACAATGAAATTCCAAAGTTTATTCAAAAACGACCTAATGAAAATTTGACTTTTTGATTTAAACTAAAAGTTTGACCAAAGTGAACTTTGATCTGATTCTATGCACTGAATATGTTGTATTAAGGTATACTAAGACTTATTTAACCAACACTAAAAACTTTCTAACACAAAATCATGATCCTAGATCTATAAAATCCAACAGTAAAGACATAATTTGATCAAAAAGCTAATTTTGACTTTGGATAAACAAAGACTGGCTTTCTTGGTTTCTTTGAGTTAAATAGTTCTAATGAGACACAGAACAAGCAATAACAATGACTTGAGTACTCTTGAGCACAGTTAAACAAAGTAACCCAAACAACACTTATGATGACAATTTTGAAGTTTTACAAAGCAAATCACAAATTTAGACCATGAACTTTATTGCAGACTCTATATTATCATTAATTAAGTCTAAATAAACATGAACCAACAGTTACAACAACATAAAACTAAGAATTAAGACTTAAGCTATTTTAACTGTTAAAATGAAATTTTTACAAAACACAAATTTAAGAGAACAACATACTGATTTTAACGCTTAAACACACTTAATTATAACTAGTGATCACTAAGAAACAGAAATTTCAACTACTAGACAACTAAAACAAAGAAATGCAAATATGAACAAAAAGCTTACAAGCGCTATCCAACTGAAATCATAGAACCAATGATCAAGACCACCCCTATAGGCTTACCACTAAGCCACTAACCCAAGGCCATCCAGGATTTACCTTGCTCCAGCTGTGAATGCCATTTCCAAGTGATTTTTGAATTTTTAACTATTTAATTGGTATTTTTAGTGATTTTTGATTTTAACTTCTAAACTGAATTTTAAGGTATCTAAAAGCTTGAATAAGCTTTCTAGGAACCTATATGATCTATTTTAGTCCATACAAACAACTAAAAACAACATTTGAACTATCATGAGATTTTGCATAAACATGAATTTTTGCATAAACTTGAGATATGATTAACACTTGAAACTGATAATTGAAAAAGTTTTACAATACACTGAAATACTTAAACAGAATGCTTGAAAGATTTAAATTACAATTAAACTTGAAAAATACTTAAAACGACATTAAGAAATTAAAAATACACTAGATAGATAGATACATTGCTTCTCTCATCCTCTTTATAGACTTTTGTTACTCCTTGTTGTCCTCTGAATCTATCCCACCATTTTCTAGCCATTGGATTGCACAAAATCATCAAAACCGTCCATTTTGCTTTTTGGCGCCATTTTTCTTGAGCAGGTTTTTGACATTAAATGGAGTAGGTTTCAATCAATTAAGAGTTTTGGTGTTTAGAGGAGGTGGAGGGGACAAAGTATGGAGAGGGGGGTTGAAAAAGTTGGAGAAACCATTACTGGTTTTGGGATTCAGGCAGGGGAGAGGGAGGTGAACAGTACGGCGGTATTTGTGCCCGTTTGACTTTTGTTGACCGGAGGTTTTAATAATACAAAGGGGCCGGGTCAAGGGATTGGGCCAAAGGTGTGGATTTGGATTTGGGCTTGATATAATCAAAGGGATCCGGTTGGTTTAGCTAGATAACAAGGACCAAAAATGTAATTTCACCAAACTTCAAGGACTGATCATGATACTTTTTCCAATGTTATTACAAGGACCAAACTTGACAACTTTGATAGAACAATGACCCTTTTTGCATAAATTCCATTTTAAAAGGTCCAAGGACTAATTTTGCAATTTTCCAAAGTTTAGGGACCTTTCTTGCCAACTGACCAAAGAATCATTCAAGGATCATTTTTTTACAACTTAGAATACTTCAGGGACCTTGAATGATAAAATTCCACATTTTTGAATTCCAGGGACTAGATTTGACAACTTTTAAAACTTGGGGGACTAAAACTGCCAATTTTACAAACTTGAATCATTTTTCATCTGATTTTGATATTTTTGCATTTAAAACACATAAAACACTGATTTGTGATATTTTGATCATTTTGATGTGTTTCTGAGTGTTTTCAGATGATTTTGCAGTTTAGATTATACAAAAATGATGAGTATTTAGACACTCATCAATCCCCCACACTGAGATATTGCTAGTCCCTAGCAATGATTTGAGAAAACTTAATGGATTTGAAAACTCTTTACCAAAAGCCATCACTTCTGGAGTAGCCAAATGTTTCAGTTCAAGTAAGAACTATGGTACACTGATAACCATCTGATTTATTGGCAAATCATAAACCATATAACGGATTTGATGTGTCTTTACCAGAAGTCGTACCCTTCTGGACTAGCCAACTCTTAGATAAATTATCAATATTATCTTTGGTGAGCTGATTACCAATTATGGTTTTTCCACTGCCTTTACCACAAGCCATAACCTTGCGGGCTAGCCAACTCTTCACTTTTTAGGATATGGTGAGTTGAGAACCATACAATTTTGGGCAAATTGCAAGCCATATAAACGGATTTGAGAAATCTTTACCAAGAGCCGTTTGCTCCTGGATTAGCCAATCCTTTTGTCTTACAGACATGGCGGACTGATAACCAAGATGAGTAAGTGTAGAACACTTACTCCAAAAAACAAATTTTTGGCCAAAAACGGGGGAATTGGGTGGATAATACATGATAAAATTCGTGAGAATTCCCCCCCACACTTAGAAATGAATATTGCCCTCAATATTCAAAGTACCGGCGGTTATGCCGAAACAAAGAACGTAAGAGGGAAATACTACGGCCATTATTTTGAAAGAGATATTTTGTTTTTTTTTTTTTTTTTTTTTTTTTTGATTAAGGATTTTATATACAACAGCGTGGGGAAAACTCCCCCACACTAGGGTGGTAGAAAGGAGGAAAGAAGACAGAAATATGGGTGAAAACCCATATGGTGTGTGCTAACGTTTTTGATTCCCGAGTCATTAGCTTGACTCGATCCCCGCATTCATTGGTTCATGGGGAAAGTTTGTAGATCCGGGACAACCACAGGGGGAATGTCCTCTCCAAAGTAATGCTTCACTCGATGACCATTCACTTTAAAATTAGGACCATCGGGCTGAGATAACTCAACAGTACCATAAGGATAAACCTTAGCGATAGTAAATGGACCAGACCAACGGGACTTGAGCTTTCCCGAGAAAATCTTCAATCTTGAATTGAAAAGAAGGACTCGATCACCAACGTTGAAAACGCGGTTCTTGATCTTGGAGTCATGAATCTTCTTTGTCTTTTGTTTATAGATCAAAGAGTTCTCGTATGCTTGATCACGAAGTTCATTTAGTTCATTCATTTGAACTTTTCTATGATCACCAGCTGTCTGTATATCGAAGTTGGCATGTTTTAAGGCCCAGTATGCCTTGTGCTCTAACTCAATCGGAAGATGACATGCCTTTCCGTACACTAACTTGTATGGAGTACACCCGATGGGTGTTTTGTAAGCTGTACGGAAGGCCCAGAGTGCGTCATCCAGCTTATCCGACCAGGATGCACGATTTTCGCCTACTGTCCTTTCAAGAATCCTTTTAATACCACGGTTGGAGACTTCCACCTGCCCACTTGTTTGGGGGTGGTATGCAGTAGAGAGACGATGGGTAACACCATACTTTTGCACGACTCTTTCAAATTGGTCATTACAGAAATGTGTACCACGATCACTGATTATCGCTCTCGGAGTTCCAAACCTGGCAAAAAGAGATTTCAAAAATTTCACAACAACTCGGGCATCATTGGTGGGTAAAGCTTTTGCTTCAACCCATTTTGACAAATAGTCAACAGCCACGAGTATGTACTTGTTTCCACGAGACGAAGGAAATGGCCCCATAAAATCAATACCCCATATGTCAAATATCTCACAAACTTGAATGGCATTTTGTGGCATTTCATTCCTTTGAGAGATATTACCATGACGTTGACAAGCGTCACAGGCTTTGACAAATTCGTGAGCATCCTTATAGATTGTGGGCCAATAAAACCTGGAATCAAACACCTTTTTGGCGGTGTAGTTTGGACTATGATGGCCCCCGGTGGGTCCAGCATGGCAAGCGCTGAGAATGTCAATAGCTTCCTGTCCATAAACACACCGTCGGATGACTTGATCCGCACAGATTTTGAATAAGAAAGGGTCGTCCCAGAAATAATGTTTAACATCTTTAAAGAACTTGTTCTTCTGTTGGGTCGACATCCCTTTCACAATGAAGTTACCCGCATGGTAATTTGCAAAGTCAGCAAACCATGGGGTGGTAGAATTTCCACGAAAAGAAACCACATTGAGTGTCTCGAGAGGAAATGTTTCATTTATGTCCTTTTTCTCGAAAACATCTTGGTGAGGGTTTTCTAATCTGGACAGATGATCAGCAGCTAGATTCTCAGCTCCTTTTTTATCACGTATAATGATATCAAATTCTTGGAGGAGGAGAATCCAACGAAGCAATCTCGGCTTTGCATCTTGTTTTGCAAAGAGATATTTAAGAGCTGAGTGATCCGTATACACCACGCATTTGGTCAAGATTAAGTACGGCCGAAACTTCTCAAATGCATACACCACGGCTAAAAGCTCTTTTTCTGTGGTGGTGTAATGAGTTTGAGCTTCAGTCATAGTCTTACTTGCGTAGTGAATAGGCTGAAAATGCTTGTTTCTGCGTTGCCCTAGGACTGCACCGATAGCAAAATCACTTGCATCGCACATGAGCTCAAAGGGTAAATCCCAGTCGGGAGCAACGAGAATGGGTGTCTCAGTAAGCTTTTTCTTCAATGTTTCAAAAGCTTCTATGCACTCGGGTGAAAAGATAAAAGGAGCATCCTTTTCAAGAAGATGGGTCATAGGCCGGGCGATTTTAGAGAAATCTTGTATGAATCTACGATAGAAACCGGCATGACCTAAAAAACTCCTAATACCTTTGACGGTAGTAGGATGAGGTAATTTAGCAATAACATCGACTTTTGCTCTGTCTACCTCAATCCCGTTCTTCGAAATCTTATGGCCAAGGACTATGCCTTCTTTGACCATAAAGTGGCTCTTCTCCCAATTTAGACAAAGATTGGTGTCTTCACACCTTTGAAGCATTTTATCTAAATGGGAGAGACATGATTGAAAAGAATCCCCAATAACCGAGAAGTCATCCATAAACACCTCCATTGTTTCCCCGACCATGTCGTGGAAAATGGCCATCATACATCGTTGGAACGTGCCAGGAGCATTACATAAGCCAAAAGGCATACGTTTGTAGGCAAAAGTTCCGTATGGGCAAGTGAATGTGGTCTTCTCTTGATCCTGTGGATCAATAGGGATTTGAAAGTAACCCGAGAAACCATCAAGGAAGCAATAGTATTCATTCCCTGCTAATCTCTCAAGCATCTGGTCCATGAAGGGTAGAGGAAAATGGTCTTTACGGGTGGCGTCATTCAACTTACGATAGTCAATACACACACGCCATCCCGTAACCAATCGAGTTGGAATTAACTCGTTATCTTCATTTGTGACAACAGTAATGCCACCCTTTTTCGGAACACAATGAATTGGGCTAACCCAAGGACTGTCTGAGATCGGGTAAATCAATCCTGCATCAAGAAGTTTGATAACCTCTTGTTTGATAACATCATGGATTTTTGGATTCACTCTTCTCTGATGTTGAACTGCTGGTTTAAAGTCATCCTACATCAAGATTTTATGAGTACAGAACTCAGGGTTGATACCCTTAATGTCGGAGAGTTTCCAAGCAATTGCTTGCTTGTGTGACTTCAAGATTTTTATGAGAGAAACTTTTTCATCTTTACTCAAATCTCGAGCAATAATGACGGGTAATTTATCATCACCTTCTAGAAATGCATACTCGAGATGAGGAGGTAAGTCCTTAAGCTCAACCTCAGGAAATTCTTCAGTTTTCTCAACTGACTTGACTTCCTTGTTATGAAGTTTGATGGGAGGGAGAGGAGGAAAAGTGTCCTGATTTAACAACTTCGTTAGAAGAATATCTCCCTCCAGATTAATCTCATTTTGATTAATCTCATCAGGAATTGAATCACTAGGGTGAGGGGTTGATGATGGATCATCATTAAGCAACTTCTCAATAAGAAGTATGTCCCCCTCAATATCAATTGGAGCGTGATCAATTTCCCATGGAACAGAATCACTAGCCAAGTATGCTTCAATCTCATCTAAGATGAAGTCGCTTCCCTCAAATGGAGTGAGGGAAGGAGTAGAATTGGCTATGATAGGTTGAGAAGATGTGGTGGTATCCCCACTCACAGAATTATGAGCATAACCAAGAACTTCTTGAGAGTACTCGTCAGAAGCAACATCAATGATATCTATTCGGTTAACCGATTCAGAATCATAGTTTGCGGAGTACCTCGAAGTTTGATCAAGGTTGAAGGTGACAGCTTCATTACCAATACGTAATGTGATTTCTTGCTCAAATACATCAATGAGAGCACGGCCCGTTCTCAGGAATCCTCGACCAACAATGAGAGGAACCCGATGATCGGCATCAAAATCAACAACCACGAAGTCAGCTGGAAAATGGAACTTTCCTACTTTCACAAATACGTCCTCGGCAATGCCAAGAGGACGGGATATGGAACGATCTGCAAGCTCGAGAGTCATGCATGTAGGAGTAAGTTCCGGAAGAGAAAGTTTCTTCCATACTGAGTAAGGCATAAGGTTTATGCTTGCACCAAGATCTGCTAGGGCAAAGCATTCAACCATTCCTGGGAATACACAAGGTAAGAGAAATTTCCCAGGATCTCCAAGTTTTTCTGGAAGCTTTTTCAGAATAACTGCTGAGCAGTTCTCGTTAAGAGGAGTTTTTGCCATTTCAAACAGCTTTTCCTTATTGCTTAACATGTGTTTGAGAGTTGATGCAAACTTGGGCATAAGCATGATAGCATCCGCAAAGCTTATGTCAAAGTGTAATTCTTGGAAAATTTGGAAAAATTTGTCCATTTGATGACTGGCTTTCTCGCGGAGCTTTTGCTCATTCAAACGTGATGGGTAAGGAATAGAATATTTGGATTTCTTATTCTCAACAGGAGCTACAAGGAGGTTCAAAAACAACTCCTTGATTTGACTTAGGTTTCTGGACAACTTGAGGTTGGACTACCGAAGGTAGGACGTGTGCGGTACTTTGTGGGCTTGAATAATGCACTTTGTCCGTTGTTTCCTTGGTAACTTGACTCATTGCCACAGGAGGAGGAGGCATTGGAGTCGTAGGTCCATTGTGTGTCGGAGGTTCACTGTCCACTACCTTTGGGAGAGAAGAAGAAGAAGAGGTAGTAGGAACAGCAGGTCCATCATATGAAACACCACTTCTGGTTGTGATCGCCTTTGCATCGCCCCTCGGGTTAGCGATCGTGTTGCTCGGAAGTTTTCCTGAGCCCGAGGGTTGATCATTTAAAGACTTCTTAAGATCAGCGATCTGACTGACCAACAACCTTTTCATTTCATCTTGGGACTTCATGAATTGTTTCAGTAACTCATCAGATGATGGTCCTGGAGGAATAATGACGGGAGGAGCTGGAGGGACAATTTGAGGCCGTATGTTTTGATTATAGCCAAAATTCCCTTGATTAGGATTCATATTCCCATGAAATTGATTCCCTCGATTGAAATTGTTTTGATTAAGGTTTCCTTGATGTTGGAAACCTTGATTGGGTCCAGGATAGAAATTACCTTGGTTTTGATAACCTTGGTTCATTCTTGGTTGGTTTTGGTTCCGGTTTTGCATGTTATGATTTTGGTTAAACCCGGGTGGTGCCTGATTAGTGTTAGCACGGTAGTGTGGTTCATTTT
Source organism: Chrysanthemum seticuspe (assembly GCA_019973895.1). Taxonomy (NCBI): domain Eukaryota; kingdom Viridiplantae; phylum Streptophyta; class Magnoliopsida; order Asterales; family Asteraceae; genus Chrysanthemum; species Chrysanthemum seticuspe. Next base: position 310,557,538 of record BPTQ01000008.1, read on the forward strand.
GAGGACGGTATTGATTACCTCCTTGCTGTGAACTACCGGCTAGAGTATTGGCTTCAAAAGGACTACCATCGGTGGCAGTACAATTGTAGTATGCATGAGGACCACCACAAGTAACACAACTCTCGACTTTCTTCACTTCACCATGTGTTGGTGTCTGAGTGAAGGTGACTTTCTTCTGGTTAGCAAGAACCAAAGCCTGAACAATGTCTGTGAGTTTGTCAATCTTAGAATCGGTGCTAGATGTACTCACGGGGGATGAAGAAGAAGAAGGTCCATCATGAGACTGATATGTCTTTGCTCTAAAAGGACGGACCTGAGATTTGTTCTCAATGATTTGCAAGGCCTCTTTTGTGGTCTTGCTCAGGAAATTACCTCCCGCGGAGGCATTCAAAGAGTCTTGATTAGTCTGATTGAGACCATTGTAGAAAGTATCCATTTGCATTAACTCGGTAAAACCATGATGCGGACACTTGCGAAGCAACTCTTTGTAACGATCCCATGCCTCCCCGAATGATTCATCAAATCTCTGAGAAAATTTCATTATCTCATTCTTAAGACTTGTGGTTCGGGATGGAGGATAGAACTCGTTAATGAACTTGGTGACTAGATCTTCCCATGTCTCTATAGAACGAGGTGGTTGTTTCTCAAGCCAATTCCGGGCTTGTCCCTCTAGAGAAAATGGGAACAGAAGAAGCTTGATAGCTTCATGTGGGACATTCTTGTACTTGATGGTAGATGCAATTTTATTAAACCATCGAATGTGTGCATGAGGATCATCCCGCTCAAAACCATAGAATTGGCTTTGGGTTACTAGATTAAGCAACCCGGTTTTGAGCTCAAAAGTGTCAGCCACGATGGCTGGAACAACAATGGCATCTCCGTAACCCTCGATGGGTGCTTGGAGAAGCTCATTCATGGGTTTGTCTTCTGCCATTTCGACAGGGGGTGGTGGTGGTAGACGTTCCTCAGTCACGGCTGAAGGAGCTGAACGTCCTCTACGTCTACGAGGAATGTTTCCAAGTTCAGAAAGTGGACTTGTAGAACTGGAAGAACGAGTGCGCATGCACTATGTATAAAAATCAATTTTCAAAACAAATGAGGCAAAACGACAAGTGAACTTAACCAATAATCACAAATGAAATGGCTTCTTTGAAAAAGGTACACCAAATCACAAGTGACACAAAGGCAAGTTTTAAATCTGATGTTCGGGAACTTATTATGGTCGCACCCCCAGTTAGGTAGTGCACTGCCTTGATTTGCGGTGGTTGATTTTTATGTATATATTAAGTACCACTGAAAAGACGTAGGTAATGATTTGTGCAGATGGGTTTAAAACTTTTGGACAATATTTTTGGTATCGTCTCGTTTGACCAAATCGTATTGTTTTAAGAATCACCTTAAAGACAATACAAGATAGAAAACGCTACGATTGTTTTGTTGTTTTATATTTTTGGTGTTTTTAACACTTTAGGAAAAGTGCTAATGAACTTTTTGATTTTCTTATAACTTTACAAAAAACTTTTTACAAATGATGGGTTATGTGCAAGAATGGGTCTGAAAATGGCTAAACACACGCTAAAGCCTCCCCGGCAGCGGCGCCAAAATTTGATCTGCTACTAAACCGTCAAGTCTAATCACACAAGCTGGCCACTTGTGAATGGCCAACCGTAACAGACTTAAAACAGCTTAAGCACAAATGCAATGAAATCCTGGGGAATACAGTGAATTCCCGGGTCGTTATGTCCCACGGAGACTCAATGGTGTGTCAAAACTGATTCAGATGATGGAGTGATCACTAAGGATAGTGATCAGTAAAGGTTTTGATTAGAAATATTACACTACTGATTGATTGGAATAGAATGGAATACAGAATTGGAAAGCACAGCAATCAGATAAGAGAAACGTAAACGTAAGTTTAAAAACTACGTACACGTATAAAAATAAAAAGTAAAATCTAAGAAATAAAAGACCTAAAAATATGAAAATAACATTTTTGGAATCCTAAAAATAAAATAAAATTATTAGAAAAAGAAAATTATTTTTATAACTATTTAATTAATTATTATTAATTAAAAACTCTTTTAACTATTTAATAAATACTCTAAAATAGAAGAAAATACAAAATAAGGTTAGAAAAATAAAACTATGATTGAGAAAAATCTAAAATATTATAAAACTAATTTTAAAATTAAAAATATATTTTTCACACTTTTTATCTAATTATTATTTAAAATACACTTAAATACTAGAAAATATAAAATAAACTTGGAAAAATAAAATTTTAACTTGGAAAAATCTAAAATATGATAAAACTAATTTTAAAACTGAAAAGATATTTTTTATGCTTTTTAACTATTTATTTCTAATTAATTACTATTTTTAACTATTTAAAATTATAATAAATACTAAATAGATAGAGAAAAATATGAAACTTTTTCTAAAAATACTATATGATGACAGAATACTAAGAAAAATAGAAAAAACAAGATTTGCTTATTAATAAGCTGAAAAGAAAAATCAAAAAGCTAAAACCTATTAAATAAACACTATCACTGATTTTAAATTGATATTTTTCTGGATTTTCTTTTTGAAAACTACTTTACTACTGATTTTATGAAACTTTAATGAAGACAAAAATTTTACAAACTTGAAATAAGCTGTTTGATGGCTTATAAGCTCAACAGTAGGCTTAAGAGCTTATTTTGTGGACATAAGCTCAAACAAGCTTGCTAGCTGAAACAGAAGCTCAAAGTAGATGCAAACAAGCTATATGAACAGAAATGAAGCTAAGATATACAAAGAAGCACGCTGAAAAGCTATGAATAAGCTAATAAGCACTTGGCTTAAACACAGAAATGGGACAAGACAAAAGGCACTTGCAGCCCTAGCAAACAAGCTTCAAAATTAAAACTTAAGCTTGAGACTTCAAGATGACCAGGTTGGCTTTCCAAAGAAACAAAGATCACAAGATTTGACCCACTAATAAGCTCTGTGCAAGCTTTTCAAAATGGACCTATTCACTGTGCACAGGGCAGTTTTGCAGACAAGGTACCCAAAATAAGCCAAGAAATAAGTACCAAATAAGCTGATTAAGAGATAACTAGTATTTTTATATTTTTTTTAGCAACTAGACTTTAATACCCTAAGAGCTTTTAAGCTAAAACTTATTATTGAACACACAATGAAATTCCAAAGTTTATTCAAAAACGACCTAATGAAAATTTGACTTTTTGATTTAAACTAAAAGTTTGACCAAAGTGAACTTTGATCTGATTCTATGCACTGAATATGTTGTATTAAGGTATACTAAGACTTATTTAACCAACACTAACAACTTTCTAACACAAAATCATGATCCTAGATCTATAAAATCCAACAGTAAAGACATAATTTGATCAAAAAGCTAATTTTGACTTTGGATAAACAAAGACTGGTTTTCTTGGTTTCTTTGAGTTAAATAGTTCTAATGAGACACAGAACAAGCAATAACAATGACTTGAGTACTCTTGAGCACAGTTAAACAAAGTAACCCAAACAACACTTATGATGACAGTTTTGAAGTTTTACAAAGCAAATCACAAATTTAGACCATGAACTTTATTGCAGACTCTATATTATCATTAATTAAGTCTAAATAAACATGAACCAACAGTTACAACAACATAAAACTAAGAATTAAGACTTAAGCTATTTTAACTGTTAAAATGAAATTTTTACAAAACACAAATTTAAGAGAACAACCTACTGATTTTAAGGCTTAAACACACTTAATTATAACTAGTGATCACTAAGAAACAGAAATTTCAACTACTAGACAACTAAAACAAAGAAATGCAAATATGAACAAAAAGCTTGCAAGCGCTATCCAACTGAAATCATAGAACCAATGATCAAGACCACCCCTATAGGCTTACCACTAAGCCACTAACCCAAGGCCATCCAGGATTTACCTTGCTCCAGCTGTGAATGCCATTTCCAAGTGATTTTTGAATTTTTAACTATTTAATTGGTATTTTTAGTGATTTTTGATTTTAACTTCTAAACTGAATTTTAAGGTATCTAAAAGCTTGAATAAGCTTTCTAGGAACCTATATGATCTATTTTAGTCCATACAAACAACTAAAAACAACATTTGAACTATCATGAGATTTTGCATAAACATGAATTTTTGCATAAACTTGAGATATGATTAACACTTGAAACTGATAATTGAAAAAGTTTTACAATACACTGAAATACTTAAACAGAATGCTTGAAAGCTTTAAATTACACTTAAACTTGAAAAATACTTAAAACGACATTAAGAAATTAAAAATACACTAGATAGATAGATACATTGCTTCTCTCATCCTCTTTATAGACTTTTGTTACTCCTTGTTGTCCTCTGAATCTATCCCACCATTTTCTAGCCATTGGATTGCACAAAATCATCAAAACCGTCCATTTTGCTTTTTGGCGCCATTTTTCTTGAGCAGGTTTTTGACATTAAATGGAGTGGGTTTCAATCAATTAAGAGTTTTGGTGTTTAGAGGAGGTGGAGGGGACAAAGTATGGAGAGGGGGGTTGAAAAAGTTGCAGAAACCATTACTGGTTTTGGGATTCAGGCAGGGGAGAGGGAGGTGAACAGTACGGCGGTATTTGTGCCCGTTTGACTTTCGTTGACCGGAGGTTTTAATAATACAAAGGGGCCGGGTCAAGGGTTTGGGCCAAAGGTGTGGATTTGGATTTGGGCTTGATATAATCAAAGGGATCCGGTTGGTTTAGCTAGATAACAAGGACCAAAAATGTAATTTCACCAAACTTCAAGGACTGATCATGATACTTTTTCCAATGTTATTACAAGGACCAAACTTGAAAACTTTGATAGAACAATGACCCTTTTTGCATAAATTCCATTTTAAAAGGTCCAAGGACTAATTTTGCAATTTTCCAAAGTTTAGGGACCTTTCTTGCCAATTGACCAAAGAATCATTCAAGGATCATTTTTTTACAACTTAGAATACTTCAGGGACCTTGAATGATAAAATTCCACATTTTTGAATTCCAGGGACTAGATTTGACAACTTTTAAAACTTGGGGGACTAAAACTGCCAATTTTGCAAACTTGAATCATTTTTCATCTGATTTTGATATTTTTGCATTTAAAACACATAAAACACTGATTTGTGATATTTTGATCATTTTGATGTGTTTCTGAGTGTTTTCAGATGATTTTGCAGTTTAGATTATACAAAAATGATGAGTATTTAGACACTCATCAAGTCTTCTGTTCTATTGTACTCAAATCAAGTTATTTCATCAATATAATATGTTTTTCAAGTGTAATTCAAGGTCTTACTTAAGATTCAAACTTTCACATTCACTGTTGAGAAATTGAGTTTCAAACTCTTGTCTTAAAGCTTCTATTAGCTTATTTTTAAGCTCAACCAGGTTAACTTAAGCTTGTTATAGCTTTTGAATAGCTTGGAAAACAGGTTCAATCAATTTTCAATTTTGGTCAACAAAAGTCAACTGTAAGCTCAAATGGACATTGAAATGGTTTATGGTGTTGCAGAGCATGGATGTGGGTTGATATTGAGTTGCTTTATGGTTTAGAATAGATAAGTGGATCCTTTGTTCTTTGGCAATCCACTGTGGATAGGACCAAATGTAAGTGTAATTTCAAAGTAGTTGCATAATTGGTATCTATGGTTTAAATCAGTTTCTCTCTGTTGATTAAGTAGTATTTAAGTCACTTAGACTCATTTTGATTGTCTGCACAAGTTGGATCAGGGTTATCTCATTTTATTTGCAAATCAGTGGCTTAAAGCTGTGTTTGGATTTGCTGTCAAATCTACATTAGAGGCTTGTTCAGTGATTGGTAGTTGTTGCTTTAGGCTTGATAAGCTCAAATGAACTCATTCAAGTCTTAAAATTGCATATGCTAACCTTGAAAGTCAAAATTATCTTAAATCTGTCCTATTAGCTTATCTGTTAGAATTTTCAAAAAGTAAAAGCTTGTTTCATGTTTAGAAATCACTAGACTAGCTTGCATTAGTTTTATTTCATCATATTACATCTATTTCAGTCCATAAATCTAGGTTTAAAGTTCATTATAGTCAAACTTGCAAAACTGCTCAAAAGTCAAAAATCATGAAATATCCAGTTTGAGCCCAACTGGGGCGAATTTTCTTGAGCTCATTTCTAAGCCAAATTAAATGAAATTGTAGGTTTAAGAAGTTCAACTGGTCTATGTTCTTATTACCATTTTAGCAGATTTTTGTAAATTTTCTAAAAGCTCCAAATGAGCTTGTCAAACAGGGCTCATTTGCCCTGTTCATAAAACTCAGTGAGTACTGAGTTTTCACAGTACCTTGCAGAGCTTGTCAAAAGCTCAACAGAGCTTGTCTAGGTCTCATCTTTGGTTTATAAGCTCTTGGTTAGGTCTAGTTTAAGTTCCAATTTTTGGTTTTGAGTCTTAGCTTATTGAGTGGCTTATTCTTGGGCTTAAACCTAGTATCTAGAAACTGTTTTTAACTCGTAAGCTTCTGTGTTCAGTTGGTTCTCATTTGGACCCTTTGGCTTATTCAAAAGTGCTTATTTATAAGCACTTACAACTGCAGTTTCATTTTCCCTCACATAAGCCCTTGTTTTCATATTTTTCTTAGATTCAATATATTATTTTAGACTTTTCCTGAATTTTTCACATTTTTCTAGGTCTGTTTGCTATTTTTCTTGAATTAAAACAGTTTTTAAGTCATTTTAATTAGCTTTTATTGCAATTAAATCAGAAAAACTTCAAAAAAATAATTTTTCAATTTTCTTAAGTTAAGATAAATATAAAAAGTCAAAAAAAATATTTTTCTAGATTTTTCTTAGTTAAATTTGTATTTTTAAGCAATTTAAGTAGTTTTAAATAGTTTTTAATTCATAGAAAATAGAAAAATAATCAGAAAAATATAAAAATAGTTTTGAAAATTCTCTTTTGTTATTTTAGATTTTTCCAAATCATAATTTCATTTTTCTAGCTTTATTTCATATTTTCTTGTATTTTAGGTCATTATTAAATAGTTAAAAATAGTTTTTAATTAATAATAATTAGATAAATAGTTATAAAAATAATTTTCTTTTTCTAAAAATTTTCTTTTATCATTAGGTTTGTAAAAATATCATTTTCATATTTTTAGGATTAATATTGCTTCAGTTTCACATTTTCCTTTGTACGTCACGTAGTTTTTAATTTTAAAGAAAAATAAAAAACATCAGTTTAAATATAGTGATAGCGTTTATTTAATATTTTTTTATCTTTTTAATTTCCTTTAATTTGCATTTAAGCCCCTGTAGTTTATGTACTCTTTCTTTAGTATAAATCAATCACAATCCTTTTCCGTTCAAATCCTCTCGATCACTATACGTTTGACTATGCTCGCACAGCTCGTTGGGACTTAACGACCCGGGGAAACACTATACTCCTCTGATCTTCATTGTATTTGTGTCTGAGCTGTTTTAAGTTTTTTACGGTTGGCCATTCACAAGTGGTCAGCTTGTGTGAGAAAACTTGACGGTTCGGCATCGATCAATGTACAAGATAGTTAGTTCGGGGTTAAAGAATATTGATATCCTTATGATGTTGTAATAAGGAGTGTGCCTCCTTTGGAGTAGTCGTGTAGTGGTGTAGTGTTGGGTAGTAGTTCCTCCTTTGTAATGGAACTCGGTATCTAGCCTTGTACCGGATAAAGTATAGGCGACGTTGTGATAGGTGTGGTTCTACCTCGTGGAAGAACTCGGTGTCTAGCCTAGTACCGGATAAAGAGTAGGCGACATTGTGAAGGCTTCTCCGCCACATTAAGGAGCTTGTGTTGTGTAGTGCTTACGAACTCTCGAGTGGGGAACTCGGGGAGTGGAGTAGGGCAAGGAAGGTGTCCTTGTAGCCGAACCACTATAAATACTCGTGCCGTGGTTTTGTGATTCCTTTACTCTTTATCTTTGCATTACATATTTATATGTTTATCTATCATCATCTAACATACACATTAAATAGATTGACATAAGTCGATCTAAATAGTTTAAAACAAAGTTTTAATCGGTAAATTATTCAACCCCTCCTTCTAGTTTTCCACATCATTCATATGTTTGTAATTATAGAATTATGCAATAAACATTATTATGCTTAGATTGAAAAAAAGTAAAGAAGAATAACTAATTTTGTACGTAAAACATGTTTGTAGGTATAATTTGGCCATACCCAAATGTTAACGGTTAAAAACAAAAAAAAACGGAAAAACCGAACCAAAACCGATAACAAACCGAAAAAAGTGAACCGCCAAAAACCGAACGGTTTTGGTTTTGGGTTCTACAAAAACCGAACAGTGTGGTTCGGTTTCGGTTTTAGCCAAAAACCGACCTAAACCTAACCGTGCACACCCCTAGTTGAAACACACACTCACACATTGCACACACTAAAACAAACACACACACAAATCATAAAATAAACACAAACCTAATAAAAAAAAAACTAATTTTTTTCTCTTTCCATTATCACACAAGCCAATACATGACGAATGAAATGGTATCGGCTGGTGGCGGCGCCAAAACACCATCCACATCGGATTTTTTTTTTTGGTATCACTTAAGAAGACTTAAAAATGAAAAGAAAAGAAAAATGATTGAAGAAAAATGATGATTTAGTTAACATTGAAGTTCAATATTAATTAGAACTTTTTTTTAACAACAAATATAATTTTAATCACCATGCCATCTTCACATCTGCTAGGAAAAGACGGAGAAAATATGATTGGTGTTTGTTTAAACTTAAAGTTGGCTGCAGTGGGCGTGGACCCTCACCGTTTGAGGGTGAGGGAACGGTGAGGGTCACACGCCACTCTATTGCAGGGGTCGCACGCGTGAGGCAAGGCAAAACCATGGACGAAAGGCTACCGTGTTCACCTCTCGTGCATTATGTAAATGTGGGTACCCTTTACACAAATGACTAGTTCATATAAACACATTAACTTTATGATTTTATTTACCTATAAATACTCTCATATCTCATCATTTTTATACACAACTTCAAACATAATCTTACTCAATATGCACACAACTCGAACAAAATATTTATCATTCCTCATTATCCAAATAAATTCTGAAATGTTCTTCTTCACAAACTCATCGGAAGAAGAAGTTACGAGTAGGGACTTGACGTTTTTTAGAAGAGCAGTATCGTTTACTATGAATAGAAGACAAGGTGTGTGCAACTGACGAGAAAATTCATAAATAGGGATATTTACGATGTTCATGATCGTTTAGTCGTCGCCTATTTTAGGGCCCATCCGGTGTACAATGCATATCATTTCCGCTAAAGGTTTCAAATGAGTCGAGAGTTATTCATAAGTATAGTAGAAGAAGTAACTAATCATTCTGCATACTTTCGTGAGAATACTTATTGTACCGGAAGAGAAGGCATTTCGGCATTGATGAAGTGCACCTCCACAATTCGTCAAGTGGCATACGACACCATTCCTGACTGCTAGGTCACCATATTGTAACAAAAACATCAATGAGTAAGAAATATAGATGAGATGATCGGATGAACACTAAACTCACACACGTTAAGACAATATAGAAATGTTATGCGTAGGTGTATTGAGAGAAATGAACAACCAACTCCCAAATGGGAGTTTACAAGATTATTTATAAGGAAGGAACTAGGGCAACACACAAGTTCCCTTCCTTTCCTTATTGGGCTTGGGCCAAGGCTTATGGGCTTTCTACATAAGCCTTGCCATTAATACTAACATAAAAGCCTGATTAAGCTAACTATTACACAGAGATTACTAACACTTGAGAAGTAGTTTCGGAGTGATTCCAACAATCTCCCCCTAAGTGTTAGAAATTGATGTCTTCTGGAATATTGAACAGTTGTTGGTGCAGATGTAATAGTTGCTTTGACGTCTTCTGACATTCTTCTTTCTTGTGAGAAGGATTGCCTTGATTCCAACAATCTCCCCAGTGTAGGGATCTTGTTTCTTTTGAAGTTTTCTACTTTGACGTCTTTGATTTCTTTGTTCTTAAGTTCTTTGTTCTTTGTGGTGGTTGTGATAGTATGTTGTTGTCAGCTACAGGTCAGCTTCGTTGCTCCAGCGTCTCCACGTCTTTCTCCAACATGCTCACACGCTCATTAGACAATGAATTCCAGATGTGAAGTAGTTCTCGAGTCTTTATAACTTTGTAGATTCTTTGATTAGATGAAGAATCATTATGACTTTGTGTTGCCTTTGATTTTGAGAGAACTTCTTTTGTGATGTTGTAGGTATGAGCATGTGGAGAATCAGCACGATCTCTTCCTCCCACGAGCATACATCAGCAGCAGCATCTCTGGTACAGTCACGAACACCAATTGATCATTGTAATCATTTCATAAAGAATTGATTACTACAATTGTTCTACTGATGAATGTCTTGATTCCATTCACCTTGGTCGACCGAATCAGCAGTCTGAATCCCGTAAGGGACAGTTGGCATTACATTGAACAAGTTCAAGTAATGACCCACATATTCAGGACTCGATTCTTGAAAGGAATCTCCTTAGCGGGATTTCCAGCACTTACAAGTTCGAACTTCGAGAGTGTCAACAGCATAATGTGAAGACACATCTCTAATTCTAGCAAAGGCTGTTCCTAAAACCAGATGCCCTCAAGAAGGATAACACGATATACCGAAGTACATCTACGGTTCAGGTGAGTCGCTGAGGTACATTGAAGCATCACCCCATGACTGTAGACCGTTTGAGACACACTAAGCGTAACCCACAAGGAGTTACCGAAGTGACCTGCTGTCAGGGCTATTAGATGTTGACCCTGGCAGGAGTTTCCATTCAATCACTGAGGATCACAGTTGTGAACCTCTCATAAATGTTCTAGACAGATTGCTAAGATCTGTGAAGGACTCGATAATGTATCACTTGCGTCCTTATTGTTGAACGACAAGTGATGAAATGTTGAGTGTTCCTAAGAGATCTTTTGATGAATCTCGTGGCTCTAGACTCAATAGTGCTCTTTGGTTTTCCAAATCGGAGACTAGGGAGAGGGTCTCCTTCTTCAATACCAGCAATCTCTAAGAGAAATCCGATAGTTTACGTAGGGTTCCCTGTAAGAATGAAACAAGCTTCTGTTGAGAGAAACTTGAGTGGCTAAGAAGGTTTAGTGCATGCGTCACTGGGTCCATGACGACTTTTAATATTCAATACCGGTGTCATCTAGTGACAACCAGTAGCATATGAATTGAACCCGGTGTCTGCCCTAAGTTGAATAATTTGGAGGGCTATTTCTTTTCACCCTTTTCTTTACTTTTCTTTTTAATTCTTCAACTCCTTCTTTCTCCGATTCTCATTTTCTCCTTTTTATAATCATACCTAAGGACTTCTAAATTCTAACTATTGGTGGTGTCCTTGGGTAGATCCCTCCGGCTCTGGCGGATCATAGGACGGTTATACCTAACCTTAGTCACCTTATAACTCCATGACTAACCTATGTTGCCATAAAACCATTTTCATAAAAAATCTCTCAAAGTGGTTATGAGTAAAACCATTTTTTACCACTGAAAGAGTTTTATATTTTGTAGAAATACTCCCCCTCCAAACGTGCTTAAGAATTTTGACAGAAATCTGCACGGTGAGAGAAGAGCGCGCACTTTTGAATTGATCAACTCAAGATAGACAATTCCCCGCGAGACACGGTTACATCACTGACTAGGTCAGATTGAAGTTGTAAACACTCCTTGGTGAGGAGGTTTGACCCGTCAAGGTTCATGTCTACTAAGAGTTTCTCGAATGGTACATTCTACTAGGACAAGTCCTTTGCGAGACACGTTTACATCACTAGCGAACTAGCTTGAAATTCTTACCCGTCCCGGACAAGTCTTTTTGAGTTACTAACAGTTAAGAGCTCGTCAATTCATTGGTTAAGTCTTTAGCACGAAGATTCAATAGCAATCCACAACATATTTCTTTATCACATAAATTTTTCTCCCCCTCAAAAATGGCATATAAATGTTATTTTTGACGAAAATTTGATATCGAATATGTCCATTTTGAGTTTTGTGGGAAGATTTCCACGAAGAATCATTTGAGAACAAAGTTTTTAAGCAAATACTCCCCCTCAATAAGTGATATTAACTTTTTAGGTTTTGAAAAATCATAAGGGGAAGTACTTGTTCTTTTGAGCAAAACTTTGAAAAGTGAAAGTTTTGATTAGTTTTACTCAAAAGTAAGAAGCTTTCGCTCCTTTTATAAGATTGTGGCACTGAAGCGTACCACAGGGTCCTTTCATTACAAGTACGGGTTGTACACTGTTATGTGTGCACAAGCCATTGTCAAGTATAGATCAACACATCCAAATAATAGTGAAAGAAACAAATCAAGGAGTACCAGAAAGTCCGTAAATAACACCAGGGGTTCTTTCTGGACGTTGATAGCCTGTTAGAGATATGCTTTGACGTCCACCCACAAAGCTCTCCAAAGTCCTCAACTGATCGCGACGAAACAACCTTTCATCAATCCTAGAGATAAACCGAAAAACATCCTTGCGATCCTTTGAATTCCAACTCTTCGTCTGAATTGTACCCAACTCAATGTCCTTCAAACGATATGCCAATCCATCTCAAACCATCTTCAAGGTGGCGTCATAGAACTTTGTGAATTTCATCGAAAGCCATGAAGCAAGTATGATGATTTTCACTTCGGTAGACGAACCCAAACTTTGGTTTATAAACGATTTTGTGCTGAGGTTCTTGATTGATTTCTTTGAAGTGTAGGAGTGGGGCGGTGAGATTGAGTTTTTTTTGGTAAGATTCGACCCCGAGGTAGAGATCTTCAACATGCTCTTTGATTTGATGCGTATGAAAACAAGGAGTGCAGTAATGTACTTGATCTGACTCTCGGTTGAGGTTCAGGTTGGGGCTCAGGTATGTCATGATCCTCACCACCAGTGTATGTAGAGTGATTACCGGTTTTTTCCATTGGTGGTGTGGTTTCTGAAACCCTTGGTTGATCAGATGATGGTGGTTGTGTAGTGGTGAAAACCTGCTTAACCATTTTGTTAATACAAATAAGCCGTAAAAACGTTTATTTATATTTTACGATCTTCTAATGTTTTGTCGATAACAAACGTAAAATCATATTAACGAAACAAATAAAATACGTAAATGGTTTGAACTAATAGTTTCTAACATATTCACATTCTCACATAAAATACTAAAACAAGTATAAGTGATTTTATGATTTAGTATTACATATGTACAACAACTAGTGTTTACATATTTGGGTAAATATACACATAACTAGTATGTAGTATATTGGGTAATATAAATGGGTAGAAACTTAAGTATTTGACCCATTGACCAAATACATTGAATGTAGTTGGGTAAAAACAAGTATATACTAAATGGGTAAAAACTAGCAAATGGTATTGACCCATAACCTATGGTTTTATATATACCACTTGACCAAGTTCATTGTATACTAGCAAATGGTATTGACTCATAACCCATGGTTTTATATATACCACTTGACCAAGTTCATTGTATCCTTAAGATACATTGTATCTAGAAAGAAAACCATGGATCAACCCATAACCCATGACCCATAACCAAAAATACCCATGGGCAAAGAGGAGCGTTCCACGGATCCCTAGCTTTGTGCTAGCCGGATCCCAAGTGGAAGGGATCCGTGGGATCCGGGGAAACAGTAGAGAATTTTCTCTATAAATAGAGAGCCATTTCTTCCTTTCTATTTACCACTTTACACACATACTTCCCCCAAGTATTCTAACCCTCTAACATCAGATCCAAGAGATCTATGTAGTTTTGTCTTTTGATTTTGTGTGATCTTGTAGGTTCCTCTTAAAGGAAAGATCACCACTTCTTGAAGACGTGCAAGCTCAAGTCCATGAGTTGCCATGCTTCGTCATCATCAAGACAACGAAGGTTCTCTTGTTGATAGATCTACCTTTCTCCATAGATGTTGGGTTGAAGGCATTAGTGAAGAATGCCGAAAGTGTCAAGATGAAAGCATTAGTGAAAGGTGCTCATCATCCATGTCAAAGCATTAGTAAAGAATGCTAAAGGTGTCAAGACGAAGGCATTAGTGAAAGGTGCCAAGCGTTGTGTCAAAGACATTAGTGAAGGATGCCGAAGAACCAAATCAAGTGGCATTTGGGAAGAATGCCTAGGTCGTATAATCGATGAGGTGCATCGTTATACATATAAGCTTTTGTTTATTTACAAGGATGGTGATATCCTTGATGGTGTTGTAACAAGGAGTAGATCTCCTTAAGATTAGGTGTTGTGTCGTGAAGGGTAGTAGTTCCTCCATAGTAATGGAACTAGGTGCTTAGCCTAGTACCTAATAAAGGGTAGGCGATGTTGTGATAGGATTAGTTCTCCTAAGGTGTTAAAGAACTCGGTGGTTAGCCTAGCACCGTATAAAGGGTAGGCGACGTTGTGTTAGGTGTGGTTTGCCTTGGTATGAAAGAACTCGGTATTTAGCATTTGACCGGAAAAAGGTTAAGCGACGTTGTGAAGGCTTCTCCGCCATAAGGAGTTGGTGTAGTGCTTATGAACTCTCGAGTAGGTGACTCGGGGAGTGGAGTAGGGCAAGGAAGGTGTCCTTGTAGCCGAACCACTATAAATACTTGTGTCGTAGTGATGTGCTTCTTACCCTTTTATCTTTCATTACATGTTTATATATCTATCTATCAATGTCCAACATAAAACAACCAAATAGATTGACATAAGTCGATCTAAATATTTAAAAGGAAGTTTTAAATCGGTAAAACTATTCAACCCCCCCTTCTAGTTTTCCACAATTGGCATCAGAGCTTCGTTACCAAGTTTTTTTTGTATATTGTACTTTGAAAACTTGATACGATCCGTGTATGTTTGAAAACTACAAAGAAGGGAATTTCTTAAAAACAAAAAGTCATGTTTTTATAAATCATCATATGTTGGATAGTGATAGATCATTCTAACATTTTCCTTTGAGAAGTCTTCATACTAGAATTTGGGTATCTTAGAAGATCATGAAGTATTTCGCGTCTATGGTTTCTAAAACCATAAAAAGGGGATATAGCAAAGGTATGTTTTCTTAGTTACATTTTTTTTTCTTTGAAGTTTTGTTGTTAGAAATCTTGTTAATCAAGCTTGAATAAAGGTAAAAATGGGTAATATAACTTCACTAAAAAGTCTACAAAGACTAAACCTTTTCGTCGGGTCAAAACGTACATTTTTGTAATTCTGTGTCAGATCCGCGGATCCCTCAGGTTACACTGGACGGATCCCTCAAGCAAGGGATCCGTGGGATCCGTAGGTACAGAAGACAGTTTTTGTTTGAATTTCAAAAATTCATAACTTTTTAACCGTAAGTCGTTAGAAGTCGTGCCACCTATCGTTTTAAAGGTATTTGAGTCTACTTTCATTTAAAAATGATTTCATAAACTGATTCAAAACAATAATTTACAGAATCATTGATTAATAATAGAAAGTCATTTTTCGATCATTACTTTTGCACAAACTTTTAATCTATTTGGAGACGGATGGTTTCGCTTTTAAATAACAATGCGTCCTCTATTGAAATTAAGGTTTTGATCATATTTATAAATATAAAATAAACTAATCAAGCTTGGTATACATGTTTATATTTAACACAAAGCGATGAAAAGAACTTTCGTATGCTATGCTAAATGATAAATTGTCTTCTTTGCATTAATTGATTATTTGCTTATCTCAAATAGCTTTTGTGTTTGTTTGATTGAATAGCATATGTGGTTTCCTTACCTTGCTATTCATTCTCTTGTTTGTCGATTTAGTAATATTCTACTAATCAATGTGCTATTTGAAGGAATGTTTGGGATAACATCTAGTTGTGTCGAAAATGTTAGTTTAGATACTTAAATAAGTCATATAGGTTGAAAAATGTTTAAAACATATAACACACTAAATGGATTTTTGATTGAGTTTGTCATGTTTGCAACATAAATGTTTTATGTGCTTATATGATTTCTTTTGTTCTTGTATCGTTTTCTAAAAACAACAAGAATGTACATCGGATCATAACCTACACTTGTGTTGATGATGTACTCTCTCATTTTCCTTTTCATGATCGCTCTCCAAGCTTCATAGTAAGATTGACAACTTGATTATTTCATCCGAAATACTCAAGTAAATTATTTTGCAACGCAAATATAATTGTTCATATCCGAAAGTCCAAACTCAAAGCTTTCCAACAACATATGTTGAACTAGCTCATCCAACCATTTTTTTGTTGCTTACCATATGGACAACTTTTAAACTTTTTTTAACATGATGCCTTCGTCACCTTAGTTATCTCAAGTATAATATTAAACGAAGCAAAGTATCATCATTGTTACTCTTCGATAGGCCATTGTAGGAATATAAATTTTCCTAACTTGAGAATGAATACTGGAGAACTTGTGGCACTAGAAACTCAATTTGACCTAACGGTTGAATTGCTTCCTTGATAGAAGTTGGGTATGTGGAATCACCCGTAAAAATGGTCGTGTTTAGCCGTAATTGAGCACCACTAGTAATAGTCTCATATTCATTCTCTCACTTGGGAAATCTATACTCCCATGTTTCCCTAAAGTAAGTTTACAATGGAAATACTTTGCGTTGTCTTAGGATTACTAATCAACCAAGTTGTAAAATTGATTTTTCGTTTAATTAATCACAACCACTTGCCTCATCAAGCGATTATCTTGCTTTGATCGAGAAGAGCTACATGACTTCATGGACGAGGTTCATTGTATGCTAATCACCATCCATAATGACTATACATAGTTCATTGCTTCCGTTGGCCAAAACAACCCTATTGTCTTGATCACCATCATCTACTCTGCACTTCATTGTTAATACAAACGATTTACTAATCTAGATCGTAAATATGTTTTGAGTTTCTTGAATAGTGCTTGTTAAGTTTGATAAGCCTCTTTGTTATTTGTGAGCTCGATCACATTTGATATCTTGGTGTTAGAACCTCTTTAAATAAACCTAGGGATATAATGCATTGTCAAGATCATTGCATACCTTTAGTAAAGGTTCTGTCTAGCAGATGGACGGATCCCAAGTGTTGTACTAAACGGATCCCTACACCTAGGGAACCGTGGGATCCGGCAAACAGAAAATGCAATTGCAAGCATTGTATCTCAAACACATCCTTAGAACACCTCACACTAAGCTAAACATAGTGTCTTAAGGCAGATTAAGTCCTTATCAAAATAGGTTGATCTTTGATTGGCTCCCAAACGGTCAGTTTTATTACACAAGTCAACCACTTGTGAATGGTCAACCGTAATAAAAGCCAGACAGCTTGAGAACGCAATGCAATTAAGTCCAGGAGAGTTTAGTGTTTCCCCAGGTCGTTAAGTCCCAACGAGCTGTGCGACTGAATAGCCAAACGTGTAGTGATCGAGTGATTTTGAACAAGAAAGGGGTTATGATTGATACTAGATGACAAAGGAAAAATGAAAGAAAATTAAAAAGCTAAATTATATTAAATAAACGCTATCAATATTTATAAAATTTGATTTTCTTGATTTTTCTTTTATAAATTTAAATTAAAAATTAATTTTAAACTTTAAATCTAAATTAAAATACTAAAAATTATGAAAATAAAGAGGAAAGTTGTGAAACTATTTTTCAAAAATCTAAAATAACTAAAGAGAATTTTCAAAACTAATTTTGTATTTTTCTGATTATTTTTCGAATTTCTATGAATTAAAAACTACTTAAAACTAATTAAATTGCTAAAAATTACAAATTTAACTAAGAAAAATCTGGAAAAATTATTTTTTTGCTTTTTATATTTATCTTAATCTATGTAAATTGAAAACTTATTTTTTGGAAGATTTTCTGATTTATTTGTAATAAAGGCTAATTAAAAAGTCCTAAAAACTGTTTTAAATAAGAAAAAATAGCAAACAGTGATGAAAAATTATGAAAAATTCAGGAAAAGTCTAAAATTATATTCTAAGTCTAAGAAAAATATAAAAACTATGGCTCATGTGTGAGAATATGAGGCTGCAGTGTAAACTGCTTATGAATAAGCACTTAATAATAAGCCAAAGACAACTATAGTGAACTAAAAGCTAGCAGGACCTGGATTATGCTATTACTACCTAAATTCTACTAAATGTGACTATCCTACACTACTGAAATGCTAGCTACACAGATTTAATGTGATTAAGGCACAAGAACCAAAAAGGGCTTGTCTAGCTAATTTGTAGCTTATGCACATGTCTACCAAATAAGCTGAAGTGGAAACCAGCACTTGGATTCTCAAGACCACCAACCAGTGAACCAATGAACCAAGTCTTAGCCCTAGAGAAGCTATTATGAGCTTTCTAGAGCTTCTGCAAGAAGCCTGTTTTCACACTCAGTTATGACTGAGTGTGAACAGGGCATATGAGCTTAATTGAAAAGCTGTTTTAAAGCTTAAATAAAATTACTAAAAATCTAAAAAAATCAGATTTCAACTAAAGACCAGTTGAACTAGAATATCTCAAAGTATCACTTCTTTTGATTAGAAACTGAGTTCATGAAAAATCCACACAGTTTGGACAAAACTAGAATTTCACTTTGACTTTTATTGACAGAAATGAAACTTTGACTTTTATGAGTTTTGATCTTTCAACACAGGTTAAATTTGATGTTTTATGATGAAAGAAGATCTGATAATGCTATCCTATATGATTCTAAGTCTAAATGCAAGCTTGTATACTCTTGAACTTAACTGGTGTAAACAATCAAATAGGATTAAGGTGAATTTTGACCATGAGTGAAAATGAGCACAAGTTAGCAACCAAAGACTGCTTCTAATAGCTAAAATGCAAGTGAAACCACTGCTCCTAAGTCATATAGAAGCCTGAGAGTTGGTTATGCAGGCTAATCCAAACACTAGTTATAAAGACAAAGAATGCAATCAACTCAGACTATTCCTACAGCTAATTAGGGGTGGCAATTCTCGACACGACACGATAAACGAAACGAACCCGACACGAAGTTAAACAAGTTTGGGTTGAGGATAAACAGGTTTGGGTCAAAAACGGGTCAACCCTTCTAACCCATTTAATATACGGGTCATGTTTGGGTTGAGTAAGTATTAAACAGGTCAACCCGTGAACCCGTTTAAGTGTATAAGATCTTAAAAATAAAATACATAATCTGGTTTTTATGTTGGATGTGGAATAAATGTATTTTGTTATTTACTTAGTATGAGTGAATTATAATTTTATACTTTAGATATCATGAAAATTGACGCTTATAATTCATAAAATTATCGTCTAGTTATTTCTATGTTATTCTTATCATATTTTATATCCTTATATCATTTTTTGCATTTAAACTAGTTAAATCGATAAACCACACTGCTTGACCTATTTACTTAAATGGGTTAAATGGGTCACAAATGGGTTACACGTGTTATGCAGGTCTGGGTTAGGGTTGAGTTTCTTGACACGATTAATAAATGGGTTGTGTTTGGATAAAGGCTATACTAACCCGCCAACACGCGAACCCGAATAGGTTAACACGAACACGACTCGATTGCCACCCCTACAGCTAATCCATAACTATCAATAGAACAGATCTAACAATATAACAACTTAATTATGCAGAAACTACAACTATATTTATAAAATCTAAGCTAATGAAGATTATGCAAAAATGGAAGCAGAAATGAAAACTTACACTAGTCCAGCCAAATTAACACCAACTGAGAACCAATTATCACTATCCTAACCCATAACTAATTCTAAATCCAGCTCAACTTAACCCAATCTGATCCAGTTCCAGCTTTTCAACCCAAATCTGCTTCAGTTGACTTTTGTTGACTGGTTTTTTATTTTGTTTTTGAGATGAGATTGAGACAGAGAAAAGCTTAATAAAAGCTATAAGAAGCTAAAATGAACCTTAATGAAACAGTAGCTTAACTTTTTAATAAGTTTATAAGAAGCTTTGGAATATTTTTATTTTTCAACTATTTCCTTCTGATTTTTTTTATTTTTTGATTTAATGAAGAAACAATCTGAAAATAAGGTAATAAGCAATAGATGATTCTAATAAGTAGTTTTGAAACATAAAAGAAACTGAACAATAATTTTGAGAATTAAAAACTGAATTTCATTAATCTAGGAAATTGAGTACAAAAAGATGATTACAAAAGCTGAAATACTTAAAACGTTAAGACTGAAATTAAAAATACATTAAGCTACTAGAAAAGAAAAAGTGCCTTTACATTGTCATACAATATGACTATTTATACTCCTCCCTTGGAAGTCTTCTCTTCCTCTATTTATTCACAAAATGCTTTCCACTGGCACTCTGAGCATTTCCCACCAATAATTTAAGCCGTTGGATGAT
Organism: Chrysanthemum seticuspe; assembly: GCA_019973895.1. NCBI lineage: Eukaryota > Viridiplantae > Streptophyta > Magnoliopsida > Asterales > Asteraceae > Chrysanthemum > Chrysanthemum seticuspe. The sequence continues at coordinate 310,577,946 of BPTQ01000008.1, forward strand.
CTGACTCCATTTTAGCCGTAGATTAATTTTTGGCGCCAAAAACTTCTCAACCCACTTTTCTGATTGCTAGGAAACCTAGATGAGGTATTAAATGCGTTTTTGGCTTGGGGTGTTTGGAGGGTAGGAATAAGGTGGGTGTGATGATGATGGAGTGTGGGTTGGAGTTGCAGGCGCAGGTGATGATGAGGGAAGAGGGAGACCCGTGAGCGGGATTTGACTAAGTTTGACCGAGGGAGTATTAATAGGCAGGGGGGTCACGGGGTATTTTTGGACTGGCTCATAGGTGGGTTTGGCAGGGGTTCAAGGCTCAAGAGGGTTTTGGGGTGTTATTGGCAGGGGGTCAAAGGTGTTATTGGCAGGGGGTCAAGTGGTATTTTAAATAACAAGGACCATTCTTGCAATTTACCAAAAACCAAGGGACTGAAACTGCCAATTTTTCAAAGTTGTTCCAAGGGTCAATCTTGCCAAGTTTCAATAGTACAAGGACCATAAAAGATAATTTTCCATTTTTAAACTTTCAAGGACTATTTTTGCCAATTTTGAAACTTGAAGGACCAAACTTGTAAATTCTCCAAACTTTATACCCAAGGATCATTTTTGATAAATTTTGATTTTGAAAGGACTTGGGTTGACTTTTATTCCAAAACAAATGATCAGGGACTGATTTTGTCAAGATTTAAAAGTCGGGGGACTGAAACTGCCAATTATGCAAACTTAGCTCGATTTTCATCTGATTTTAAACATTTTGCATCTGAAACATATAAAATGCAATTTTGAGTTATTTTCAGTATTTTGATACATTTCTGAGCGTTTTTAAATGTTTTTGCAGTTCAGATTTGACCAAAAATGATGAGTATTTACACACTCATCAATCCCCCACACTAAACTATTGCTAGTCCCTAGCAATCTTTTGAGAAAACTTAATGGATTTGAATCTCTTTACCAAAAGCCATTACTTCTGGAGTAGCCAAATGTTTCAGTTCAAGTAAGAACCTTGGTACACTGATAACCAAATGATTTTGAGCAAATCACCAGCTTCCAACGGATTTGATTTGTCTTTACCAGAAGCCGTTTACTTCTGGACTAGCCAACTCTTAGATAAAATATCTTTGGTGAGTCGATTACCAATTATGGTTTTCCAACTGCCTTTACCACAAGCCATAAACTTGCGGGCTAGCCAACTCTTCACTAATTAAAGATATGGTGAGCTGAATACCATACAATTTTGGGCAAATTGCAAGCCGTCAACGGATTTGAGATATCTTTACCAAGAGCCGTTTGCTCCTGGATTAGCCAATCCTTTTGTTTATTAGACATGGCGGACTGATAACCATAAGCTGAGTAAGTGCAAAACACTTACTCCAAAAAAACATTTTGGCCAAAATGGGGGAATTGGGTGGTATAATTACATGATAAAATTTGTGAGAATTCCCCCCACACTAGAAATGAATATTGCCCTCAATATTCAAAGTACCGGCGGTTATGCCGAAACATAGAACGTAAAAGGGAAATACTAAAGCCATTATTTTGAAAGATTTTTTTTTTTTTTTTTTTTTTTGAAACTTATATACAACAGCGGGGGGCAACTCCCCCACACTAGGGTGGTAGAAAGTAGAAAGTAGAAAGAAGTCAGAAATATGGGTGAAAACCCATATGGTGTGCTATTGTTTTTGATTCCCGAGTCGCTAGCTTGACTCGATCCCCGCATTCATTAGTTCATGGGGAAAGTTTGTAGATCCGGGACAACCACAGGAGGAATGTCCTCTCCAAAATAGTGTTTCAATCGATGACCATTCACCTTAAAATTTAGACCATCAGTTTGAGATAACTCAATGGTACCATAAGGAAATACTTTAGTGATGGTGAATGGTCCAGACCAGCGGGATTTTAGTTTCCCTGAGAAAATCTTCAATCTTGAATTGTAAAGAAGGACTCGATCACCGACATTGAAAACGCGGTTCTTGATTTTTGGAGTCATGAATCTTCTTTGTCTTTTCTTTGTAGATCAAAGAGTTCTCGTATGCTTGATCACGGAGTTCATTTAATTCATTCATTTGAACTTTCCGGTGATCACCAGCTGTCTGAATATCGAAGTTGGCATGTTTCAAGGCCCAGTATGCCTTGTGCTCAAGCTCAATCGGCAGATGACACACCTTTCCGTACACTAGCTTGTATGGAGTACACCCGATGGGTGTTTTATAAGCTGTACGGAAGGCCCAGAGTGCGTCATCTAGCTTATCCGACCAAGAGGCACGGGTTTCGCCTACTGTCCTTTCAAGAATTCTTTTTATACCTCGGTTAGAAACTTCCACTTGTCCACTTGTTTGGGGGTGGTACGCAGTAGAGAGACGGTGAGTCACACCATACTTTTGCATGACTTTATCAAACTGGTCATTGCAAAAATGCGTACCACGATCACTGATTATAGCTCGTGGAGTTCCAAACCTAGCAAAAAGAGATTTTAAGAATTTCACAACAACTCGGGCATCGTTGGTAGGCAAAGCTTTCGCTTCAACCCATTTTGACAAATAGTCAACGGCCACGAGTATGTATTTATTTCCTCGGGATGAAGGAAATGGCCCCATAAAGTCAATGCCCCAGATGTCAAAAATCTCACACACTTGAATGGCGTTTTGCGGCATTTCATTTCTTTGTGAGATATTTCCGTGACGTTGACAAGCGTCACAGGTTTTGACAAATTCATGGGCATCCTTGTAAATCGTGGGCCAATAAAATCCGGAATCAAACACCTTCTTGGCAGTGTAGTTGGGGCTATGATGTCCCCTAGTAGGTCCAGAATGGCAAGCCTTGAGAATGTCATTGGCTTCCTGACCATACACACATCGCCTGATGACTTGATCCGCGCAAATTTTGAATAAGTAGGGGTCGTCCCAGAAGTAATGTTTTACATCTTTAAAGAATTTGTTTTTCTGTTGGGACGACATCCCTTTCACCAAAACGTTACCCGCATGGTAATTTGCAAAGTCAGCAAACCATGGGGTAGAAGAGTCTCCACGAAAAGAAACCACATTGAGTGTTTCGAGAGGAAATGTTTCGTTTATTTCCTTTTTCTCGAACACATTCTGGTGAGGGTTTTCTAGACGGGACAGATGATCAGCAGCCAGGTTCTCAGCTCCTTTTTTATCACGTATAATGATATCAAATTCTTGTAGGAGGAGAACCCAACGGAGCAATCTCGGCTTTGCATCTTGTTTTGCAAAGAGATATTTGAGAGCCGAGTGATCCGTATACACCACGCATTTGGTCAAGATAAGGTATGGCCGAAACTTTTCAAACGCATACACCACAGCTAATAATTCTTTTTCTGTAGTGGTGTAATGGGTTTAAGCTTCAGTCATAGTCTTACTCGCGTAGTGGATAGGCTGAAAATGCTTGGTTTTACGTTGCCCCAAGACTGCACCGATAGCAAAATCACTTGCATCACACATGAGTTCAAAGGGTAAATCCCAGTCGGGGGCAACTAGAATGGGTGCTTCCGTAAGCTTTTTCTTTAATGTTTCAAAAGCTTCGATGCACTCAGGTGAGAAGATAAAAGGAGCATCTTTTTCAAGAAGATGGGTCATAGGCCGGACGATTTTAGAAAAATCTTGTATGAATCTGCGATAAAACCCGGCATGACCTAGAAAACTCCTAATACCTTTGACGGTAGTAGGATGAGGCAATTTGGCAATGACATCGACCTTTGCTCTATCAACCTCAATCCTTTTTTTGGAAATCTTATGGCCAAGGACTATGCCTTCTTTGACCATAAAGTGGCTCTTCTCCCAATTTAGACAAAGATTGGTGTCTTCACACCGTTTTAGCATTTTTTCTAAATGGGAGAGACATGTTTGAAATGAGTCCCCAATGACCGAGAAGTCATCCATAAACACCTCCATTGTTCCCCCAATCATGTCGTGGAAAATGGCCATCATACATCGTTGGAACGTGCCAAGAGCGTTACATAGGCCAAAAGGCATACGTCTGTAGGCAAAAGTTCCGTATGGGCAGGTGAATGTGGTCTTTTCTTGATCCTGTGGATCAATGGGGATCTGAAAATACCCCGAGAAACCATCAAGGAAACAATAGTATTCGTTTCCTGCTAATCTCTCAAGCATTTGGTCCATGAAGGGTAGAGGAAAATGGTCTTTACGGGTGGCTTCGTTTAACTTACGATAGTCAATACACACACGCCATCCCGTAACCAATCGAGTTGGAATTAACTCATTTTCTTCATTTGTGACAACAGTTATGCCACCCTTTTTCGGAACACATTGGATGGGACTGACCCAAGGACTATCAGAGATCGGGTAAATTAAACCGGCATCAAGAAGTTTGAGAACCTCCTGTTTGATAACCTCGTGAATCTTAGGATTCACCCTTCTCTGATGTTGGACTGCTGGCTTGAAGTCATCCTCCATCAAGATTTTGTGAGTACAAAACTCAGGGTTGATACCTTTAATGTCGGAGAGTTTCCAAGCAATTGCTTGCTTGTGTGACTTCAAGACCTTTATGAGAGCAGTCTTCTCCTCCTCAGTTAAGTCTTTAGCAATTATGACGGGTAATTTATCATCACCCTCCAAGAATGCATACTCGAGATGAGGAGGTAGGTCCTTAAGTTCAACCTCGGGAAATTCTTCAGTAGATGTTTGTACTGATTTGATTTCTTCAATTGTGATCTCTTTCGGAGGGAGTGACGGTAATGGATCTTCATTTAACAATTGCTCAAGATAAAGGATATCTCCCTCCGAATCATAAACACCATCAATTCCCGGCGGAATCGATTCATCATTAGCAAGAAACTCATCGATCTCTTCTAGAAAGAAGTCACCTCCCTCAAACGGAGTGAGAGAGGGGGAAGAGTCGGCAATAATTGGTTGAGAAGATGTGGTGGAATCTCCACTCACAGAATTATGAAAATAACCAAGAAACTCTTGAGAGTACTCCTCTGAAGCAATATCAATTACATCGACTCGATTAACCGATTCAGCATCATAATTTGAGGAGTACCTCGAAGTTTGATCAAGGTTAAAGGTGACAGCTTCATTACCCACACGTAATGTGATTTCTTGTTCAATTACATCAATGAGAGCACGGCCCGTCCTCAGGAATCCTCGTCCAACAATGAGGGGAACCCGATGATCGGCATCGAAATCAACAACCACAAAGTCAGTTGGAAAATGGAACTTTCCTACTTTCACGAATACATCCTCGGCGATGCCAAGAGGACGCGATATAGAACGATCTGCAAGCTCAAGAGTCATGCAGGTAGGAATAAGTTCTGGAAGAGAAAGTTTCTTCCATACTGAATAAGGCATCAGATTGATGCTTGCACCAAGATCGGCGAGGGCAATGCATTCAATCATTTCTGGAAAAACACAAGGAAGAAGAAATTATCCAGGATCTCCAAGCTTCTCGGGAAGCTTCTTTAACAGAACTGCTGAGCAGTTCTCGTTCAAAGGAGTTTTAGCCATTTCAAACAGTTTTTCCTTGTTGCTTAACATGTGTTTGAGAGTTGATGCAAACTTGGGCATCAGCATGATAGCATCCGCAAAGCTTATGTCAAAATGTAGTTCTTGAAAAATTTGAAATTTTTTTTCCATTTGATGACTGGCTTTTTCGCGGAGCTTTTGCTCATTTAAACGTGAGGGGTAAGGAATAGAAGTTTTAGATTTGGGGTTTTCAACTGGAGGTTCAAAAACAACTCCAGGTCTGGTTTTGGGTTTCTGGACAACTTGAGGATGGACATGTGCTGTACTTTGTGAGCTAGTAGGTTGCACTTGGTCCTTTGTCGCCTCAGGTTCACTTTCCACTACCTTCGGGAGAGAAGAAGAAGAGGTAGTAGGAATAGCGGGTCCATCATATGAAGCACCACTTCTGGTTGTGATCGCCTTTGCATCGCCCCTCGGATTAGCGATCGTGTTGCTAGGTAAAGTACCTGAGCCCGAGGGTCGATCATTTAAAGACTTCTTAATGTCAGAAATCTGGCTAACCAACAACCTATTCATTTCCTCGTGGGATTTCATGAATTGCTTCAACAACTAATCAGATGATGGTCCAGTTGGAACAATGGCTTGATTTTGTGTAGGAAAATTCTGGCCTCTATTGTTTGGATTAGGGCCTTGATTTTGGAAATTTCCTTGATTATTGCCATGAAAATACCCTGGGTTGAAATTTCTCTGACCTTGGTTTCTATTAAAATTTCCTTGGTGTTGGAAGTTTTGACTTTGATTTTGAAAACCGTTATTTTGACTAAAATTACCTTGGTTTTGAAAACCTTGGTTCGTTCTATTCTGATTTTGATTACGGTTTTGGTTTTGGTTGAAACCGGGTGGTCCAGGGTAGTGGTTAGGACGGTGGTTCGGGTCTATAGGAGCACGGTATTGGTTGCCTCCTGAATTAGAAATCCCGCCCACAGCGTTTGCTTCAAAAGGGTTACCATCAGTGGCCATACAGTTGTAATAGGCATGGGGGCCACCGCAAGTAACACATACTTCCACTTTCTTAACTTCAGCAGGAGGTGAAGTTTGTGGAAAAGAAACTTTCTTTTGGTTGGAGAGAACCAAAGCTTGAATTGCTTCCGTGAGTTTGTCAATCTTAGCATCGGTGCTAGATTGACTCACGGGCGATGAAGTAGAAGGACCAACACTGACTTGGGAAACAACCGGCTTGCTTCGTGCAGTGCGGACTTTAGACTTGTTTTCAATTATCGCTAAAGCTTCTTTTACAGTTTTGCTCAAGAAATTTCCTCCAGCGGAGGAATTGAGAGAATCTTGATCAGATTGACTCACCCCATTATAGAAAGTATCGAGTTGCATTAACTCGGAGAAACCATGGTGAGGACATTTGCGGAGCAACTCCTTAAAACGATCCCACGATTCACTGAAGGATTCATCAAACTTTTGTGTGAATTTGATGATTTCGTTTTTAAGACTCGTGGTTTTAGAAGGTGGATAGAATTCGTTTACAAATTTCTTCACCAGGTCTTCCCATGTTTCGATCGATTGAGGGGGTTGTTTTTCAAGCCAAATTCGGGCTTGTCCCTCAAGGGAAAATGGGAACAGAAGAAGCTTGACAGCATCGGTAGGGACATTCTTGTATTTGATGGTAGATGCAATCTTGTTAAACCATCGAATATGAGCATGAGGATCATCCCTTTCAAAACCATAGAATTGACTTGAGGTTACAAGATTTAGTAACCCGGTTTTGAGTTCAAAATTTTCAGCCACAATGGCTGGGATAACAATAGCATCTCCATACCCGTCGATGGGTTCCTGGAGAAGCTCACACATAGGACGTTCTTCCGCCATGATAACGGAAGTAGTGTGAGCAGTCCGGATCTCAGATCCGACTGATGGGGCAGAACGTCTACGGACACGCCTTCTTGGAATCCTGACAAGCTCACGAAATGGGCTTACAGACCTAGAAGAGCGAGTGCGCATGCACTAGAGTTAACTCTAAGAAATCTCAGAGTTAAGGAAGGGAATTATGAAAATGGGGAAAGAAGAATCTTTTTGAGTTTTATGGTTTTATATATATGTAGAAACAAAAGAAAAATATTTTTTGTGTTTTATATGTTTTAAGATGTTTTTGGATTTTTGGATTTTTATAAGAAAATATAAATATATATAGATGGTATGAACAAGGAGTGAATATTCAAATCACTAATCTGCTAAACGTAAGATAATTAGCACAGCTCCCCGGCAGCGGCGCCAAAATTTGATTGGCTCCCAAACGGTCAGTTTTATTACACAAGTCAACCACTTGTGAATGGTCAACCGTAATAAAAGCCAGACAGCTTGAGAATGTAATGCAATTAAGTCCAGGAGAGTTTAGTGTTTCCCCAGGTCGTTAAGTCCCAACGAGCTGTGCGACTGAATAGCCAAACGTGTAGTGATCGGGTGATTTTGAACAAGAAAGGGGTTATGATTGATACTAGATGACAAAGGAAAAATGAAAGAAAATTAAAAAGCTAAATTATATTAAATAAACGCTATCAATATTTATAAAATTTGATTTTCTTGATTTTTCTTTTATAAATTTAAATTAAAAACTAATTTTAAACTTTAAATCTAAATTAAAATACTAAAAATTATGAAAATAAAGAGGAAAATTTTGAAACTATTTTTCAAAAATCTAAAATAACTAAAGAGAATTTTCAAAACTAATTTTTTATTTTTCTGATTATTTTTCGAATTTCTATTAATTAAAAACTACTTAAAACTAATTAAATTGCTAAAAATTACAAATTTAACTAAGAAAAATCTGGAAAAATTATTTTTTTGCTTTTTATATTTATCTTAATCTATGTAAATTGAAAACTTATTTTTTGGAAGATTTTCTGATTTATTTGTAATAAAGGCTAATTAAAAAGTCCTAAAAACTGTTTTAAATAAGAAAAAATAGCAAACAGTGATGAAAAATTATGAAAAATTCAGGAAAAGTCTAAAATTATATTCTAAGTCTAAGAAAAATATAAAAACTATGGCTCATGTGTGAGAATATAAGGCTGCAGTGTAAACTGCTTATGAATAAGCACTTAATAAATAGCCAAAGACAACTATAGTGAACTAAAAGCTAGCAGGACCTGGATTATGCTATTACTACCTAAATTCTACTAAATGTGACTATCCTACACTACTGAAATGCTAGCTACACAGATTTAATGTGATTAAGGCACAACAACCAAAAAGGGCTTGTCTAGCTAATTTGTAGCTTATGCACAAGTCTACCAAATAAGCTGAAGTGGAAACCAGCACTTGGATTCTCAAGACCACCAACCAGTGAACCAATTAACCAAGTATTAGCCCTAGAGAAGCTATTATGAGCTTTCTAGAGCTTCTGCAAGAAGCCTGTTTTCACACTCAGTTATGACTGAGTGTGAACAGGGCATATGAGCTTAATTGAAAAGCTGTTTTAAAGCTTAAAGAAAATTACTAAAAATCTAAAAAAATAAGATTTCAACTAAAGACCAGTTGAACTAGAATATCTCAAAGTATCACTTCTTTTGATTAGAAACTGAGTTCATGAAAAATCCACACAGTTTGGACAAAACTGGAATTTCACTTTGACTTTTATTGACAGAAATGAAACTTTGACTTTTATGAGTTTTGATCTTTCAACACAGGTTAAATTTGATGTTTTATGATGAAAGAAGATCTGATAATGCTATCCTATATGATTCTAAGTCTAAATGCAAGCTTGTATACTCTTGAACTTAACTGGTGTAAACAATCAAATAGGATTAAGGTGAATTTTGACCATGAGTGAAAATGAGCACAAGTTAGCAACCAAAGACTGCTTCTAATAGCTAAAATGCAAGTGAAACCACTGCTCCTAAGTCATATAGAAGCCTGAGAGTTGGTTATGCAGGCTAATCCAAACACTAGTTATAAAGACAAAGAATGCAATCAACTCAGACTATTCCTACAGCTAATCCATAACTATCAATAGAACAGATCTAACAATATAACAACTTAATTATGCAGAAACTACAACTATATTTATAAAATCTAAGCTAATGAAGATTATGCAAAAATGGAAGAAGAAATGAAAACTTACACTAGTCCAGCCAAATTAACACCAACTGAGAACCAATTATCACTATCCTAACCCATAACTAATTCTAAATCCAGCTCAACTTAACCCAATTTGATCCAGTTCCAGCTTTTCAACCCAAATCTGCTTCAGTTGACTTTTGTTGACTGGTTTTTTATTTTGTTTTTGAGATGAGATTGAGACAGAGAAAAGCTTACTAAAAGCTATAAGAAGCTAAAATGAACCTTAATGAAACAGTAGCTTAACTTTTTAATAAGCTTATAAGAAGCTTTGGAATATTTTTATTTTTCAACTATTTCCTTCTGATTTTTTTTATTTTTTGATTTAATGAAGAAACAATATGAAAATAAGGTAATAAGCAATAGATGATTCTAATAAGTAGTTTTGAAACATAAAAGAAACTGAACAATAATTTTGAGAATTAAAAACTGAATTTCATTAATCTAGGAAATTGAGTACAAAAAGATGATTACAAAAGCTGAAATACTTAAAACATTAAGACTAAAATTAAAAATACATTAAGCTACTAGAAAAGAAAAAGTGCCTTTACATTGGCATACAATATGACTATTTATACTCCTCCCTTGGAAGTCTTCTCTTCCTCTATTTATTCACAAAATGCTTTCCACTGGCACTCTGAGCATTTCCCACCAATAATTTAAGCCGTTGGATGATCTGACTCCATTTTAGCCGTAGATTAATTTTTGGCGCCAAAAACTTCTCAACCCACTTTTCTGATTGCTAGGAAACCTAGACGAGGTATTAAATGCGTTTTTGGCTTGGGGTGTTTGGAGGGTAGGAATAAGGTGGGTGTGATGATGATGGAGTGTGGGTTGGAGTTGCAGGCGCAGGTGATGATGAGGGAAGAGGGAGACCCGTGAGCGGGATTTGACTAAGTTTGACCGAGGGAGTATTAATAGGCAGGGGGGTCACGGGGTATTTTTGGACTGGCTCATAGGTGGGTTTGGCAGGGGTTCAAGGCTCAAGAGGGTTTTGGGGTGTTATTGGCAGGGGGTCAAAGGTGTTATTGGCAGGGGGTCAAGTGGTATTTTTAATAACAAGGACCATTCTTGCAATTTACCAAAAACCAAGGGACTGAAACTGCCAATTTTTCAAAGTTGTTCCAAAGGTCAATCTTGCCAAGTTTCAATAGTACAAGGACCATAAAAGATAATTTTCCATTTTTAAACTTCCAAGGACTATTTTTGCCAATTTTGAAACTTGAAGGACCAAACTTGTAAATTCTCCAAACTTTATACCCAAGGATCATTTTTGATAAATTTTGATTTTGAAAGGACTTGGGTTGACTTTTATTCCAAAACAAATGCTCAGGGACTGATTTTGTCAAGATTTGAAAGTCGGGGGACTGAAACTGCCAATTATGCAAACTTAGCTCGATTTTCATCTGATTTTAAACATTTTGCATCTGAAACATATGAAATGCAATTTTGAGTTATTTTCAGTATTTTGATGCATTTCTGAGCGTTTTTAAATATTTTTGCAGTTCAGATTTGACCAAAAATGACGAGTATTTACACACTCATCAATCTTTCCTACTCATTCCAACTCACATAGATCACACTCTAAGATATTCATAGATCTATCACTTTGTTTTAATCCATCACTCTTCCGCTCTCAAAACTCACACTTCATTTTTTTACTTGATCCCTCACATCTAGGTTAGAAATCTTTCGATTATGGCAAAATTGATCATAAATCATCCTTACCTCAAAATTGATCAAAGTTGATCAAATTTTAGTTTTCCCATCTCAAAGCCTTTAGGATATTTTCCAAAACACTATCCCAAGTCACAACCTGATCTCTAGGATCATTTAGCTTCAATTGACACTCTCATTTTAGTGTGACCCTTGCTCATTCATTGGTACTCATAAAAGTTCCAATTTCTTCCATAAAAAGCAATCATTTGCTATAACACTCATTACTCTTAATCATTCAAGTGTACCCTCATCTTAGGAACTTAGGAGGACTGAAACACTCAAGGTAATATAGATCTTAGATCTTAGAAACATCATTTCCACTCTTTCATAGCTGCTGAGAGCCGGATCCCAAGGATTAGCCTAGACGGATCCCTATGAGGAGGGAACCGTGGGATCCGGATGACAGTCTATGTCAAATCTTGCTAAAACAATCATTTCAACTCATCTTTCTAACTCATACACTCCATCTCATCTTAAATGAGTTCCTAGATCAGTACAAACTCTGAAGTTGACTCTTGTGCATGATAATCATCACATTCCAAAGGATATTAGAAGCTTAAGTCTTGAATGCACTTGCCAAATCCTTCCCTTTATAAGTCATCTTGTTAGAATCCCTTAGTCATCAAACACAACATAATTCTCAGCATTTAGAAACCTTTTCCTTAGTCATTTCCTCATGAGGAAAGCTCCTAGTGCTAACTCATCCACCCAAGAACCACCCAAGAAACTTGCTCGTGTTGTACACGAAATTTTCTCAACCGAATCATCTCCGGTTAAACCCACAAATGCTAGGATTTTCCATCCACCGAATCATCACCCGTAAGAGATAATAGTGCTAGAATCCCACCTCAACAAACCCAATCAACAATTGCCAAAAGAACCGCAAGAATTAGCATTAAACATTTTAGGTTAGAAAAGGGATCATCGAGCTCTAAGCCAAACGTACCTAGTTCTAACAAAACGTCTAAACCTTCATTCCTAGAGCATGGACTACACTCCTTCACCGAGCCTCTCTCTATTCATTAGAGCATTCACCACCGAGAACTTCCCATTCATCAACCTTCTCGTTAAAATAGGAACCACCTACATCACCAACTAGTCCATCGTTGGAAACAAGGAACCACCAAGGACTTGATCATATGGAGGAATTTCCATTACCACCACTCTCATTACTAGTAGAACCTCATCCTAAATTACTCAATGTACCTCCATCATCATTTGTAGAACCTCCTCAAAACATCCTGTTCCTAATCAAGACAATAATTGCTCTAATTGTCTAATCACCCAAGGACTTGTTCAAGAAGTACGAAATGAGTTGCATTTCATGTTTAATCATCTTCTTGAAAGATTGGACCAAATCAACAAGTCTACTCATCCCTAGACTCAAGCACATTGTTGCTTCTTAAGCTTTGGTCACTTATTAGTAGTAGTAGAATATGGCTAAATTATTCTCTTAGTTTATAGAGATTTGTTGATCATCTCTTATGTTTTATTGAATGATAGTTTTACTTGCCATATTGCATTGAGTATATGTTTGTTGGTTGAATACATATCTCATTTTGATGTTAACATTACTTGTTACATCACCTTTGCTGAATTTCATCAGCTATACGGATCCCTCAAAATTGCCTAGATGGATCCCTACTAGGAGGGAACCGTGGGATCCGTGAGACAGAAAACAATTTTTCTACTAACTTGGATCACATATGCAGGAAATTGTGCATTATACTTGTTTTCTAACCTTTGTTTTGTAGTTATTCAATCTACACTTGAAGCATTTGACACCCTAAAGCTAGGGGGAGCTTTGTGTCAAAACAATACATTGCAAATTACTTGCAATATTAGGATTACATTTCTCGACATCCCTTTGCAAAATTGCAATCATCAAGGGGGAGCACACTCGTCACTTAGACGAAATATTTTGCAAACTTAGTTGCTAACAAACTAGCTTAGTATTACTTTCTTGACGCCCTTACATAGGGATGGACTCGTCAAGGGGGAGTAAAAGACGAGATCAGTTCCCGTTACTTGCTCTATATTTTTTTTCTTTCACATGTTTTTCCTAAAAACAATGTGTTAGTTTTCTTTCGAAGCTCTTTTTGTTTCGACAAAAAGGGGGAGAAGAAAGTAAAAACTACAAATTCAAACGTTTACGAATTTTAGCTTTTCCTTAAAATAATTTTATGTTTTGTCATCAACAAAAAGGGGGAGATTGTTAATACAAATAAGCCGTAAAAACGTTTATTTATATTTTACGATCTTCTAATGTTTTGTCGATAACAAACGTAAAATCATATTAACGAAACAAATAAAATACGTAAATGGTTTGAACTAATAGTTTCTAACATATTCACATTCTCACATAAAACACTAAAACAAGTATTAGTGATTTTATGATTTAGTATTACATATGTACAACAACTAGTGTTTACATATTTGGGTAAATATACACATAACTAGTATGTAGTATATTGGGTAATATAAATGGGTAAAAACTTAAGTATTTGACCCATTGACCAAATACATTGAATGTAGTTGGGTAAAAACAAGTATATACTAAATGGGTAAAAACTAGCAAATGGTATTGACCCATAACCTATGGTTTTATATATACCACTTGACCAAGTTCATTGTATACTAGCAAATGGTATTGACTCATAACCCATGGTTTTATATATACCACTTGACCAAGTTCATTGTATCCTTAAGATACATTGTATCTAGAAAGAAAACCATGGATCAACCCATAACCCATGACCCATAACCCATAACCAAAAATACCCATGGGCAAAGAGGAGCGTTCCACGGATCCCTAGCTTTGTGCTAGCCGGATCCCAAGTGGAAGGGATCCGTGGGATCCGGGGAAACAGTAGAGAATTTTCTCTATAAATAGAGAGCCATTTCTTCCTTTCTATTTACCACTTTACACACATACTTCCCCCAAGTATTCTAACCCTCTAACCTCAGATCCAAGAGATCTATGTAGTTTTTTCTTTTGTTTTTGTGTGATCTTGTAGGTTCCTCTTAAAGGAAATATCACCACTTCTTGAAGACGTGCAAGCTCAAGTCCATGAGTTGTCATGCTTCGTCATCATCAAGACAACGAAGGTTCTCTTGTTGATAGATCTACCTTTCTCCATAGATGTTGGGTTGAAGGCATTAGTGAAGAATGCCGAAAGTGTCAAGATGAAAGCATTAGTGAAAGGTGCTCATCATCCATGTCAAAGCATTAGTAAAGAATGCTAAAGGTGTCAAGACGAAGGCATTAGTGAAAGGTGCCAAGCGTTGTGTCAAAGACATTAGTGAAGGATGCCGAAGAACCAAATCAAGTGGCATTTGGGAAGAATGCCTAGGTCGTATAATCGATGAGGTGCATCGTTATACATATAAGCTTTTGTTTATTTACAAGGATGGTGATATCCTTGATGGTGTTGTAACAAGGAGTAGATCTCCTTAAGATTAGGTGTTGTGTCGTGAAGGGTAGTAGTTCCTCCATAGTAATGGAACTAGGTGCTTAGCCTAGTACCTAATAAAGGGTAGGCGATGTTGTGATAGGATTAGTTCTCCTAAGGTGTGAAAGAACTCGGTGGTTATCCTAGCACCGTATAAAGGGTAGGCGACGTTGTGTTAGGTGTGGTTCGCCTTGGTGTGAAAGAACTCGGTATTTAGCTTTGTACCGGAAAAAGGTTAAGCGACATTGTGAAGGCTTCTCCGCCATAAGGAGTTGGTGTAGTGCTTACGAACTCTCGAGTAGGTGACTCGGGGAGTGGAGTAGGGCAAGGAAGGTGTCCTTGTAGCCGAACCACTATAAATACTTGTGTCGTAGTGATGTGCTTCTTACCCTTTATCTTTCATTACATGTTTATATATCTATCTATCAATGTCCAACATAAAACAACCAAATAGATTGACATAAGTCGATATAAATATTTAAAAGGAAGTTTTAAATCGGTAAAACTATTCAACCCCCCCTTCTAGTTTTCCACACATTTGTTGAATCATTGGATGGAGTTGCCTTCTTAACATATTTTGTTGTTGACTTAGTTGTTTCTTTTGTTGATGGAGGTGATGATTAAGATGATGACTTGGGTTTGGTGGAAGTGTCAAAAGGTGATTAAGAAGACTGTTGAGGTATGTGTGTTGGATTTTCAACTATGTAGTTGTCTGATTCCTTCTTTAACTTTTCCTCTTCAGCTCTAGCAGCTTCTTCAGCCTCTTTTCGCATCATTTCCTATTCAGCCACCAAATTATCATCATCAGTGACTCTTTCATCCTTATCATGATCGTAATCTCCTTCGTCATATATTTCCACATCTTCACCATGCTTTTATTTTTGCGGTTGTTTTAGTTGTTTTTGTGGTTGCTTCATTTCAACAGTTGTAGTGACAGTGACACCCTGATCCTTACCGGGTTGATTAACCGGAAAGGTTGAAGCATGATATTCCATCCTTTTCTGCTTTAATGTCTTACGAAATTTTTCTTACTTCATCCATTGAATCATACTCATCATCAGAAAGAAGTTAGAGATAGAGGATGACTTTGTGAGCATGTAATTGAATGGATATTGCAGAAGGATGACCCCAGCAATTCTGCAAGATGATTCTGATCATATGAAGTTGTTGAAGATGACACGGAGATTGTTCTTGCCAATTGTTTTGTCGTATCCAGCTGGGAATGTGTTTTCCATCGAGAGCTCAACTGGGGCATTGATGTTTGCTTGATTTGCAACCATTTTGTGATCTGAAAGTCATTAGACAAATAGACAGACATATAGAAACAGAATGTGTTTGTTTTAGTCTCAAATATTATCTAATTCCTTGTTTGATGGTAACATGTTTATGTCAGTTACAAGTCCTAAGTCACATTTATCCAATTGTTTGAAGTTGATGTGAAAAGTTATGTGAACATGTTAATTTTGAAATTTCAAAGTCCAATTATTCACTTAACACACAACATTTTAACATTTGTAAGCTTATATGAAACATCAGGTATTTGTGACTTATGCGTAACATTTAACAAGTAACATATGCGTAACATGCCAAAATGTAGTGAACAGTGGGTTATGAGTACCAAGGATCCTTATGCGTAAGAGAGGAGCTTATGCGTAAGAGTAAGCTAAAGCGTAAGACCAAGCTTATGCGTAAGAGTTTCTTACACGTAAGGCAAGTTCAAAGGCTTTAGGCTTACACGTAGGAATAAGCTAGATGCTACGCGTAAAGTTTACTCGTAAGAGTAAAGCTTATGCGTAACAAGCCTTGTTTACGAATATCTTTCCAAGATACGCGTAATCCACTGTAGACCTCTTATGCGTAAGAGTTTACGTGTAAGATTTCTCTTAGGTGTAACCTTTACGCATAAAGTAATCCTTAAGCGTAACGGTTTGAACACCTGAAGATTCTGACATTACGAATAATTAACCTGTTAAATATAAACATGAAAACTTGATTGCAGTTAATTCCAAACATATTTTAGATCACAAAACAAGCATAAGAACATATCAGATACACACAGAAAGACTTAGGCGTAAAATTACTTAAACCCTAAACCCTTAATTTACGCGTAAGAGATATAGCTACACAAATCAAACAAGAATGTTTCTGGAGTGTCCTAGATGTCATATGAGTGCAATGGAACAAGATATAACACATTTCCATGACAGAATCAGAAGATTCATGGGATATGAACCCTAAAAACCTAAAACTTAAATTCTTACAGTTTAGATGTTTCTGGGCTAATTTAAAGTTTCAAAACATGCATATATACTTATTCTAACACTTTCTTGACCACCTAATAACATATCACAGAATAGAAAAAACCCTAAATGAGCGCAAGAACCCTAGAATTCAAATTAATGAAATTTAAGATTTTGGATGGTTTTGGACGATTGAAACAAGTTTAATAGACACTAAGAAAGGTTTTAACATAACTCATTTCAATCCAAACACTTTTATGCATAAACACCTAATTCGTTCGAGTGAACAATTTTCCAAAATCAGTTTAAAGAGTTTTAACCATTGGATTTGAAAGATTTTCGAAATCCTTGTTTAGAATCTTGATCAAAACAATTTAGAACTTACAGATTATGAATAGCTTGAACGGATTTTTTAAGATTTGATTTGGGCCGTTTGATCTTGGTGGTTTAGGAGTAAATGCACATGAAGTGGTGCATTGAATGTGTTAGTTGAATGATTTTGTTAAAATTAATTTGCCAAGTTAACACATTCAGTCCCTCAACCTCAAAGAGGTTCCAACCAAGATCCTTTAACTTCCGTTTAGGTTAGACAAAACACTTGTAAGGCAAGAAACTTAACGATCCTCCCCCTCGACTTTTGAAATAATGAATTTTGAAAACATTTGAGTCCGAGGAGAGTATTTGACAAGAAACGTATCCACCATTTTAGAAGAAACAACATATTTTTGGAAACATGCAAGTACAAGGTTTTATGAAACTGAAAAATATTTACTTTCTCCCCTTCAACACTTGTTCGGGAAAATTGTGAAAAGTTTGATAGAACACAGTGTTGACGGAAGATTTGTACTTGCGATGTTTGAAAGAAATTTAGATAGAAGAATATTTTTGGATTTTATCATATTTTATATTTTTCTATTTTGTTTTTGAGAAATTTATTTACAAAAGAAGTTTTGGTGTTTGACTGGTTTTAAGATTGTTTTAAAAGTTCATCCAGTTCCTCTGGAGTCAAACACCTCATACCAATCCGGTGGATCAACTCAGTAAACCTAGCAAGAGCTAAGGCTTTGGTGAGAAGGTCTGCCAGTTGGTATTCAATACCCACAAAATATAATTCAACGGTACCCTTTTCCACATGCTCTTTGATGAAATGATATCGAAGATCGATGTGCTTAGACTTCGAATGTTGAACAGAGTTGCAGGAGATCGCAATAGCACTTCGATTGTCGCAGTACATCGGGATTCTGTCAAATACGTAACCATTGTCTTTGAGTTGTGTTCTCATCCAAATGACTTGAGCACAACAAGCCGATATGGCTACATATTCTGCTTCGGTTGAGGATAGCGATGTACAATCCTGCTTCTTCGATTGCCATAACACCAGTGTATCACCAAGAAATTGTAGAGCTCCTAAATTACTTTTTCAAAAATCTAAGCAACCTACGTGATCAGCGTCTGAAAAAGATATTAGTTCAAAACCAGAATCCTTCGGATACCAGAGTCCCAAATTAATGGTTCCCTTGATGTATCGGAGGATTCTTTTAGCCTCAGAGAGGTGAGTTTCAGTTGGTCTCGACTGATAATGGGAGCAAAGATATACAGCAAAAACAATGTCAGGTCTATTGGCTGTTAGATACATGAGTGACCCAATAATACTTCGGTATTTGGTAGGGTCAACCAATTTCCCATGCAAATCAGCGTCCAGTTTCTTGGTATGTGCCATTGGTGTGGCATAAGTGTCACAACTTTGCATTCCATGTTTGTTTAAAATTTCAAGAGCATATTTGGACTGACTAAGGAAAATACCACGGGGTGATTGATGAACTTGCAGTCCTAGAAAGAATGTAAGTTCACCCATCATGGACATTTAAAAATGTTCTTTCATAAGTTTTGAAAAAGCGTTTGAGTACTTAAGATGTGTTGACAAAAAAATGGTGTCATCCACATAAATTTGAACGATTAAAATGTGTTCCTCATGATACTGTATGAAAAGTGTAGGGTCGACCGATCCTTTAATGAAATTATTGGCAATGAGAAAGGATGATAACTTATCATACCATGCCCGAGGAGCTTGTTTGAGACCGTAAAGAGCCTTTTTCATTTTGAAGACGTGATTTGAGAACTCTGGATCAACAAATCCTTCCGGCTGACTAACATATACCGTTTCCTTCAGTTGTCCATTCAGAAAAGCGGTTTTGACATCCATCTGAAAGACCGTGATGTGCATGTGAGCCGCAAATGCCAGAAAAATTCGTACAGCCTCAAGTCTAGCAACCGGTGCGAATGATTCCTCGTAGTCAATCCCCTCTTCTTGTCTATAACCCTTAGCCACCGGACGTGACTTATTTCTAATAACCGTACCTTCACCATCCAACTTGTTTTTCCAAATCCATTTCATACCAATAAAATAGACCCCTGTTGGTTTTTCAACCAATTCCCATACTTCAAGACGTTTAAACTGATTAAGTTCTTCTTGCATGGATTCAATCCAGTTGTCGTAAGTCATTGCTTCTTTAATGTTTTTGGGTTCAGATTGGCAAATGGTAAGTGCATAAATGCAATGTTCACCGTCAGCCTGAAGGCGTTGTCTAGTTACGACTGGTTGATTTGGGTTTCCAATGATGTTCGCAAGAGGATGGTATTTAGTCCAACGATGTGTGAAGGGTTGATGTTGATATACATTGTGCAGATTTGGAGGATTCAAATGGCTTGTAGATGATTCCGCAACATCAGAAGTGGCAGATTCATTTGCAAAAGGGTTGAAGAACGCATTTGGATCATAATCTGCAGGTTGGGGTACTTCATGGTTCAGAAGATCATCAGCTGGTTTAGCGTCATTGGATACGGTTTGTTCAGCTGTTGTTGTAGAGTCAATTGGAGGTGCTTCTTCAACAGTTGTTGTTGTTTCAGGTGTATCAGGCATTGGATTATTATCAGGTTGAGCAGCGGAAACATTTGATACATCTGGAGCACGTTGATCAATATCATCACTAATTAGAGGAGCAAATAGTTGTTCCATTTGTTGACGAGTAAGCTGGAAGCTTGGTTCAACTGATGATGGGGTTTGGGGGAAGTTTAGACGGTTATGTCCGGGTTCCAAGCTGTTTTGCTCATAAGCCATTTCTGTAAGCTCATCGAAATTGGCATGAATCATTTTCATAATCTCCCTTGTACGACGATTCCAGATCCGGTATCCTTTAGAATTTTCACAGTATCCAACAAAGACTCCAATGTCTGCTTGCCTTGAGCTTACCAAAGTCATCACGATCATTATTTGGGTAACAAAGGGATCCAAATACATGAAAGTGTTTGAGATTTGGTTTATGGTTGTGGATAAGCTCGTAAGGTGTTTCGTTGTGGCGTTTAGTAATCATTGAATGGTTTTGAGTGTAGCATGCAGTAGATACAGCTTCAGTCCACAAGTAATCTAGAAGTTTAGCATTAATCAACATCATTCTTGCAGCTTCCACTAATGTACGGTTTCGTCTTTCAATAACTCCGTTTTGTTCTGGTGTTCGTGCAATTGATGTTTGATGCTCAATTCCCACTTCTCATAATATGCACGAAGAGTTTGATTTACAAATTCAGTTCCTTTGTCTGTTCTGATATGTCTGACTGTGTTCCGGAGCTGAACATGAATTTTCGTGAGAAAGGTGATGATTATCTGTGGAGCTTGATATTTACTTCGAAGAAAATAAACCCAAGTCCATCTTGAGTAGTCATCCACAATTACCAAAATGTAGCGTTTGCCGTTAATCTTCTGCACACGCATCGGACCACACAAGTCCATGTGAAGAAGATGAAGCACATGCTGAGAGCTGTGTTCCACTTTTGAAGAAAAATGAGCACGAGTGCTTTTCCCTTATTCACAAGCTGAGCATATATGATCTTTAGAATACCGAAATCGTGGGAGACCTTCAACAAGTTTGAAACGTGCAAGGTTGGTTATGGTTTGAAAGTTTAGATGTGAGAGAAGACGGTGCCATAGCCAGGATTTTGTAGATGTTGCCTTAGAAAGTAGACAGATGGGAGATGAAGCAATCATGTCTTGCATTGAGATTGTGTAAAGACTTGATGTGCGTTGACCAGACATAAGATCATTTCCTTGTAGATCACGAATGAACAAGTTTTCTCCCTAAAAGCAACTTCCAAATCCCCATCACAAAATTGACCGACTGAAAAGAGATTGTGACCGAGACCTTCCACATAATAGACTCTGCTAATTTCGATGTTCCCATTGATGTAATCTCCGAAGCCCATGATAGCCGCGAAGTGATCATTCCCGAATCTGACAGTGCCAATGAACTTTGAAACAAAGTTTGATAACAGTTTAAGATTTCCTGTCATGTGTCAGGAACATCCGCTATCAACAACCCAGAGGATGATATGTATCACCTGCATTACAAACAGACGACACAGATGGAATAGAAGTAGATGTAGAACCCGAAGAGTTAGAGGGTTCCGATGCAGTTATAGTTGAAACACACACGTTTATGATTTTAGGTATTCATTTAAAGCCAAGTGTATTATGTAACCATTTCTGCCATCTCCAACTAGTCTTAGCTTTGGTATTAGTGAATGCACTAGGTGATAAGTTCTTCCTAGGAGGTTTAGGGGGTTCTATTGGTACATCAATGATTGTAGTAGGAATACTAGAGGGTGGTTTACCTAGCACAGACTTAGAAGAATTAGTGGGCCTAGAGGTATTCCGTTTTCTATTGTTTCGCTTACGAGATAAGATAGAATGAGCAACACATTTATCATGACACCCAGAAAACATGCTCTTACGACAATCAACACAAGAAGCTTCAAACATAACATTTAAAGTACTTAAAGGTTCAGCATTCGTTACATCACTTTTTACATTACATTTGTCAGACGCAATATCTAAAGTGGGAGTAAGATGAGTTTTATTCAAAGTCCTAAGGTGTTCTTCTACTTCAGAGGTCTTTATTGTTCTTTTCTTACGTCGCAACTTCCTATTCTTCCTTGTGGTGCTCTTAAGCTGTGAAGTGCAAGCGTTGGGAAAAGAGGCAACTATTCCTGTTTCAGTAGAGGGAAGCACATTAGATTCTTGTGAAGTGTTAGGCAGTCTAAGAATTCCTGGTGAAATTATTTTTGTGTTACTATTCCTATCATTTTCATACTTTCTTAGCTTTGCTTTCAAGTCAACGATAGTGTGCAACAAATCTTGATTTTCAGAGCGAATGTTTCCACTAACATTTAAAACATCTTTAGTGTATGCAAGGTGATTATCAAGTTCTTTTGACGCTTGAGCACGAGTCTTTTTGAGTAAATCAAATATGACACCATATTCTTTTTTGACTTTTGAAATTTCTTGTTCATATTTTGAAATTTGACACTTTAAAGACACGTTTTCATCATCCAGTTGCTCAAGCTTTGAATTAAGAGTTTTTGTATGCACAATTGATTTCTATGTTCAACTGAATAAATGTTCAACTTTTATTTCAGAATTGATTTCTATTTCACGTTCCAAAAGTTTGATGTCCGATAAGAATGTTTCAAAATATTTAAGAATTTGACATTGTTCTGGTATTGTTTTTACATCACTGAGCGAAGGTAAAGGACCATTAATTTGTGCATTATTGGGTTCGGGACCAACATTAGAAGACTCAGAAGTAGGTGTGATAACCCAAGGTGTGTTAGACTTATCCTGTTGTGTGACAAAAGTAACGGCTTTTGAATAGTTAAATGGTTTGTTATAAACAACATTTTCTATTTTTGACCGACTCTCGTCATCTACATCTAATTCCTCCATGCGATTATATTCAACAATACTCATAATGGAATCATCAATTCTATGTTCTGCACTGTAAACTTGAGGGTTTTGTTTGAATGCTTTATGTGAAAACTTGGGTTTGTAATCAGCAAGATTCGGTCCATATCCGTTTGGATTTGGCTTAAAAGTAAACTTTTGAATAGTTGTGATTGACTCACCATGTTTGTAAATAACATTTCGAAATTCTTTGATTTTGTTTTGTAAGTCGACAATTTCTTCAAGATAGTCATCTATTTGTTTCCTGGAATGCTTTTTGTACTCACAAAACTATTTTTGACAAGTTAACAACTCAGACTTGGCTTTTTGAGTTTCCGAAGTGAGAGCGTTAAATTGTTGTTTATGATCATATTTCAGTTGTTCTATTTGAGACAACAAAGCATTCTTGGATGCAACTAGATCACAGATATGTTTTTCCAAAGATTTTTCATTTTGGTATAATTTAGCAAATGCGGCTTCAAAACCTTTTTCACGTTTTTCTTGAGTTTGAAAAATGTTGAGTTGGAATTTTAAGCATTCATTATCCTTAGTCAGCAGTGCATTTTTATCTTTTAGTTTAGCATTAATCGCTGTGCACATATTTAATTGAGTCTCAAAGAAGGTGATGAGCCCGGGATCTGGATTAGACAAAGATTCATTTTGTTCAACCGAAGACTCCACACAATTATCATTTAGATTCTCAAATGTAACCACGGGTTATCAAAGGTAACCGTGAGGTCATCTTGATCGTCAAATGTGACAACGGGATCCATTTGATTTTCTTCGTGATAAGATGTGGAAGGTTCATGTTGAACACTCTGAATCTTGTCAGATGCATATGCCGGTAGAGATATCAGTTCATTAATGAGAATAGTTTGATCCGGTACCTGAGACAAGCCGTCAGTGTCATACACTGGGCCTGTGTCACTCATATGAAGTTCTTGCATGTTTGCCATTAACATCACAGCTGCATTAGCCTGCAAGTCCTCCATGTCATCATTAGAATCTGCATTTGCCATGAAGCTTTGTTCCTTGTTGGTAAGAGTTCCACCAGCTTCATCCTTGAGAGCCAAGAGTAAAGCCTTTTTGTGATAAGCTCTGCCTCTTGTCCTCGGCTTTGGGCATGCATTAGCCAGATGACCCTTCTCATTACAGTTATAACAACGAAGAACATTAACCCCAGTATGAGCATTTCCCTGTTCAACCACATGAGCACGTTGTTGTGGAGCACCCATGTTATTCCTTCCATTAGCATTAAACCCTTGACCACTACCCATCTGACGAACATTACCACGATTCTGAACTTCAACACGTCCATTGTTAACAACAGCTTGATTCCTTGTGTTTGATGAGGTACAAATGCGATTGTTGGATTTGTTGGAATATCGGCCGAAGGCTCTAGCAATCATGACAAACCCTTGTTGCAATGCATCGAAAGCTTCAACATCCTCATTAGATTCACTGTAAAGTGCTTGATCATTGTTGTTGTATGGAACCAATTGAGTTTCTTGGGATTGTTGCTGTGACGGATCATATGGGGTAATTATAGCAGTTGGTTGTGGAGGATTTGTGAAGACAGTTTGTAAGGTTGGAAATTGAGGATAACAAGCTTGAGCCCACAACGCAAGAGTTTGATTATCCGGGAGTGATGGTGAAACATGAGCTCCACGGATGACTCTTTCTCTGTCAACTTCCTTTTGGTGGGGCTTCAAATAGTCATACAACAATCCGTAGGTAGCATGATGAAGATTCTTCTCTTGACGGATGAAAATAACATACTTTTCCCAATCAGGACCAAGACTACTAAGGAACTTAGTGTTGACTGTAATTCTTGGCATAATGATGTTATGTTTTTCCAAGTCATTGATGATGTCTGAGAATCGATGATGATATGACTCTAATGTCTCCACTTGTTCAATCATGAAGTGTTCATATGCTAAGTAGATTTTGGATTCCATGTCTTCTTGATTGAGTTCAGTGCCTTCCATTAAAAGATGAATGTGCTCCCACATTGCTTTAGCAGTCTTCTGAGCATCAACACTACGAAGTATCGGATTGGGTAATCCCAAAAGGATATATTGCATTGCAAGTTCATCAGCTTCTAAGTGAAGAAGTTGATCAGTAGTAAGTTGGTCAATACCGACAATGTTGGTGATATCATCTCTTGGTGGAACAGCATTCGGATCTCCAAGTACAGTGAGAGTAGGCATCTGAAATGGACCTTCAAGGATGGCCTTCTTCAAGAACTTTCCATGTGGCTTCTTTAGATCACAAAACCAAAAGAACCTTATCACCCATTGATCGTAGTTTCCAGGAGTGAGCATTGGAGGTCTATCAAGTGATCCAGCTTCCTGAATGGATTGTTGGCTACTTAAAGCTTCACACATCTTTGCAAACCAAGACGGTTCTTTCATAGCATACTTGGATGGATGCTGATGTTGAAAGTTTGTGTATGGTTGTACTTGTAGACTAGGGGTGGTTGAATCATTTGTGGTGGAATTGCTCCTTGAGGAAATTGTTGTTGAAATTGTTGCATTTGTTGTGGTGATGGTGGAGGATATTGTTGATAGATTTGTTGTTGTTGTTGTTGAGGATACATATGAGGAAAGTAGCTAGAGTATGGTGGTTGAGACATCTTGAAACTTGTGTTAATGATGGATCTTTGTAGTCGAATGAAACTTTGTTGATGAAGTAACCTTATGCGTAGAAACCAGCTTAAGCAAAGAAAATACCTTATGCGTAAAAACACCAACTTACGCGTAACAATAAAGCTTACGCGTAGGAATAGCTTACGCGTAGACTTGAGGAAAACTTAGCTTAGCCGTAAACCAAAGGCTTAGTAGTAGAATCCTTATGCGTAAGATTAGCTTATGCGTAAGACAAGCTTATGCGTAAGACAAGCTTAGGCGTAAGAAAATGCTTAGGCATAAAGAGTTCTACGCGTAAGAGATTAGCTTAGGCGTAAAACTAGGGTTTTACCCAAAAAATCCTTTACACTTATACCAGTGTAAAAGATATCCAAAGTCGAAGTGTTTTCAGGCTTATCCAAGCAAGAAAACACTGAGTAAACCAATAGCACTGAAGATCAAAAGTTGAGGAGCTTATGCGTAGACTTTGAATGCTTACGAGTAAAACTAGGGTTTTACTATGCGTAGGATATACCAAACTTTGCCAAAACTGATTTTTAAGCACAACAACGTTTAGAAACCTGATTTTTGGGATGAAATAGCTTCAAAATCGCCAAAATAACACAAAAGTATGAAACTTGATGATCCAAAATACGATTTCACCTTACGCGTAGAAAAGACTATGCGAACAAAACCAAGCTTAAACACAATGATACACACGTAAAGTTTCAAACTTTATGCTAAAAACTTAGACTTTAACACAAAATAAACCTTAAAGTACAAGAATCTTGAATTTTAAAGTGTAAAAATGAAAGCTTTTAAGCGTTTGAAAATGTTAAGCACAAAACCCACGCGTATACAATATAACGTCAAAAACAAAATGTTTCACCCAACTAGATGGTGAATGATACCACTGTTAGGTCACCATATTGTAACACAAGCATCAATGAGTAAGAAATATAGATGAGATGATCGGATGAACACTAAACTCACACACGTTAAGACAATATAGAAATGTTATGCGTAGGTGTATTGAGAGAAATGAACAACCAACTCCCAAATGGGAGTTTACAAGATTATTTATAGGGAAGGAGCTAGGGCAACACACAAGTTCCCTTCCTTTCCTTATTGGGCTTGGGCCAAGGCTTATGGGCTTTCTACATAAGCCTTGTCATTAATACTAACATAAAAGCTTAATTAAGCACTATTACACAGAGATTACTAACACTTGAGAAGTAGTTTAGGAGTGATTCCAACACTGACGTCCTTGATGAATATTTGCAAATAGGCTCAACAACTTCTCGTTATTCTCTTGAATTTTTTGTATGTCTATTATGAAAAATTTTGGGGCATAGTATTTGCAAAAACCTACTTGCACAGATGTTGAAAAGCGATACGCGTTTCAAGAAGAAAAGCACGGGTTTCCGAAAATGTTAGGAAGCCTTGATTGTACAGATTGGGAGTGGTTTGGTTGTCTGAAAGCATATAAAGGGCAATATTGTAGACATGATCATGGTCCGAATCCATTCATTTTGCTGGTAGTTGTTGCGTCACAAGACTTATGGACATGGCATGCTTTCTTTGGTGTTTCCGGTGCGAACAACGACATCAACGTTATATATTAATCGCCTCTATTCAATGATCTCAAAGCCGGAAAAGCACCCGATATTGTGTTTGTGGCTAAATGCGTAACTTACACATAGGGATATTACCTTATCCGGAATGGACGACATTTGTTGAAGTCGCACCATAGGTATTCAATTTTCTCCTTGTTGACTCGTAGGCCTTTGTCTTCTAGGGCATCCCTCCATTGCTCCAATCTACCACTTAGCCCCTCTTACATTTCTGAAACTAGCACAATATCATCAGGGAATATCAAGCACCAGGGGATGCCGTGATAACTCATTGAGAAAAGGGTACGGGCTAATAGTTGAGCCTTGGTGTAGACCTACTTCTACCGGAAAGTACTATGTGTTTCCCACTGAGGTCCACACACAACTCCCCCACCCCTTCATACATATCATGAATAACGTTTATGTACCTTACCGATGTTCCTTTATCTCTTATGGTCTTGCAAATCACTCTCATGAGACGTTGTCGTAGGCCTTCTAATGCCATGTGCAAGTCTTTTTGTCTCTCTATATACTTGTCCATAAGGCTTCTAATAATGCGTATTCCCTCGGTCGAAGATTGTCCCGACATAAAACCGAATTGGTTTTCTAACACCTCTGTCTCTCGTCGGAGCCTTCTCTCAATAACTCTCTCCCAAAGCTTCATAGTGTGGCTAAGTAGTTTTATACCCGTGTAGTTGCTACATGCTTGCACGTATCCTTGTTCTTGTAGATGGGGATAATCTCGCTGGGTCTCCACTCCTCAAGCATCTTACTTTTTGTTGTAAGACCAACTTACTTTTTGTTTTTTAACCAGATAGTGATTTACATCAAAATTGGTTGTACCTTAGAATTTACATCATATGTGTAACTTCATAGCTAAACAACCACATGTAATTCAGAATTTCCACTCTATGATCTTTTTTGCAAGCATCTCTTTTAAAACACACAAAGTTAAAACAAAAAAACTGGTGTAGATCACAAAAAGACAATGTTACATCGAGAACATACGATTTTTACGATGTGTAATTTTGAAAGTTTAAGTTTAAGATGCATTTGATTGTGATCAATATTGATTAGAAATGAACATCGGCGGGTTTCTAGCAACTATGTGTAACTTGTGAGCCGATACAAAATGTTCAAAGCAGATCAAACCTATTACCATACAAAAACATAAAAATAATTTTACAAGAACATGGCCGATCTTCTCCTTGATTCTTCAGATCCCATACACAAAGACCAGTAATCGATTGATAGTTAACATATTTTACAAGTACTGAAACTGCCTCCAGATGTGATCACAAACGCTAACCTGTAAAATGGAGTAGAAAACCTAATTTAAGATAAATACGTACATGGGTATATATTGGTTATCTAATTAATATATAAGAAAACTTACAGTACAAAAGAATGGTATTTGGTTAAGCCTGTGCAAAAGCTCATTAAAACTCGAGGCATTTTCGTTCTTGCAACTTCTGTTCATGGAGGTATAACATGTTACATATGTGTTAGTTCAGCTGTTTGACACCGTGCAGAGTTGACTGTGACCAACACTATGCTCCAAAGGGTACATAGTTGTCTCTTTTACATATTTTTGATGATCAACGGCAGCTTTTCTGAGGCCTGAATATTGGCTTTTGTGAAGTTTCTTTTTAATAATCGAACAAGAAGCCAGTGGGTCATCAGATCCTGCTGCAACCCACCTATCAAAGTCATGAAGCGCAGTTCAACATTTTGGAACTAATTATCTTATTATTGTGAATGAAAGTTGCAACATATCGGTTTATAGTGTTTGGATAAACATATCCTGCTTCAGACCAGACATTCACAACAAAACAAATTATCTAAAGATGAAACATATTTACCTATATACGGGATTTTCACATAATTTGACATGTGTTTACTCTACTGGATTTTTCGCCATTTTATCTTCCAATTCATTGTTTAATCAGAAATTTCCTAGCACCCAAGCATCTAATAATTTAATTATTGCACCTTTAAACAACATAAGCACAACCAAACACTACCATTATAGCCTGCTTTGAAAACAGTCAATTCTGATTATTTTATGGACAGGTTGATTCTGATTATATTATAAACAAGAGTTGCTCTTACCAGGGGAAATGTAAGTAATGTAATCCTCGATAAACTGAATGCTAAAACCCTGGCAAAGAGAATTGCAGGATGTAAAAGTACATACCTCAGCATTTTCTCTGATGCAAGTCTAGCAGCAGTAATCACATTCTGGCTTGGCACCCATTTCACAACACGGTTTGGATCAGCTCGCATCGGAGAATGAATTTTGATAAGCTTATAAATGAGAAAACGGAACAATAAATTAGTTAGGCAAAAGTATAAGTTCCTGCGGATAATGATTTCGTAGTAACATCAAATATTCAATGAGAAAAAGCAAAACATGATCATCGATCCACAATGATCAAAAAAGAAGACCTCATTACCACACTCATCATTCTTATTCCATTCTTGCCATGAGCAGTTTGTACTAAAGTTGGTGGGTCATGTACATGTACGGGTTAAAACAAGTCATTTTGGTGCCAGTCAAGACAGGCCAGTTGGGTTGCCATGAAGGCTGAAACATTTTTGGTTATATTTATTTATTAATAGTAGTGTGTCAAACATGATAGGATTACAATACTATTTTAAAGCTCATAAATACAGTTTGTACGACTGTTAAACCATTCTACATATTTAAATGGGTCGAAACTGAACCTCTAATGATAATTTTAAATGAGTAGGCGAGATAGATGAACTTACTCCTAAACACTCCATCATCTGGTAGTATGCCCTACCGTGCAATGGGGTATGGCCTTGTCGAGACTCTGAGAAATATCTTGTCCTGAAAACAGTATACGCAAACTCATTACCCAGGGACATATTTTATAACTACTTACACTGTTCACCAAAAAAAAGTGAACA
This sequence comes from Chrysanthemum seticuspe, assembly GCA_019973895.1. Taxonomy (NCBI): domain Eukaryota; kingdom Viridiplantae; phylum Streptophyta; class Magnoliopsida; order Asterales; family Asteraceae; genus Chrysanthemum; species Chrysanthemum seticuspe. The sequence goes on from BPTQ01000008.1 coordinate 310,607,861, forward strand.
AACTGTTTTGAATGGTTCCATCAGTTTAAAGTAAGTAAATCACTAGTCTGTTAATAAAGTTTATAAAAGCTTGTTTACCATTCTTTATAGCCTGGATCCACAGTAAATCCATACATGTCAACTGTATCACATATTGATAAAGCAAATTCAAGAGCTTTGAGCCCAGTTCCTTTCGCTGCTGAGCCGAAAGATGCACCTAGCATCAGATATACGCGATTGAGAATTGGAACTTCCTACAATCCAAAGTTCATAACTCGAAGATCAGGGATTCATATTATGAAGATCAATGGTATGTTAAACTGTATGAAACATTATTTAGGTAATCAAATTCAAAAATCTAATAAAACATTAATGCTCACCCGAATCATTTTATTCATAATGTCATGGATTGTGGTTTTGACGAGCAGTACCTCTTTTCCGGTATCTGTAGAGCGTGAAACACTTAGTATGTTTAATGCTTAGTGTGTTTCCAGTAAGTTATATTGTAATCACAGAAGCAGAGTTACAAAAATACCATATAACTCAGCAACTTTGTCCAGAGCTTTAGCTGAACCTCTATTGAGTAGACGAAATGTGCTCTTTGTACCCACATATTCCGTGTAATTCTATAAGCAGAAATTTATATGCAAATCAATATTTTAGAGTGGGCATCGCATGCTACTGCTGGAACCAATGAATCAAAGCTGAACCATCACATAAATCCGAAGAAGTGAAAAATGTAATGGATTATATACCTGGATTGGTGCTCCGTTTTCTCTGAGAACGGCATCATAACCATCAATATCCTTTCCAAACTTTGTTTTTAACAGATCCCCTGAGTTACCAATAACTGCACAGCGGCTATACTGCCTAGGAACATATGGTGGTGTTTCAGGTAGTACCAAAGAAAGTTTCTCCAGACAGAGCGTTTTATTTGCACAGTTGTTTCTGCAGCAATGAGATACAACAAATCAGACTGCAATTAACTATGAAAGACGGAAATTTTAGGCAATTAACAAGAAATATTAGCAACTCGGTTATTTTTTTCAGGACAGATGCAGCTATGGTTGATAAAAGAACATAGTAGCTACTCGTGCATTTATTTTTTTTAGATGGTTTGTAACTTACAGAAGTATTCCTTTATTAATCCTCTTCCATGCATAATCTGTCCATCCATTAGGTAACGCATCAATGAACTCCTTGGTGAGAATGGTAGTACTGTTTCGAACCTAGACAACCCAGCTTATAAGTGATGAAAAATTGCCATTTTTCAACGCATACAAATCAACGTCGTGTATTATGTTATTCTTGTATTGCATAAGGTAGCATCATGTGTGGAATCTTTTGGTATGTAACATTACGCTTAGTACAGAATTCAAATTTTGGGTAGACAACAAATATAAGAACTAGCTACACATCAGATACCAACCTGTTCCCATGTGGCAACTGCTTCACAGAGATTAAATTCGAAGGATAAGCCCTCTAAATTTCCAGTTTTTGGGTCTTTCTGTTAGAGAACAGTCAAATATATAATATCTTAATCAGAAATGTAAAAGATACTATTAGATAAGCATAACGGAAAGAGCTTGAGACAACCTACCCATTTAGGGACAGTTTCGCTAGGGAATTGTAGTGTGACTTTGCAGTAGTCTCTGCCGCCGATAGCTTGCAGCCCTAATCCATTGGCCGCCTGAATCAAGATGCACAAAGTAAAGAAGGCGTTATGTTTCTTCTGATAGTTACCAGTTTACCACATAAGTTTTTTTAATGAAGTATAACAAGCCTGACTTCTTTAGGAAGAGACATATTAATGTACACATTGTGTACGTAAGTTGTGTTAGTTACATATAAACCATCGGCAAGGAAGTCGTGGATGAACACTACATAATATGTATCATTCATTCCTTTACAAGACTCCTTCCATTTATTCATTCCTTCACATTATGACTGGTTCTATTTAATCAACTAATACATTAATCTTAAAATCACTATGCATCAGAACACAAATAGGGTTTAGTGTTAAAAAGGCTTGTGAGTATCATCACTAAAATGTGAGAGGTCTCGAGTTCAATTCTTGCTAGGTGCAAAAGTGGCCACGCCAATCTCTTGAAAAGGGAGGGATTTGCCCGGTTTATATATGTGTGGCAGTGGGTTCAAACCCCGTGGATTAGTCAGCCAAAAGGCGAAAAACCATGGTTACCCAAAAAAAAAAGTAACGCAACCGTTACTTTCTTTCTCTACAAATAGATTATCACTCTCAATATCATTCTACAGATCACCGGACGCATTTCAACTAACCAACGATTTAAGGTCTTATAGCTACTTAACAAGTAAGAAACTCACCACACACTTCTGGAATCCAGTTTGCAAAGTCTGCAACGCCTCGATTTCGTCATCGGATAAATTCAACGTCCCGTCTACTCACATAAAAAGCAATCATAACATCAAAATCAAACTAAAAAGATTCAAAAATGAATTGAACACGCAACTTTAGTAAACATACTTAGATTAGAAACACCGGTGATGTAGATAAGAATAGCTATAAATCCAGAAGCTAATGAAATAAGGAATGCAAAGTGTAACATCTTCATATTTTATTAACTTTGTTGAAATCAGTTGAGATCTGTGCTCAGTTGGTTTGGTTAAGTGTGTATATTAATGGAATTGAAATACTTGTTCGAAATCACGCAGTGAGAGTGTGTGTTCTCGATCTGATTTGCAATGAGCACAAGATTTTATACTTACAAGAGATGTGATATTTTGAGTCCCTGAAGTATGTTCTAACTTAGCTTTTAATTCATTGTTAATCAGATTCTATTTTATTATGTAGAGTCGTAGACGGATGAGGTTTTTCTTGTTCAGTTTATCGGCGAGGGCGATTTTTTTTACTCATACACATGTCCCACCAAGTGAATCTTGAGATAAATTAACCATTATCTTGATATATCCAAATGTACACACTTAGTGAGGTTTGAACTGTTGACCTCTTGTGAAGAAACTAAAGACCTTATCACTAGGCCATTATAAAAAATGAAGTATCACATACGAGTTGTTTCTAGTAAAACCATCTGGAAAGGGATGTTTCTCGATAAGGTAGGGATGCGACAATGCTGAAGGGTTCTTAATCCATTTTTTTCATGTATCTACAAGTGTGTACACAATTTTGAAACATAACGTTTGTTTTTTCTTCTTATGTTTGCACGCACATCTACGTTTTTGAAAAATAAGTATGTTTTTTAGACATAATATACCAAAAATGGTTTTTTAAAACTTTAGTTTTGTAGACTTCGAATTAACCCTTCTCCTAAAAACACAATATTCTAGACGAGACCAAAAAAAAAATATAAGAAATCAAACAGGTGTATTGGCAAGTTATATTGGATTTGGCTTTCTTTTTTACACTTTCGAAGTTGTAACTAAACTTGTCTTTGTTAGATTGACATTTTAGAGTTTCTAAAATGCTAAAAACAAGAATTTCGTAATTAATATGAAACTACTTGTTAATAACTTTGTCTCTATGTGCACTAGTTCTATCATGATTGTTTCTCTTCTACTTGCCCATGAAGATTTGAAACTCATCCTAAATGAGAATTTTTCCTCTAAACAAATGCGCGTTTAACTAAGAGCATTTCCAATGCAATTATAGAATATGACTTAAAAAAGATTTAAAAATGAGTTAATGCATTAAATCAGTCGTTCATAAAGGGTTATTAAAACAATAAGTTGAGAAAGAATAAACTATTCCAAAACTGGTAATGTGTGGGTGATTGAATATCAAACTTTTTAACATCAGAAATTATAATTCTAAAATAGTTGGTGTATTGAAGATGTTTTATACAAAAAAGCAATGTTTTAAAACCCGGATCGATTCGGTCGGCTTAATCGGTTAAACTGTTTTTGGTCAAAAAAATGGTTAAAAAAACCAAGTTTTTAAAAACGGGTTAACCGGTTAGACCCGTCGGGTTTTAAATGACGCGGGTCAAACCGATTCTCGAAACCCGACCGGGTTTGATTTTTTTCATTTTTTATAAAAAACCGAGTTGACACAGTGATCGAACCGATTAAAAAAAATAGTTTTTTAATAAAAAACCGACAGTCGAACCTGTTGAACTGGTCACCCAATGACCCAATGACTCCACCGGGTCGATTAAAAACGTGATTTTCAAAACATTGTAAAAATAGACACCATCAAACCAAAAAAGAAAGGTTAAAGTTAAAGGTATACAGTTTTAGTAATTGGAGGGTAACTTATGTCACTACTTCAACTTTGAGGGTAGAGGCTTTTACAACTAGCCCTTATTTCATAGTAACAAAAAACATTAGATCATCGTCTCCGCCGTCAGCAGCTCCACTGGTTAGTTTTCCGGCCACTCTTTTTATCACACAAACACACGTATCTATAACTGTGTGTGTGAACTTTAATTTTGCTCTATATATTTATTGTTAGGGTTTTAGTTCTAGTATATCATTTCACATTTTAACCTAATTCGTTGTTATTACAATTTAAATTAAAGTTTGATTTTATAAATAAATAAATGGTTCGAATATTATTTTATTTTGTTTAAATATAGTACTGAATATGATAAACTAGTGTCCAATTCAACTTTCAAGAGTAAAAAAAGAATAGTGTTAGATTGGGTAATTAGATTGAATGTAGATCTATATGAATATAAAACTGTGTTTACCATACTTCATTTGACATTGTTGAAGTTGTAAACGAGTATAATAACGCGACTTGAGGGTTTATAGTTATTAGTATTGCTCATTTATATATGGGAATCTTATTGTCGAAGTATCTATCTCTAAGACTATATAAACTTATCTTCCCGTCATTCGGTGATTTATCTTCAACTTCTTAAACTTAGTGCGGTCAACATTGCAGGTGTTTCACATATTTATTCGGATCAAGCATCATGACTAAGTTGAGGAAGCTCAATCGTCCTACTGGACATCGTATGTCCATGCTCAGGTGTGTAATAGTCGACTCATTAGACATTCTTTGTAATCACGTGTGTCTCTGCTAAAAATGTTCTGCTTCTTGTAGGACCATGGTCTCTCAGTTAGTGAAGCACGAAAGGATAGAAACTACTGTTGCCAAGGTAAACTAGCTTACTAGTGTTTGTTTGTTTGTATTACTGTTGCAAAATTGAAAATTGATACAACTCAACACATGTGGGCTTGTGGCGAGGATACAATCCAACGTTTCGTACTAATAAATTCAATCTTTACTATTTAGTATGGGATAAATTTTATAGGCTGTAGAGTCGGTATCTGTTTCATGTACCAATATTATTTTTAGTTTGTTTGCAGTGTATTTTTTCTGACCTTCAAGTGCAAAAAGAAGTTCATTTCTTTTACTTGTTATTGTTATAGGCAAAAGAAGTTCGTAGGCTTGCTGATAACATGGTGCAGCTTGGGAAAGAGGTGCGTGTAACCTGGAGTTTTCTTTAATTCGTATTCATTACATCACATAACTCGTGGATTGCAACAATTTTTTTTTTTTGACATTTTCTTCTATGGGTTATTTTGAAAATAAATTATATGTTTAAGCCCATTGTCATTATTACAAGTCGTTAAGATAGCCAGCTAACTTTTTGTGATCAGGTTGTTTTGCTCATTTATTCATCAAATGAGTAAAAACTTTTATTGCTTTTTCTTACGTATTACTAACTGTCATGTAACTATTACAGGGCACCCTTTGTGCTGCCAGGCGTGCTGCTGCCTTTGTGCGAGGAGATGACGTTATACACAAACTATTTACAGAGCTGGCTTACCGATACAAGTAAGCTTCGTATCAGTTATATGTCAAGTTTTTCACTCAATGTCAACTGTTGTTTAAACAGTTTACTCTTTGTGCAGAGATCGGGCAGGAGGATATACCAGAGTACTTAGGACTAGGATAAGAGTTGGTGATGCTGCAGAAATGGCGTATATAGAGTATGTTTTTTGTTACTTTGGCTTCAATTCCGCTTTTTAAGTTTGTTTGCTTGTTCGTTTATCATAAGTCTCTTTTTATATATGAAATATAGATGAATATACAAGAACACCATATCAGGATACAAGAGGCACAATATTGTTTGTTTTATTATTGAAAAATGGAAATATTTAATTTATAAAATCATAAATGTGGCTAAATTGAAGTAATAGAATGATATGAGTTTACAAAGTAAAATGTGGAAGCATCATCAACCATGAGTCTAGTTATAAGTCTATATATAGACACATAAAACACACTTTGATATCCTGAGACTTATAGGGCAACAAAATCCAGGCATCCCTATGTAGTGTGCCTCCTTCAATCAGTAAAGTTGTGTGAATCAGCCAAATTTAGAGGTGGCAGAACGGCTAGGTCGGACATGTTGTGTACGGGCTAACTTTTAGACACATGTCGATGTAGGTCGGGCCCATCATCCCTTTTTCCAGCTGTTTTTTGTATTTCGTAAATGGTTAATATGTCAAATATGATTAATATTTATTTTATCTGAATAGTGAATACAATAGCTTATGCTGCTGTAAGCATTTGAATTGCACTTTAAGCGGCTTTTGACAAGTACAGCTTATGTGACCTTTTTTTTTTCTTAATACAAACTGGTTAGCTGTTTGATCTGTTACAATTAGAGGTTAACCCGTCCCAACCTGTTTTCATATGAATGGGTTGAGAATTGAGATTGTGATCTCTATTTAAATTGCTGCTGCAAGCCTCGTCAGGTCAAGGAGCTCTTTTTACTTCTTCAAAGTTTTACGACTTGTAAAAATTTATTATTTTCATTTTCTCCAAATTCTTTTTATGGAGCATCTTTATTTATTTGGCAACAGGTTCATAGACAGAGAAAATGAGCTTAGACAATCGAAACCCCCAACACCACAACCAGCTCAACGACCACCGTTGGATCCCTGGACAAGATCTCAGCTTAGCAAGAGTTTTGCATCTCCTAAAGAAGTTAAAAGCTCTGAGGCGGAGGATTAAAACCTTTTTCTCACTGAGAAGATCCCTTAAAGGAATAAAAAAAAAGGTATTTAGAAAGATTGGCAAAGATGCTATTGAACTTCTTCTAGAACGCTATTCAGAGTTTGTAGTGACGTATTATGGCATTAGAATGTTTAATTTTGCTTGGCAGCTGAGTCGACTTCTGTAAACAAGTTTCATGAATCCAGTTTTCCTCATTGTTCAGAAGGGAGGAACTCAAATCTATAGTATGATCATAAAATATGTTGGAATTCTGAATCCCATGAATACTTATGTTGGTTTGATAAGAATTTAAGAAACCACTGAAATTTCATTTTCACGACATGCATCTCGAGTATTAGTTATTGGAGATGGCGTTGCAAAAGAGTCGAATTCTAGTTGAGCACGGGTACAAGTGAAATTGCGTTTATAATAGCTTGATTTAAATTCTTGTGATGTTTGTCTGAATTAGTGAATTATATGGATCGGTTAATATGTGTAAAAGTTATGGTGAAAATTTGGTGGATGGTTTTAGATGAACCTTCTTTCATTGAATGCAGCAATTATGTCTACTTTTCAGCTATTTGACTATCCAATCATGTATATCTCATGCTTTAGCCTAAGGTTGAGGTTGAGCCTGGTTCAGTTGTTTTCGGCCCATATTTGAAACCTGTGCAATGTAAAGTTCCATGGAGATAGTCAAAACACGACATTGCACCACCAATTGAACCAAAACTGGGGGCAGCATAGTTGATGAAGCCGCATGTGAGTTATACTTGCTTGGCCTCTAGTCTTGATGGATAGAACCATATTTTTTTATCTTAACGGCAAGACTTGACCAACAGATGTAGGACTAAGTTTCTACTAGTTAAGTCGGCCTAACGGTTGCCACAGTTTTTCATATGTACGTTTGTGCATGCGTTGAGCTATTAAATGCTCGATTTGTTAAATCTGTCACACAAAAAAAGGAAGAGCAATGCTGATACATGAACGAAAAATCAACCATTTCATCTAGAGTTCTAGACCAAACAACATTGACATAACGTACTCAAACCATAATGTTCAATATAACATCTAATATAAAAGCAGATGCATATTCTTATTTATGTTAGTTGAAGCTAAAGTTATTTAATGTGCATTATGTTTATAATGAAAGTTGCAACACTCGTGAGCACTGATGTTTGCGGCTACAACTAATTTTGACAAACATAAACTACTTTTGATACTAAAATTTTGCAAAAAATTCAATATCAAAGTAACTTAAAATTATTAGATAGCGAAAATTAATAAGTAAAAAGTTATGTTAGTTACCATTGAGGCATCAGCTTAGCGGTTTGTAAAGAATGAGTTGGCAAGCATCCAAAAAGGTTGCGAGTTTGTTAGCCGATTTAAACATGAAATAAACTATGTTAGGCTGCATGTAATGGCATTGCAAAGACGCGTCCTTTGCCTTGTTGGCACCTCATTGATGCATTTTTGCTAAAACACACGCCTCTGTGGCACTCGTCTTTTATGATAAAAGTTGGTCGACAAACCAACCGACTTGTGAAAGTCGTGTGTGTGATTTTGTTTTTTGTAAGGTATATTTCTGTTTAACCATGGTACATTTGTATTGTAAAGCTATTTGTTTTATTACACTATGTTAACGGTGGTGTTAAAAACCTGATGTAACGCTGAATTAACGGGTCTAGTGCAGCCGGGTAAAAAAATATTGGAAACACCCTTCCACGTCACAATATAAACAAAAAGGTGGGACCCGGAGATCCAAACCCGATCCAAGACCCGAGATACAACTGCCAGATGTAAGATCTCGTTATTTTCCCCCTTTTGATCATCATCATCATCAATAACATTACAACATCTGAAATATCCACAGATCTCAAAGCTTCCAACCAACAATGGCAACACGTTACTGGATTGTATCACTTCCTGTTCAATCCAACTCATCTTCTCCATCATCTCTTTGGACTCGATTACAAGAACAAATCTCCAAAAACTCATTTGATACTCCTCTTTACAGGGTATTTATATTATATTCATCGCTCAGTTCTTATATAATTATCATTCATTCTCATATCATTTTATTAACATTCATTTTTTGCAGTTTAATATCCCGAATTTACGCGTTGGAACGCTCGATTCACTTCTAGCACTCAGCGATGACTTACTCAAGGTTTATTTTATATCATTTTCTGTTAATTATTATTTTTACCTAATTTGTGTTTTTATTCAAAATTGCGATCGAGTGCGAAATGTGTTATAATTTTGATCCCTAATTTTGCGTCAAAAGGTGTTGCCACGTCACAATAACATCTAAACATATTTTAGCTCTCACGCGTTAAACTCAAACACATACGTATGCTTTTTTTCTGAAAGACAATCATAATCGTAATGTTGCCCCAAATTTGAGGATAACGTTGACAATGACATAGAAGTGGTGTCGCGTTAGCATTAACTATACCGTGATCTCTAAACCGATTCAGTTGATGTGATTGTGTGTGTGAAGCTTGTTAGGTTATTGAGCTAGTTTTGTAGTTTGTTTGCGATGGATTTGAATTGATTAATTCTTTTTTGTGTGTGTGTAGTCGAATACGTTTATTGAAGGGTGTTCACATAAGATAAGGAGACAGATTGAGGATTTGGAGAAGGTGTCTGGGATACTCAGTAGCTCGTTGACTGTTGATGGTGTTCCCGTGGATTCTTATCTTACCAAGTAATGCTATTTTTGGGTTTGTTATGTGCGGATTTTGGTAATGTGGAAGGTTTTGATTTTGACGAGTTTGTGATTTTGTAGATTTGTGTGGGATGAGGCTAAGTATCCGACTATGTCTCCACTTAAGGAGATTGTGGATGGTATTCATGTGCAGGTGGCGAAGATAGACGATGATCTTAAGGTATTATTCTGTGCTAGCTTTATTTATTGCATTTTTAGTTTTAATAAAATAGTTTCTGATTTATTTCTGAATACCGGTATATGTAGTAGGCAATGTTCTGTTTACTTTCGACCCTAGATTCACTTGTTAAGATAAGCTAAGATTTCATCCTTGGGGTGAAGATATATGCGCTTATTTACACTGGATGAGGGAATATATACAAGTACACTGGTGAAGTGGGAGGAGCCTTTTAGTCGAACATTGTGCATTGGATTAAACATATCCAGCTGCCCCCATTTTTGACTCATCTAGTTTTATAGGATACTTTAGAATTCAGATCACATTTGAAATTGAGGAGAGTAGGAAATACTTTGTAGATTATAAACTGTTGCCTATCTGTGTTACTAGTACTTCACTAAATGCTTGACATATCTATCTATTGGCAGAGTTAGTACAAGCTATTACATTTTGTGTTAGTATTATGAAGCTTTTTTCTTGAAAAAAGCTATTTCTTACCATATGCCATTATACGATAATTATTTATATATCCTTTAGTGTTTATTAAATTGCTGAGCTTCAGAATATCTAGATTCTAGAATCTATTTCTTTCTTGCAAAAATCAGCCCTACCTATATGCAGAAGCTACCATGGGGAAGCAGTACATTGCATTAAAGCTAGAGTGAAGATGCATTGTAGCTAGAATTCTAGATAACCTTGTCAATGTAAAATTCCAGTTGATTGTGCCATAACTTTTGGAAAATCAATTTCCATCGTTATATATTTTTTCTTAGGTCAGTTAACAGCTGATACTTCTACAACCATCATAGTATGGAACAGGCACAAACTTCAGTCAGAAATCAACTACTGATGCATGTCCAATGATGATTGGATCGATAATTCAGTGAATTTGATAAAGATAGCCCTTAGGGCTGTCTTTAAGGTGTTAAGAAATGCGTTAGTGACTCGCACCTTAAATAGTAACCATCCTCCCCTGAATTTAACTTATCCCAACCAACATAATGTACCAAATACACATATTTTTGTGGCTTAAACATAGCCCTAAGAGGGCTGTCTTTATCAATTCCCACTATTTAATACTATTGATCTAAGGGCATATATAACTGGCAATCACCTAAAATGGTGTACCTGGTCGCATATAAGTTGAAAGAAAAGAATGTGGTTACATAATGGATAAATTTTGGAGTGAACTAGATGGGTTGACTGAAAAGAAAGTAGCAACAGGTACACCACATGCCGACATGTATACAACTACTTTTTATTTGGAGATAAGCTTGTTTATCACATGGATGTAATTCTGTTAGTTTCTAATATTCAATTGTTATAAGGGTTGACCTCCCTCGCAGTAGTGATAAAAACACCATACTTTTCTCATAAATTACCTGATTACCATTTGATGATATGCTACAATATTACATTGATTGCTCATTATCATCATTATCTGGAATACTATCTCAGTTTGAAATATAACCCTTTCTCATTGGTAAATCTAATTACTTGCGTGATTTGATCATATGTATACATATAATATATGGGTGTGTGTATTTATAGTTATGTACTTCATTGTGTTTTTGCTATTTTTCATATGACCTGGAGCTTGCCATGATTATAGTTTGCTTTTGTTATCTGCCCTGTAACAGATTCGTATTGCCGAGTATAACAACGTTCGCAGCCAACTCAATGCAATTAACCGAAAGCAGACCGGAAGGTAAAGAAATATTAATGGCTCTTATTGAACTTTGAAATTTATGATTAGTAACGAGCAAAAGGTTGTACTTGAAACCAATATAAAAGCTGTCATTCAAAATTAAACATTTTTATAAGGAAAATAATGCTCTATAATATTTTGGTTTTCCATTAAGTTTCTATTGCAACTCTGATAATGCGCCTGAGTGCCTGACCTGACTTAAATCAATTTTCTAGTTTGGCTGTTCGTGATTTAGCCAATATAGTATCACCCGAGGATCTTGTCAATTCAGAACATTTGGTTACACTCATTGCTGTTGTTCCCAAGTATTCACAGAAGGATTGGTTGTCAAGCTATGAGACTCTGACGACTTATGTGGTAAGGCCTATAATCTTTGTTTATGTATATGATATCTGTTGTTGATACCCCTGATCTTTAATGTCTATAATGGAGTATTTTAATTTGCTGAGGGCTAGTCTTAACTATATGGAAAACACCTTCTTCCTAAATATTCCAGGACCCGCATTTATTTCATACAGGAATTGTGTTTCTATTTTACAACCTTAACATCGTCTGGTACAGTCTATCAGCTTTCAGTCTGATTAGAAACTAAATTTATGCTAACAGATACCTAGGTTTGAGCTTTACAATCCTGATTTCTATAATGTAAAGAACCTAAGGCTGAGCTTCACAATCCTGGCTATCTCTGTTTTCTATCTTCTTGATAATCCAGTTTTCAGTGATTTTGGGGTTTTATTGCTCTTATGGGTTGATATGTATTGGAGCCTTGCTATTTTCATGTATATTACTTAGAGGTGGCAAACTAGACAGGTCAGATAGGTTGGATAGCAGTCAAAATGGGCAACTCTTTTGTACGGGTTGAGCCCAAACGCTATTTTCCCAAAGTTTTTAGTTTACAATAACCAAGTATTTGGATATTTTATATTTTAAGTTCTTATTGGCTTATTGCATATTTTAAAAGAAATAAACACTTTTAAAGTATTTGGATGGCTAGGTGCTTATCGGCTTTGTTTAGTTTTGGAGGAAATAAGCACATGCAGAGGTGCATAAGAGCCATAAGCACATTTAACTAGTTTCCTGTTGAGCTGACCTTTTCTTTTTTGCTTTACCCATTTGAACTGTTAAACATAAGACATAACTCAAACTATCCCATTTATGAGTATATGGATCAGAATTTCCATTTATACTTCTACTTTTCATAGTTCCAGTAGGGGAATAAAGAATTTCATTCCTGCAATTCCACCCTTTGATTGAGCTAATTGTTTTAGGTCCCCAGATCCTCCAAGAACCTACATGAAGATAACGAATACGCTATCTATACAGTGACATTATTCAACCGCGATGCTGACAATTTCCGAACAAAGGCACGCGAAAGAGGGTTCCAAGTGAGTTTTTCATCCAGTAGTTTGTTTGTTTGTAACCAAACACTGAAGTTATATTCAAAAACTTACTAAGATGTTAGCTAAAACCTCTTGTTTGTTTTGTGGTAACATGAAAACCACAAAAATGATCTATGAAACATCTAGTTTTTTTTCTAGGACTCCTATTGAGTGTTAATTTCTAATTTGTTGTTCAGATTCGCGATTTTGAATATAATTCAGAAACTCAAGAGAGCAGAAAGCAAGAGCTTGAAAAACTGATGCAAGATCAAGAATCCCTGAGAAGCTCTCTTTTGAATTGGTGTTATACCAGTTACGGAGAGGTACTTTTATCAACCTACATAGAAATTGGTGTTGCACTCTTCTTTTTTTATTCACGTTCAAGTAGGTGTTATATAGATATGAATATATTTTGGGGATATAGGGTCTCATCTATCCCCAAATTCGAAAGTGGGTGGACAATGCGTAATTTGTTGCAACCAATTGTATAAGTGGTTTTTTGGTACTTACGTATCAATAGTACGTATGAGTTAAAGTTGCTTTGTAAGCTCTGTAGAGTGTAGACGATTACTACTAGTCTATAAAACACGTCATTATCATTCAGTAAACGAGTATTGTATGCCATTCAACAATGTTTTATTTCGCATTAGGGAAAAACAAGTATAGGTGTTAATCAAAATATATTTTAAATTTAACCAAATGAATATCTATGTATACATTTGTAACAATGATCGTTAACATGCTTTCCCTTTGGCTATTGTGGTTTAAATTTAAATCAGTTTTGTGGTCATTAAGTTAGTAGTCTTCCTTTCTCCTTGACTGTCTAACTAAATGTTTACTAACTCCTGGTGAACTGCATTAACGCTGCAGGTTTTCACTTCCTGGATGCATTTTTGTGCTGTACGTCTATTTGCTGAGAGCATTTTGAGATACGGATTGCCACCATCATTTCTGGTAATAAAATTGCACATCTTCTGAAACCCCTTCCCCTGGCAGGGAGGAGATGGATGAGATGATTCCCTTTACCCTGCTAGGTGTTTGCAGATGTGGCAAGATGGGTGGGTGGGGCGGCGGGTGTCAAAACGGGCAAAGTTGGTTTGGTTGACCCTCAAACAGTTTTGCATCCATTTATAATAACTACTTAATGTGTTATTAGTTCTTACCAAAACAGTTTTTATTACAATAATAATCTAAATCTTTCAATAACCTGGTTTGCTTATAATTAGACTTTTGTGACCTTCAGCTTAGCTTAATATTAGCACAAGTAGACCCATGGATAATCAAATGGCTCACAAGTCAACCCATGGTTTGCACCAACTGCTTTAAAAAAGAAACGTCTCGTCAGCAGGCTGGTTCTTTGTGCCTATATTTAGAAAATTTGGTTCCTTGTCATGTCCTGTCAAAACCAATTGAAACTGAATACAGGCTGAGTTTCTTCATTTAATTTTTTTACCCAAAAATGTTCTTAAATTGTGTGTGTCAATGTGTCATGTTTCTACCATGATGCACTAGAACACATTTGCGCTTCTTAGACTAGTAAATAGGTGTTTATAGAAGTGTAATGCCTTCAAACTAGCTTAATACCTTTGAACTCAGTTCAAGGAGAGGTCTTGAATCGAAGTTCTAAAAAATAGAATCCAAGATCATTGGTCTGGATCTTGTTTCAATTTTATTCCTTTTTGCCAGAGATGAAATTTTCAGCCCATTGATTTAGGTCACGCTTTGCCTCTAATGGGTCAATAAGTCATTCAAAAAGTTGGTCAAAATGGGAACAGGTTCAACGTGTCAAATGTGCTAAAGTCATCTTAAATGTATACAAATTGCTTAAAATCATCTAAATTTGTTTTTATATCAAATTTCAGATTATTTTTGTAATAATATAGTTTTACAATCATCATAAAAACACTAATTATATGTAATAATAAAAAGACAAAAATAAGTGTGCACGGTTATGTTATTCAGTTGGGCAGTGATCCATCCGGTTCAATCCTGGACTCATAAATGACATCCAAATCTTTCCATTACCATTTGCTGGTTTCCATCATAGTTCTTACAGATTACTTTTATTTGATTTCAGTCGGTCGTGCTCTCACCATCTGTGAAGAGTGAGAAGAAAGTACGTGCGATCCTAGAATCTGTATCAGACAGTTCGAACAGGTAAGTTCCCATCACTTCTGTATTCAATCTCCATCATTTCACTGGCTGAAACTATATTTCTTTTTCTCCTAGAAAAAACGGCGCTGGGATTTAGTGCACATTTGACTTTTAACTGTTGATTTATTTTCTTAACTTTATAATTAAGTCTCATTACATAGTGTAAAGAAACCAATAATTGTACCTCTTAGTCAATAAACCCTCATCTATATTGAATTATCCATTGAAAGGAAAACACATATTTTTAACTCGAGAACCACTTCCGTCGTTAACTAGGATAAGACAAGTAATGAATTGTGCATGTGGTACCCCCTATCCATTGAGGATAATCAAATGGACCAGTCTAGGACATTTGTCTTTCTAGGGCTACAAATTGTTTTCAGCAGGATATGGGTGATAGTGTCGTAACATTAAAACCTCTGAATGTATTGGATTATACATCAGTCAACATTGTCACTTGAATAAGACATAAGAAAAAGGAATGGAGCTTCTTAAATGGCATGTGTATATTTTATCTGTTAGGATCCATCTGGTGTAACTGCTATTACAAATAACGGTTTTCTCATAATCACGTATCCTCATGCAGCACGTTCTGGAAGACGGAAGATGATGGAAACATGGGCAGCTTGGGTGGTGAGGCCGATGCTCATCCTTATGTCTCTTTCACCATTAATCTTATATGAGCCTTGTGTTGTGCGGGTGCCAAATGCTGAATATTTTCAGTTTATTTATAACAATAATTTCAACCTTTGTATTTTAAGGTGTATTTATCGGATTTTAGTTGCATATTAAGTGTATTTTGCTTGATCGGGAGATTTTTGTCTTCTTATTCTTTCACGTTGTTTTGAGAGACTTTGAGAGGGTGGTTGGTTATTGGAAAGTGATGTAATAATCTTTTATTTGATTATATGTTTGAAAACCATGTATAAATATGACCTCGGAATAAGGTTTATGGCTAAATTTGGAAAGTTTTATGTTATGAATTTGGTGAATAGATAAGAATGTCATTAGATATCATGTGTCTAACCATTTACGTGCAGGTTTACTCAAAGATTATATCCTACTCAAATTGTATTTCTATCGCACTCTTGATTTGATAAGCCCATCTAAGTTGATTATTATTTTGCTTACTAAATTACTACAAAACATAAACATAAGAGGTTAATATGTGAAACGTGAAGTTAGTTGATTAATAACAATCCTGGATTAGATTTTGAATAGTGGTAGTTTATATTGATAATGTAATATCTCGACTGAACAACTGCATCAGATTACACGAACTCAACAATTGAATAATTTGAGACCAAATTATGTTTAAATCATTGCATGGTATAAACAAAATAAAAGGTCAACTTTTGTGGCATTTAGGGTGTGTTTGTTTTTAAAAAAAAAAGTTTTACTAGCCCCTTACTCTTACCAGACGTTTTACTTGTTTGTTTTTTTCGTTTGAGTAATACCCAGTAAGACATATAACATCTTACTCAGTAAGAGGTGGGAGACTTGTCTTACTGCCTCTTACTCGTTTTGTAAACTTTATATAATATATTTGATTGTTTATTAACTATGCTATATTTATGATAAAAAGTCTTGTTTCATATTTACATAAGTTATTTATTATCGCATTACGTTGGTTTAATAAACAAATTGCAAAAACGAGCACTTAAAATCATTCGGACAATTATAAAAACAAACAACATTATTTCGTTTAGATTTAGACTTTCTAGCCACCTCTTACCAGTAAGATGTGGTAGTCAGATTCAGACTCAAAACATCTTAATGAAACAAACACAACCTTACACTTTTTGATGAATGCCCTTTTATCTTATTTTTCTAATGACAATTTTTCATGCTCACATGCCACTTATTTCACAATATATCTCATAAATGTCTTTCATGATATTAAAAACCAGAACCTCTTCACTAGCGGACATCTCACATATCACTATACCAAAAGCCTTAGGTAAATGGCCGCTATTTATTATGTTAAAAATCAAAATTAACTTATACGTGCACGCATTTAGCAACACCTATCTAGTAAAGTAGTAATATAGTTTAACTTAATTGAAAACCTTTTTACTTTGGTTAAATTATATTTACATAAAATGATAACACTTAATTAACTGTTAATTGACGGAGACGCGGGAGCCGAGATAGAACCCGTGCCTTGATGTTTTGCTCCAATTTAAGGATGAGCATCTCGACTCGAATTCCGGCATCAAACCGGAACCGTACCATTACCATACTGAAATGGTACTGATTCTCAATACACGATACGGTACCGGAACTACAAAATAAGGTGAAAAAATGTACTTTTTAAAAAGGGTACGGGACTTATGCAGGAAATCCCGGTTTGGTATCGGAATACAAAAGTTTTTTTTTTTTTTTTTTTTTTTTTTTTTTTAAATTAATCTAGTGATCAAACCAATGTGTTTTTGTACGTAGGAAAAAAAAGGCTCTTAAGTCTTGTGTAACAACCATCGCTTTCTCATAAACCCTCCCCAAAACCAAACCTTAACATATCATCAATCATTAGAATCATAAAGTTCGCATCAATGATTCATCTCAATCATCATCATCACTAAAAAATGAGGGTACGTTTGATCTTTTTGTTTTCTTTGGTTCACTAACATTAAAAATTGTAGTCCATTAGACCGCACATTACAAAGTTTAATTTACTTGTGAATGTGTATGTGTATATTAGTTTAAGAGTTAAAAGAGTAAATTACATCATTCGTCCCTATGGTTTGCCCAAAATAACACTGCAAGTTTTTTTGTTTTTATTTTTGCGTCGCTAACGATCGTTAGCTTTCTCCGTTAACTCCCACATGTGCCTTACATGTGCCGTCCATTTCTAACGATCGTTAGCGTTTTGCACGTTTTCGTCCGTTTTTGCACGTTTTCATCCGCATTTGCTCGTTTTCGTCCATGTTTACACGCTTTTGTCCGTTTTTACACGTTTTCGTCCGTTTTTGCACGTTTTCGTCCGTTTTTGCACGTTTTCGTCCGTTTTTGCACGTTCTCGTCCGTTTTTACATGTTTTCGTTCGTTTTTGCATACTTTTGTTCGTCTTTTCAGGTTTTCGTCCGTTTTTGCATGTTTTCATCCGTTTTCGCACGTTTTTGTCTGTTTTTGCACGTTTTCATCCGTTTTAGTTCGTTTTTGTACGTTTTCGTCTGTTTTTCACGTTTTCGTCTATTTTTTCATGCTTTCGTTCGTTTTTTCACGTTTTGGTTCATTTTTTTTACGTTTTCTTCCGTTTTTACACGTTTTCGTTTATTTTTTTACGTGAAGAACGTACAAAAACGTGAAGAAACAAACGAAAATGTGCAAAAACGGGCGAAAACGTGAAAAAACAAACGAAAACATGCAAAAACGGACGAAAACATGAAAAAATAGACGAAAATGTGAAAAACAGACGAAAACGTACAAAAACGAACAAAAACGGACGAAAACGTGTAAAAACGGATGAAAACCATAAAAAACGAAAAAAAGTATGCAAAAACGAACGGAAAAGTCTAAAAACAGATGAGAACGTGCAAAAACAGACGAAAATGTGAAAAAATGGACGAAAACGTGCAAAAACGAACAAAAACGTGTAAAAACGGACAAAAACGTGCAAACACGGACGAAAACGAGCAAATACGGATGAAAACGTGCGAAAACGTGCAAAGACGGACGAAAACGCGCAAAAACGCTAACGATCGTTAGAAATGAACGGCACATGTAAGGCACATGTGGGAGTTAACGGAGAAAGCTAACGATCGTTAGTGATAGGGACTTATGGTGTTATTTTTGGCAAACCATATAACCATATGGACGAATGATGTAATTTACTCTTAGTTTAATCTATATATTTATGATGTTGACATTAATTATATATCAATGTAAGTATGGGTGTATTCTTATGATGTTGACACAAGCCTATCAGTAGACTAGTTATTATGTTTTTGTACATGTGATGGATGTATCCTTAGTTAATAATCAAAAGACCAAACATGAGTACATGATGAATTGATCATACAAATTAGAGTAAATTGCATAAATGGTCCCTGTGGTTTGCTCAAATTGCATATTTTGTCCTTGAGTTTTTGAAAGTGCAGGCGGCCTCCCTGAGAGGAAAAGTTGAGTTCATTTTCATCCCTGAACAAATTGAAATGACTGAAATACCCTCGTCTTCATCCCCTTTAATTTTTCAGGGACGAAATCTGCAATTTGAGCAAACCACATGGACCATTTATAAGTAACATGAATTTCCACTTGAATTTTTATTTTTTAAATTAAAAATAAGTAACATGAAGAACACCATCAAATCTTCAACAAATATCCAACCTTAAATCTCTAATACATCCTCACATATTGGATTTAAATGTCACCAATAATAGTAAGCTACTAATAATCTTCCTGTAATAGTAATCACCTTGAAAACATACATCCAAACACCCCCTTAATAAAATGCAATGAAGTGATTACAATTTGACCATATTGGATTTAAAGTTCATGATGCCATGCCTTGCATGTTGCTTACGCAATGATACATGTATAATATTTGACTGTCACAGGTACAATTAGTTAGGATACAACAAAGAGTGCCAGAGTATGGTTAGACGACCCAGAAGGTCTTTCATTTCCTCAATTTCTTGGTTAACGGGGGTTTGTACATTTCTTTATAATTCTTTTTAAAACTGTAATTTTGAACCTTTTTGTTTGATGTGTACTAATTTTAAACCGGTTACTAATGCAGCCTCTGTTGATTGTCCTATAATTGAAAGACTTTTACTTTCATCTCACAAGACGCATCAAATGTTGTTTTTTTGGGTATTTTATGCTTCAGTTTTCAAACTATATTATTACAATTTAATATGACAAGAGGCACCCCATACAAAAAAAGAAGAAAAACGATAAGAGGCACACCCAAACACTATCTCCTATAACCCGTATTATTATACTTCAATATATGAGGATGTATTAGAGATTTAAGGTTGGATATTTGTTGAAGATTTGATGGTGTTCTTCATGTTACTAGTTTTTAAGAGTAAATTGCATAAATGGTCCCGGTGGTTTGCTAAAATTACAGATTTCGTCTCTGGAAATTCAAAGGGGATGAAGACGAGGGTATTTCAGTCATTTCAATTTGGTCAGGGACGAAAATGAACTCAACTTTGCCTCTCATGGAGGCCGCCTGCACTTTCGAAAACTCAGGGACGAAATCTGCAATTTGAGTAAACCACAAGGACCATTTATGCAATTTACTCTACAAATTATGATAAAAAGTACAAATCGTTATACTCTATCTAAATACTAGAAACATGACAACCAAAAACTACAATTCTAATATTGTCCTTCGACTAATGATATGGAAACTTTAAATGTATGACTAAAAACCTGACTAATCCATTTATCACATGACACATGTTTTGCTACTTTCTTTTTCCAAACATTCTCTCTCGATCTTGCCATGTGTCTAGATCTTATTATTAGGCAGGTTTGTTAGTCATAAAAATCATTTCCCTTGTCCTTAATGCAAAACTTTATTCGACACAAAAACATTTGTACAATAGCTACAATTCTAAACATAGACTCATTTCTAATTTTTGTTAAGTTATTATCCTATTTTTTTCATATAAGTAGATATAGCAGATGTGATTGCAAAGCAAAATGATAAAGAAAAAAAAAAATTAGTTACACAAGATTTTTTTTTTTTTTTTTTTTTTTTTTTTTTTTTTTTTTGAAAATGGTTTAGTTTGTTTATTTTGGAACGATTTCACATGATTTTGGTGATATTTTATAAGTTTTGGGACGTTTGTAAGTTACGACTATCTTGGTGATATTTTCAAAATCACTCGAAAATGCACGTTTTGTCATTTTTTTGTTGCTGTCACAGAAAGTTACTAACATAAAATATGTTTTTTTTTTTTAGTTTAACAAAAAACGGAAAGAACTAGATACATACCAATTTCCCGGTACCAGTTCCGATACTGAAATCCCGTCGGTATAATACCGGTACCCATCTGGTCTCATGCCCGTCCTACTCAAATGATTAGTTTTGAATTCCATTATATTATTGTCTTATCTCAAAATGACTTTTTAATCAAAGAAATATAAATAAGATTGAAGTATTTTATTAGAATTACGCAATTCAATACACAAATGCTAAAAATAACAATCCCATAAATTTATTTAATTATCAATATCCAAACCAACACATTTTCCTGAAAAGAGATTATACAAACTCCTTACAAGATCATCACATTTCTCTTTTAATTCCAAACACAATATGAAATATTAGATACACAAATATGAACTCAGAGACACATTATGCCTATATACATACATACACACACGTATATAAGTACTTATGCTCATATTATTTTGCTTACGTACACACACATACATGCATATGTTGAGTAACCGCTACATGCGTCGAATATTCTAGGATTATGGCTAATACAATGAATTGTAGTTGATGATAGCAAAAAGATCATCGTCAAGTCCTTGTCGTTGTTCTTCCAACTCCCATAATGCTTCTTCATGATTCTGAATCGCATGTTTATTCAAATATAAATACATGCAATATCTTACATAAATATAACAACAACAACAACAACAACAACAACAACAAAATAGTAGCGGGGTTTGGAGGAGGAAGTGGCGGAGATAAAGGGGGGTCCATGACCCCCGGCAAAAATAATTGTAGTGTAAATTTTCGGCTATTTTTGTAATTCCCCCCCACAAAAGGACCAATTTTTAGTGTAGTTTTTAAAAATTATCATATTTTGCCCCCTCGACAATAAAATTCTGGCTCCGCCCTGGGAGGAGGTAAGATATATCATTAGAATGTATACAATCATATATGAAGGTAGTAAGGGATAAATGTTACAATAAATACGTGAAAATTTGTTTTCATAAGTCATGACTAGCACGTACCTGGGATAACATGCATGGCATTTGATATTCATGAAATGAAAGCTGCTCCTGTTGGTTGGTGGTCATATTCTACATATTAATAATTATATGAATTGAAGTTACTTAAAACAGCTATTTATATAAGTGGAATGATAAAATAAATATATACCTGATGAGGTTTAACCGTGAATGCCTCCAAGTCTGCTTCATAATCATTTATGGGATTTACAGAAGCAAGCTTCAAAGATAGTATCTGAATATATATATATGCATGATTTAATACAAAGTTTATTAAGTTGCATTAAAGTTATATATAATTAATTGATTATTTTGCTAACCTGAATTTCATTTTGTAGAGACTGGACATAGTTAATTACTTCATCCAACATATGAGCCTTCCCGGTAATCTGTTTGTAAATTATGATATAAATATTTTATTTCCAGTTTAATGATAATTTATTTGTACAAAGAATTAAATGTGTACCTTGTCACACCCTGGTATAATGGCTTGCAAGGTCTTCATCTTCTCCCTTATCTTTTCTCTTCTCACCTAAAATGTATCGTATTGGTTCCGGTCATTAATATCTTTTATGCTAAGATTTACTGATATAGAAAGAAATCAAGAATGATATATAGAAAGAACATATATGTAAATGTGAGACCTGTAAATGGAACTTAAACAATGAAAAATATGATATAGTGAAAGTATATATAAATGATGCATGCAACAGATGGAAGAAAAGCTAGAATCAGTGTCGAACGAATCTAATATTTTAGAAGACCCTACGTTACACGCATCATGATCGAAGTTAAGAGCTTTACAATATCTACTGATCGAAGTTTGTACTTATCGAAAAGGGGCAGACATAATCTATATTTGAACATAAAAATAATGAGATAGAAGTAGTGTCATCCTAACTAAAGTCGTAAAATGGAAATGCAAAGATATAGTAAGGGACTGAACCAAAATGAAAAAAATATGATGTTCATCAAAGAAAAAACTAATTAAACAAGACTACGTCCCAAAAAATCCATGGGTGTTTTGAGACCCCGAGACTCACCTTTGTTCCGCCCCTAAACATAGTTAAATAAAGAGAGTTAGTACATACCCTCTCAGCAAGACTATGGCTATCAGTTGCTTCACCTCTCCTTGCTCTAACATGAATGTACCCTCTTTGCTCTTCTTCTTCTTTAGAATCTCTCACTTTCTTCTTATCTTGTTGAACATCATTGCTCTTCTTTTGCTTCCTCCATCTTTTGCAAGTCTCTTTTGTCATGTCCTATAAAATGAAACCAACTTTTAAAATTATTTATCATATCACAGAAAATGAATCAATTGCATGTGTAGTATTCAACTTTTTTTGATGCCTTGAAATAGAAACCATGATCAAGTTGAGTAAGCACATGTGCATATCTTGATAAAAACAGTTAAACTATAATGTTAATAACGATTATATCCATATCCAAAAAACTTTGTGATTCTTAGATCGCCTAGCATTAACAATACAATACCAATTTATCAAACTCTCTAACTCAAGAGCTTCATGTTGTCACAATGTATAACCCGTGAACTTACTTAGACAACTCAAGGTGTGAATAACTATTTTTTAGTTCGACATCCACGTTAAATATTTATGTTGAGTTGTTGGTCGGTGCGAAAACTTTGACCAAAAAAGAAATTAAATGATTGGATAGAGTGAATTTATTACCTTAGTTTGAACATGATTGAAAGAAGTAGAGATGGTTGTTGGCATCTTCCTTCCAAGTTTGTCATCATGTATAGACATTAAAGAATTTGAGCTTTGTAGGTTATTTTCACTTGAAGCTAGAATGCCATGAGCACTCACTTCAATGGAACTATGAGGGATAAACTCATTGTTGTCGCTCGTCGTGTTGGCAGTAGCGATGTTACGAGAAGAAAGACATTGATCAGCAAGAAGAAGATGGTGTTGGTGGTGAGTTGGAGATGCTTCCATTTGTGTTATATTGTGATTGAAAGTTGGAGAATTTAAGAAAATGTGGGCTTGATAACAATCTTGAAAATTCAAGTATTTATAGACATATGAGAGAGAGTACTTTTGCTTGCTAAAAATGGTGGTGAGATTTGGATTGAATTGTAGAGAACGAGGTTACTTCTTACCGCGAGTTATTTCGTTTCCATATTGCAATAGTTATTAATGTTGGAAAAACTTTTGCAAAAATAATTATTTGCAAACTTTGGACACTATATAATATATGTGTATACATTAAATATATTTATAGTGTTTAATGGGGTTGTGTCCTCTTTAAAGAGAGCTTCACAACAAGCTAAATTATGTCAAAAAAATATACTGGTAGTTAATATGAATGAGATATCATGTTTTAAAGTGAGGCATTTGAAACACAAAATGAAAAAATGTTCCATCCCACATTGCCACAAAAAAAAAAATATGGAGGTGTTCAAAAAGAAGTCTTGCTATCAACCATCAAATTCCTTCGGCTACAATCTTAAAACAATTCAAACACTTTTCATAAAATCGCATTATTTTTTAATTAATAGATTTTACATAAAAAGTGTTTTTTGTCGAAATCAAGATTATGTTTCTTTGAAAAATCAGTTTTAAGTTAACATAATTTTTATTTAACAGATTTAGAATTCAGATCTAAAACGTATTTAAAGTAGTTAATTTGATCAGTTTATATTGAAGCCAAGATTGTGTTTCATTTAAAACAATTCAAACGCTTTTCATAAAATGACATTAATTTTTTAATTAATAGATTTTACATAAAAAGTGTTTTTTTTTGTCGAAATCAAGAATGTGTTTCTTTGAAAAATCAATTTTAAGTTAACATAACTTTTATTTAACAGATTTAGAATTCAGATCTAAAACGTTTTTAAAGTAGTTAATTTGATCAATTTATATTGAAGCAAATATTGTGTTTCATTTAAAAGCTGATCCTTTAAGTTTGATTTTTTTTTTTTATTGTTTGATTTAAATCTAAATTAATTTAAACCAACGTTGAGTTTATTTGAATAAGATTCGGTATAAGTTTATAGAAATCACGATTGAATTTCTTAGATACCGATTCTTATAACAATTTAATTAATTGTTTGCGTTTGTTTATTTTCAGAATGACAAACACTACTCCTGTGAACGTAGCTGGTGCACCGGTTACTAACACGGTTGTGAATCATGCAGAAAAACCAGAAATTCAATGGGCAGAATTTTAAGACGTGGCAACATAAGATGTTCTTCTATCTCACTACTTTGAACCTTGTGCGGTTCTTATAAGAGAGTTCACCTCATGTAGAACCTCTTAAAAAAGGCAAACCCTGTAATCCACAGGTTGTTCAAGTTGTGGAAGCATGAAAACATTCAGACATATTGTGTCACAACTATGTACTTAATGGTTTGGTGGATTCTTTGTACAACGCGCATTACAAGACCAATACTTCCAAAGAATTATGGGAGTCATTGGAACGCAAGTACAAAACTGAGGATGTTGGTACAAAGAAGTTCGTGGTAGCTCATTTTTTGGATTACAAGATGGTTAATTCTAAGAATGTAATGTGTTGGACTCAAGATCTGCAGGTTTTGCTACACGACATTCATGCTGAGGGAATGACTTAAGTAAACTTTTCAAGTTGCTGTTATTGTTGAAAAGTTACCTCTAAGCTGCATGCAATATAAGAACTACCTGAAGCATAAGCAAAAGAAGATGAATGTTGAATACTTAGTTGTTCGTCTTCGTATTGAAGAGGACAACAAGCTAGCTCAGAAAAACGCTTATATGCCTGATTCTGCCAAGGCAAATATGGTTAAGCATTCTTCGTCATCTTCAAAGTCTAATGTCAAGGGAAAAAGTAAGGGTAAAGGAAAGAATGACAAGAAGATCAAAGGGAAGTTTGAGTACCTTGCTTCAAAAACTGGAATTGTGAAACAAAAGTTCCCGTGTGCTACAATTGTTACCAGCCAGGTCACCGTGTTGCTAACTACAAGATATCGAAATGAGTGACTCCAAGCCAAGCTAATATGGTGAATGATGATGTAGACATTATTGCTGTGATGTATGACGTCATTGCCATAATATCTGAAGTTAACCTGATAGGTTCCAACAACAGAGAGCGGTGGGTTGATACTTGGGCTACCCGTCATGTGTGTGCTGACAAGAGTAGGTTTCACTCTTTCAGAGCGGTTGACAACGAAGAGAAGCTATACATGTGCAACTCTGCAACTGTTGATATCAAGGGCGAATGAGATGTAATGTTGAAGATGATATCCGAGAAAGAGCTCAAGTTGACTAATGTCTTGTATGTTCCGGAGATTCGCGAGAATCTTGTGTCCGGTTGGATGCAGAACAAGTTTGGTTTTCATCTTGTTTTTAATTCTGATAAGTTTGTTCTTTCAAAGAATCAAATGTATATTGGTAGGGGATATGCCCTGAATGGTATGTTTAAGCTCAATGTAATAGTTGTAAAGAATGATATCAATAAAATGAATTCTTCTGTTTACTTGATTGAGTCTTCTAATGTGTGGCACGACCGTCTTGGCCATGTAAATTTTAATTTAGTGCGTCGTTTGATTAAATTTAATTGCATACCTAATTTCGATATTGATTCAAAATATAAATGTGAAACTTGTGTTGAAGCCAAACTTACAAGATCATCTTTCAAATCGGTTGAACGAAAAATCGAACCACTTGATATGAGACACACTGACATATGTGATTTGAAATCAATACCCACAAAAGGTGGCAATAAGTACTTTATCACATTTATTGATGATTGTACAAAGTATTGCTGCGTTTACTTGTTAAAAAGTAAAGATGAAGCTATAGACAAATTTGTTCTATACAAAAATAAAGTTGAGAATCAACTTAATAAGAAAATTAAGGTTGTACGAAGTGATAGAGGAGGTGAATATGTGTCCCCATTCGTTGATTTATGTGCTAACCATGGAATCAACAGGAGTTCACTACTCCCTATTCACCTCAGCGAAATGGTATTGCCGAAAAGAAGAACCGTACCTTGAAAGAAATGGTTAATGTCATGTTGATAAGTTCTGGTAATTTGAAATCAATACCAACAAAAGGTGGCAATAAGTACTTTATCACATTTATTGATGATTGTACAAAGTATTGCTGCGTTTACTTGTTAAAAAGTAAAGATGAAGCTATAGACAAATTTGTTCTATACAAAAATAAAGTTGAGAATCAACTTAATAAGAAAATTAAGGTTGTACGAAATGATAGACGAGGTAAATATGTGTCCCTATTCGTTGATTTATGTGCTAACCATGGAATCAACAGGAGTTCACTACTCCCTATTCACTTGATATGAGACACACTGACATATGTGATTTGAAATCAATACCCACAAAAGGTGGCAATAAGTACTTTATCACATTTATTGATGATTGTACAAAGTATATTAAATAAGTTCTGGTTTAAGTCAGGACATGTGGGGGAAGCCATTCTAACGGCTACTTATATATTAAATAAGATACCTCGTAAGAAAAAAGAAAAGACCCCTTATGAACTTTGGATGAGAAGAAAACCATCATATAAGTACTTACGAGTGTGGGGGTGTCTAGCCAAGGTAGCTGTTCCAACACCCAAGACTCAAAAGATCCTAAATCTGTGGATTGGATATTCTAAGAATAGTAGTGCTTATCGTTTCATTATACATAATTCGAAAAATCGAATACTCAGCTAAGATATCCCATCTAGACCCTCATAAAAGAGAAACTGAATAAATTGGCTCAACATTTCACAATCATGATACAAAGCCATCTGATAAGCAAACGAAACATATATCCAAATACCCTAAGAAATATGAGTCACTAACAAGAACAACTACAATTTGATTGCCCAGCTAAAGCACCATCTACTACATATCAACATGACACATTACAGTAACAACAGATGTCAATATTAAGTGATCAAATCCCATTCCAAATTATCTTCCAACCATGGCCGGAGACAAAGGGGGGTCACAAAGGTCACGTGTCCCCCTAGCAAAAAAGATTGTAGTGTAAATTTTTTAAAATATCTAGATTTTTTTTTTATAATTTGCCTTTCATAAAAACCAATTGATAATGTAATTTCTAAAAATTATTAAAATGTGACCCCTCAAGCAAAATTTTCTGCATTCGCCCCTGCTTTGAACTAGTAACCACTTGTTTAACTGCTCTTGACTTTTTCACCTTTAATCCAGAAAGTTTCATTCTAACATTATTGATAATCTCTTTTACTACAACATCCTAGCTCAACATCCCAGCTCAGTTTATCATTTTGGAATAATCTCCTATTTCTTTATGTGCTACTTCTTTAAAATTTCAAGGTAATTTATAATGTAAATCTATATATATAATAAACAAAGGATTTTTTGAAAACTTGACACCTCATTTAATCCACATGTACACCATGCCATGTCATTAAAGCCATGTGACAAATGCCACATGGAATGCCAACTATTATTAAAAAAAAACGCATGTTATTATGTTGACTATTTTTATTGACTTTTCTTAGTTATTTTTGGCAACTAAAACCTATCAATTAACCATATCATCTCACAAAATTCAAAATCAAATTAAAATTTAGATATTATCAACCACTTACTTTGGCAAGGATAGTATCAAATCAATCATGTCCTATATTTTTACTATATTATTCTAATTAAGTGTTATGTTTTCAAAATAAATTTCTTGACAGGGATGGGCAATTCAACAAAAAATCAAACCATGTTTTCTGACATTCTTCATTTGCAGTTTTCATCTTTTTAAACTAATTGGTTGCTTTTACCAAGTTACCGAAGTATTATTTTTTATGGACGCATATTTTGTAAATCAAATGGTATAAAGGTCAACTGATTAAACCAAAGTGTTTCGTCTACTCAGCTGATATTTCTGCTATTCGATTTGTAATTCTAAGGTTTTTATGTCTTTTTTCTGATTATAAGTGTTAGGTTCTGAATATATATATAGGTCTTTATTAATGTTTCAACTGCATTTTTTTATTTTGGTCTTTATGTAGATCGATATGTTATGTTCAAGGTGACAGTTGATTCACAATTTTGTTTATGTTTGACGGGTTTGCTCAGAGGTGGCAAAACAGGCGGGTTGGGCGGGCACGGGCTAAATGGGTTATGGGCTAAACGGGCACGGGTCAAACGGGCGCATGTTATACGAATCGTTTTAGAAAAGACCCAAAATGACAAAATAAATTTCTCAAACGTAATCTCATTTATATTTAGAAAAATAAATGTATTATATCTATAAGTTTTTCTTTTATAACAATTGTAATATTCTATAATTGATAAAAAAATATGTGCTCATTTGTGTCAATTTAACTTTTAAATAGGCAATATATGTCATTTAAAAAAAAAGGCTAAATATGGCTAAATCTTTTAAAAATCTGCTCAAATTAGCTCATTTTTTTATGGGCACAAATTACCACCTCTAGATTTGCCAAATGTTACAACATTCAATTTTTATGTAAATGGACTTGAATAAATGTAATAAATTGTATGGGCCTAATTGAATTTGAAGGTTTTTAAGATTTCAAAGGATTGCTGATATAATGATTAGGGTTTATAAAGTCTCACGTTTCAATTGAAGTCGAATATTAGTTTTTGTTGCTTCACTTTCTTATAGGATATATTGCAAGTTCTTAATGATATTAAAAAGAAGAGAAAATTATCAAAAGGGGACTTTTTTTCAAGTGTGGTCCGTTTTTAAAACTTTTTTCTAGGCTCTTTCCCAAAAGAGCCACGCTCAACTGCTCAACTGCTCGACCCCATACATTTTTCGACACGTGTCATTCCTTTCGACTGCTCAACTGCTCGACTTGACTGCTCAACCGCTCGACTTTGACTGCTCACCTGCTCGACTCCACCCAAATTTTGCCACATGTCATTCTTTTTGTACTGTAGCAGTTGAGCAGGTGCCGGTTGAGCAGGCGCTGGTTGAGCGTGGCTCTTTTGAGAAAGAGCCTAGAAAAAAGTCTTAAAAACGGACCACCCTTGAAAAAAAGTCCTCTTGTAGTGTTTTTTCTACATTCGACATTTGATTTGTAAATCTTGCTTATGGCACCTATGAATTCTATATGTTGTTTGTTACGTACTTCCTTGTTAGTAAAATTCTTTTTTAATGCTACATTGGCACTCTTACATAATTTTATTAATACTGATGTGTTAGTTAATAGTTTTATAACACAATTTTTTAACTACTTACACTCAAATCATAAGTAAACTACTTTATGTTACGTAAATTTTTATTAGCCACCCGTGATTTATCACGGGTTTATAGGCTAGTACCTTATAAAAGTGTAAGATATAAGAAAAACAAGGTTTAATTAGCTAATTTAATATACCATTACAATTAAATTTGCATGAATTTATTATTTTGACAGGTATTAAAATATTCATCTATCTATCATTTACATTGGCAACGCATGTTTGTACTGTGTGTATGTGAATATGTGATACTTTTTTAAAATTTCAAGGTAATTTATAATGTAAATGCTTTATAATAGTGAAAAACAACGTGTAACAAAACTCAGTTTGGCTTATATGTGAGTGACAGTTGTTTTAAACTCGTGAAACCGTACAAAGCTTGCTGGAATTCCGCAAAATATGCTCATAAATCGTTAACAACATGTTACTTTATATGCTGGTAAGGAGAAAACAAAACACGTTGGTACTTTGGATAAGAGATTCAGAAGTTCTTTTTTTGACTAGTGTGCTACTTTCCGTTTTTCATTTTTTATTTTATTTTATTTTTTAATTTTTTATTTTTAATATCAAACATAGTAATAAAAACTATTTTTAATTGGGTAAACACCATAAAATAACAACCTACTTTCTTTAATTTTCCGAGTTGAAACACTTATTTTTTTTTACCTTACTTTACCAACGTACTTTCAAATTTTGATCTGACTTCACTCATATGACTAAAATAAACTTTGCATCGTTAGTCCTTTATACTAACGGCCGTTAGCAAATAAATTAAAATTTGGTTTTCTTACGTTTTCGTCTGTTTTTACACGTTTTCGTCGGTTTTTACACGTTTTTGTTCGCTTTTGAACGTTTTCGTCTGTTTTTGCACGATTTCGTCCGTTTTTACACATTTTCGTCTGTTTTTGCACGTTTTCGCCCGTTTTACATGTTTTCGTCCGTTTTTACACGTTTTCGTCCATTTTTTGCACGCTTTCGTCCTTTTTGCACGTTTTCGTCAGTTTTTGCACATTTTCGTCCGTTTCTAAACGTTTTCTTCTGTTTTTACACGTTTTAGTCCGTATTTACACGTTTTAAGCTGTATTTGCACGTTTTCGTCTGTTTTTACAAGTTTCTTTGTTTTTACACACATAACCATTTTTACACGTTTTCATCCATTTTTATACGTGTAAAACGGCTTTTATACATGTAAAAATGAACGAAAATGTGTAAAAATAGTTTTGATACATGCAAAAACAGACGAAAACGTGTAAAAATGGTTTTTATACGTGCAAAAACATGTAAAACACATGAAAACGTGCAAAAACAGACGAAAACGTGTAAAAACGGACGAAAATGTGCAAAAACGGACGAAAACGTGTAAAAACAGATAAAAACATGCAAAAACGGATGAAATGTTTAAAAGCAGATGAAAACGTGCAAAAACAGACTAAAACGTGTAAAAACAGACGAAAACTTTAAAAAACGAACGAAAACGTGTAAAAAATGGTTTTTATACGTGCAAAAACGGACGAAAACGTGTAAAGACGAAAAAAAACGTGTAAAACTGACGAAAACGTAAGAAAACCAAGTTTTAAGCTATTTGTTAACGACCGTTAGTATAAAGGACTAACGATTCAAGTTTATTTTAGTCATATGGGTAAAGTCATATCAAAATTTGAAAGTACGTTAGTGAAGTAAGGTAATAAAAAAATAGTGTTTCAACTCGGCAAATTAGAGAAATTAGGTTGTTATTTTATGACGTTTACCCTTTTTAATACAAAAAGAACATACATACATCGGAAAGTTGGTGGTTATTATGAAGATTGTCTTAAACACGTACATATAGCTCTTGAAGTTGTGTTTATCATTTTTCTTAAACACATATAGCTCTTTAGGGTAATAAAAGTCAGGTGATCGATTACCCCTTTCTTATTAATGACTCTTCTCTATTATGCTATTGGACGTTGTCATCAACAAATTACCTTCACATACATCTATAACCTTTGTTGGTATTAAAATCTTGATAATCATAGATTACTTGGATAATTCTTAAATCATTTATAATTCATTTTTCTAATACAATATTTTGACCTTATTTGGTGCATTGGGTTACACGAAATTCGTGTTAGGATAAGACAAGAACACACTCAAATTCTAAGCACAAGAAAAAACACAAGACCATGGATAATTTGTTGTATTTGTTATTGCTATGAATATATTCATATGAAAGACCAAATTGTGTTTATATAAAAACAAAGTGAAAAGTCACAACTTTTGGTGAATGGTCACACCCTTTGGTAATAGCCACTATTTGTTGTGTTGGAAATCGAACTCAAATATTTTTTTTGTTTTTTCTAGCTTGAGCTGGAAGCTCGTTTAAATTTTAACTTTTTTTTATAATTATACAATAAACTTGTTTTCAAGCTTAAAATGGTCGTTGTTGATCTCAGTTATGTACTTGATCGTTTTTCCTTAGCTTGTAAAGGTTAAGTATTGCTAGATAAACTAACACAACTAGTTTAGAAACTGTTTTGAATTTAATCAAATACTATGCGGAATCTAGTATTTGATATTAAGAAGAACATAATCAAACAATAAACGCTTCAATATTATTAAGTATAATGTGAATACTCTCACAAGTATTATGGTTTACAACCTTGAAGCTAAACAAAACAATATGTACTAATCTCTATGCCCTAGGCCTCCTTTTATAGACCAATGAGTCCTATTAAGGTTACAATACGTATTCTTCAAGATAAAAATACTTTCCTCAGTATATCAAATCGTTTACATACTTATCTAAACATTCTATACATATCTTAACCGACTTAAAACATAAACAATACTAATAATCAACCAGCATCACTAATCTTCACTCTGGCACCATTAATACTTCAGCAGCACTAACTTAGTACTAGCAGTACTAACTTTTGTTCTAGCAGCACTAACTACTTAGTGTATTTTCTTTTGAAGTTCTCAGCAGTAGTAATATACACTAGCAATCTTAATCCATAACCAGCAGCAGTAACACACTTAGAACATTTTCATTAGATTTCCATGACTAGTTTTAACCTTAAGAGCAGCAGCAGTATCTGGAAGTCTTTGAAGCCCAACAATCCTCCCTTAAACTTGATGTTTCCTCCTGAAATCATCAAGTTTCTTTCAAAGCATTAACAATCACTAAGAGGATGCTTTCAAACACCTCACTTCTTCTTTTTTTGTTTATGATTCAGAATGTACTACATTTTCTTGAATAATTGATAAACCATTTCATCCCATCTTTCAATTTGAAATCTGATATTACCATTCAACATATGATGAACTATAGCAGGAATCAAACCAAGATAAGTTTTCTCTACCAACATATAGAACTGAAGTCCCTTCATTACCACCATATGAACTCCGCATGAACAATATAGCTTCCACTGAACAACTGTATTGTTGTATTGTTCTTGCCATACTCTATCTTCATGATGAGGTTCAAACACAACCTTCAGATCTCCCCAAAGAACTCTATCCAAGATATCATCTGTTCTTGTGTATCTATACTTATCCTTGACCAGCTTCCATAGGGTTTCTAAGTCATTCCTATCAAAGTTTCTGAGCATCTGACAAAAATTAATGAATCTCTGAGTCCTTCCACCAGCTCTCAAAATATCCCACCAAGCTGTTTTTCCATGATAACCAGTCTTTCAATCAATAACAAGTACTTTAGTCCTCAAAGGAACAACATCAACGATTTCCTCTTCAGAATCTGAAGCAATTACTATTAATTGTTGGAAAGCAGGTTGTTCTTTGTCATCATGTTCTTTCTATTCTTTCTCCTTTTGCTTTTGCTCTTGCTCATCTACTTTCTGTTCATCAATTTTCTGCTTTTTACTGCTCTCCTGCTGTAACTCTATTCCAGCTCTCTTAGAACTACCTTCTTGTTCTAACTTTTCATCTGCTTTCTTTGAATTCCTCACCATCTCTTCTGAGTTCATAGGAATGAATGTGTTCACTCTCTTGAAAACCTTATCAAAATTCTATTTAATATTTTCAAAACTGAGATTCTTCAATTGACTTAGCTTTCAGTTTTCCATGTTTTTAAGATAAGTACACATCACTTTTCTTTGTTCAGTTTTGGTGGGTGGTTTATTCCTTTTAGCTTCTGCCTTTTTAGCTGCAAATAATTCTCTTCTTTTCTCCAGAAATTCCATAAACAACATGGCCTTCTCTTCTATTGACAACTCCTCTTGCTCTCCTTGTAACATTTTATGAGCCAATAAATGATCTGCCTTAGTCTTAGCTTGAATGTCATCCCACTCATCCCATTCGTTTGCTAAGGCAAGACTGGCTTCTTCTTGTTGAGCTGCCAATTCACCTTCTTGATTATATTTAGCTTGCAACTTATTCATTAGCCAAGAGTTGTTCCTTCCTAGACAAAGGCTTAGCAGGTTCTTCAATCATCTTTCCTTTTCATTTGCCTTCAGGTTGTGGTTGTGTGGTGATTGTTGTTGTTGTTGATGGTTCCCTAATAACCACTCCTTTAGCTTTTGGTTTAGATTGCTTCAATCCAGTAAGTGCTTCAGCTAAAGTTATTTCATCTTCATCCAATGGAATCTCAGCAGTTGTTGTAGAAGTTGTAGCAGTACTAACAGATACACCAACAGTAGAAACTCCAGTACTTGCAGCACCAATAACATATGTACTAACAGTAGAAACTGGGACACTAGCAGCACTAACCTCAGCAGTTTCAACCATCATCTTAGCCACTTCAATTACTGTAAAACCCTAAAAATCTAAAACGCGTGAAAAGACCATTTTGCCCTCAAATTTTTAAAACTTATAAATTACGTAAAAGATGTCAACGCTCATTAAATTTAATTATAATCTATCTTATAAATGGGTGGCAACCTAGTGTACAAATTTTTGAAAATGCATACGCTCACGTTTGCATATAAACCGCACGTTACAAATGGGCATGGACCGAAATTTAACTAGACACTACAACTTAATTATAGCCCATCTAAATTGAGCTTGGCCCAACTTTCTTCCTTTGGCCCATCTAAGACCAAACACCAAGTATCTCTCTCATTTTTTTTTTGTACACTCCAAAAAAGGTTGAAAAGACACATGAAACCCTAGCCACCACAAAAATTTCGGCCTCCTTCTTCCCCCCTCTCCAAAACGAAACCCTAGCATACCAAAGTGGCCGCCAACCTTCATTTTCATCATCTTTTCATCCAAAAATCATACAACAAGGTGTTCCAAGGAAGCTAGTGATCGTGTGTGGTTGATTGGTGGGCCTTGTGATCGTGTTTGGTGCAAAACAAAGCTAGGTCGTGGGTGTGTTGATTGGGTCGTGGGTTTGTTTAAGCCAAAAGAGGCTTGGTGTTGATCGTGGTTGTTTGTTTCTTGTTTCTTGGTCACGTACACGCTACTAGGGTAACGTATCATCATCTTAAGTCTTTTTCCTCTTTGTTTCTTATTCAAGTCGTGGCATATGAAGCTTTTCTAGGGCTTGTAATATGAAAATAAGTCACATAAAATGATGGGATATGTTTGTCACATAAAATGATAACGTTGTCGTATAATAAAATTGTTACCGAAAAGACTAGAAAAGAAAAGAGCTAAAACTTGATATGGGGCTGTTTGGGTTTCGAAAAATTAAGAGTGGGGTCTGTTTCGAATCGACTTGGGTGAGTAAGGGTGTGTTTGGTTCGATTTCGTGGGATTTGGGTTGTGTTTGGTGTGTTTGGAATAAGGGTTTTGTGTGTTATGTGTCATATTCTACGAATGGTATTAGTTTGTTAAATTATGATTTTATGTGAATGAAATTATGTTGTTAAATGGTTATGGTTATGATTATGTAATGTTCTTTACATGTTAATAGACTTATATAAGTGGCGTATGCTCATTTTTGGAATCATTGTAAAGTTTTATAAGCCATTTTCATGTTAAACTCTAATTATGAATTCATGACTTTATGTGGACATGTTAGCGTTAAAAATGGTACTTAGGATATGAGAATTTGGAAACGGCTTTCATAACATGTTTATATTTCGTATAGAATGAGTACATGAACTTTCAATGATTGGTGATATCATGTTTGTTGATGAATTTGATAGCTTAGAAGTTCATGATATTATGTGAAGATTATG
Source organism: Chrysanthemum seticuspe (assembly GCA_019973895.1). Taxonomy (NCBI): domain Eukaryota; kingdom Viridiplantae; phylum Streptophyta; class Magnoliopsida; order Asterales; family Asteraceae; genus Chrysanthemum; species Chrysanthemum seticuspe. Next base: position 310,644,161 of record BPTQ01000008.1, read on the forward strand.
GTGATGTTTACGTGACTAAAACTTGTAATCTTGTGAGATATGATAGGGAATTGTATGAGATGGATAATTAAACTTTTATTTCTGTGAATTATTGATATTTGATGATGGTTGCCTTGTGGATATGATATGGTGGGTGATGGATAGGTTTGCAACATGTTTAGTACTTGTTATTAGCATTTTACATGAAATTATGGACTTATAATATGTTAAATGCTTGATATTATGCTCCATTGGTTAAATTGATGACACCTCTGTAACATTCATGCTTTTAGACCCTAAACATGATGTATAATGAGTTTTGTTATGTTTGGCATGCTTAAAAGATGATTGGTGGCTTATTTGTTGCTTGGTTATGATTGCTTGTTAAGCTGTCCAGAATTTTGGTTGGATTCATCTAGGTGTTATCTGATGATACTTGCATGTTTTTGAGTGATTCTTGAGCCTAAATTGTAGTACATTGAAATAGCTTTCTGGAAATATAAGTCTTGTATCATTTGCATACCTGTAAGTATGATTTTTATATTTTTGTAGTTAGGGTGTCTGAATCTGAATTGCTGAGTTTAAATTTATGATGTAGTATTTGATTTTTAGTATTTAATCTATAAGGTTCTGGAACTTTTCCTTTGGTGGTTATGATGTTTATATATTGTGTGACACCTGTAGCTTTTGGTTTGATGTGTGGAGTAGGGTGAGTGTGTTTGTTGGGGCTATACTTTTGGTGTGTGTAAATCTGTGTGAGTTCTGGACAGGTCTGGACTTATGATTTTCCATAGGCCATTTAGCATGGAAATAGAACCCACCAATTTTTGGAGAGTCTTTTAACTCATATGGGAACCCCTGGGATTTTGCTTGATTTCATTTGAGCTAAGTAAGTATTTTATAAAAATCGCTAAAGTCTGGTCCAAATATGAGTCTAAGAAACTGAAAGATAAAATATGATATCAATAAGTAACACACTTACAAATGCATAAGAAGCTTATAAAATGAGTATCTAAGTAATATATGATATAAATTTGTGTAGATTCGTTGAAGGATACGTGGCGTTGTATCTTCGTGTTCATTCATTCGTTTGCTTCTTCTCATTGGCGTTAAGGTACAGATATTCTATCCCTTTTCAGTAGGGATTTCTCATAACTTTTCGATCCTTGACTTTACTTCACTTATGATATTCCTTTGCTATGATTTCCTTATGCTATGATCCTTTTGATATGATTCCGACATAATCCTTTGATATGATTCTGTTCGCTATGATATTCGTTTGTTATGATTATGAACTTCTGATTATGAACCTTATGATTATGAACTTTATGATTATGAACTATCTAATTATGAACCTCTGATTATGAACTTATGTTATGGAAATCTGATATGAACCTTTGACTTCTGAACCTTTGATATGAACCCTTATGATATGATTATGCTTTGACCCTTCAGTTTGATACCCGAGCCAAATATGTGTTCCTAGTCATGAAGGTAACATGACCGTGTCATTGATGCACCAATGGCATGACTCCAGTGTGTACGAGTGATGATACACACCGTCCCCATTATGATATGATATGATTATGAGCTCACTATATGTATATGATTTGGCCACTATGATATGTTCCGGGGGGCGTATGGATGCATCCTAGATATGATATGTTTCGATGGATTTGATCTGATATGGTTTGATATGATATGATTTATATGGTGAATGATGTCGTGTGCAATACGCGTCTTCACATTCCGGGAGCTAGCTACTCCATTTGTTACTGAGGTCTCCCCTCCTATTATGTATGGTATTCCGAGGTCACCCCTCCGAATACAATGGCTACTTATGATATGATATGATATGATATGATATGTTTTCGGGCTCAGGTAGATTTCTGACAACCCTCACACTTTTGATATACCTACACTGTACCTTCCGTATTCCCCAACGCACTATAACCTATATTAATTGTTCATTACTCAGTACCTTATATGGTTCACTTTTACCAAGATATAGATACTCCATTACATTGACCTGTCACACTTTCATTCCGTTACTTTAGACTGAAGTTCCATTCACGTACCGGGTTATTATATGCTTATTGGATTTGATTATGATATTCATGTTTTATATGACTACTGATTACCCTGTTATGATATGATTAATATGCAATTATAAGATTTACCTGTTGTCATCTAATGATATGCTATCTTACTGCTATGTGATCCTTTTGGATTTGTCTGGTAACCATGCTTGTGTGCAATCGATTGTTGATCTGTTTATCTTTTGTACCTCATTCGATTAATCTCATGGACTATGACTATCCGTGGTGTACTTATCTGCTTGTTGTTTGACCTGCCATGTTGCATTCCTTTTTATGCTACGGTTTGATTGGGTAAATGGTTCAACTTATGAAGTCTAACTTGTTAACTTGTTTAATTGCCCTGCTATGTTTTTAATTCATTTAATTATAGTGTTCATACTGTATTCCTACTTGCTACGTGTGACTGCCATATTTTGACCGCTGCTATGATACTTGTTATGTTTTCAACTAAGGGTTTTGACCTGTATGATTGCTATGCTCACTTAATAATTAATTGCTTCCGCTTTCTTGTAGATTTCTGTTTGACTTGTATGTCTTTTGATTTCCTGAATTGATTGTATGCCATATATGTTGTGTGGATGCGACGCCTGCTATGCTTGCTTATGTTCCAGTACTTGTATGCCTGGTTTGTATGTGCTTGTATATATGTCATCGATTCTTTTCTTTGCTTCGTTCTCCTTGTTATATGTTCTTTTTGGATATCTGTATAATTGCATTCTGCAGGATCCTCATTGACTCATTGTTCTCTTTTCGCTGCGACCTTGTTATCAGTTTCCTTTGTTTCATTTCGTTTCTGCTTTTATTTAGTTTTCGTTTTGTTATATCTGTTCACTGGGCTTTTTAAGCTCAGCCGCATTTCTTTTCCTGCGGCAGGTTTTAGATTTGAAGATGGGCTTTGATGGGCTGAGAGTTGGATTATCTGAGTGGATCAAACCTAGTTACCTTATCATTTAGACTTACTTTGAAGAGTTTTTGTTTTGATATTTCATTTCATTTTGGATATTGTATTTTCCTCGTCAGTCAATTGTTTATATGATTTGATACTTCATTTTTAAGGTTCTCGTTCGTAAAGATTTTAATTGTATGTTCTGATATTACACCAAAATGTGACACTTCTACCCTCGTCGGGTTGGGGTGTTACAATTACCTTCTCCACATCAACTCCAGCAGTACTAACTGTCTTGGCAGTATCAACTTCATCTAGTGCAACAACATTACCTTGTTGATCATTTACCACAAATTTAACACCAATATCAACCTCTTCATTATTAATCTCCTCATCCAGCTGCTCATTATCAATCATCTCCTCATCCTCATTCATCCTCCCCTGTTTGGATGCATCCTCCAAATCTGGTTCCTCATCAGAAAGAACCCTAGCAGACATACCAACCTTATACAGTCTTTTAAGCTTCTGGGTTCTTCACATGTCCTTTCTCTCCAACTTCCTGACCCTCATTTTCAAACTATCAATTTATACTGCCTGTGAGGATGTCTTATGTGAAAGATCAAGAACCCGTGTTTTCAAAGAGGTACAGAGTGCCATCAATTCCTTAAGTTGTTTCAAACTACCCTCATCACTTTGGATTGTGTTACCTATCCTAAGAGGTGAATCACTGGGATTTGTAGACTCAGTCTCAAACCTAGTTTGAGCATCTGAGACCCCCTTAGTTTCTTGGCGCTTGGGGTTTCCATCACCTGAATCAGTTACATGGGAACTTGACCCATTAGATGTTGCCTTGGATTGGGTCTTAGTGATGTTATCACTGTCTTGCTCTGCATCTAAGCCAGTAGCAGTAGTGACAGCCCTTTCCAAACTATCATGCTCCTCCTGAATGATAGCCTAATCTGCAACCATACCAGCACTAGCCTGAGGTAGCTTAGTGCCTTTTTTGGCTTTCCTATGTGATTGTGTCTTTTGAGGTTGTGAGGATGATGAAGCCAAAAGTGTGGGTGTGTGATGGGCAATAGTTTGAGTTCATGAGCCTTCACCCTGTTGTTGTTGAGGTAGTAACACCATATGTGGAAAGAGTGGTGTTACTTTACCTGAAAAGTATTTACCCATCCTCCTCATGTTAGCAAAAATCTTTTTAAAATGAGAGGGGGTATCATAAATCCTTTGGTCAATTTTCTTTTGAGAAAATTGTTTATCCATGAAAACTTGTAAAAACCTTGGATACATATAATATTTATTAACAGATTTATCCAAGTTCTTAATCATACTGTCAAAAATCAATTTAGAAAAATTGAACTTCTTGTTTGTAGCCAGACAAATTATAGTAGAAGCCATATTACAATCAAACTCATTCCAAGAAGTTGTTTTAGGACTTAAACATTGTAGGACAGTATGAACTAAGAATTTCCACTGTGGGGAGAAGTTTTCTTTTAAAAAATTTAAAGAATAATTTTTCTTCTCATATCCCATCAGTTCAAGGTTTTCAAAAATTGTAGCATTGAAAAACACTCAATTCCTTCATCATCTGCAAGGAGAAGAGAGCTCCTAACAGATGCTTCAGTTATGAGTATCTTCTGCCCATCTATAAGGGCATTAATTTGATCTACAGTACCATTAATAGTTTTGACCTTAACATTAGACCAAAACTGTTTAATGTTAGATATTTATATAGTAGGTTTCACTGTTAATGCATACCTTATAGGGTTTGCATTTAAGAAATCAATAATTTCAATAAAACCTTCACTTTCTTTTGGTTTCTTGAGAAAAGCAATCATGTTATGATAGTCGGCAAAAGAAAGATTAGACATGGTTGTGATTAAAAGTGGGTTTTTGAAAATTGATGATAAACAGAGAGTTAGGGTTTTGTTTGAGCGAATTATATGCATTTGAAATCAACTAAGTGACCCAATTGGGGATTTATACCCTCAATTGATGAAGTTACAGAACAATCCCTCAAATAAACTAGTAGTAGTAACCTCAGCAATACTAAGTATACCTAGCAGCATTAACTTAGCCTGGCAGCAGTAAATTTAAGTCATCAGTACTAACTCCAATTCCACACCAATAACACTTTTCTTATGCTTTTCCTGCAAAATGTTAGTCTAAAACCACAAAAACACATTCATAATGATCACAACATCTAAGTATACTTAGCAGTTTAAGTATAATTAGCGGTATTAACAAGCAGTTGTAAGTATAACTAGCAATACTAATTACACTTAACAGCAGAAACACTTTTTGACTTGAATAACAACACTAATCCATATTTAACTTTACAAAAACATAAAGAGATAAAAAAGATTAAAGATTTAACATTCCAATACTGGCAATCAAATATTGAAATCTACCTGCATCAAAAGATTTTGCAAGTAAATCTGCAACATTTTGATCAGTATGGATTTTAACCATTTGAATTAACTTCTTTTCATGACAATCTCTAATAAAATAATGTCTGTTCTCTATATGTTTTGTTTTTTTTTTAATGAAAATCAGGATTTTTAATTATGTAGATTGTACTATTATTATCAATAAAAATTTTGGTTTGCATAAAGTTGTACTCATAGTCCAGCAGTTACTTCTGAATCCAGAGCACATGTCCACATCAACTTGAAGCAGCCACATACTCAGCTTCACTTGTGGAATTTGCAACCACAATATGTTTCTTGTACTGCCATGAATTCAATCTACATCCCAGGAATTGGAAACCTTTTGTTGTAGACTTCCTATCCAAGCTTGCTCCAACATAATCACTGTCAGTATAGGCTTCGAAAGTAAAAGAAGAATCTTTTGGATACCAAAGGCCCAATTTAGGTTGACCTTTCAAGTATCTAAAAATTCTTTTCACAACATTTAAATGTGAAACCTTTGGAGCAACTTGGTATCTTACACAAGCACACACTGCAAACATAATGTCTGGCCTTGAAGATGTGAGGTACATCAATGAACCAATCATTGATCTATAAAAATGAACATCTACTTCTTCACAATCTTCATCTTTAATGAAAGGCTTTCCACTCTCCATAGGTGCACTTGCAAACTTGACATATGTATATTCAAATTTCTTCAAAATCTCAGCCACATATTTATCTTGACTGATAAATATTCCATCTGTCTTCCGCTTTACTTGCAATCCTAAAAAGAATGTAAGTTCTCCCATATAACTCATCTCAAACCTTTCATGCATTAGCTTCTCAAATTCAATGCACAACTCCTTCTTTGTAGAACCAAAGATAATGTCATCCACATATACTTGAACTAGCAGAATATCATCTTTGTGTCTTTGGATAAACAAAGTCATGTCAATTTTTCCTCTGTGAAACCCATTATCTAATGAATATGTTGACAAGGTTTCATACCATGCTCTTGCTGCTTGATGTAGTCCATATAATGCCTTTTCAACTTTGTAGACTTTATCAAGAAAATCTGGATCTTCAAACCCTGGTGGTTATCTTACATAGACCTCCTCATCAATTGTTCCATAGAGGAAAGCACTATTCACATCCATCTGATACACCACAAAGTATTTGAATGAAGCATATGCTAAAAACATCCTGATTGCCTCAATTCTGGCAACAGGGGCAAAGACTTCATCATAATCTATCCCTTCTTCTAGTGTGTATCACTGAGCTACTAGTATTTCTTTATTCCTTATCACTATGCCTCTTTCATCTTTCTTGTTCCTGAAGACCCATTTTGTACCTATATCCCTCTTGCCAATAGGTAACTCAACCAAGGTCCAAACTTCTTGTAACTTGAACTGCAGAAGCTCTTCTTGCATGTCCTCTATCCATCTTGGATCCTTCAGTGCTTGTATCACCTTCTTGGGTTCTTCCTGTGATAAGAAACAAGTAAACAAACAGTTTTGAAGATCTTGACGACTGTTTCTTTGTTTAAGAGTTCTAATAAACAGCCCTTGATCCTTCAAATCCTTGGACATCTTCTTTGTATGTACGGCAGAATGCACATCTCCAATCACTTGTTTCAATGGATAATCTTTGTGAACTCTGGTAGTTGCAACAAGACTGAATCGAATTTTAGTTTCCAAATTAGTCAAATCAACCATGTTACCATCATCTTCGTCTTCGTAATCATCACTACCAAAGAAGTTAAATTCGTTGGAGTCTTCCAAAGGAGGCATGTTTGGATCAAATGGATATTCTTCATCTCCAACATCATTAACTTTATCATTAGCAGTATTAATATTTGGTCTAGCAGTTTAACCTTGTTAGTGTTGTCACCAACACTAGCAGTGTTAACACCATTAGGAATGTTAACATTATCATTCTGCTCCTGATCATCACATTCACTTTATTTAGCTGGACCTTCAGTAACCTTCTCTCCACCATCAGTAGAAGGTTTTGATCCATCATCTGGAGAACTATTTGGAGTTGTGGAGAAAGGTGGATCAGCAATCCATAATGGCAATAGTATGTAATCCTTGCCAGGTCTTGTCGTCTTTCCATCTTGACCTGCATTGTCATCAGCTTTTGTACATTTAAAACCATTAGACAGTGTACCTGCATCAATTGGCTAATAGTTCATTGATTTGGTTAGTGCATCTATATCAAACAGCCAATCTGGTCCACTACCTACAACATTAGGTGTATTCTCACTAAAATTAATGTGCAGGTTCTCTTCCACTATCCTAGGTCTACTGTTGAACACTCTAAAGGCTTTGCTATTTAGAGAGTATCCAACAAAGAATCCTTCATCAGCTTTACCATCAAACTTGCCTAAGTGATCTATGGTATTTAAGATAGTAACATGACATCCAAATGGTTTAATAAACTTAAGATAGGAGTTTTACCATGTAAAAGTTCATAAGGGGTCTTGTTATGAGGATTAACTCGTCTGGCAGTATTAAGAGTTTTTAGGTCAGATTTCATTAAAACTACTCTTGGAACCATGTTCTTTTGAGAATTGGGGTGAGTATGTTTAGAAAAGTTTTGATGATTCACCCTCTTAGCGTAGTTCCAAACTAATTTTACCACCCTTTGTCTCTGATGGTAAGTACAATCATACTGCAAATGCTCAAAACTACCACACTCATAACAAGCTTTGTTGAATATTTGAAAGTCACTTCCTAACCTATGAGACATCAGGTTATTCCAATTCCTCTGATTTCCTCTAGGACTTTATGTGTTTGGCCTAGTTTGCTTAACAGTATTAGTAGTCTTCCTGGCAGTTTTAACAGACTCAACCTTAGCAATGCTAGGCTTGACTACCTTCTTTTCAACCTTATGTGCAACTACATCCTGATCCTCATCACCAGACACCCAATCTTCAATTGTCAGGGCATCTGATTTCTTTCTATCTATCTCACTACTAGGCTTAGTTTCATACTTTTTATCTACAATTTTATCAGCAAGTTTATCTAAGCCTGTATAGGACAAATCAGGTGTAGGAGGCACAAATTTTCCTGTAATATGAGGGTGAACTGAATTATACCCTAAGGCATTTTTACATTTGATAACAATTTGACACTCTATTATCTTGTTAACACTCTCAGATGCATGTTCAAACCTTTCTACACCTATGTGAATATTTTCTTTTTCCTTTTGAACTTCATCTTTTTCTTTTTGAGCCTTTTCAATCCTCTTCCTAAGCTCTTTAATGAGTTCATATCTCTCATAAATTTCACATTTTAAAACATTAATCTTTTCAACATACTCAAACTCATTTGTTTTAAAGAATTTAAGTCTTTTCTCTACAGACTCTAATCCTAACTTATAGCCTAAACACATCAACTCAAACTTCCTTAAATCTTCTAACAGTTTATTATTTTGAGTTTAACAAACTCAATATTTTCTAAACAAGATTTATAAGAACAACCAGAATCATTAGATACCTCAGAGTCTGAACTTGAGCCTGAAGATGAAAAAGCCATCAATGCATAGTTGGGTCCTTCTGCAGCCTGGTCACTCCAATCATAGCCATCCAGACAATCACATGACACCAATGTTGTTGTAGCAGGTGTCTCCACTCGTATAGCCCTTCTTGTTGAGCTTTCCATATCCTTGTAGTACTGGCTTCTTGGAGCCCTGCATTCTCTAGCAAAGTGACCCTTCCTGTGACAGTTATAGCATTCCACCTTGGACTTGTCAAAGCCCATGTTGTCATTCCCATTGACTGTCAGCTTCCTTCCAGTGTTCTTCAAGAACCTCCTAGCTCTCATTGTCAACATAGCCATCTGCCATATTAAGTCCATTTCTTTCACATCATCTGGAAGAATTTTGTGACAACTCGTAATTTCAGGTCATTTTACAAACTTTGAAAAATTTACTATTCATCTCGGGAATTTACTATTCATCGATTACTATTCATCATTTTACTATTCATCGTTTTTGAAGTCGATTTGATATTTTGAGAACGTATTTCAAAATTTTACTATTCACGAAACACTATTCATTCCCGGAGAAATCACTATTCATGCTTTACTATTCATCATTTATCGTAAACTAGGTTTACGAGTATCAAATTCGCGTAACCTTAATGGTTTAGCTGCGAATTCATGGACATATCATCGAGGACATTTCATGTAGACTAGGTTTAGTCTACATATCATTAGCAATATCATCATCATATTATTTCATGCATGATTTTGCATTTTTCATAAAACGTATATTTCCTATTAAATAAACGCTATCGCGTAATCATTTATTTGAACATTTGATCCGACACTTCCAAAAATTATCCCGATATATTTTTATACTCATATTGAGATTATAAAAATAATATTATTAGTTTACCCGATGTTTTCAATTTATTTTGTATATAAATTGTTATGTATAAATATTTACGAATACCGTCGTAAATATTTATACATAACAATTTATATACAAAATAAATTGAAAACATCGGGTAAACTAATAATATTATTTTTGCGAGAAATGTACTTTTATAATTTTTATGACTTCAATATATTTTATTTTGATCCGTTAAAATTTATTTTTAGCTAACGCTACCCTAAATACTTAATTATATATACAATTTACCAACTAAATTTAAACAACTGCACTTTTATTTATACACTTATATATTTAACTAAGCAAAATACACTAAAACTTACCTTGTCATGCCTTTGTCGACATACAAGGTATGACACAACACCTTTGGATGTAAAATATCTACAAGTTACCATTATACTTGCATAATTAATATTATTATACAAAGACATAACACATACATAACATATACTAAGGTGTAAAAGAAGATATTCTCTCCATTTGTTTTCTTGCATAACCGGCCATAGTGAAGCATCAAGAAGAAATCCATATTTTTGCAAGAGCAAGTTATTTATACAGCTCTAGTATACTCTTAATCAAGGTTTTGAAATAAAAACCTAGGGTAATTAGGATAAACCCTTGTTCTTAAACCTCATCAATTAACTAGTAAGCATTTCATGATCATTTTTAATCTTTCATATTCATACTTTGGTCATTTTATCATGCTTGAGAAAATCATGCAAGTTATATGATTATCTATACCACTTTATTTTTTTGAAGTGCTATTAATGAATATATATCATCCTATAATTATCCCTTGAAACATATCATTTTTGATGATGTCTAGGAACCCATGACACCCTAAGAAGGTGTATGGTAGGTTTAGAATAGCTTTGGCGTTGGTTTGAAGTAGTTAGAATAAGTTTTGCGCGAGAAAAATCCATTTCGACAACAATAAATAGTGGTCTGATCTTATTTGGGAAATCTGGAAATTTCGACAGTTTACAAAATATTTTGGTCTAGATATTCAGAAAATATACTTTAAAACAAAAACGTGGTCGCTTGAACGGGTTAAAACGGAGTTATAACGAAAAAGTTATGCTATTATCAAGTTTAACGACGAAAACCATTTTTCCGAAAAATTCAGCATGTTGTCTAAATTTTTACGAGTTAAAAATGAGTCTCAAGCGTTATCTAAGTGAGTCGATTTATCAAAAATATATTACTATACTTTAACACGAAGGTACGGACATATAAAACGTAGAAAACGGACATATAACGACCAAGTAATTCATATTTTAAACAAGGTTGTCGTAACTTTTATTACAAGTATAACTTATATATTTTCCTATTAGACAAAAACTAGTTGCCGCTAAGGACCATGTTGAAAGTCGTTTTTAACATCGATGGAGTACTTTGAAAACGATGTCTTCTAGTAAAAGTAAGTTCACCTAGCCTATTTTCCAAAATGTTCAACCGTTCGTCAATCGGAGTTGTAACGAATAAAATACGGTCACTCAAACTTTGCCGAAAACTACCTTTAAACTATATTTTTGGTACAAGTATCCTACTTTACCTATGTTTTTCTCCATGATCGAGACCTCTATGATAAAAACTTAAAAGCTAAGACTTTGAGATAATGCTACAAGCTTTCCAAAACTGTTGAGTTTGTTTTCTAACACTCGATATTCACTATTTTACGACTAGCTTTTCAAGGGCATTAAGTCACTTTCATGAATTATCAAATGACATTGTTTTACGACGAAAAGTTATAATTTCATAATAAATCATTAAATGATTATCGAAGGATATCATTTCAACATAAATACTTGTAAAGTAATTTATAAATTTTCAAGACGTTATAAGATTATTTTTCGACGATAAACGTTATTTTCAAAAATTCACAAGTGGTATAGATATCATACGAATTGCATGCATAACATTACATCATGACTTATTATATATCATATCATTCATAATAGGTAGCAGTTAGAGATTGCGCATCATTTCAGTGTACTCACTTTTGTCATCGCATCATTGTACCAAGTGAGTTTCGTAGCCCCTACTTTTGTATGTTTTGAACTATTTTGGGGGAGATACATGCTTAACTATTTTCACAAGTACTTTAGATTTCTAAGGATAACTTCTATCATGATCACCATCGTTTCAAAACCGAATGTTGTACTATATCAATTGTTCTTGTTTGCGTGCTATAGTTCTACGTCGAATAATGTGCTATATCAGTTGACTAATGATACATTGAGTCATGTACTATTGATTATCTGCTATGGTTCTACGTCGAGTTAGGTACTATTGTGAATTCATTTGACATCAGGTGCTTGAACATAAACTATACACATTTTGGCAGTGGGTTGTAAACACACAAGTTGCAAGTTTTGTATGGGCGAAACTTGGAACTGAGTGGATTTGCAATGCCTTTGCTGCATGAACATTCTTTAAAGGTTTTCTTCATGACAACACAAACTCTATGAACTCACTCAACCTTTGTGTTGACACTTTTAGCATGTTTTATCTCAGGTATCTAAGGCATACACTTCATGGCATGCATATGGACTTATCATAGAGTCGTGGTGACGACGCGTCTCACATGGGATTTATGCACTTTAAACATCGTTTGAATTGTAACAAACTTATTTTCGCACATGTTGAATTTAATTTGGGACCTACACTTTGTAAACTCTGAATGTTTTATTAAATCAAACGATGTATTTTCCAAACGACACTTTAGGTCGTTCGATATAACTGTAACTTTGATGCTATGACAGTCCTCCCCAAGGTATTCCATTCCTCTGCAAAACAGGTAATTTGGGGGTGTGACAAATTTGTTCCAGATCCTCATTCTTCTGTTGATGACTATTGGGCTAACTAGCAAAGAAAGCATTACAACATTACTTAAGTTGTCAACATTTGTTAAATTAGCAACAATAACTTGAGGACTAGCAGTAGTAACTCCATAAGCAGTAGTAACTGCTTCATTGGTACTGCTAGGGTTGTTAGAGGACATAAAGGCCATATTCTATGAGTTTGTACTGGAGCTAGATGATCCTTTGACCAGTGGTTCATACACCTTCAAATTGTTGTAAAAATCATCCAAGCTCATAGTATCAAAATCACCTTTGTTTTTCCACACAACAATGTGTGCTCCATTTAGAGGACAAGCTTCTCAAAAACTTTTGATTCACATCTTCTTGAGAAGTCTCCACACCCAAACTCTCTAATTGACTTACAAGCTTTTTATAACAACCTGCATTTTTTTATGGTCCTTTCCCAAAATAATCTATTTTTAAGTTTACACATTCACCTTTATGCGTAATTTTGAGTTAAATAGCACACAACGTGTACTGGCACGAGTCTAGACCTAAATTACGTTTATTAATCGGGTATTGACGTTTTATGCAAAATCGGTCATGTAAATAGTCAATTTTAATAGAAAAATAATTTATAAACTTATGGAGCAGGTTTTAAAGTCTCTCAAAAATTTTTACTAGCCTAAACGAGCCCGAGAGTTAATATATAAAAAGATTAGCAAAATTTTAAGTACGGTCCCTGCGGTAAAGTTTTAAACACGCCCCCTAAACTTTCAAACTTAACAAAAACGGCCTAAGCTTAGTTTATATTCATCTCATTCTCATTTTTAACCCTAAACCTAGTTAAAAACACAAACCTCCATCCTCCTCTTCTATTTCAGCCGCCGCACCATCCTCTGCTTCTCCGGCTGTCCTCCACGCCGCCGCCACCATCAACACCACTACCATCGTAGCCACCAACACCATCACACGCCGTCACCCTTAACACCACACCTATCATCAATTTCATCTTATCTTGAAGAAGACACAAGTATTTTGAAGGTTGCTCATATATTAATCCATCCCGTCTCTCTCTTTTCTTCTTCTTTCTTGTTGGTGAGTGAGTCACATGAGTTATTTTTTTTTGTTTAATAAAAAATAACAATTCACACTTTAGTGTGAATCGGTGAACGGTTAAAAAACATTAAGTGAAGTGGTTTTTGAGTTAAAAACAAGTTGGAAAGGTGTTGGTATCATCTCTAGTTCATGTTCATTTATTTCTCTTCTCGAATATGTAAGTTTCACGTCGATAAGCTTGTGATAAGCTTGTTTTCTTGAGCTTATTTTAGAGCTTATTTCATACGTATTATTTTGCTATTAGCGAATTTATTATATTTGCTTGTTGCTTTCCTGGAACTCGTACAATTTGGTTTGGAGTCGCTGTATTTTACTTAGATCCGATTGGAAAAGGTTATTGGCTGTGTTGGTCTTAAACCGAGACCTCATGGTCTCGGTGAGGTCGGATTTGGATTTGATTCTTGTGAGCCGTTAGTTGTTTTGGACTCGACATCGTTTAGCTCAAATTTTGTTAATATTGTTATGGTCAGATTGGTGCATGTGAATTGGTTGAGTTAGGATTCTTTATCAGTCCGTATGGTTTTGATCCGTTTGATGCTTTGGTCGTGACAAGTGTTAGCTGAGACCCCATGATCTCGGTGTGACCTTGGTTTGTCGATATTGTGATAAAACTAGCTTAGTCGATTTGGACTTGTAATTTGATTTAACTTGTTGACTTGGGTTTGACTCGACCACGGGTGTTTGGTTGTTACGGGTTAAGGGATCGACCCGTGAAGATAGATAAAATTGACCGTGACTCGAAATTGAAAATGATCTGTGTGGCTTAATAATATATTGGATTCAGTTTGAACAAAAAGGAAAAGAAAGAAAATGAGAAGTATTGAGTTAAGTTTTAAAAGATTAATTGTTATTGAATCTAATTAATATCAAAGTAATCTAATTAAATAATAAACGTATTTACTTTTGATAAAAATAAGACACATGTGGGTTGTTGGACTTTTCGAGACATATATAGCATATTTTACCTTACCCATTCTATAAGCGTGACTCGATGTCGAATAGTAGTCGTTACTTTGAGATTTTGCAACACCGGATTTAGAATATATATACTTTGATTTGGGCTATTATTGGACTTTAGACATTTTTGGACTATTGGACACGAAACAAATATAATACATTAGACTCGTAAAGAATTTAATGTATTCGATTCGCGACGGGAAAACAATTTGAAAATAATGTCTAAACGAACGATAATATTTAGAACTACTCGTTATATAAATTTCTTGGGAAATTAATACTTTTATAAAGTCTTTTGACTTGGAAATCTTCAATGAACGAACGAGTTATAATGAAATTTTATGAATTTTATAAATTTAAGGTTCTTTCAAGAGATACTTTTTATTTTAAGTCTAAACTTGTTTTAAATCATAAAACAAATATATTACATATAAATAATTGGGATTATGGGTAAATACCGAAGACTACCAACTCTTTTATCCATTTTTGTGCATTTGTCAATTGTTATTCGTCATCTCTTTTTGACTTCTCGTCTTAGTCTTCGCGTCGACTCCGTTGTTTGTTTTCTATTTGGCGTGTGTACTCTTGAGTCAGTGTCCTATTCTGTTACACAAATGATGATACCAAACTCTCATATAAGGCTAAAACAAGATTGTTTTTGGAAACGTAATTGATTATTTTTAGGAATAGAAATAATTATTTTGGGAATGGAAATGGTTAAATTTTGGAAACTCTTGCGCATCTAATTTCTTTTACGGGATATATTTTGAGGCAAGTCTTTATATTATTAGGTCGTTCCAAGTTCGTTGTGCCGTGACGTTTTAGTTGCCGTTGTGCTATACTACTCTTGAATTATTGTGTTGTGCATTACTTGACTAAGGTGAGTTTTCGTAGCCCCTTTTTCATAATATTTTCCTGGGGAAAAATGGTACTTAAATGATATTTTTAAACTGTTTTTATGCTGTGATTTACGGCTTTTGTGTTTTGGACAATTATTTGCTTTTGATGACAATATGTGCTTTCTGTGTGATCTTATGTTGTGTGTTCATTTGTGCGCAACTGTTTAACTCCATTTTAGAGCCGAAGCATTGATAATACTATCGGGATTATTGGAAATCGTGTACACGTGACATTTGTGAGGTTTAGTTGTTGCATGCATCGTGGTTTCAGTTAGTGCTTATATTTGTATATCATGCTCACTATTGTCCTACTCTATATTATTCATAGCTTAGTGTTTAACTCTTAAACCTACGAGCTCACCAACTTTATGTTGACGTTTTCGAGTATCCATTTTCATGTGTTATTGAAGTTTCCTAGAAGGTTGAGTATTGGCCTGGATTAGCAAGACTTAAGACAAGACCCTCCCGGGGTGTATCCCGTGGAGTTGCAGTTTGACTTTTCCTTATGATGTAGTTTGACTTTGAGACTTATGTTTGGATTCTAAATTTTGTACTTATCCCGGCTGTGGGAGTTTGCGACTATGATCTAGCGTTTGTTATGCATTTTAGTATTTCTCTATTTAGACACCTTATGTTCTTGACTAATAAGTCATACCCCGGAAATGTCTTTCCGCTGCGCCAATTTTGGGGTTTGACATATTGGTATCAGAGCCTTGCTTATAAAATATTAGGTGGTTTAACCTAGACTATAACCTAGGAACCTTTATATAGTTTGTATAATAGGACCTACGTGTGCGATTATGTGTTTATTTGCCTTGTATGTATTAGTGCCTACTATTAGACCTTAGGAATTCCCTCTGAATTGAGTCAATTTATTTTCAAAGCCCTTAAGTTTCTTAATCAACTTGCAGTTTAATTTCAAGGCTGTTCTTGTTTGATTGGGTTGCGAAATTTATATGGCTGCAAGTTGTTAAATAACTTAAAGGATTTGAGGAATTGACTCAAGGATGGAATATGTTAGATGGTGTGAAGTTATGATGATAAGAAAATGTGGCATGACTATTCTAAAAATGCCTGACCAATGTTTTTACAATAACATGATGCGACATGGACTTATCAAATTCATGGATTATCAAATAGTTAGTTGAGCCTAGAATTATGACACGTTTACCGACCAACCTTACCTATCTCTTATCTAACGTTTACCAATGTCCTTCCTTGTAGAAACATGCCTTCAAGAAGGTCGACTCGAGTCAACCGAGGTGTTCCGGTCCAGAGGGGTGGAAGGACTGGTGGACGAGGAGGTAGGGGAATTGGTCGCGACACTGGAAGAGACGGTACCAGCAATGAGATTCCTGACTTTTCCACCATTATCGCTCAGTAACTACAAGAATTTCTACCCACTATTGTCACTCTTGTTGGCGATCACATCAGTAACCAAGGAAACAATGTGAGTAGGAATGACTATGCGGACAACGTCGATGGAAGTTATCACGTCAATGATGGAAACCACAACAATAGTAACAAAGGGTGCACGTACAAGGAATTCACAGCTTGCAAACCGATGGACTTCGATGTTAATGGATTAGTATTTTCTTATACTTGATGGGTCGAGAAGATGGAGTCAATGATTGGCATAAGTGAGTGTGCGAACCACCAGAAGGTGAAGTATGTTGCATGTTCGTTGGCTGGAAAGGTGTTGACCTAGTAGAACAGACAGATCCAAGCCAGAGGCAAAGAAGCTACCATAGGCATGCCTTGGGATGATTTTAAGGTGTTGCTGAAGGAGGAATACTGCCCAAACAATGAAATACAGAAGATAGAGCATGAGTTCTACAACCACACTATGGTAGGAGCTGGTCACGCATCGTATACGGATCGATTCCATGAGCTTGCTAAACTAGTACCTCATATGGACATTCCTGAATCCAAGAGAATTGAAAGGTACATATATGATTTGGTCCTTGAGATTCTTGGGATGGTGAAAGCGACTGAGCCATCTACTATTCAAAGTGCGATACTGAAATCTGCAACCTTAACGGATGAGATGGTTAGGAATGGGTCATTGTCTGAGAGTGGTGATAAGAGGAAGGTCTTGAGTGATACAAGTAAGCAAGAAGGTGCAAACGGTAACAACAAGAAAGCGAAATGGGGAAAAGGATTTGTGGCAACAAACTCGGGGAGGAAGGGATATGCCGGACCTCACCCGTAGTGTGTCAAATGTGGCTACCATCATCCAGAGACCACCCCTTTTCGTGTGTGTTTTAGCTAAAATCTCCCTAGTCATATTGCAAAGGATTTTTGAGTAGTGGCCATGCAGGTGACTCCAATCAATGTCATTTACCCAAGGACATGTTTTGAGCGCGGGAGCCCAAATCATTTCTAAAACACGTGTCCTAAGTTGAATAGGGCACAGGGGCAAGTGCAGAGTAACCCGAATCAAGCTTGAGTGACTAATGAAACAAACTCAAACCGTGGAAACAATGGAAACCCAGCTCGTGGTCGAGTATATGTGATGAACGCTAAAGAAGGACGCCATGACCCAAACACCGTGATGGGTATGTCCTCCTTAAATGATCATTAAGCTATCATACCATTTGATTCTGGCATCGATTATATATTTGTTCCTACCAAATCCATGTTTCTATTAAAGGTGAAACCTAGTGTCCTATACCTTGGTTATGGAATGGATATAGTGTATGACCAAAGTGTAGAAAGTACTAGAAACCAATATGATGGCTAGAATTTCCACCACCTAGCAAGACTCTTGGGTGCTGAGATGTCATTCGTTCGTTTCTGAGAAACCCCAAACTTTAACTAAAATTTTTATTTTCCTTAAAAAAAAAGTAAAAAGTAAGCTTTTTAGCAAAATTTAACTTAATTTTCATGTAAGTTCTTGTTTGATAAGATGTGAAATCAAGTTTAAAGTTGTTACTTAGCTTAAAATTTTTGAATAATTTTGGCTCAAGAATGGATGAGGCATTACATAAAACCTAATCGCTCGATAGTTACTATTGAACTACCTATTTCATTGTGCCTAGTAGAATGAGCAAAAACCCAAAGATACCTCACGTGCTTAAGGATTCCCTGAAGTGCTTCGTAAAGACCTAACACGATTTACCCCTCCTTGACGAATTGAGCTTCACATAGACTAAATTCTCGAAGAGGCACCAATTACATGTGTTAGGATTTAGAAAATCCATTAGTTAAAGTGTCGGCCACCTCAGGTATATGTATTCATTAGAAAGCTCGTAGTCGTAGTCAAGTTATGTTAATAAGTAGTTAGTTATGTAACACCGTGGAGGACGGACGGGGTTTTACCCACTGTATGCCTGATCCATAGCCCGTAGGAGGTGTGTCTTGTAAGAAACTATAAATACCCTCTACCTCCCAAGGTAGAGGGTTGGAGCTTCAATACCATTTTTCTTTGTTTCATCAAGTTCCTAATTCTCTATCTACTTTCTCTCTCTAAATTCTTAAACTATACGCCTACTTATGTTATGATATGATGTGTTTGTGAAATCCAATATGTTACAAATGGCATCAAGAGCCATGGTTTGATCATTCATCTTACATGTTCTTGGATTTCTAGTGGTTTTTATATGGTTTTTGGGTTTGAAAGAGTTTAGAGTTATTGGCATCATTTGGATCATCTCTAGTGTTAAAGTTTAGATTTTGATTGTACTTTTGTGTTTAGAATCATTATAAGTGTTTAGGTTTTGATTTGAAAGGCTTGAATCACTGTGGTTGGATTGTTTTTGGATTGAAAAGTGGTGTTTTTGTTTGTTTTCAAGTGAGCGATTTAAGTCTCGTTAAGAGTTTCTGAAGAGCGATTTGTCCTTAGTTGGAAGCGATTTGTGTCTAACTAAAAATCGCTTATTGAAGCGATTTGTCTATCTAGTGGACGTACTTGTGCGAATTGTGCGGTGAAGCGATTTGTCTGCTTAAGCGACTTGTTTATTTAAGCGAGTTGTTAGTTTAAGCGATTTATCTTGGTTAAGCGACTTGTCATTTAAACGGTTTGTTGGTTTAAGCGATTTGTATGTTTAAGCAACTTGTTGATTGAAGCGAGTTGACTGCTTAAGCGATTTGTCTTATTAAGCGACTTGTCCTTTTAAGCGATTTGTTGGTTTGAGCGATTTGTTTGTTTTGAGCAATTTGCTGGCTGAAGCAATTTGTCATTCTGAGCGATTTGGTACAAGTGAGCGATTTGTCTCTTGAGACTTATTGTTTCTTATTGTCACGATTTACGGTTTTCTCTTGATTTAGTAAAATCCCGTGAAAGATTCTATTTCCCGGTTTAATCAAAGAGTTATAAAATCCCGTAGAATCTGTAATCATGTCTACCAACATGCCTACAATCATCTCTTCTGTAGCTGAGGACGTTCAAGCTGCAGGATCAGATACTCGTCCACCCATGTTAGACAGAACTGATTATGACTCATGGGCTCAACGAATCAGATTGTACTGCTTGGGTAAGGAAAATGGGGTTAACATTCTCAAATCAATTGATGAAGGACCGTACCAAGTTGAGACTACTAGAGACATACTTGAAACTGCTGCTGATGGCTCAGTGACACTAGGATTGGATAGACCAAAGACATATGATGAACTTACTGATAAGGAGAAAAGGAGATACGATGATGATATTAGGGCCTCAAACATTGTACTTCAGGGTCTACCAAAGGACATCTACAAGTTAATCAATCACAACACTGAAGCCAAAGCAGTTTGGGACAATGTCAAGATGCTTCTCTCTGGTTCATAATTAACTAAAGAAGACATAGAGTCTCAACTGTATGATGATTTTTTGAACTTTAAGATGAACCCAGGGGAAAATGTCACTGAATACTACGTGAGGTTCCACAAGCTTGTGAATGACATGAGGAATATCAAAATGACTATGCCAAATATCTAGCTCAATTCAAAGTTTGTGAACAACATGAATCCCGAACGGCACAAATTTGTCACTTCAGTCAAGCTAACCAAAGGTTTGAGGCACACTAACTATGAGCAATTGTATGTATACTTGCTTCAGAATGAGAAACATGCTATGTTTGAACGAATGATCCTGGAAAAGTTCAAAACTAATTATGGTGATGCAAGCTCGTCAAATGATTCAACTGCATTCTACACAAATGTAGGAATAACCACCAAATCATCTCAAGTGATACCAACTGGTAATGGTAATCACAAACTCATTCCAGATCCAGGGTATAAGCTTCCAGATTCAGAAACATTCATGGAAAATCTCGTTTATCCACTGTCTCTTATGGTTAAGCAAAATCTGAATCTCACTCCACATACCAACAATAACCTCAGAACAGCTTCCAATCCCCACAATCAAGCTACTATCAGAGATGTAAAGGTAGTGGTGCAGAGTGTGCAAGGAAGATAGAATGCATACCTTCCACATAATGAGCAAGGGAATGTTGGAGCTGGATATGGGAATGTTGGAGCTGGATATGGAAATGCTGGCGGTGGTGGTGGATACATGGGCAATCAGAATCGTGGAAGGAACATGGCTCAGGGTCAAGGAAAGCCCATTAAATGTTACAACTATGGTGGAGAAGGACACATCGCAAGGAATTGCACTCTTCCAAAATGTCCACAAAATGCAGAGTACTTCAGGGACAAGATGCTGCTGGTCCAAGCTCAAGACAGTGGAGCAATGTTGAATGAGGAAGAATTGCTATTTCTTGTTGAGGGAAATGCCAGAACTTATGATGCTGATGTGGATGAACAGCCAGTGCAGGGTATGGGTCAGAACAATCCCAATGCATTTCAAGTCGTAGACTGTGATGCATTTGATTCAGATGTTGATGATGAACCAACTGCCCAGACCATCTTCATGGCTAATATCTCACCGATGGTAACTCCAAGGGCTTCTTCACCTAAACAAGCCACTCCCTCCAGGGAATCAATCATATCTGAGGTATTAAAACTATACGATGATTTTGATGTGCAAAAGATACACGACAAAGTATAATCAGCTGAAATTATTGAATCAGATATTGAAAATATGGGTAATATCAATGTTGTCCCATATGAGCAATATGTGAAACAAAATGAAAGTGAAATTGTACCAAGTAATGCATCTTATGCAGTCAATGATGACTATATTTTTGATGAATTCACTGCATGTGCCCCTGATGATTCTATTATTTCTGAACTAAACGCCTATAAAGAACAAGTTTCTATATATGAACAACGTGCTAAGTTTGAACTGACTACCAGTGAGCAGGAGATGGATGACCAAATGCGTACAATTATCAGAAAAAACAATTTTATGGAAGAAATGTTAAAACAAGAGTTAGATTCCTTACAAGAAAAGCTTAACAAAACTGTTAAACAAAAACAAGAACTTCAAGATAATGTGAAAGTACTTAAACAAGAATTCAATGCTAAGGAATCAAAACTTTTAAATGAATTTTCCAACCTAAAAACTTTGAAGATCAAACTTGAAAATAAATTGTACGTACAAGGGAACACCATTCAGACTGCTCACATGATCACTAAACATAGAGTTCTGTGTGATAAGCATAGCGTTCCACTTGTAGATGAACCAAATCCTAAGGCGTGTAGTAAGGCTAAAGCATCTCAAAAAGTAATCTACGATGGAAATGAGATTCTTAAGCCTAGATAGAAACCCACTTGTGCTGAGTGCTCTGAGGAAGATAGAAAATTAGATGAAGTCTCTAGAAAAAAAATTGGATGATAAATTTAATAGTCCCTTGTGCATAAGAGATAAAATCATCGTTAAAACACCAAATTATTCTAAGGATAAATGGATTGCCTTTAATAAATTTAGACCTCAAACCCAGCTGACCCCTGAACAAATTTTTTGGAAAAAGGAGCTGGACAAACAAAAAGCTGATGATTTTATTGAAAAGAATTCCCCTTGTAGGAAATTGCCTCTAGCCACTGTGTATCCCCCAAATACACCAATGCATTTAGTGCCCAGAAATCTTCTCACTAATAACAAGACCTTAATCAGCCTTAACGTAGTTTGCCAACTATTTGTTGATTTTGAGAAAACATGTAAGAAGAGAATCACACCCACTGGGATAACTGAAGGGGAAAGAGGTTTTGAACAAACTAAAGAATGCTATTTAACTGAGGTCATGCCTTTCTTTAAACAACTTAAAGGACAATTTGAGAGTCTTCAAAAGGGAATGGACATAGAGATTAAAGAAATGAAAAAGATGTTTAATGATATGGAATTTGAGGTCAGTATGTATGAACGTGAGCTTAAGAGTAATGAAATAGAGATAAAGAATCTGCACATCATTAATGATAATCTGATCTCTCAATGTGTTGCTCAAGATGTGTTCTACACTGTTACAAATTGTTCTATTACTGTGTCTCAATTTCATGAATTAACTGTTGCATTAAAAGTTTTCCATGATCGTGTCATTGAGCTTAAAACCACAAATTCAAAATTGCATGATAAAGTAGAACAGGATGATCATGATAATTTGGTGAAACATTATTCTAAACTGGAAGTTGAACATTTTAATTTACAACTAAAATAACAACATCTCAAAGAAAATGTTAAAACCTCAAATATCAAGACATCCTCGGATGTTCTAGAGTTTGATGCAGTTTTTGAAATTAACAAACGTGACGAACATATTCGAGCTCACTGTAACACGATCAGAAGGATGAAAACCCAAATTTCACAATTAAAGGGTGAAAAGAACAATGTGAATGGCTCCCAAATGCCTCCTCCTTTAGATTCTCAGTATTCTCAAAACTTTCATCTTCAAAACATCATTAATGTATTACAACAAGAAAATGAGAGTTTTCTAGAAGAAAATAAAAAGGTTAAACGACACTTTAAAGAGTTATATGATTCAATGAAAGTCACTCATGACAAGAACAATGAAAAAATAACTTCTTTGCAAAAGGAAACTGAGAATCTCAAAAGTCAGGTAAAAGGGAAAATGCCACTTGTCTGTAATGAGAATGTTGCTTCAAAGGCATATGCGGATTCTAAATATGTTGTGACTGTAAAATATATTCCTCCTCACCTTAGAAATAACGAACTTGGGTTTCAAGAATATTTTTTCATACCTTAAGGATAGTCTAGAATGTCTCCGTGAGATTATCGAAGAGAATAGCATTAATAAACCACTTGATAGTGAAGTTAGGTATGCATGCTTATATGCCAAACAATCTCAGGAACTTTTAGAATGCTTAAGAGCAACATTCCCTAAATCCTTTTGTAAGAAAGATAAAGTCGTTATGCCTTGCTCTATGCCTAGTGTTAAGCATGCAACCCATGATATGCCTTGTTCTGTGCCGAAAGTTATGCATGTGAACTTTGATGTGCCTGAAAGTACTTCAGATCCCAGCACTTCTAGATCAGGAATGCATAAAGTAGTAAAACCAACTAATGTTCCCATCATTCCCTCTACAGGAGTAATCAATGACACTAAGGCAAGCGGGTCAAAGCCTCCATGTAATACAAAGCAAGATAGGACCTCGCAAGCTAAGAGTGATCAATGGAAGAAAGTAGAAGACCACCCTAGGAACAATAAGTTTGTGTTGAATAAGACGAATCATGTTGATTTTAGTATTAGCTATAAGCGTACTGTAATTAATTCGAATTCGGCTACTTCTTGCAAAACATGTAATGATTGTGTGATTTCTGGTATTAATCATGAATGTGTTGTGAATGATGTGAACAATTTTGTTATATCTCCGATAAAAAATGTTAACACAAAAAAACAGGCTAAGAAGGTCTGAAGACCAAGGTGGAAGAGGGCTAGAAAACATTGGAAACCAACAGAAAGAAAATTTAGTAATGTAGGTTATCATTGGATACCTACTGGCCGTAAATTCAATCTTAATGAGTTGTGTTGGGAATAATCCGTTACCACAGATAGTTGTGGTTTACACTGCTTGGATTAACACTAGCAGTGGAAACGTATTACCACTGCTGGTACATTATTACCACTGCTATAGGAAAACGTGTTTAGATAAGTATAGAATAGATCTTGTGTATATTCTATAATGTTAGCTTTATACTTATCTTGTTAAAGACTCCTTGTTGTATAAAAGGAGGTCCTAGGTAATTGTCTTAGGTACTTGTCTAATTACCTACGTATTACTCACAAAGGCTTCAAGGTCTAACCCTAGTGATAATCAAGATCACTCGTATTATTCATTAATAATATTGGGGCTTAAGTTTTGTGTTTAATCTGTGTTTATATACAATACATCATATAATCCGTCTTCTAAAGTATTACTAAGTAAATTCCGCATGCTTAATAATATCATACAAAATATCATTAACACAAGGTGTGTGTCCAGATCCAGCAAGTGGTATCAGAGCAAAGGTTCTGATATTTTTTTTAGAAGATCCAAGGAATAAGCTTAACCTACTCACTCAATTCAATAGAGATGGAAAACAACCAGTCCAACTCTTCTACACCAAGGCTACCTAAGCTCAAACTTAATGAGTTTGTGATGTGGAGGATACTGATTGAGCAATACTTTTTCATTCAGGACTATGCTCTTTGGGAGATCATTCAAACTGGTGATTCTTTCAAGCCTGTGACTAGTACTGTGAAGGTTGGTGACACATATGTTGTGAAAGTTTCTGTGCCTGAATCTAGTATTGAAAAATCTCTTAGGAAGAATGATCTTAAAGCTAGAAGTTTGTTGCTGATGACTCTTCCTAGAGATCAGATCATTGCATTCAGCAAGTACATGACTACTAAAGAACTGTTTGAAGAGATTTGCTCAGTGTTTGGTGGTAATGATGCAACAAAGAAGACACAAAAGACATTGTTGAAGCAAAGTTATGGAAACTTCTCTGCTTCAAGCAATGACTCACTTGATAGCATCTTCACCAAACTCCAGAAGATTGTTACACAACTGACTGTGTTTGGCATTGAGGTAGAAAAGGAAGACCTCAATTTGAAGTTTCTAAGAAGTTTGCCTTCAGAGTTTCAAACTAATGTTACTGTCTGGGAAAAAAATCAGACATAGAAACAATGAAGCTCAATGACCTTTACAACAACTTCAAACTTATTGAGCAAAGGTTGAAGAAGGCAGGGAAACTTGCTACAAGCTCTAGTAGCTTGGCATTATTGTCAACCTCTATTGACAGTGATGATTCTGAAGATGACAGTGATGATGATGTTGCCATTGCTGGTTCTAAAGTTTCCACTGGTACTGTTAATGTTACCACTGCAGGTTCAAAGAAGAAGGTTGCTAGTATTAGAGAACCTACCTTTTATGCTTTCATCTCTACTCAAGTAGATGGCTCTGTCTTAACTCATGAAGACATAGAGCAAATTGATGAAGATGACTTGGAGGAGATAGATATAAAATGGCAGATAGCTCTTCTTAGCATGAGAGCTAGGAAATTCTACAAAAAGACTGGCAAGCCTATTCACATCAATGGTAGTGAAACTGCAGGCTTTGATAAGAAGAAAGTGGAGTGCTTTAATTGTCACAAGTTTTGACATTTTGCTAGAGTGTAGAAGACCAAAGAGCAAGGACAACAGGTCTACTTGGTACAAGCAAAAGAAGGAACCAACTGTGGAAGAACCAAAGGTAATGTTGGCTATTGATGGTGTGAGCTATGATTGGAGTTTCATGGCTGATGAACAAGAAGAAAAACATTCAGATGCTGCTCTTGTTGCTACTGAATTTGCTCTCATGGCTTTCTCTGACTCCGAGGTACAAAACTTTGAAATTTGTTCTAAAACATGTAGGGCTGCTAGAGAAGTTGAAAGGCTTAATGATTTATATTCTAATGAAAGACAAGATTTATATACTGCTAATTATACTGTGTCTAACCTTAGGAGAGCTATAGCGGTATTAGAGAAACAAATAGATCACTATAGAGAAAATGAGACAAAATATAATGATGATATGATTCTTCTTAGAAGAGAGGTAGAACATACAACAGCTGTGAATGAAGCATACCAAAAGGAGTTGGAAAAACTTCAAAAGAAAAATGAAAATGTCAATTTAACATTAGACACATGTTATCATTAGTCTAAGTCAATTGATAAAATTTAGAATGCTCAAGTACCTAGTAAAGTTAAGTCTGGTATGGGTTATAATACTGTGCCTCCACCTCTAAGGGGTGTTCATTCACCTCCAGGTATAGATTTAGCTCATACAGGCTTAGAAGAGTTTCAGGACCTTGAACGTGAATATGGTCCTTTAAAGGACACAATGGTGAAAAGTGAGGAAGAGATTAAGCAGGATAATGATGTTTTTGAGAGTGCTAGTGACTCATCTGTTGTTGATGAGAATGTTAAAAAGAATGTAGAGACTTCTATCCCAAAATTTGTTAATACTATTACAGAGGAACCTAGGAAACCAGTTAATAAACCTAGATCAACTGTAAGGTATGCTGAGATGTAAGGAACAAGCCTACAGCTCCCAGGGGTAACCAGAGGAGTTGGAATCATGTTAAATCTCAACAACTAGGTAGTGATTTTGTGATGTACAATAAGGCATGCTATATCTGTGGTAGTTTTGATCATTTACATGCTTATTGTGACTATCATAATGGGAGAAGGGAAGTCCATGGGAATAAAAGGGTGAATTTTAACATGTTTCAAAATAATGTACACCCTAATTCACATTGCAAAATGGTCCCAAGAGCAGTTCAACTAAGAAGTGGCCTCAAAACTTTTGCCACTGCAAGAACTGTTAACACTGCTCACCCTAAGTCACCTGTTAAAAGTGCAAAGTCCAAAACAACTTTTGCAAAATCTGCACAAACAGGGAAAGGAACTTTTCAGAATAATAAAGTTCATTATAACCAACAGTGGGTACCTAAAAACAAACCAGCAATTACCACTGCTCATTCAAAAGTTACCACTGCAAGGGTTGTAAACAAGAAAAGGGAGGACACGGGCAATGTTGTGAAGGCCTCAGCACGTTGGGAATGGAAACCTAAAGGAAATACCTCTACAACCAATCCCAATGGTGTATCAATGACCTTTGATAGATTTAACTATATTGATACACGAGGCAGATCCAAGTCAATCATGGCTTGGGTCCCCAAAAGAAACTAACTCTTTACTCTTATGTGCAGGAACATCCAAGGACAAAAAGATTAGATTAAGGATATACAGATAGTGGGTGTTCAAGGCACATGACTGGGAACAAGTCCTATCTTTTAGATTTTGAACATTATGATGGACATTATGTCAGTTTTGGAGGTGGAGTTAATGGAACAACATGTATGATGCAAGAACTTTAATGATAAAGGAAAACATGGATAATTATTATTATTTCACAAAACTGCAGACTAAGTGCAGTAGATACATCCATGGAATTCAGATAACAAGCATCATTACATCAACTGAAAACAACTAAACAACACCCTACCCCAAACACAAGCTTCATAACCCATCCCCAACCTAACCATCATCTACCATCTATGGTTTCTTTGGGAAGCCCCACTTTGGCATCACCTTAGAAGCTCCACGCATGTCAATCTACTCATACACACTAGGGCATGCTAACCCCCTCACCACTTCTCTGACTGGTGGAGAGGATGATGAAGGACTAGCTAGTGGAGGTGCTGCTCTCAAGGATCTTGCACATGGTGCTTGAAGCTCTTCATTAGGAAGTATTGCAGCAAGGGGAGGCACACTCAAGGCTCTTGTGGAAGTCTCATCATCTGTGTCCTCATAGGGAGAAATATAAGAACTTATTGAACTATCTCCCTTGGTCAAAGCATCTTGAGGTACTGGTTGCAGATTTGATAGACCAGCAAATGGTGGGGTGATACTCATGGACTTATGAGATCTCTTCCTGGATGACACTTCTTCAAACTCTTCTTTCTCTACTCTACTTGGGTTGTTCATCACAAAGTCATCCCATGCACTGTCAAAAAATGAACTGTCTGAGGAAAGATTGATTGGATTGGATTGGCTCATGGTGATCTTTTGAAATCTTTTAAGAGAAAAGTGTTGGTATTATAAAAGGTTATAGGTGCTTGGTTCTTTAATACAAGTTTAAGTTGGATTCAGTAAGTTAATGAGGGGAAGGTGTAAGTGGTTGAGAAGTAAATAGAGTCCTGTAGCTTTGGAAAGTGTATCAGTGTCTATGAGTTGACTTAATTGAGTATAGCCTCTGCTATGTTCATTCAGAAGTATACACTAACCATTGCTAAATCTCAACAGTGATTTCAGTGTTTGGTTTATGTTTGTGATTTGCAGATTTGAAGGATTCTTTGTTTA
Source organism: Chrysanthemum seticuspe (assembly GCA_019973895.1). Lineage (NCBI taxonomy): Eukaryota > Viridiplantae > Streptophyta > Magnoliopsida > Asterales > Asteraceae > Chrysanthemum > Chrysanthemum seticuspe. Next base: position 310,672,939 of record BPTQ01000008.1, read on the forward strand.
CATTGAATGGTTACTCTTTGGGGTTTGTCTTTCTAGTTCTCCATAAATTTTTTTGCAGGAACTAATTTTAACAGTGGGAACTATAGTGCAAACAGTGGTAACAAGCTTGCTTTTACAGTGGAAAAAGGAAAACAAATGAACTTCATTTCATTAATAAAACATGATTCATTACAACCAAAGTGAAAGTACTTCTAATCATCAAAACACAAAAGACTGCAACTTAGCACATCCTACACCTAACTTCAGCTACTCCATTGGCTTCTTTCATTTACCCACATAGTCATGCTTATTTTTCTGTGCCCTCTTCCTTTTGTTCTCAAAGGTGGATTGCATTCTTGGACATGGAAGACCAAGAACTTGTGAAGGAGGTTTTGGTAACATTGCAGGCTTTGTTGGGATGGATATCTGATTCATATTGGAGATAGCTGTTTCCAGTGCTTTTGAAAGAGCTCTTGGCAATTCTATGACCATGGAATAGGTCTCATCATTCGTCTCATCATCATCTGATGAGCTGGAGTAAAACTCAAGAGATGGTGTAGGTTTTGAAGCAGGTACACGCTTGGCAGTCTCCTTTGTATACTTCTTGGATGATGTGCTTCCAGCCCATACTGGGAAGTATCTAACCCATCCTGATGCCTCTGAGGAATTCTCTGACTCGATCACATATTCTTCTTCTGAATCAGAGGAGATGTCAATGATGTTGGAAGGATTACTCATGATTATTTTTAGGGATATTGTGTGTTTGAATGTGCTTTGATGAAGATTACAATCAACCAAGCCTCCTTATATAGACAAAGTCGGTTGAAAGGGTTAATTAATGAGTATATTTACTTTTCCCTATTTTGGTAGGTTAATGAGTAAATATAGATATTATCGGGTTGACTTTGGAAGATATTTTTCTTGGGTAATGGGTTGGTTAAAAGTAATTTTGGTTAATAACAAGTTGGTTATTCCTATCTTATACAGATACATAACCAAGCTTTGATGGGAGTTGATTTCAAAAGGTGTATATCTGAGATACACAACAAATGGTTATTGATTCACCATGTCTAATCCACATAAGAATCAACTAGTCCAGAGCAAACGGCTACTGGTAAAGACTTGTCAAATCCGTTTATGATTGATAGTTTACCAAAAACTATATGGTTATCAACTCACCATACTCTTTATGATTAAGAGTTGGCTAGTCCATAGCAAACGGCTCATGGTAAAGACATAACAAATCCGTTGATAGCTGGTAGTTTGATAAAAACTATGATAAGAGCAGTCTAGTTTTCAAATGATTTTATTTACCACTGCTCTTTGAAATTTTTGTGAAAAATTACAACTGCTAGCTCACAGTTTCCACTGACAGTGTTATTTTCCCACTGTTGTTCTAGCTGTTACAACTGATTATGTCAGTAACTTATTTTTTACTAGCCGTTGAAAGTAACCACTGATTTCCATATATATAGGGTTAAAATTTTAAGGAAATTATCTACTTTCCATATTGTTATTTATCCTCTTAATGATAAATACTTTCTAAAGATAATTTTTCTTGCGCAATAATCTTAAACCCTAACCCTATATATCTTTCTCTCTCAATTGGCTAATTATTACTTCAATTCTTACTGACATAATATTGTTTTTTAACAAAAGTTTCTATGGCACCTTTAAAATTTGCAGATGAGCACAACCTAGTGGCCTACCTACAAAAGTCTAATGAGAAGAGTTGCCCTATTTTTCATCAGATTGTGGACTTTCTCAATACCACTCATATAAGGTATGCTTTGCTATTAAAACCCACAATCTATATCTCTCAAATCAAACAGTTTTGGACTTCTGCTAAGTCCATAACACTTGAGAATGGAGATACACATGAAACAGTGGATGCTCTAAGAGCCATTGTGGATGGGGTAGCTATTGATGTTACTGAGGCATCCTTGAGGAGAGTTCTCCAATTGGGTAATCTCAATGGTCTCATCACATTACCTATGCCCGAAATTCATGATACTTTATCATCCATGGGGTATGATACCACTGATAAAAAGGCTACTTTCAAAAAGAGTGGTTTTTGTCCCCAATGGAGATTTTTGATTCATACTCTTTTACATTGTCTCAGTCCAAAGAAAACATCTTATGAGCAATTTAGTTCAACCATGGCTTACCCTGTGGTTTGTCTAGCCACTGATAAGATTTTTAACTGGTCCAATTATATTTTTACAAGTATGACTGGCAATGTAAAGAGTTCAACAAAAATTTTAATGTATCCAAGGTTTGTGCAAGCAGTGTTAAATGAGTTTCAACTGCAACCCCATACTAATATTTATGAAATCAGTTGCCTAAAGCCTAAAGTTTTTCAAAACATGAACAAAGATGGCAACATGATTTTTACACCACTCTTACCTCAAATGCTTGCAACGATTACAACTGAACAAAACACACCCATAATCTATTTCCAAACATTGATTATACTCCACCAGTTTCTCAAACCTATGAAAGGAGGAGCAAACAACCACCTTCTTTCATGACAACACAACAAGTTTCTGAACCTTTTGGTCTAGGAACAAGCAGTGGTGGTTCTAGACTTCAACCTAGTCCAACTAGGGAGGAATCTGAGCCAATGCCCCATGATTCACCTCTCCCAACAGGTAACACAGTTGGAAGTGATGAGGGCAGTGGGCAACAATTGGAATTGATGGTTGTGTGTACAAAGTTAGCCAAGCATGTTGAATCTCTACAGAAGGACTTGGCACATGTCAAGAAGCAGCATGCCAAGGATGTTAAACACTTAAAAGAAGAGATTCAGACTTTGAAGAATGAGTTGCAGGGGATGAAAAAGCCCAAGAAAACTGCAAAGTTGGTGATTTCATCTTCATCCTCACCTAATGATGGTGATTCAGCTCTTTTTGATCAAGATTTGGGTAATTCTCCCAAACAGGGGAGGAAAACAAGTGCTGAAACTCAAGGGAGGAAAATTGATTTGGAAGATGAAGGTGATTTGGTCCCAAACAGTCAGGTTTATTACGCAAGTCAACCACTTGTGAATGGTCAACCGTAATAAAAGTCAAACAGTCTAAAACCAAAGCAATTAAGTCCAGAGGAGTTTAGTGTTTCCCCGGGTCGTTAAGTCCCAACGAGCTGTGCGATTGAAGCTAAACGCGTAGTGATCGAGTGATATTGAACAGGAAAAGGGGTATGATAATACTAGATGACAAAGGAAAAATCTGAGAAAGAAAATTAAAAAGCTAAATTATATTAAATAAACGCTATCACTATTTTTTTAAAAATGGATTTTCTTGATTTTTCTTTTATAAATTTAAATTAAAAACTAATTTTAAACTTTAAAACTAAATTAAAATACTTCAAATTATGAAATTAAAGAGGAAAATTGTGAAACTATTTTTCAAAAATCTAAAATAACTAAACAAACTTTTGAAAATTGAATTTGTATTTTTCTGATTTATATTCTAATTTCTATGATTTAAAAACTATTTAAAACTAATTAAATTGCTAAAAATTACTATTTAAACTAGGAAAATTATGGAAAAATATTTTTTTGGCTTTTTATATTTATCTTAATCTATGAAAATTGAAAACTTATTTTTTTGAAGATTTTCTGATTTATTTGTATTAAAAGCTATTTAAAAAGTTTTAAAAACTGATTTAAATAGGGAAAAATAGCAAACAGTACTGAAAAATTATGAAAAATTCAGGTAAAGTCTAAAATGATATTCTAAATTTATGAAAATTATAAAAACTATAGCTTATGTGTAAGAAAATGGAACTGCAGTGTAACTGCTTAAATAATTAAGCTCTAAAATAAGCTAAAGGGCACTATAAGCTACCAGACTTTTACAGAAGCTAATTTGTACTAAAATAAGCTAATTCCAACTAATCCTAACATGCTACAAGCTCAGTTTATACTTAGAAGCTTAAAAGTGATTATTGGCCAAACAACCCTTACCCTCTATGTTTCAGCTTATATACTGGCTTATCAAAAGAGCTATATGGAAAACTGGAATTGTGATCCTCAAGAAGACCAACCAGTGAGCCAATAAACCAAGTTTCAGACCCTAGTGATCAAAAACAAGACCTACACAAGGTCTGGAAGTTGCCTGTAACACACTCAGTGTATGCTGAGTGTGAACAGGGCAAATGGTGCCTAGTTGAGGAGCTGATTTGAAGCTTAAAGAGATTTGGAAAAATTTCACAAAATTCAGTTTTAGAAACTAGACCAGCTCAACTTGTTAAATCCAAAATCTCAAAGGCTTGTGACCAGAATTGAATACATGAAAATTCAGCAAACTTTGGTGAAAACTGAGTTTGGCACTTTTGACTTTATAAGCAGTTTTGATAACTTTGACTTTTGTGAGATTTGAAACCAATTCATGAACTGATTTTGATGTTTAGTGCTAATATGGACCTACTGCAAGCTAGATTAACTAGTTTAACACCTAAATGAAAGAATTGATTAACTGAATCACACATAATTGGAAATTAGATCTGATTTACTATGACTTTGACTTGTGCAGTTCTAGGATGCAAGTGTATGAGCTAAAACTTTCAAGAGCTACTGACTTGAGACTAATTGCAGCTATAATACTCTACTGAATCAACCTCTACCTCACATTTCAATATTAAACCAAACACCACTTAACTTAACTGATATGCAACATTCACCTAATCACTGATATGACCTTATACAATCCTCAATGCAGATTCAATCTTCCAAGATACACCTAAATGAGTCAAATAAGACAGCAAATCAACACTTAAATCTACCTGATCTATAAATGCAGATTTACACAGGAAATATTCAAATTATGAACTAATGAGAAAACATATCCAGAAGTGGTAAAACAGATTATCTACAAACCTAAACAAGCAAATTATACTTAAGCTATACTAATCATAACTAGCAACAATAACTATCCTGTACTACTGAATTAAAACTAAGAACAAATAAAAACTCACAAGATGTCCTGCCACTAAGGTTTGCAACTGGTGATGAATCTACCTATTCAGAACCATGACCAACCAAAATGGAACTCAATTCCAATCCAATTCCAAAGCATACCAAGTATCTAAACCATTTCAACTTCCCATTTGATCACAGTTGACTTTTGTTGACCAAGTACCAAGTTTGTTGAATCTGTTTGATAAGCTTATTCAAAGCTATCAACAGCTTGAATAAGCTTATATAAGTTGTAATAAAGCTATTTGAAGCTTGATGCTTAGCAATGTTAAAACAGATTTGATTATAGAAAATGGAAAAACAGAAAACTTAACCAAACTTTGAATTAGAACTTGAAATGAATTACAACTGATACAAAAGCTTAGTTTTAGTACAATGAAGGTTAAAATTACACTTTAGAACTTACTTAAGACATAAGGATTACAAAACGACATATATGAAAAATAAAACTAAAAAACTACTCTCCAACTCTGTCTTTTCTTCCTCTATTTATCATCAAAATTCTTCCCCTCTCTCCTCTGATCATTTCCCACCACTTTTCAGAGCCATTGGATTAAAAAAGTTGATATTGGCCGTTGATGAGATTTTGGCGCCAAAACTATATTTGCCAGTTGGGGGTGGATTGAGTGCACGGGAAGAGATGCATTAAATGCATTTTGGCTGTTAGGTGAGGTGGAGTGATAAGGGTGGTGGGATGTGAGCTGGAGACATGGTGATGGAGAGTGTTGCAGAGAGTGGGTGAAGGAGAAGGGTTTTGGAGGGAAAAGGTGTGCTGGGATTGACTGTGTTTGACCGGGGGTTCTATTATTAGACAAAGGGTTCAAGGGGTCAAGGGTTGTTTTGGCAGGGGTTCATAATACAAAAGGGTTCAAGGGGCAAGGTATTAATATCAAGGACCAAAGTTGCAATTCCACAAAAACCAAGGACCAAATCTGTAATTTTGCAAAGTTGTTCCAAGGGACCAATTATGACAAGTTTAATTTTCCCAAGGACCAAAAATAATAATTTTCAAATTAAAAATGTCCCGGGGTAATTTCTGTCAATCTTTGAAACTTCAGGGACCAAAGCTGCCATTTTGCAAAACTGACTTTATAAGACTAATTTTGACAACTGGAAAAATCCCTGAGGGCCTTTTATGAAAAATTAACTTGTTTTGAATAACCATGGACTAGATTTGACAATTTTTGCATAAAATACAGTCTAAATATTTTTTCTGTCTTTTTGAGACTTTTCAAAGTGTTTTTGACTGTTTTTGCAGTGTAGAAGGAACAAAAATGATGAGTATTTAGACACTCATCAATCCCCCACACTAAAATATTGCTAGTCCCTATCAATCTTTTGAGAAAACTTAATGGATTTAAGTCTCTTTACCAAAAGCCATTACTTCTGGAGTAGCCAATTGTTTCAGTTCAAGTAAGAACCTTGTTACAACGATAACCAAATGATTTTGAGCAAATCACCAGCTTCCAACGGATTTGATTTGTCTTTACCAGAAGCCGTTTGCTTCTGGACTAGCCAACTCTTAGATAATATATACTATCTTTGGTGAGTCGATTACCAATTATGGTTTTCCAACTGCCTTTACCACAAGCCATAAACTTGCGGGCTAGCCAACTATTCACTAATTAAAGATATGGTGAGCTGAACACCATACAATTTTGGGCAAATTGCAAGCCGTCAACAGATTTGAGATATCTTTACCAAGAGCCGTTTGCTCCTGGATTAGCCAATCTTTTTGTTTATTAGACATGGCGGACTGATAACCGTAAGCTGAGTAAGTGCAAAACACTTACTCCAAAAAAAATTTTGGCCAAAAATGGGGAATTGGGTGGTATAATTACATGATAAAATTCGTGAGAATTCCCCTCCACACTAGAAATGAATATTACCCTCAATATTCAAAGTACTGGCAGTTATGCCGAAACATAGAACGTAAAAGGGAAATACTACGGCCATTTTTTTTTTGAAAAACTTATATACAACAGCGGGGGGCAACTCCCCCACACTAGGGTGGTAGAAAGTAGAAAGAAGTCAGAAATACGGGTGAAAACCCATATAGTGTGCTACTGTTTTTGATTCCCGAGTCGCTAGCTTGACTCGATCCCCGCATTCATTGGTTCATGGGGAAAGTTTGTAGATCCGGGACAACCACAGGAGGAATGTCCTCTCCAAAATAGTGCTTCAATCGATGACCATTCACTTTAAAATTTGGACCATCGGGTTGAGATAACTCAATAGTTCCATAAGGAAATACTTTAGTGATGGTGAATGGTTCAGACCAGCGGGATTATAGTTTTCCTGAGAAAATCTTCAATCTTGAATTGAAAAGAAGGACTCGATCACCGACGTTGAAAATGCGGTTCTTGATTTTGGAGTCATGAATCTTCTTTGTCTTTTCTTTGTAGATCAAAGAGTTCTCGTATGCTTGATCACGGAGTTCATTTAATTCATTCATTTGAACTTTCCGGTGATCACCAGCTGTCTGAATATCGAAGTTGGCATGTTTCAAGGCCCAGTATGTTTTGTGCTCAAGCTCAATCGGCAGATGACACGCCTTTCCGTACACTAGCTTGTATGGAGTACACCCGATGGGTGTTTTATAAGCTGTACGGAAGGCCCAAAGTGCTTCATCTAGCTTATCCGACCAAGAGGCACGGTTTTCGCCTACTGTCCTTTCCAGAATTCTTTTAATCCCTTGATAAGGTTTTAAAAGGTACCATTTTGAGGGGTCGTTTAAGTCCTTATTTGATCACTTTTGTATCCGTTATTGCTTAATATCATTCCTTTTCACTTTTTAGGTCTCTTGAAGGCAAAATGCTGGAATGGCACTTATTTGGACGAAAAGGCGTAGATATATGAAGAAAATGGCCAAAGTCAGAATTGAGACACTCAAAGCTGCTGAAAACAGAAGGCGACAGCGTCAGGTGTTAATTGCGACGCCGTCGGAGGATTTTTGTGACGATACAATAGCCAAAAACCCTATTTTCAAGTGACGACGTCGGGCTTTAAAAGAGTAGGCCGTTGCAACTCAGACGGCCTAGATTTGATCTAGACGGCGTCAGAGACTGAAGGGGACGGCGTCACAAGCATAAGGTGACGCCGTCACAAGCTGATCAAGTCACAATATGCGCGGTAAGTAGCTGATATTGTTTTGGCCATAACTTTTGCATACGAACTCGGATTTAGGTGATTCAAAAGCCCACGCGACCAGAATGAGAAAATCTATAGTCTGGTGAAAAAAAGTCATCACGACACCGTCACTCTTTAGGTGTGACGCCGTCGCTCTTTGCCGACAGAAAATCTGCCTATAAATATAACATTATAACTTCACTTTTTGTAAGCCCTAAACCCTAAGTCCGATTCCAGGGTTTAGGTAGGTGTTTTTCCAGCAACTTAAAGGGTTTCAAACACTCTATAAACATCGTGTATGTCTTCAATCCTATGGTATGTCTTCAATTATCATAATTGTTGCTTGCTCTTCATTAATTATGCTTGGCTAATTCACCTTGTGTTTGCTTATGATTGTATGAAACTTGTATATAATTAATTAGATCTTATTGATTTCTTAGTGATGCTTGTGTCTATCTTCATCATTAGGGGTGTGACAATTTCAATATGTCTAATTGGTTTAGTTTATAATTCTTGCACCCTACTATCTCTTGTTTGATTGGTTGTCTCTTATCTTAATTGTAATTAGCTTAGGAGTGCGACTAGGCTATCGTTGTGTTTAATACTTGATAAATCTTTGATAGTTTATGAATGACTTGGTGGATTTCGTTTACTAAACCAAAGATAACCTTAAAGTTAGTTTATGAATGAATTAGTGGATTTTGTTTACTACACTTAAAGGTGACTTTAAAAGAGTTAGGGAAAGCACACCTTACGACCTTAGAAAACACAACGCGCTAAGAATAAGGACGTGACAATTCAACCATCAATAGGACGTGACAATTCAGTAGGTAGAATTAGATAGCTAGCAAGGAGTAATACATCATAAGTAGATACGCTTCACGTTCCTGGTAGACCCCTAAGTTAGTTAGTATCTTTTGGAATAGTTGACTAGCAACTAATTCCACCCTCCCCTCCAAAACTGAGATTCATAAAATATAAAAATACAAAAATAATCATCCCTCACATTTAGACTTAAATCGACATACACTTTAGCCTAACGACACTATTCCCCTAGAGAACGATATCAATACCCGTGGCTTACCCTAATTACTACACTACAACGATTAGGTTCACTGCCTAGGGTGTTATAAAACTTGCTCGAAGAAAAGGAAGTTTCCTTGACCCGAACGACGCGTGTAGCGTTATTAAGTTTTTGGCGCCACTGCCGGGGAATAGTTATTGTTTAAGCTTGATTTCTATCTCGTTTAGGTCTACTCACAAGATTCCTATCAAGTGAGATTTTTTCTTTTTATTAGCTTCCTTGTAGTCTATCCCCCTTCTTTGTGCCTTTGTTCGTAAAACTTGTCCATTGACTCTTCCGTTCACCATTATGGAGAACGCGAATCCACTATATCCGCGATTAGGTTTTTTCATAAGAAATTATGATATTACTAAAGCGGATTATTCAAGATGGTGGGAAGAAAGTAACCAAGTCCATAAACCTTTTGAGGATTTCACCATTCCATCAAGCCCACAAAATACCTCATCTAGTGAAACCTATGCTTCGTTTGAGCCTTCACCTAGGATAGACTTTCGTGAACAACCTCCGTGTTTAGAAACTATTTTTAGTGAGGCCCTTAGGAGAACTGGCCAAATTTATGAAAACATTATGGTAAGCAACCAAGCATTAAACCATAAGTTGGATCAATTACTAGAATTGGTTTCATCACGACCTAAGGAAATATTACATGACGAGCAAATAGATGATGTAGATGTGATTGAGGATGAAGTGAAAAGTCTAGACCCACAAGGTACCCCACAAGCCCCACCATCATTTAAGGCATACACACCGCACGTGACTTACCCGGAAGTAGTAGAAGAGACTTTAGGAATCCCAATAGAGGTAGAACATTTGAACCGAACGCAACTGGAGAATATAGGTTTGAATACTTGTAGTCTCAGTCTTACTCTTAGTTCTAGGGAATTTCCTAGTGTTGATGAACCGGAACCTCAATCTTTACTTCCATCCTTAGATAAACGAGGAACCGACCCACCCATCAACCAATTTAGTCCGGGTAGTTTTAGGATGAAGGAAGCCATTCACACACCCCCTTCACCTCACGTGGCATATTTCCACCCTAAGGGTGTGTATCGCTACTATCACCCGCACTTAAACTCAAGTGTAGGGAAAACTTCCCTTTTATCTGTTAAATAAGGGTAGAGTCAGGCTCGTGACTCGAACAAAAACAAGCGCTTCTTGGGAGGCAACCCATGTGTATTTGTTTTTCATTTTCATTTGTGTATCGTATGTCTTTTATTAATTTTTTATTCTCATGTTTGAATTTGTAAAAATGCTTTATTTTGTCTTTAACCTCATCTTAATTACATATAAAGGTATTTTACATAAGGGATAAGTGTAGGGAGGATTACACACGTTTTCAAAAGAAACGTGAACATGAGAATTACAATTATTTAAAAGATATATATGTGTGTTTGTTAGAGTCAAATACTTGTATCGAGTCATAATGGATGTTTTGCAGGAATTTTTCCAGATTCTAAAGATATAAATTTTCCAGAATTTTTTCAGAAAATCGCAGACCAGTTTCTGTCAGGATAACCTGACGGCGTCAGGATCACAACCTGACGACGTCAGGAGGAGTAGAAACTGCTTACTACTTTTTCTCGTTTTCTGTGCTACTTATAAATTTTTGAAATTTTCCAGGTCCTAATTTTCTAGAAAATCTGCAAACATCCATTCCACAAGCATTATATCATATTTAAGTCTGGAATTACATCTTGTTGAGATTTTTGTTTGTTCGGTTTGATGCGTTGGGTTGTTTGTTTTCTTCAAGTGTGCAGGTTTAATTTACCAAGAAGAAGATACATAAGATGAGAAGAAGCTTTTAACGCTAACGTTCTTCTTGAAGAAGGATTTAACCACTACTTTACACACGGATCCTACCGAGCTAATCAGGGGAGTATTAGTTTCTTTCGTTTTTAATTACCTTCTATTATCATAACTTTGATACTTTCGGGGAACATTGGGGACAAAGTTCAGTTTAAGTGTAGGGAGGGAAAATAAAACGGGAACTTTGAAACTATGCTTATCCTTGATTATTTGCTTTGTCCAAGTGAATTTGTGTAATAAACCATGAGAAAATGTCGGTTAGGGTAATTTTGGCACCAAATTTAAAATTTTTTCATGACATATAGGAGTGGGCCATTAGTCTTAACAAAAGCGTCTCACGGATAGGAAGTTGCATGACTAGCACAAAAACCCTTTACCACCCAAATTCCACCCAAAATGTGAGGATCGCCCTTAGATTAGTAGGAATTGAAGCATTCATCTTTAATGCTTAGAGTGTGAACCGGTAGTAAATTAGATTCTAGAACTTGTTTTGTGATGCATTCTGAGATCGCAAGTGAGACTACACTTGTGTAGTTAGGAATAACTAAATGATAAGAGGCATTAGGATAACCCTTGTTTGATACCCGTAATATAATTACTTCTTCCACATCGGTTGAGTAATTCCCCCACACCCTTTGCGTTGTACTCATCTTTAGTACACGATACCCCTAGTTAACCCCTCAGAGCCTATCCTTTTCGCAGTTCTCGTGATGTTTAGGTTTTTCCGGAATATCAATGAAGAGCATTGTTTACACCCCACCCCCAAATATACACCCAAATCGCCTTAGCCTACCCTTTATGCACTCACTTTTAGTGCATTATTGTTATCACCCCAAACCCTTAGTTCAATTATCTGGTTGCTTGCATGAGTTGCTAAGTCGAGTCATATCCTTTGTATACGTTTTGGGACGATTGGGATTCATGGGAAAAGCTAAAGTTTTTAAATGACTAAAAGGGAACGCAAATTCCCTTATTTGCATAATAATGTACCCCAAGTGTTTTGATCTTTTCAATTCGGGTCAAATTAGTGTTAGAGTAATAAAAACTCAAGTGTAGGGATGTGCCTATAAATCCCTATCATTTTGATGTTACCGTAGAGGATGGTAGAGTAAAAGTGTATGGAAAAAAAAAATCGAAAAAAATAGAAAAAGAGAAAAGGAAAAAAAATAGAGTGCAAAAAAAAAAAAAAAAAAAAAAAAAAAAAAAAAAAAAAAAAAAACCATACGGGCTACCATCCTACATCTATCTTTAAATTTATGTTTGTTTATTTCAGTTACCTAGAGTTTTAGAGTGTAGAGTCTTGGCTTAGCAACGCCATTCTTCGTATGCATTTAACATAGAGATTTTTGACTTTCCACCACTACATTGCCTATCCCACCAAACCCTTTTATTTCCCTACCGTAATCCTAACGTTACAACCCTTTAAAAGACCTCTTTGATAGTCTTTCCTAGGTGCTTACGCCAAAGCGATGGAGGTTTGATCTATTCTCAAGCCTATGGTAATCTATGTACTAGGACCGGTTAATGAGTGCTTATCTTCCATTTCCTATTTGTTATATTTCATATATACACCCGAGAGAGATGTGAGTATCCAAACACCCCATGTGAGGTGCTAGTATGTAATTTCCGTGCTTGTTATGACTTTTGCGGGGCTTATATGTGTTGTGGACCATTTTGAATCAATGCTTCATGACCCCTAACTTATAAATTAATTGGCTAAAAGCACATTTGCTTGAGGACAAGCAAATAAAAAGTGTAGGGATATTTGATAAGGTTTTAAAAGGTACCATTTTGAGGGGTCGTTTAAGTTCTTATTTGATCACTTTTGTATCCGTTATTGCTTAATATCATTCCTTTTCACTTTTTAGGTCTCTTGAAGGCAAAATGCTGAAATGGCACTTATTTGGACGAAAAGGCGTGGATATATGAAGAAAATGGCCAAATTCAGAATTGAGACACTCAAAGCTGCTGAAAACAGAAGGCGACGGCGTCAGGTGTTAATTGCGACGCCGTCAGAGGATTTTTGTGACGATACAGTAGCCAAAAACCCTATTTTCAAGTGACGACGTCGGGCTTTAAAAGAGTAGGCCGTTGCAACTCAGACGGCCTAGATTTGATCTAGACGGCGTCAGAGACTAAAGGGGACGGCGTCACAAGCATAAGGTGACGCCGTCACAAGCTGATCAAGTCACAATATGCGCGCGAAGTAGCTGATATTGTTTTGGCCATAACTTTTGCATACGAACTCGGATTTAGGTGATTCAAAAGCCCACGCGACCAGAATGAGAAAATCTACAGTCTAGTGAAAAAAAGTCATCGCGACGCCGTAACTCTTTAGGTGTGACGCCGTCGCTCTTTGCCGACAGAAAATCTGCCTATAAATATAACATTATAACTTCACTTTTTGTAAGCCCTAAACCCTAAGTCCGATTCTAGGGTTTAGGTAGGTGTTTTTCCAGCAACTTAAAGGGTTTCAAACACTCTATAAACATCGTGTAATGGTTTGTTTGTTAATCCAATCCTATGGTATGTCTTCAGTTATCATAATTGTTGCTTGCTCTTCATTAATTATGCTTGGCTAATTCACCTTGTGTTTGCTTATGATTGTATGAAACTTGTATATAATTAATTAGATCTTATTGATTTCTTAGTGATGCTTGTGTCTATCTTCATCATTAGGGGTGTGACAATTTCAATATGTCTAATTGGTTTAGTTTATAATTCTTGCACCCTACTGTCTCTTGTTTGATTGGTTGTCTCTTATCTTAATTGTAATTAGCTTAGGAGTGCGACTAGGCTATCGTTGTGTTTAATACTTGATAAATCTTTGATAGTTTATGAATGACTTGGTGGATTTCGTTTACTAAACCAAAGATAACCTTAAAGTTAGTTTATGAATGAATTAGTGGATTTTGTTTACTACACTTAAAGGTGACTTTAAAAGAGTTAGGGAAAGCACACCTTACGACCTTAGAAAACACAACGCGTTAAGAATAAGGACGTGACAATTCAACCATCAATAGGACGTGACAATTCAGTAGGTAGAATTAGATAGCTAGCAAGGAGTAATACATCATAAGTAGATACGCTTCACGTTCCTGGTAGACCCCTAAGTTAGTTAGTATCTTTTGGAATAGTTGACTAGCAACTAATTCCACCCTCCCCTCCAAAACCGAGATTCATAAAATATAAAAATACAAAAATAATCATCCCTCACCTTTAGACTTAAATCGACATACACTTCAGCCTAACGACACTATTCCCCTAGAGAACGATATCAATACCCGTGGCTTACCCTAATTACTACACTACAACGATTAGGTTCACTGCCTAGGGTGTTATAAAACTTGCTTGAAGAAAAGGAAGTTTCCTTGACCCCGAACGACGCGTGTAGCGTTATCATCCGTCGGTTAGAAACTTCCAGTTGCCCACTTGTTTGGGGGTGGTACGCAGTAGAGAGACGGTGAGTTACACCATACTTTTGCATGACTCTATCAAACTGGTCATTGCAGAAATGACTTTAGGGACCAAAGCTGCCATTTTACAAAACTGACTTTATAAGACTAATTTTGACAACTTGAAAATCCCTGAGGGCCTTTTATGAAAAATTAACTTGTTTTGAATAACCAGGGACTAGATTTGACAATTTTTGCATATAATACAGTCTAAATATTTTTTCTGTCTTTTTGAGACTTTTCAAAGTGTTTTTGACTGTTTTTGCAGTGTAGAAAGAACAAAAATGATGAGTATTTAGACACTCATCAGAAGGAGATACTAGTAAAGGAGCAAAGGAAGCTAATACTCAAGAAGAGCAACTTGATGATCAAGATATTTTCTTTACTGCAACTGATTTTACCACTGATTCAATTTCCACTGCAGAGCCAAATATTGCCACTGCAAGTGAAGAATTTGATAAACTAAAGAAAGAAAAAGTTAAAGCAGTTATGGAAAGTCAAGAGAAACCTGGAAGAAAGATTTCAAAGAAAGAACAAGTTCAGATTGCTCATGATAAAGAAGTTGCTGAAAAGATCTCTGAAGAACAAGTTGCTGAAAAGAAAAAGATTGAAGAAATGGAAGTGGCAAGTTTTTTGGAGACTAAAAGATTGGATAGAATGGAAGAAGATCCACTTTCCACTATTCAACCTAAAATACTTAGAGAGAAGACTCCAGAGTTTAGCTATGTTCCTTCTGAAGAAGATATTGAATTCTTGATTGCTAATAATCCAATAATCAAGAAAAAGGCAATTGACCTTGTAGCTGATGCATCCTTAACTGAAGAACAAAGAACTGATCAGTTGAAGGATTTCATTCTAATGAAGAACAATCAAGCACTTGAAGATGTGATTAGTACAGTCAAAAAGGGCCAACAGAAATCAAGACAACCAACCAAAGCACAAGTTCTCTCATATATGAAGACTTATTGGTGTCATGTTGGTGGTTGGAAGAAGCATCAATTCAAAGGAATGTCTGATGATCAAGTTGAAAGAGCTTACTACAGAGTTCAAAAACATGATAAAGATTTTATTGGAATGGGCTCTGAAGAAGAAGCAAGAAGGTTTCTTGGATTGAAGAGAAAGGCCAAAGAAAGTGATTCTCAAACTGTTAAGATGACTAAGGTTGTTGAAGAACAAGAAATTTCTACTGAGAAATTCACTGAAGAACAACTGACTGGAATGATTATGGTTGTAGAAGAATATTTTTATCCAGAACCACTGCAAGTAAGATATCCTATCATTGATTGGGAGGTTTACACTGCTAGCAATTTTGCTCCAACATGGAAGATCACAAGGCTAGGTGGTGAAACTTCATCATTCATTCAATTTGAAGATCTTATAAAAGCTTTTGACGAGATGACCTTGATACACTATGGAGGTTAGTTCAAGAAAGGTTTAATGCTCAAGATCTCAAAGACATGAAGGAGATGCAGTTATGGATTAATCTTGGAAGGCTCTATGAACCAAATGTTAATGATGATTTCTGGAAATTCTCATGCACATGTCCTGGTACTAAATGGTTTTACTATGATTCATGTGAAGTTCATCATGTTTCTACAGCAAATAGAGTTGATGCATTCATGCTTGCTGAGAAAGAGTATCCACTCAAAGCTGGAACTCTCACAGTGATGTTATGTACAACAATAAGAGTTCATGAAGACAATGAGAAGGTCAGAGCATTATTACATAGGCTTCAAGATCAATGTTCCAGAGCTATTCAGAAGTTAAGGAAGAAGTAAAGTGTTTGGTTGAATTCCCCAAATCCTTGAGGATAATGCATATTGAAGAAACTTATTGATTTGCAGAGAAATCATAAGTTTATGGGAGGATTGTTGGGAATAATCCGTTACCACGGATAGTTGTGGTTTACACTGCTCAGATTAACACTAGCAGTGGAAACGTATTACCACTGCTGGTACATTATTACCACTGCTATAGGAAAACGTCTTTAGATAAGTATAAAATAGATCTTGTGTATATTCTATAATGTTAGCTTTATACTTATCTTGTAAAGGACTCCTTGTTGTATAAAAGGAGGTCCTAGGTCATTGTCTTAGGTACTTGTCTAATTACCTATGTATTACTCACAAAGGCTTCAAGGTGTAACCCTAGTGATAATCAAGATCACTCGTAGTATTCATTAATAATATTGGAGCTTAAGTTTTGTGTTTAATCTGTGTTTATATACAATACATCATATAATCCGTCTTCTAAAGTATTACTAAGTAAATTCCGCGTGCTTAATAATATCATACAAAATATCATTGACACAAGGTGTGTGTCCAGATCCAGCAAGTTGTGCCCTAAATTATCTAGATCAATGCCAATTAGGAAATGGATGCCTACTGGTAGAACTATACCTTTAAGAAGTGAGCATACTTTGAATAGATCTACTGTTACTACTAGTCCGGCATCTACCTCCAATGATTTCATTGACTCTTTTTCTGATGTGGATGTTCCAATCTCGTTTTCTAACCAAGTGGAACCCATTCTCGCATGGGGATCCAAACTATCTAGTCATCCATACTTGTCTGTGTTCAACTGCAGGTCGTTCAAATCGTTTAGTGGTACCTGGACTCAGGCTGTTCTAAGCAAATAACTGGAGATCGCTCGCGTCTCATGAACTTCGTAAGTAAATTTATCAGGACTGTTAGATTCGGGAACGACCATTTTGGGGAAATTATGGGTTATGGAGATTATGTGGTTGGTGATAGTGTAATTTTCCGGGTATACTATGTTGATGGTCTTGGTCATAATTTGTTTTCTGTCGGTCAATTCTGTGATTCTGATTTAGAAGTGGCTTTTAGAAAACATACTTGTTTCGTTAAAGAACTTGATGGTGTGGAACTTTTAAGAAGAACACGTGGTACAAACCTATACACCATCTCTATCGAAGATATGATGAAGTCTTCTCCAATCTACTTGTTGTCAAAGGCTTCGAAAACAAAGTCATGGTTATGGCATCGTCGTCTCAATCACTTGAACTTCGACACCATTAATGACCTTTCCAGAAAGGACCTAGTAAGAGGCTTACCCAGATTAAAGTATGAAAAAGATCATCTTTGTTCAACATGCCAATTAGAAAAAAGCAAGAAATATGCCCACAAACCCAAACCCGCAAACTCAGTTATGGAAGTTCTTCATACTCTTCATATGGATCTGTGCAGACCCATGAGAGTGCAAACAATAAATGGGAAGAAATATGTATTAGTCGTTGTTGATGACTACTCTCGATTTACTTGGGTTAAGTTTTTGAGGACAAAGGATGAAATTGCAGATGTCATCATCAAACTTATCAAACAGCTGCAGGTTCGACTTAACAAGACTGTTAGAATTATTCGAACAGACAATGGCACTGGGTTTGTTAACAAAGACCTAAGTCAATTTTATGAAAGCATTGGAATCAGTCATCAAAGAAGTGTTCCACGTACGCCTCAACAGAACGGTGTAGTTGAAAGACGAAATCGGACCCTTGTTGAAGTTGTAAGAACAATGCTAATTTACTCAAAGGTTCTAATGTTTCTTTGGGCTGAAGCCATTGCTACTGCTTGCTGCACCCAAAATCGTTCCCTCATACACACCACTCATGGAAAAACTCCATACGAACTTGTCCATAAACGAAAACCTAATCTCTCATGCCTTCGTGTATTCGGTGCTTTGTGTTATCCAACGAATGACGGTCAAGATTTAGGTAAATTAAGAGCTAAGGCGGACATTGGAGTTTTTGTGGGTTATGCACCAAACAAGAAGGGTTACCGAATCTACAACAAAATAACTCGAGATATCATGGAAACTATTCACGTCACGTTCGATGAGCTGTCTGGGCAAATGGCTCCAGGACAATCAAGTTCTGGACCCGCATCTCAACATTTGATAAGTAGTCCCATTAGTTCTTCTCTTGTACAAAATCCCTCACTAGAAATTATGTATGTACCCCCTTCGAAAGATGATTTGAAGAAATTGTTTGATCCAATGTTTGATGAACACTATGAGCCTATTGCTAATGATCAGTCTAATCCATCAACAGAGGCTGCCCTTAACCTAGTCAACGTAGATAACCCTTTAGTTTCTATGTCATTGAGTCAAGAAGCGCCTACTGCAGATCACTCATCATCATCATCAAATCCTCAATCATCGAGTGTACATCATGGAAATGTTTCTGGCACCTATGATGGAGATAACCCCTTTGCTACTCCCGAAGATGCTCCATTTGAGAACATATTTGCTCCTGAACCAACTTCAGAACCATCTTCATTAGGAGATCCAAACTCTGCTACTTCAGTTCTTTAACAACAACCACACGAACACCTTAGAAAATGGACACATGACCACCCATTGGACAACATCATTGGAAACCCTTCTCGTCCAGTATCCACTCGTAAACAACTTGCAACCGATGCCTTGTGGTGCTTCTTCAACTCCGTACTATCTAAGGTCGAACCAAAAGACGTTAAAACAGCCATAACTGAAGACAACTGGTTCAATGCCATGCAAGATGAAATTCATGAGTTTGATCGACTAGATGTATGGGAATTAGTACCTGCTCCTGACTGTACTATGATCATTGCTCTAAAATGGATCTTCAAAGTAAAACTTGATGAGCATGGTGATGTACTAAAGAACAAGGCTCGATTGGTTGCAAAAGGATACCGTTAAGAGGAGGGTATTGAATTTGAAGAATCATTTTCACCAGTTGCACGTATCGAGGCAATCAGAATCTTCCTAGCTAACGCTGCCAATAAGAACATGATAGTCTATCAGATGGATGTAAAGACGGCTTTTCTTAATGGAGATCTGAAAGAAGTAGTATACGTCAGCCAACCTGAAGGTTTTGTGAATCCAGAGCATTCTACTCATGTCTATCGCTTGAAGAAGGCCCTTTACGATTTGAATCAAGCTCCAAGGGAATGGTACGACACGTTATCGAAGTTTCTTGTATCTAATGGATTCAGCAAAGGAGCAGTTGATCCAACATTGTTCGCCAAAAAGTCAGGCAAACACTTAATTCATGTTCAAATCTATGTTGATGATATTATTTTTGCCTCGACTGACCCCAATGAATGTGACCGTTTTTCTAAGGAGATGGGCTCCAAATTTCAAATGTCAATGATGGGACAAATGTCATTTTTCTTGGGATTACAAATTTCACAAAGTCCCAAAGGCATTTTTATCAATCAATCTAAATATGCTAATGAAATCTTAAAGAAATTTGGATTTGATTCTGGTGACCCTGTTGACACTCCCATGGTGGAGCGTACTAAACTGGATGAGGACCACTCAGGGATCATGGTTGACCAAATTAAATATCGTAGTATGATTGGGTCCCTGATGTACCTTACTGCCAGTAGACCAGACATTCTGTTCGCTGTATGCATGTGTGCTAGATACCAGGCTAAGCCTACCAAAAAGCACCTTGAAGCGGTTAAACGGGTCTTTTGGTATCTCCAAGGAACCATCAACATGGGACTTTGGTACCTGAAGGACACCGGTATGTCACTAACAGCCTATGCAGATGCTGGCCATGCAGGGTGTCAAGATACACGTCAAAGCACGTCAGGAGGTGCTCAGTTTTTGGGTGATAAGCTTGTGAGCTGGTCTTCAAAGAAACAAATGAGTACCTCTATATCCTCTCTAGAGGCAGAATACATAGCCATGTCATCTTGTTGTGCTCAAATCCTACGAATGAGATCCCAATTATCTGACTATGGCTTTGCATTCAACAAAATCCTTCTGTACTGTGATAACATGAGTGCCATTACTCTCTCATGCAACAACGTTCAACATTCAAGAGCAAAGCATATCGATATTCGACATCATTTCATCTAGGTGCAAGTGGAGATCGGTGTGGTGGAACTATATTTTGTCAAGACTGATTATCAGTTAGCAGACATCTTCACCAAAGCTCTTCCTAGAGAACGTTTTGAGTTTATCCTTCCACGACTTGGTCTAAAGAGTCTACAAACAGAAACATTCAAACGTCTTCAAGAGGAAGACGAGGAGTAAAAGTTTTTCTTCATCAATCTCTTGTAAATATTTATTCAAAAAGGCAAAATACAAAATTATAAAACCCACAAAAAAGAAAATAGAAAAATATAAAATTTCAAAAATCCATAAAAATCATAAAATCTTTGAAAAAGCTCAAAAATATTATTTTTCCCATCTTTTTCTATTTTTCGATAACATCTACGGTCTTTGATTTGTCACTCTAAGAATGACACGGGTCTTTAGATGAAGTTCGATTGTACATAAACTTTTAAAAAAAATAGGATAGAGAAAAATGGTGGTTTATTGTCATTTCAGGCAGTAACCCATTTTTAAAGAAAGAACAGATCCATGCTCAATCTTATTTTCCAAATCTCATGCTCTTATTCTAAAAAGACAAATGTGTCCTTCACAAATATTTTTCCTTCTATAAATTCTTCTAAAAAATATTTGTCATCTAATGAAAACTAACTCGGTCTCAATTTTTGAAAATCATCTGGACTTGCATTTGTAAAAATCTCTATCTCTCAATCAACAACTTATGTCATTGATTGAGGGGGAGAATGATTTCTATCAAATCCAAATGTTATTTTTCAAACAATTGGCACGTAATCAAACAAGGTCTACTTTTGATAATTCAAAAAGAACAACGATTTACATTGTTTTTATACATTTGGATCGAGACCTAGGTTGTGTTTTCATAAGATACTTATGCATGTTTGAACTATGGAGTTTAAAGTCTCAAAATCTGATCCTTATCAGTTAAAATGTTTTTCAAAAAGCAAGTCACTATTCTCCTCAAAAGTTTTCAAAATTAATTTAAATCAACAGAGATCACAAATCTCAAAGGATTTGAAAATTGTGATCGGGGGAGAATTTGTGATTTAAATTGGATATAAACTGATAATTCGATAAATGGTTTAGAAATATTATAACAAGCTCTCCTCCCTACATGTGCCAAACGATTTCAAAATTTCCATGCACATGTCAAGGGGGAGCATCTATATCAAATCAAAAAGGATTGAAACGATATTGATTTGTCTCTAAGTGCAGGTTCTCCCTAATATGTGCAAAACACTTTCGAATCTCGATGCACATATTGAGGGGGAGCAACTTTTAGAAAACCACATCCTTTCCCAAAAATATCATTAACAAAGTATTTAAAATATTAATTTTGATCGGGAAAGTGATGTCGATATTTTTAGAAAATGTTGATCAAAGAAGTGAATTCTTAATTCTCAATTGAGATTTTCAAGTCCTCTTGCCTCCATGTGCCAAAGAAATTTCAAACATACGATGCACATGTTGAGGGGGAGCTTTTTCTAAAATATCAAAAACAATTCAGGTACAAAATGCTTTGATCATATATCATAAGTACCTGGATTGATTATTCAAATGGTTTTTAATTGGTTTCAATGGCAGAAGAACAATACCAAAAAGACCGACCAAATTTATTTTATACATGGAGATATAAGGATGGTTAGGTTAGGTATTCGTTCCCACGATCCCGCCAGAGCTGGAGGGATCTACCCAGGGGCAATCCACTAGATAATGTAGAAGTCCTTAGGTATGATGGAAAAAGGAGAAAAGTGGGAAATGGGAAGAGTGCGGACTGAGATAGAGCTAGAACCGGAACAAACCCAACAAGGTTCTAGTTATGAAATTTTGGTAAGCACTGAAGGGGTTAAAGAATGAAAAAGAAATGAATAAGAAAAGGGTGAAAAGAAATAGCCCTCCTTTATTTCAACCTTAGGGCAGAAACCGGGTTCAATTCATATGCTACTGGTGGTTACCTAGGTAACACCGGTATTGAAGACAAGATCATGGACCCAGTGACGCACTGCACTACAACTTCCCAAGCTACTCAAGTTCCTCTTAAAAGGACTTGTATCATTCTCACGGGGAACCTACATTATCTATCGACTTTCTCTTTGAGATTGTTGATATTGAAGAAGGAGACCCTCTCCCTAGTCTCCGACATAGGAACCAAATGTGCACTATTGAATCTAGAGCCACGAGATCATCAATAAATCTCATTAGGACACATTATTCTTGAAGACTCACTGTTTCACACAATGTTGAAAGTGAGAATATATCTTAAGAGTCCTACGCATTATCCGTGTGGTATTGCCAGAACATCTGAGTGATATGTTAACATGTTCACAATGAAGATGGAATACCTTCTAGAGCCAACATCAAACAAGCTCTTGGTAGGTGACATGTGAGATCTATACAATAGGTCAAACTTGTGACAACTGGATTGAAATAATGGGGCGATTCAAGATTGAATCAACCTTGGTCCAGGAAATGGATTGACGGATACCTTTGAAAAACCGGTCGTTGTGCTTAAAAATTATTTTCTCTAGCACATCGATTGTGTATTAATATTTCAAAATAAAATGTGTTTATAATTGACAATTGATTTTCCTTAAAACCTTCGCTATATTGCAAAACACTTTATATTGAGCAATACTTGATTGTTTTTCAAATCACTTTTCATCAACCAGTGAATCACAATTCGCTGGTTCACTCACTCTGTGTTGTCTTCTTTGAGACGTTCCGGTTTGAGAACAGCTAGAACAGCTGCAAAACCCTGTCAAGGAGATTCTTCGGAATTATACTTGATCACAGGCAGTACTTGTACTGATCAACGGGGAACCGTGGGCCGTGTACCTCAATTCAACGAAAAGTGATCAAAGACACTTTCGTGTGTTTTATTGCTAACTGTTGTATGAGGTACACCCAACGTTTGCAGCTGTTCAGAATTGAGAAGTCAATCCATAGCCGCATGCTCACACATCACATTCATGTCTAAAGAATTCATGATAAGTGAATATCTTCATCAACGACTCTGATATTTTCACTCCATGCTTCTGCTACGCTGCTGCAAATATCATGAATCAACAAAAGCTTCCGCAACTCTGATGAGAAGATATCATGATCCAGAATGTGAGCATGTTGGTCCAAATGTCACAACATCACATAATGTTAAAACCACAAAGGAAGAGTCAGAGATTTACAGTAGCTGATGATCTCAAAGCTGGCTCAAAACTCATCCTCACGTGGATCAGTTAAAGACCTCCACTTGGATTAACCAAACATACAAAACATGAAGAATCAAAGACTACGGGCTACAGAGCAAAGAACTTAATCAATAATCCAAGAACAATCAAAATGTAATATTTGTTTGTATTCAATGTAAATTGAGGTGACCTCCCTTAGAGGGAGATTGTTAGGATTTAGAAAATCCATTAGTTAAAGTGTCGGTCACCTCAAGTATATGTATTCATTAGAAAGCTCGTAGTCGTAGTCAAGTTATGTTAATAAGTAGTTAGTTATGTAACACCGTGGAGGACGGACGAGTCTTTACCCACTATATGGCTGATTCACAGCCCGTAGGAGGCGTGTCTTGTAAGAAACTATAAATACCCTCTACCCCCAAGGTAGAGGGTTGGAGCTTCAATACCATTTTTCTTTGTTTCATCAAGTTCCCAATTTTCTCTCTACTTTCTCTCTCTAAATTCTTTAACTATACGCCTACTTATGTTATGATATGATGTGTTTGTGAAATCCAATATGTTACAACATGATGCGCGATACTCCTTGAAGAAAGATTCCCAAACCGAATATCACCAGTTGAGAGTGCACGAGACCGCCAATCCTAAAACAACGTACATACTTAGATACAGAATTTTTGAGGTTCCAGTTTAAGTCCATTGGTTTGATCAATGCTTTAGCAGTATTCAAGGATATCCAATTAATAGTGACGCACAAGAGGAGCATCCGTATGTATTACATCAGATCATGACAGACGGTTCACACCAAAATTTTTGGCAGACCCTATAGGACGCATTGGGAACACAATTAGGTTTGAGTATGACTTACCATTCCTAGGCAGATGATCAGAGTGGGCATGAGATCCGAATTTAGGAGATTTACTTAGGGCATGCACTATTTATTTGAAGGAAAACATGAATACGCATCCCCTTAGTTAAATATTCCCAACCTATGCGAATCTAAGCTTTGGGTACCTACTGATTTGTGTATTTTAAAGCGATCCATAAATTGAGTCAATACTTCAAAAATGTTGAGTTTCTTTTCCTACAACTTGATACTTAACTTAATTTTATGACAGTTCTTGTTTAATGAGTTGTGAAGTTAAGTTAGATTCAAGTTGTTACGTAGCTTAAGGTTAGGTCCAACTTGTTGTTTAGCTTAATCTCATGACAGTTCTTGTTTGATGAGTTGTGGGATTAAGCTAGACTACAGTTGAGGCTCAACTTAAGCTACCTAAAAATTGCCTAAGGTTTTTGATGGCTTTACTCAAGAATGGGAAAGTTTGCCTCCTTCGTGGATATTGTGTGATTACAATTTGAGAAGTAGCACCCAGTACTATTTGGGTTGACACCCACACTCTTATATCCCTGTGTGCATTCGAAGCGAAGGGTGAATACTATCCGATCAAGCTCAGATCCTTAGTCAATTGAATTTTGAGGACAAAATTCTCTTAACGGGGGTTGACTATAACAACCTGTAATTTTTTTATGGTCCTTACCTAAAATAATCTATTTTTAAGTTTACACATTCACCTTTACGCGTAATTTTGAGTTAAATAGCACACAACGCGTACCGGCACGAGTCTAAACCTAAATTACGTTTATTAATCGGGTATTGACGTTTTATACAAAATCGGTCATGTAAATAGTCAATTTTAATGGAAAAATAATTTTTAAACTTATGGCGCAAGTTTTAAAGTCTCTCGACAAATTTTACTAGCCTAAACGAGCCCGAGAGTTAATATATTAAAAGATTAGCAAAATTTCAAGTACGATCCCTGCGCTAAAGTTTTAAACACGCCCCATAAACTTTCAAACTTGACAAAACAGACTACGCTTAGTTTATATTCATCTCATTCTCATATTTAACCCTAAACCTAGTTAAACACACAAACCTCCCTCCTCCTCTTCTATTTCAGACGCCGCACCATCCTCTGCTTCTCCTACTGTCCTCCATGCCGCTGCCTCCATCAACACCACTACCACCGTAGCCACCAAAACCATTACACGCCGTCACGCTTAACACGACACCTATCATCAATTTCATCTTATATTGAAGAAGACACAATTATTTTGAAGGTTGCTCGTGTATTAATCCGTCCCGTCTCTCTCTTTTCTTCTTCTTTCTTGTTGGTAAGTGAGTCACACGAGTTATTTTTTTTTGTTTGATAAAAAATAACGATTCACACTTTAGTGTGAATCGGTTAACGGTTAAAAAACATTAAGTGAAATGGTTTTTGAGTTAAAAACTAGTTGGAAAGGTGTTGGTATCATCTCTAGTTCGTGTTCATTTATTTCTCTTCTTAGATCTGTAAGTTTCACGTTGACAAGCTTGTGATAAGCTTGTTTTCTTGAGCTTATTTTAGAGTTTATTTCTGATAACGCTACACGAGTCGTTCGGGGTCAAAGGAACTTCCTTTTCGTCGAGCAAGTTTTTCAACACCCTAGGCAGTGAACCTAATCGTTGTAGTGTAGTATTAGGGTAAGCCACGGGTATTGATATCGTTCTCTAGGGGAATAGGAATGCTAGTGAGAAGTTACTATGCTAAGGTTGGGGTTGAGGAAGATTATTTTTTATCTTTTTATAATTTTTTAAGGAAAGGAAAGGTACGAATCTCGGGGTTTGGATTTGGGGGGTTGGTATTGCTACCGATTACTCTACTTATCTAATTATCTAATCTAAGGTGTATGTAGTCTATGTCTAATTATTGTGTGCTCGTATGATAGTTTAAAGATGTGTTTACTTAGGTTTAACTACTCCTTGTTGGAATCACTCCTAAACTATAATTCAAGTGTTAGTCATTATTATGTAATTAGTAGCTTATTATGGCATTTATGTTTGTTATTAGCCTTAATCTTATGTAGAAGGCCCATGAGCTTAGGCCCAAGCCCATAGGAGAAAGGATGGAAACTAGGAGTGTTGCCCTAGCTTTCCTCCTATAAGTACCTTATGTAAACCTTCATTTGAAGGTTGGTTGTTCAAGTTATTCTCTTTCACTCACATCTACGCATAACCGTCTTTATATTATAGTGTGTGTGTGTTTGGTTCTTGTTCAATCGCCTTATCTCTTTCTATATTACTTGTGTTTGTAAATCTAGTGACCTAACAGTGGTATCAATCGCCTACTAGTTGGGTGAACGTATTGTTTGAAGTGAGTTTTGGTCACACGCATAACGTACGGTACCATATCTTTGGTTAGCTTAAAAACGCATTTTTTACACTTTTTAATCCAAGATTCTTGTACTTTCAACGTTATAAGGTGTTAAACTAACGTTTTTTGGCAAAAAGTTTGGAACTTTATGCGTGGATCATTGTTTTTGAGCTAGTTTTTATTTGTGGGTGTAGTTCTACGCGTAACTGTTTTAGAAGGTTTGGTTCATCAAATTTCACATTCTTGTGTTATTTGGTGATCTTGAAGCTATTTCATCACACAAAAACTGGTTTAGAAACATCTTTGAGCAATATCAAATTTACGAGTAAACCTACGCGTAGTGAAACCCTAAAACTACGCGTAAGTCTTTCCTTGGTTTGATCTTCATTTTCGTGGTTTACTCCGTGTTTTCTTGCTTGGATAAGCCTGAAAATACGTCGACTTTGGAAATCTTTTGCACTGTGAAGTGTAAAAGATCACTTGGGATAAAACCCTAAAATTACGCATAAGCATAAGCTTACGCGTAGAAATCCTACGCATAAGATTTTTCTTACGCCTAAGCATAGTCTTACGCATAAGATAATCCTACGCCTAACTTTCTACGCCTAACTTTTGTCTACGCATAACTTTAGAGTCTTTTCCATACTTACGCGTAAGCTAAATCTACGCGTAACTTCTTATTGTTACGCGTAACTTTGGTGTTTTTACGCATAAGTGCTACTTGGCTATTGTGATTTCTACGCCTAAGGATACTTCTTCATCAAAGGTTCATTCGACTACAAAGATCCATTTTTACCAACACAAGTTTTCAACATGTCTCAACCACCATACTCTAACTATTTCCCTTACACTTATCCTCAACGACAACAACAACTAAGTCCACAACATCAACAATGGAATCAACAACAAGCAATTTATCAACAACAATTTAATCAACAACATACTCCACAACTTGGAGCAATTCCTCCACCACAAATGGTTCAAACACCGCCAAGTCTTCAAGTTCAACCCTACACAAATGACTTCAATCAACATCCATCAAGGAACACTATGAAGGAACCCACTTGGTTTGCAAAGATGTGTGAAGCTTTAAGCAGCCAACAATCAGTTCATGAGGCTGGATCACTTAATAGACCTCCAATGCTCACTCCAGGAAACTATGATCAATGGGTGATAAGGTTCTTTAGGTTTTGTGATCTGAAGAAGCCACATGGAAAGTTCTTAAAGAAGGTTATCTTGGAAGGTCCATTTGAGATGCCTACTGTCATTGTACCCGGAGATCCAAATGCCATTCCACCAAGAGATGAACAAACGAACATTGCTACTGTTACAGACTTGAATCCTCAAGAACTTCTACACTATGAAGCAGATGAACGTGCAATGGAATATATCCTCTTAGGATTAATTATTCGTAGTGTTGATGCTCAAAAGACTGCACAGAAAATGTGGGATCATATTTGTCTTCTTATGGAAGGATCGGTCCTCAATCAGGAGGATTTGGAATCCAAAATATACTTGGCTTATGAACACTTCATGATTGAGCCTGGAGAGACACTAGAGTCATATCATCATCGTTTTTCAGACATCATCAATGATTTGGATAAACACAACATCATCATGCCAAGAATTGCAGTGAATACTAAGTTCCTGAGTAGTCTTGGTCCTGAATGGGAGAAGTATGTCATTTTTCTCCGTCAAGCGAAGAATATGCATCATTCTACATATGGATTGTTGTACGATTACTTGAAGCCTCATGAAAAGGAAGTTGATCGAGAAAGGATTCTCCGTGCTCAAATTGCTCCACCTACACATCCGGAAAATCAACAACTTGCCTTATATGCTCAACAAAGTTATCCTCCTCAACAAGCAACTCAACCAACTGCCTCAGTCACACCAAACGATCAATCACAGCAACCTCAACAAAACCAATTGGTTCCTTACAACAACAACAATGATCAAGCACTTCATAGTCAAACTAATGAGGAATCCGATCCGTTCGAAGCATTGCAACAGGGATTTGTTATGATTGCTAATGCTTTTAGCCGTTATACCAACAAATCCAACAATCGTATTCGTTCCTCATCCAATACACGAAATCAGTCTGTTGTGAACAATGGACGCGTTGAAGTTCAAAATCGTGGTTATGGTCGTCAAATGGGAGGTGGTCAAGGGTTTAATGCTATGGGAAGGAATAACAACAGAGCTCCAGTGGTGGAACAGGGAAATGCTCAGAATGGGTTGAATGGTCTTCGATGCTACAACTGCAATGAGAAGGGACACCTGGCTAATGCATGCCCAAAGCCAAGGACTAGGGGCAGTGCTTATTTCAAAGAGGCTCTTCTTTTGGCTCTTAAGGATGAAGATGGTGGATCTCTCACAAACAAAGAACAGAGCTTTATGGCAGATGCAGACTCAGATGATGATATGAAGGACTTGCAGGCCAATGCAGCTGTTATGTTAATGGCTAATATGCATGAGTTATACATGAGTGAAACAGGCCCAGTGTATGACACTGATGGCTTGTCTCAGGTACCCGAACAAACCATCATCATATCTGAACTAATATCTCCGTCAATATCTGAATCCGGCACAGCTCAGACTGTTTAAAATGAGTCATCTACATCTCATTCTGACGATTTTCAAATAAACCCTGTAGTTACATTTGACGATCAAGATGACCTTATGGTTTCCTTTGATAATCAAATTGACTCCGTGGTTGTACTTGAGGATCTAAATAATGATCATGTGGTGACTCACGTTGAACAAGCCGAACTGTTGCCTCCTCCAGATTTTGCTCGTTTAATTCAAGACCATCAAATCGAAATGGAGGAATGTTATGCATTAAATAAGGAATTAAAAAGCAAAAATGCACTGTTAACCAAGGATTTTGAATGCTTACAAATGCAACTCAACTTTTTCAAAACTCAAGAAAATCGTGAAAAAGGTTTTGAAGCCGCTTTTGCTAAATCTCATCAAAACGAAAAATATTTAGAGAGACAGATGCGTGATCTAGCCGCTTCGAAGAATGCTTTGTTGTCTGAAATAGAACAACTGAAACATGAACATAAAAAGCAAATTAACGCTCTCACCTTGGAAAATCAAAAATCTAAGGCTGAGTTGTTAACTTGTCAAAAACAATTCTCCGCTTACAAAAAGCATTCAACGAATCGGGTAGATGACATTCTTGAAGAAATTATCGGCTTGCAACACAAAATTAAAGAGTTTAAAACTGTTGTTTACAAACATGGTGAATCAGTAACAGCTATTGAAAAGTTTACTTTAAAACCCAATCCAAAAGGATATGGACCAAATCTAGCTGATTACAAACCAAAGCTTTCACTAAAAACATTCAAACCAAATCCTGAAGTTTCCAGTGCAGAATATAAAATTAATGATACTGTTATGAGTGTTGTTGAATATCATCGTCAAGAGGAATTAGATGCAGAAGACGAGAGTCGATCAAAATTAAAAACTGTTGTTTACAACAAACCTTTTAATTATTCAAAACCGGTCACTTTCGTCACACCAACGGATTCTTCTAACACACCAAGGGTTATCATCAAAACACCTGAGTCTTCTAATGTTAATCCCCAACCAGATTATGCACAAACTTATGGTCCTTTATCTTCCATCAGTGAAGTAAACTCAAAACCTGAAAATCGAAAAATTCTTAGATATTTTGACATTTTCATGGCTGACCTCAAAATTTTACAACATGAGATAGAATATCGTTCTGAAATCAAAATTGATCATTTTCAATCGCCTCTGGCGCGAGAACAAATAGACATTTTTCAGAAAAATCTTTTACCTAACGTTAAAAATTTGAAAAGTTGTGCATTAGCTAGGGAAAAGGATTTTCATAAGGAACTTGGAGTGATGAAGGTCGTTTTCGAGAAAACTGAAACATCTATTTCTAATACTAAACGTAAAAAGAAAATGTTGAGAAAAGATGTTGATCGACTCTTGAAAGATGTTATCTGTGCTGATATCCATAATGTTGTGTTATTCTATTCTTTGCCACATGCATCTGATTATATATCTCTGCTGATAATGTTGACTCTGTGGTAACTGTTGAGAATACTGATAAGATGCTTTAAATCGAGTCTTAAAAGCTGAAAATGAACGATTGCTTAACGAACTTTCCTATGCAAAACGTCATCTTAATTGGTGTGAAAAAGATATTCACAATCAACAACTTGGGTTTCAAAAGAAAATCGCTCAGTTGCATGAAAAATCTTCTGATCCTAAATTTGCGCAACTGGATGATCAAAACGTGTCTTTGAAAAGTCAAATCTCAAAATATGAACAAGAACTTGTAAAAGTTAAACAGGAATATGGTGTCATATTTGATTTACTCAATAAAACTCGTCATGAAGCATCAAACGAACTTGATCACTATCTTGCTCACACTAGAGAAGTCATGAATTTTGCTGGTAATATTCGTTTTGAAAATCAAGATTTGATTCACACTATCTCTAAGTTAAGAGAAATGTTAGGAAAGTATGAACATCTCCCTCCAACCATCATTAAGAGATTAGCACCTGTAACACTTAGTAATCGTGCACCTAGAATCCCTACTGCCAAATCACAAGTTGCTAACGTGCTTCCTTCTACTGAAACAGGAATAGTTGCGTCTTTTCCAAACGTCCGCACTTCACAGCCTAGGAGCACTCAATCGAAGAATAGGAAGTTGCGACCTAAGAAAAGATCAATAAGGAATGCTAAGATAGAAGCACAACCTAGGACTATGAATAAGACTCACGTTGCTTCCACTATAGATATTGCGTCTGGAAAATGTAATAGAAATAGTGATGTAACGAATGCTAAACCATTAAGTACTTTTGATATTCAGTCTGATGCACCTTGTGTTATTTGTCGTAAAAGTATGAATTCTGATTGTCATGACAAATGTGTTGCTAAAGCTATAATCTCTCGTTTACGGAATCCTAAGAATCGGAATACCTCTAGGCCCACTAATCATTCTAAGTCTGTGCTTGGTAGACCGCCCTCTTTAGATTCTACGTCATGCGTGGTTGTCCCTGTAACTCCAGTTTCACCTCCTAAGAATGTAGTACCACCTAGTGCATTCACAACG
The DNA here is from genome assembly GCA_019973895.1 of Chrysanthemum seticuspe. NCBI lineage: Eukaryota > Viridiplantae > Streptophyta > Magnoliopsida > Asterales > Asteraceae > Chrysanthemum > Chrysanthemum seticuspe. Next base: position 310,704,694 of record BPTQ01000008.1, read on the forward strand.
ACTAAAGCAAACAGTAGTAATAGATGGCAGAAATGGATATATAACACATTAGGATTTAAATGGATGCCTAAAGTTATTAATGTGTGTATGTCTACTATCACTGCTTCAGAACCCTCTAACATTTCGGGTTCCACATCTACTTCTATTCCATCTGTGTCGTCTGTGTGTAATGCAGGTGATACATATCATTCTCTGGATTGTTGATAGCGGATGTTCCTGACACATGACAGGCAACCTTAAACTGTTATCAAACTTTATTGCAAAGTTCATTGGCACTGTCAGGTTCGGGAATGATCACTTCGCAGCTATCATGGGCTACGGAGATTATGTCAATGGGAACATCAAAATCAGCAGGGTTTACAATGTGGAAGGCCTCGGTCACAATCTGTTTTCAGTAGGTCAGTTTTGTGATGGAGATTTGGAGGTGGCTTTCCGGGAGAAAACTTGTTTCATTCGTGATCTACAAGGAAATGACCTTATGTCTGGCTCGCGTAATTCTAGTCTCTACACTATCTCTATGCAAGACATGGTTGCTTCATCTCCCATCTGCTTACTTTCAAAGGCAACATCAACAAAATCTTGGCTATGGCACCGTCGTCTCTCACATCTAAACTTTCAAACCATCACCAACCTTGCTCGACACAAACTAGTTGAAGGTATCCCACGATTCCGGTATTCAAAAGATCACCTTTGCTCAGCTTGTGAACAAGGAAAAAGCACTCGTGCTCATTTTCCTTCAAAAGTGGAACACAGCTCTCAGCATGTGCTTCATCTTCTTCACATGGATTTGTGTGGCCCAATGCGCGTGCAAACGATCAATGGCAAATGCTACATCTTAGTAATTGTTGATGACTACTCACGATGGACTTGGGTCTACTTTCTTCGAAGCAAAGACCAAGCTCCACAAATGATCATCACCTTTCTCATGAAAATTCAAGTTCAGCTCTGGAACACCGTCCGCCAAATAAGAACAGACAAAGGAACTGAATTTGTTAACCAAACCCTTCGTGAATTTTATGAGAAAGTGGGAATTCAGCATCAAACATCTATTGCACGTACACAAGAACAAAACGGAGTTGTTGAAAGCCGAAAGTGAACGTTAGTGAAAGCTGCAAGAATAATGTTAATCAATGATAAACTTCCAGATTACTTGTGGGCAGAAGCTGTATCTGCTGCATGCTATACTCAAAACCGTTCTATAATCACAAAATGCCACAACAAAACACCTTTCGAGCTTGTCCACAACCATAAACCGAATCTCAAACACTTTCATGTATTTGGATCCCTTTGCTATCCGAATAATGATCGTGATGATTTTGGAAAGCTCAAAACCAAAGCCGACATTGGAGTCTTTATTGAATATTGTGAGAATTCTAAAGGTTACTGGATCTGGAATCGTCGTACAAAACAGGTGATGGAAACGATTCATGCTCATTTTGATGAACTCACGGAAATGGCTTCTGAGTATAACAGCTTAGAACCCGGACACAACCGTTTAAACTTCCCTCAACCACCATCATCAGCTGTACAAAGCCCCCAACTCACTCGTCAATAAATGGAAAGGTTATTTGCTCTGCTGTTCAGTGACGATATTGATGAACGTGCTCCAGGTGTATCCGCTATTTCCGCTGCTCAACCTGATAATATTCCTATACCTGATACACCTGCTACAACAACTACTGTTGAAGATGCACCTACACCAGTTGACTCCAACACAACAGTTGAACACACCGCTTCCAACAATGATGAATCGGCTGATGATATTCTGAATGATGTACCCCCACCTGCAGATTTTGATCCAAATGCGTTCTTTAACCCGTTTGCTAATGACACTGCTGCACCTGATGTCGCGGAATCATCAACAAACCATTTGAATCCTCAGAATCTGCACAATGTATACCAACATCAACCCTCTACACATCGATGGACAAAAGACCATCCTCTGGCTAATATTATTGGCAACCCGAATCAACCAGTCGTTACGAGACAACGTCTTCACACAGATGGTGAACATTGTATTTATGCACTCACTGTCTGCCAATCTAAGCCTAAAAACATTAAAGACGCAATGACAAAAGACAACTGGATTGAATCCATGCAAGAAGAACTCAACCAATTCAAATGTCTTGAAGTATGGGAACTGGTTGAAAGACCAACAGGGGTCTACGTCATTGGTCACAAATGGATTTGGAAAAACAAATTGGATGCTGAAGGGAACGTAATCCGAAACAAGTCACGTCTAGTTGCTAAGGGTTATTGTCAGGAAGATGGAATAGACTTTGAAGAATCTTTTGCTCCGGTTGCTCGTCTTGAGGCTAATCGGATATTTCTCGCGTTCGCAGCTCATATGAATATGACGGTCTTTCAGATGGATTTCAAAACTGCGTTTCTCAACGGACAACTGAAAGAAACGGTTTATGTCAGCCAACCCGAAGGATTCGTTGATCCAGAGTTCCCGAACCATGTTTACAGACTGAACAAAGCTCTTTATGGTCTCAAACAAGCCCCTCGGGCATGGTACGATAAGCTATCATCTTTCCTCATTGCTAATAATTTCACCAAAGGTTCAGTTGACCTAACTTTTTTTATACAATATCACGGGGCACATATCTTAATTGTTCAAATTTACATGGATGACATCATTTTTGGGTCTACACATAAAAAGTTTTCAATCGCTTTTGCAAAACTAATGAAGAAAATTTTGAAATGTCCATGATGGGTGAACTTACGTTCTTTCTAGGACTGCAAGTTCATCAATCACCCCGTGGTATTTTCTTGAGTCAGTCCAAATATGCCCTTGAATTGTTAAACAAATTTGGAATGAAAACCTGTGATACTTATACCACACCAATGACTCATACCAAGAAGCTAGACGCTGATTTACATGGGAAATTAGTGGACCCTACCAAATACCGAAGTATGATTGGGTCTCTCATGTATCTAACAGCTAGCAGACCTGATATTATCTTTGTCGTTTATCTATGCTCCCGTTATCAGTCGCGACCAACTGAAACCCACCTCTCTGAGGCTAAAAGAATCCTCCGATACATCAAGGGAACCATTAACTTGGGGATCTGGTATCCGAAGGATTTTGGTTTTGAACTAATCGCTTTTTCAGACGCTGACCGCGCAGGATGCTTAGACTCAAGGAAAAGTACTTCAGGAGCTCTACAATTTCTTGGTGATAAACTGGTGTCTTGGCAATCAAAGAAGCAGGATTGTACATCGCTGTCATCAACCGAAGCAGAATATGTAGCCATGTCCGCGTGTTGTGCTCAAGTCATATGGATGAGAACACAACTCAAAGACTATGGTTACGTATTTGACAGAATCCCGATGTACTGCGACAATCGGAGAGCCATTGCGATCTCGTGCAACTCAGTACAGCACTCGAAATCAAAGCACATCGATCTTCGTTATCATTTCATCAAGGACCACGTGGAATAGGGTACTGTTGAATTATACTTCGTGGGTACAGAATACTAATTGGCAGATCTTCTCACCAAAGCCTTGCCTCCCGCTAGGTTTAATAAGTTGGTCCACCGGATTGGTATGAGGTGTTTGACTCAAGAGGAATTGGATGACCTCTTAAAACAGTCTTAAAAACCTGTCAAACACCAAAACATCGTTTGTAAATAATTTTTCAAAAACAAAATACAAAAATATAAAACCTGATAAAACAACAAAAATATTCTTCTCATCTGATTTTCTTTCAACATGGCAAGTACATTTCTTCCATCAACACTTTAATCTTTCAAAATTCAGTATTTTTCCGAACAAGTGTTGAGGGGGAGAAAAGTATCACTTAACTGTTTCAAAACATCTGTGTACTTGCATGTTATCATATCCCGGTTGGTTATCTTATCAATGGTGGTAACATTTCTGGTTTCATGACACTCCTTGGACTAAAATTTATAACCTTTCATTATTTTCTCAAGTCGAGGGGGAGTGTCGTCAAGTTTCTTTCTTAAAATCTTTGATTGATAACCAAAATGGAAGTTAAATGGCTTTGTATGTAAAAGGAAAAGGTGGAGGGACCAAAACTGTCAAAAGATGAAAGTCATTTTAATAAAAGTCCTCCACCTAACTTTTTCACTTCACATTTATTACTCTCATCTATATCATCCTACGCACAAAATTCATTCAAGATATATGTGTTTTTGATCATCAAAGTGTAAGTATTTTCACAATCTTAACGTTAATACAAGCAAAGGTTTTGAATTTTAAGCAAATCCAACGGCTAAAACGTTAGATATGCGTGATTATGTGTTCTACGCATAAGCGTATGAACACACAATCATTGGTGTGTGTTTGTGGTTGAAAAGAATGTTTCAAAATGTGTCTTTAACAACTATGATACTATTCTTATCCTCTAAATCCACCCAGAAACACGAATTGATGGTTTTTCAAAATTAGGGTTCTTGAGTCGAATTGGGTGTTTTCAAATGTGAAGGGTTTTGGTCAAAAAGATTGTTGTGTTATGTTTATATAATGTTGAATTGATGATATCCAGGTTCTATAACCACCCAGAAACACTGATTAATTCAGAATTAGGAATTGGGTTTAAAGTTCTAAAGTTTAGGTATTTTTGATTCATCACGAAATGGATGTTAAAACTTGGGTATTTCATTCTCTCAACATCTAAGACCTTGCAGAATTACTTTGTTGCAATTTCCATGGCTAGATTCCTTAAGCGTAACTTTTGAAACTAGGGTTTTAGGTTACTCGTAAGGTTTTCTACGCCTAACAGTTTAAATGAGTGATTATGTTTAAATCTGTAATTGAATGAATGTTAAGTGTCAAAATTGATGTTATGATGTTTTATTTCAGGCTTGCTACGCATAAAATTCAGAATCAAGGTTGATTGTTACTCTACGCATAAGGATTACCTTACGCGTAGGTAGTTATGCGTAAGAGAAATCCTACGCGTAACTACTACGCATAAGGTTCTACAATGGGACTACGCGTATCCTATGAAGGATATGCGTAAACAGTGACTCTACGCATAAGGTCTACTCTTACGAGTAAGCCTTACGCGTAAGGTCTTTATACGCCTACGCGTAAGCCCTACGCATAAGGTCCCCTTTTCATACGCGTAACATTTCTTACGCGTAAGTAAGGATCCTACGCATAAGCCTACGCCTACGCATATACTTCTTTTGTTTATGCGTAACTTTGCCAAATCTATGCCTAAGCCTTGATTGACCTTCATTATGAATTGTTAAGTGTACAAACTTGTAAATAAACTAATCATAACGTCACGAATCCAATAATGTCACTAACAAACTTAATCGTTTGATATGTTGTGAACAATAAGTGATAACATAAACTTTAAAACTTAAAGTTAACTAACTCACGAAACATTTCACGACGTCATTGGACTATTGGACAAACAATTGACTTAGGACTCGTAACAATCATTAACACTGTACATTCAATAACTAGACAATAAGACCTTATGTTGACTAACATTATGTCTCTCGATATGTTGGTTCTTTTGGCTAATGCTATTTCAGATCACGACATGGCTGCTCAAATGAATGTGGATGCACCTGAGGTTCTCACTATTGCTGATATCTTCCCCAATGGCTATCCTAGAAAGATTGGAAAGAACAACCTTAGGGTTGACTTTGAAACCCTCACTTGCTCATAATCTTCCTGCTTGATTGCTGTGGACATTCTAAGGAATCATCCCTACCAGAACATGCTCTCACACTCTGCTACTGTACCGGGAATCTACATTCAGCAATTCTGGAACTCTATGCAGAGGATCACTGGTCAAAGTGCAGTGACAGTGACAATTAATCACAAACAAGTCACCATCACTCATGCTGACTTACGGGCTGTTCTTCTCATTCCTGAAATCGAGCCAACTGACTTCTTTGCCACACCTACTGAAGAGACAGTTCTGCAATTTCTTCTTGACATTGGCTATGATGATGCTTCAGGGGTTGTTACTAAGCATTCTCACGTGAAGCTTAAGAACATTCCTCAACCGTGGAGAACTCTCTACATCATCATTACCAAGTCTGTTTCTGGTCGTGACAGTGGTTATGAGCATCCAAAGCTCATGGAACTGCAAATCTTTTGGTCTTTGATCAATAAGAAGGACATCGAAATCGAAGCACTGATATGGGAGGACATGATTCTATTTCACAAGAAGCTTGGCTCAAAGATTCCCTATGTCAGATACACAAAGCTTTTGATCCAGAAAGCACTTGGGCTTAATCCTGATATCCCCATGAGGCTCAATGACCCCGACAATCACGACTTGTTGTCTGAACCTATCCTTTCGATCAGAATCAAGGAATCGACAACTAAGAAGCAGGGTGCCGTTCTGCCTGATCACCTTCTATCTAAAGAACTCAAGAAGCTTGAAACGTAAAAAAGGTATCTAGTTGCAGTAAAAGAAGGCAAAGTTGGTCATCTCGATGACAAGTCTTCTGGAACACCTATAAGGAGAACCAGAAGAGGCAGTGCAGGAAGTGCTGCAAGTACTGAAAGTCATAGGAAGTTTCCTAAGAGGAATCCTCCTCGTAAAAGGATTGTTCCCGTAAAGGAAGCTGAACCTATTCCCACACCTGAACCGCAAAGAAAGCTTGTGGACGAAAGCTCTGAAGGTACTGAATCAGAAGAAGAGATTACTTACTCTGAAACTGCAAAGGATGACACTCCATTAGTACCGAAACCTCCTAGTCCTCCAGCTGACCTAGGAAAAGGAAAGACTCCTGTACTTGTGCCATATGAAGAAAGCTCAGAAAGTGATGAAGAGCAACTGGATAAATCCTACAGGAAGAAGTTTAAATTAGTTAGACACCTTCAAAAAGCTAAAGAATTAGAACAAGAACAAATGGGTGGCCCCGGAGGATCAAGTGGTGCTGTCCACTCTTCACCAGGTCCTGATTCGGTTAATCGACCCGATAAGGGATCTGGTGCCACCACTCTTGTGCAACAAGAAAAGCTTGTGGAGGATACTATCGAATATGAGTTTGAGAAACCTGAAACTGAGAAGTCTGAGAAAGATAAAGATGCTGATTATGACAAGCTGCTTCTGGAAAGTCCTACACGTACACAGAAGGAAACTTCTGAACCGCCCAAGGACCCCGAGCCTCCTCATTTCTCCTCATCATCAGATTCTTCATCTCATTCCTCACCACCACCATCAAAGAAATCAACCAAATCAACATCCAAATCTGTGAAGAAACCACCTCGATCTTGGATTTCTCATACTCATGAAAGAATTGTGAAAGCTGTCCAACAAGTCAGAAAGAAGGACATGCTCTACAGAAAACTGAATTGGTTTGCTGACCAAATACAGTATTTAAATGATGAGAATGACAAGATGCAGAAAGAAAGGGAATTCGTTCAGAAGTTCATGAAAAGTCATCGTCAAGAGGAACTGAACGAAATGATCGAAGGTTACACTAACAAGTATCTTCTGGATATCGTTCCTAAAGTCACAAAGGAAATGTTTACCAGACAACTATATCCGAATCTTATGCAGATAGCCAAGCAAACTATAAGATCAACACCTTTAACCGTCACAATCAATCCATCTGATCCTGTAGTTTTCTCGGATAATGAATTGGTGGCCAAGCTCATCACACAAATGTCTAAACGATCTGGGACATTTAATTCTGATGAAGGAAAGCTGTTTCAAGCATTGCTGGACTACCAACTCAAAGAAGCGTGTAGATTCGAAGCAGAAAGGCCTAAACGTCCTAGAGACGATGAAGATAAGGATCAGGATAAGCATGATAAAGCTAAACGTCAGAAGAAGTCTGGTGAATCATCTTCTATGTTACCTCCTCTCAAACGGACTCCTACTCAACAAAGGTCTCCTCCTCGTTCTTCTACATATAAACCTCAGGACTATTCCGAGTTACCACCCCTGACTCAGAAAACCAGTGATCACTTTGTGTACACGGGTGGTGACGATGAAGAGGTCCTTGAGCCCCTACAACAACCCACCTCTCCCAAACAAGTTAAGAAACCAGAATCCTCATCTAGGCCAAAACAAAAGAAGAAGAAGGCGCCCATGGCTGACGTCGTATCATGGCTAGATGACGATAAAACAGAGGAATTTGAATGGTTCTCTACACTTGTTAACTCAACTCCCTACCCTGAAGAAGGTCAAGATCTGGTAGACGGTAATACTTTGGAGCATGCTAAGATTATGCAAGAAAAGTTCCATGTGAAGAAGATGACGAAATCCGAGTTAAGGCGAATCAAGAATGAAGCTTTTCAACTGTGGAAAGATAGCTCAGAAAGTGCCATCGAGGTCGAATATCACCTTGAAAACATTGCTCGAGCTATGTCTAACAACATGGATTGGCTCAACCCAGAAGCAAACGTCGACTTCACTAAACGGGACAACCCTCCATATTACACCGACTGGTCAAAACCACTACCAACGATCGGCCAACCAGATGAACCTAGGATTCCATTCAGATATTTTTTCAACAAAGACTTGGAATTTCTTCTACACGGTGGCGATGGATCAAGGAAATACGCTACATCTTTGACACTTCCATTTCCTGCAGCCATATACTCAAACTACATAGCCATCGAGGAACGTGCCAATCACTTGTGTTCCGACAAAGTGGAAGCATATGACCACAATGCATTGTACGGAATTCATCATTGGCCGGAACGCCGAAGAATCTACTACAGAAGCTGTCAGGTTCAGAAGTCTCAACATGCAGTGTTCAGTTCTAAGGATATCGTTGCCATCAAACACGTTGCTCTTTCATCTAAGTGGGACTACACTTTTGATGAGTGTGTAAATACTCATCATTTTTATACAAAATAAACTGCAAAATCATCTGAAAACACTCAGAAACACATCAAAATGATCAAAATATCACAAATCAGTGTTTTATGTGTTTTAAATTCAAAAATATCAAAATCAGATGAAAAACATATCAAATTTGCAAAAATTGCAGTTTCAGTCCCCCAAGTTTCATAAATTGTCAAAAATAGTCCCTGAGCCCGAATTTCAAAAGAAAAGTCACCAAAGGTCCTTTTAAAATCAAAAGTTGTCAAAATAAGTCCTTTGGTGAAAAATATCAAAAGTTTGAGAAATTACAAGTTTAGTCCTTCAAGTTTGAATTTTGGCAAAAATGGCCCCTGGAAAATGGCAAATTGGCAAATTTGGTCCTTGTACTTTTTGAAAGTGTCATTTTCAGCCCTTGGATAAACTTTTCTGAATTGGCAACTATGGTCCCTCTATTTTCAGAATTTACATGAAAGGTCCTTGTGATTTAAAACCTTTAAACCCATTATGACCCTTTCACACCTTTTGGACCCCCTGTCAAAATGCAAATTGGACCCTTCCTTTATAATATCTGGTCAAAAGACCAGTCAAACAAGTCAAACAAACACCCCATCATTCCCACCTTTCCCTCCCATTGTCTGCCCACCATTCCCAGCCACCAACACCACCAACCCCTGTCTCTTAT